>CM074723.1:466002973-466665473 GCA_037306005.1 Rhinophrynus dorsalis
TTGTCTTCTGTGTGATGAGATTAATCTGGTGTTGTGGTTTTCTGTAAAACCTGTTTCCATTGTTCTATGTGTTAATTGTACTAATATGATTGCATGTCACATCCACCTGCTCCAGACAATATCGCTATATAAACCCTGGCCACTTCCAAAAAAGGACAGCTTTTGATTTTGGAATAGACTCTGAGTTGTGTCTTTACTGCAGGAATGGGTTAAATGGTCCCCTTTGATCCCCATTCCTAGGAACTTTACTCTGCAGGACTGGCATGGCTACCCAATAGTAGCCACTTCAAGGAGAGGGAAACCCGGGATAACGGCTAAGGACAACCCGGAGTCTTTAGCGCCTGTTACATTAAAGGGATAGTAATGTTTCACAATAAAAGCAGCTCCAATTAATCTTCATAGTATTTGGGCCATGGAGAGTGTTATTTCAATACTGTCAGAGTTGTAGTACAAGAGTAATTGAATGATAAAGTATCCCCCTCCTTCCCCGTTTTTAGGGATGTAAGACTTCTCAGCTCAGAGCAGCAAGGTGGTATCCAGATGGGTCTCAGAGAGGGACAGTCTTCAATTAGCATAAGGGAAAAACCTAAAAAACCTGTTAAGGGGGGGGGGTTTTCATTGTTCTCACAGTAAGAAGATTGTCCCTTGCTGTGGGTCGTCTAGTCTATGGATTGGATTACACATCTGAGGGGAGGTGGCTTACACTAGGTAAAAGGGGCGGGAGGAGGATACTTTACCATTCAATTACTCTTGTACTGCAACTCTGACAGTATTGAAATAACAATCCCCATGGCCCAAATACTATGATGACTGATGATGATGATGATGATGCAGATCTAAACTATGTCCCTCCAGCATGCTCCTCTTGTTCATATACAGATGAAGTTGAGCGTGAGAGTTAGGATGATGACATGACCAAAAAGTTAGCAGAAAGGCAAAGGCTCAATCTTACACCACTGAAAAGGAGCATTGCACCTGTCTAAAATAGTGTTGAGCGAGCATGCTCGGCCGATGCTCGGATCGGCTCGAGCATCGCTCTGCTCGGCACATGGCGGTACTCGTACGAGTACCGCATGTGCTCGCCCGCCATGTTCGGGTCTCCTCCCCGCACGTTTTGCGGCTGCTGCGCAGCCAATAAACGTGCAGGGAGGCTCTGACATCGGTGTAATGCCAGCAGCCATGTTGGCTGCTGGCATTACACTGATTGGCTGGCCAGAACCCGTGGTCAGGTGCTGTATAGCACCTGACCATCGAGTTCGGCTCAGTCTGAGCCAGGGAGAGCTGAGGATAGGAAGGGAAAGGCAGTGTAGGGAGGAAAAAAACAAAAATTGTGAAAAAAAAAGAACCAAAAGTCCTTTTTAGGACTACTGTGTGTGGGGGCAGCAGGTTATTTGGTGTGGGGGGAAAAAAACAAAAAAAAAAAAATATATATATATATATTCTGTTTAGTGTGCAAAGTTGCAGATTAGAGCACATTCTGTTTAGTGTGCACAGTTGCAGATTAGAGCACATTCTGTTTAGTGTGCAAAGTTGCAGATTAGAGCACATTCTGTTTAGTGTGCAAAGTTGCAGATTAGAGCACATTCTGTTTAGTGTGCAAAGTTGCAGATTAGAGCACATTCTGTTAAGTCTTCAAACTAAAATATCAAAGTCACGTATTCCATTCAGTGTGCGTCGCCGCAGTTTAGCAGCACATTCTGAGTACTGTGCAGAGTTGCAGAATAGGAAGAAATACTGTTAAGTCTTCAAACTAAAATATCAAAGTCACATATTCCATTCAGTGTGCTTCGCCGCAGTTTAGCAGCACATTCTGTGTACTGTGCAGAGTTGCAGAATAGGAAGAAATACTGTTAAGTCTTCAAACTAAAATATCAAAGTCACATATTCCATTCAGTGTGCTTCGCCGCAGTTTAGCAGCACATTCTGTGTACTGTGCAGAGTTGCAGAATAGGAAGAAATACTGTTAAGTCTTCAAACTAAAATATCAAAGTCACATATTCCATTCAGTGTGCTTCGCCGCAGTGTAGCAGCACATTCTGTGTACTGTGCAGAGTTGCAGAATAGGAAGAAATACTGTTAAGTCTTCAAACTAAAATATCAAAGTCACATATTCCATTCAGTGTCTTTCACCGCCGTTTAACAGCCTATTCTGTGTACTCTGCAGAGTTGCAGAATTATAAGAAATACTGTTAAGTTTTCAAACTCAAATATTAAAGTCACATATTCCATTCAGTGTCTTTCACCGCCGTTTAACAGCCTATTCTGTGTACTCTGTACAGTTCCAGAATTATAAGAAATACTGTTAAGTTTTCAAACTCAAATATTAAAGTCACATATTCCATTCAGTGTCTTTCACCGCCGTTTAACAGCCTATTCTGTGTACTCTGCAGAGTTGCAGAATAGTAAGAAATACTGTTAAGTTTTCAAACTCAAATATTAAAGTCACATATTCCATTCAGTGTCTTTCACCGCCGTTTAACAGCCTATTCTGTGTACTCTGCAGAGTTGCAGAATAGTAAGAAATACTGTTAAGTTTTCAAACTCAAATATTAAAGTCACATATTCCATTCAGTGTCTTTCACCGCCGTTTAACAGCCTATTCTGTGTACTCTGCAGAGTTGCAGAATTATAAGAAATAAAGAAATACTGTTAAGTTTTCAAACTCAAATATTAAAGTCACATATTCCATTCAGTGTCTTTCACCGCCGTTTAACAGCCTATTCTGTGTACTCTGCAGAGTTGCAGAATTATAAGAAATAAAGAAATACTGTTAAGTTTTCAAACTCAAATATTAAAGTCACATATTCCATTCAGTGTCTTTCACCGCCGTTTAACAGCCTATTCTGTGTACTCTGCAGAGTTGCAGAATTATAAGAAATACTGTTAAGTTTTCAAACTCAAATATTAAAGTCACATATTCCATTCAGTGTCTTTCACCGCCGTTTAACAGCCTATTCTGTGTACTCTGTACAGTTGCAGAATTATAAGAAATACTGTTAAGTTTTCAAACTCAAATATTAAAGTCACATATTCCATTCAGTGTCTTTCACCGCCGTTTAACAGCCTATTCTGTGTACTCTGTACAGTTCCAGAATTATAAGAAATACTGTTAAGTTTTCAAACTCAAATATTAAAGTCACATATTCCATTCAGTGTGTTTCAACGCCGTTTAACAGCCTATTCTGTGTACTCTGCAGAGTTGCAGAATAGTAAGAAATACTGTTAAGTTTTCAAACTCAAATATTAAAGTCACATATTCCATTCAGTGTCTTTCACCGCCGTTTAACAGCCTATTCTGTGTACTCTGTACAGTTCCAGAATTATAAGAAATACTGTTAAGTTTTCAAACTCAAATATTAAAGTCACATATTCCATTCAGTGTCTTTCACCGCCGTTTAACAGCCTATTCTGTGTACTCTGCAGAGTTGCAGAATAGTAAGAAATACTGTTAATTTTTCAAACTCAAATATTAAAGTCACTTATTCCATTCAGTGTGTGTCACCGCAGTTTAGCAGCCTATTCTGTGTACTCTGCAGAGTTGCAGAATAGTAAGAAATACTGTTAAGTTTTCAAACTCAAATATTAAAGTCACTTATTCCATTCAGTGTGTGTCACCGCAGTTTAGCAGCCTATTCTGTGTACTCTGCAGAGTTGCAGAATAGTAAGAAATACTGTTAATTTTTCAAACTCAAATATTAAAGTCACTTATTCCATTCAGTGTGTGTCACCGCAGTTTAGCAGCCTATTCTGTGTACTCTGCAGAGTTGCAGAATAGTAAGAAATACTGTTAATTTTTCAAACTCAAATATTAAAGTCACTTATTCCATTCAGTGTGTGTCACCGCAGTTTAGCAGCCTATTCTGTGTACTCTGCAGAGTTGCAGAATAGTAAGAAATACTGTTAAGTTTTCAAACTCATATATATTAAAGTCATATATATCGTGTAAGATGAAGAAGGCGGGTAAAAAGGGACGGGGAAGTGGACGTGATCCTGAAAGTTCAGGGCGCGGGTCAGGACGCGGAGAAACTGTGCCTGGTGCCAGAGCACAAGAAAGAAAGACATCCACCATACCTAGCTTCATGTCTGATTTCACAGGGCGTCGCAGGACATCACTCTCGAGGTCCGACCAGTGCGAACAGGTGGTCGGTTGGATGACAGCTGATACTGCTTCCAGTCGGTTAAGCACCACCCTGTCTTCCACCAAGTCCACTCTCAGTAGCCAAGAGTCTGGTCAACATAATCCTCACTCTGATCATCCTTCCTCCCACCATACACGGTCTGGTCAAAGAAGTGATCCCACACTGGGATATAGTGATGAGCTCGTCTCATCACCAATCCTTCATTTGACCCTCTCTCCAAGCACGCTTGCAGAGGAACATGACATCTTGTGCCCTGATTCACAACCTCTAGAGGCTACCCAATCACAAGAAGATGACAGATGTGAACGGCATTTAAGGTCAAAGGAAGTAGTGGATGATGATGATGATGATGAGACACAGTTGCCATTAAATCAACCACTATTTCCTTCTCAAGACCTTGTTGAGGAGAATGTTATACAGTTGTCAATGACCGAGTATGTGGTGGGATCAAGACTTGAGGAGGATGATCAGAGTGAGGAAGTGGAGGAGGACTTGGTGGACGATGAGGTGACTGACCCCACCTGGGAAGGTGTAGAGCCGAGCGATGACAGCAGTCCTGAGGGTGAGCCATCTGCAGCACCGCAACAGGCTGGAAGAGGCAGTGGTGTGGCTACAGAAAGAAGGCGGACCGCACCAAACCGGCCCGCAAATGTTCCACGGAGCACCCCCTTGCGTAAATCTACCTTGCCAAGGGGTAGGTGTTCCGCGGTATGGCGTTTTTTTAAGGAAAGTGCGGACGACAAAAGATTTGTAGTTTGCAACCTGTGCCACACCAGAATGAGCCGAGGCATGAACACTAGAAACCTCACCACCACCAGCATGATCCGACACATGGCATCCAAGCACCGTAGTAAGTGGGAGGAACGCCTGGATCGCCCATCTGTGTCTGCAGGCCACACCACTGCCTCCTCTTCCCCTGTTTTCGGTGCCGGCCAATCGCCTGTCGAAGGCGCAGGCCCGCATACCTCCCGCCCTGCACCTGTACCATCTGAAGCACCATCAGCGACCACATCCACTTCCCTGTCCCAGCACAGCGTCCAAATGTCGTTACCCCAGGCATTTGAGCGCAAGAGAAAGTACCCAGCCACCCACCCACAGGCCATAGCACTAACCTCACACCTTTCAAAATTACTGGCCATCGAAATGCTGCCATTTAGGCTTGTGGACACTGAGTCCTTCCGCAGCCTGATGGCAGCAGCTGTCCCTCGGTACGCCGTCCCCAGCCGCCACTACTTTTCCCGGTGTGCCATCCCCGCATTACACCACCATGTGTCCCGTAACATCACCCGTGCCCTGACCAACGCAGTTACTGGGAAGGTCCACTTAACGACTGACACATGGACAAGTGCTTGTGGCCAGGGACGCTACATTTCCCTGACGGCACACTGGGTGAATGTCGTGGAGGCTGGGAGCGACTCGGACCCTGGGATGGCACGGGTGCTACCCACGCCGAGGATTGCGGGCCCTACCTCCATCAGGGTTTCCACCAGCACCTACGTTATTGGCTCCTCCTCCTCCGTTTCCACCTCCGAATTCTCTACACACACCGCCACTCCCCCATCAGCCAGTAGCTGGAAGCAGTGTAGCACTGCAGTGGGGAAGCGTCAACAGGCCGTGCTGAAGCTGATCTGCCTTGGGGACAAACAGCACACGGCCTCAGAGCTGTTGCAGGGGATTAGTCACCAGACCGAGCAGTGGCTCTCGCCACTCAACCTGCAACCAGGCATGGTTGTGTGTGATAATGGGCGTAACTTGGTGGCGGCTTTGGAGCTCGGCAAGCTCACACACGTACCATGCCTAGCGCATGTATTTAATTTAGTGGTGCAGCGATTTCTAAAAACCTACCCCAATGTGCATGATCTCTTGACCAAGGTGCGCCGCGTGTGTGCACATTTCCGTAAGTCATCTACAGCTTCGGCCGGCCTGTTGAAGCTGCAGCAGCGCTTACAATTGCCAGCTCACCGGCTGCTGTGTGACGTGAGCACGCGCTGGAACTCCACCTTCCACATGTTGGCCCGGCTTTGTGAGCAGCAGAGGGCAGTAGTGGAGTACCAGCTGTTACACGGTCGTCGCCTCTCCGTTCAACTTCCTGTAATCAGAAGTGAGGAGTGGGAATGGATGTCAGACCTCTGCGAGGTTTTACGCAATTTTGAGGAATCGACACAGATGGTGAGCGGCGATAACGCTATTATCAGTGTAACCATCCCACTTCTGTGTCTACTGAAACGCTCGCTGCTCACAATTAAAACCGACGCTTTGCATGTGGAAGAGGTGGAAATGGGGGAGGAAGAGCTTACACAAGGTGATAGCCAGAGCACCCTCACTTCGTCTTCTCAGCGACAATTGGAGGAGGCGGAGGAGGAGGAGGAGGAGGAGGAGGAAGACACGGTTGCCTCCGCTACAGAGGGTAGCCATGGAACTTTAGTTCCATCTCTTCAGCGTGGGTGGGCAGAAGAGGAGGAAGAGGATGAGGATATTGAGAGTCAGCCTCCTGGTGAGGACAGCGAAATCTTGACTGTTGGTACTCTGGCACACATGGCTGACTTTATGTTAGGCTGCCTTTCCCGTGACCCACGCGTTGTACGCATTTTAGACAACACGGATTACTGGGTGTTCACCCTTCTGGACCCCCGCTACAAAGAGAATTTCTCATCTCTCATTCCTCCGGTGGAGAGGACAAGCAAAATGGTGCAATACCAGAAGGTTCTTGTTGAAAAATTGCTCCAAAATTTTCCATCTGACAACGCTGGCGGCAGAGTACGTGCTACCTTGGCCAACCGAGAAGGGGAGAAAAGGGGAGCACACAGCAGTTCCGACAAAGGCAGGGCAACACTCTCCAAGGCGTGGGACACCTTCATGACACCCCGCCAGCACCCTCACCCTGATGCGCAGCCTAGTGTCACAAGGAGGGAAAAGTTTTGGAAGATGGTGAAGGAGTACGTAGCAGACCGTGTCAGCGTCCTCAATGATCCCTCTGTGCCTTACAACTACTGGGTGTCCAAGCTGGACACGTGGTATGAACTGGCACTCTACGCCTTGGAGGTGCTGGCCTGCCCTGCCGCCAGCGTTCTGTCTGAGCGGGTATTTAGTGCTGCTGGTGGCATCATAACAGATAAGCGTATCCGCCTTTCCACCGACAATGCTGATAGGTTGACACTTATAAAAATGAACAAGGCCTGGATTTCCCCTGACTTCTCCACTCCACTGGAGGAAAGCCCCGGGGGAACATAAACTCACTTTATATATGTTATTTACAATGATGGGAATACTCTGTATTCCCATTCACCCCTTCCACCCCAAAAACGGGTATATGGTTGACTCTTAATGTTCTCATCCTCCTCCTCCTCTTCCATATGCCCTGGGATATAATTTTTATATAGGGCCAGCTCACCAGCGTGCCCTGGGATATAATTTTTATATAGGGCCAGCTCACCAGCGGGCCCTGTGATATAATTTTTATATAGGGCCAGCTCACCAGCGGGCCCTGTTTGCCAATTTTTATATAGGTCAGCTCACCAGCGGGCCTTCTCATATAATGTTTTATTGGGTCAGCTCTCTAGCGGGCCCTCTCATATAATGTTTTATAGCGTCAGCTCACTAGCGGGCCTTCGCATATAATGTTTAGGATGGTCAGCTCTGCAGCAGACCCTCACCCATAATGTTTTAGATGGTCAGCTCAGCGCACGTTTCCCTCTTAATCATGGCCTCAGTTCTGAAAATCAAGGAAATTTTTGGGAGAATTTGCCTCTGCGCACGTTTCCCTCTTAATCATGGCCTCAGTTCTGAAAATCAAGGAAATTTTTGGGAGAATTTGCCTCTGCGCACGTTTCCCTCTTAATCATGGCCTCAGTTCTGAAAATCAAGGAAATTTTTGGGATAATTTGCCTCTGCGCACGTTTCCCTCTTAATCATGGCCTCAGTTCTGAAAATCAAGGAAATTTTTGGGATAATTTGCCTCTGCGCACGTTTCCCTCTTAATCATGGCCTCACTTCAGAAAATCGATGAAATTTTTGGGAGAATTTGCAGATGATATACAAGTAAATATACAGCAAATACTGTTTGGTAACAATTTTTCGCCTAAAGTCGTTTTTATTTTCCTTTTTGTGTGTTTTACGGTCAGTCTGTAAAAATGGCGTACTACGGGCGAAAGATCGTTCCCAGCAGCGATGTTGGAGTCCAAGATGCATCCAGACATCCTCCCTATGCTGTCCCTGAACCATTTCTGTAGTGTTTCCATCTTTTTCTGCCCTTTTCCTATGGACCAGGCACCCTCCCCTCATCAGAGCAGGGGGTGCCTGGTGTAATGCTCGAGTCCTCCCATTGACTTCAATGGGGCTCGGATGCTCGGCCGAGCACTCGAGCCTCAGGGGGTGCTCGGTCAGAGAACCCGAACATCCGAGCATTGGGGTGCTCGCTCATCACTAGTCTAAAACTGTTTGAGAAAACCATTGGAAACTCTGACCCTGGACAAGCAAAGATAGCAAAAAGTACATAGTCATCCTGTCAGTCATCATCAGCATCACTGCCGCTTCCAAGTCCAAGTTCCACTCAGCCACACACTCCTGTATGAGTAAACAACAGCAACAACAACAGCAGCACAGGTTATTAACATCCACAATGTTAGCTATGATGAGTGCCTCTGCTGCTGCTGAAAGTGCTGCACCTTTGAAACTAGTAGTAGTAGTAGCAATAGAATTGCATCAACATCTAGCTCCAGTAGTAGTAGTAGCAGCCCCTCGGGAACCCCTCAGTCCATGAAGTCCATAGTATAGAGATACTTCACTCAGGATCCAACAGCTATGACAGAGAAATCCTGGCCAAATATATTAACAGCAGCACAGATGAGGAATGTGAAGAAGGGTTGCCACCATCTACCATACTTTGGACCACTGCTATTACCAATAAGTAATGTATATAATCAATCTGAGAAAAATAGCTTACATTTGACACAAGCATGATAATGGTAAAAACTGCTGTAGGAAAAAAAAAAAAAAAAAAAAAAAAAAAATTATATATATATATATATATATATATATATATATATATATATATATATATATACACACACACACACACCACATATCAATCACACGTCAGTCCCCCACCACCACTACCATACCCATCTGCCACATTGCACATTATTTTTTTTATCACTTGACATCATCATGAATATGTGTCAGTGTCACTTAAGCAGTTAGTGTTGTGGGCAAAGGACAAATGCACTCTGCATGCTAACACATTTTTCAAGGTAAATGTTGCTGTAGGACTCACAACTTTGACTTCCAGCCACTTATTTCTCCACTATAGCCCTCAGGAGAAGTAATATCCATACCTGGGAACTCTCCGGATTTGCCCCGGAGACTCCGGTTCTGACAGAGCTTTACCGGGTCTCCGGGGCACAGGCTGATTCCTCCGGATGTGGAGAGTTTCTATTGAAACTCTGCCACATCTGCTTTTCTCCCATTGTGCCTCCGTCCCCAGCCTTCTGTGTGACACATTTAACCCTCTGAGTACCAGAGTGGTACGGAATGCATTGCTTTGCAATGCATTCCGTACCACTCTGGCACTCAAAAGGTTAAATCCCCCCAACACTCGAGTTAAGCCCCACCCCTTTTTGACGCGATTAGCGTCATTTTTGTTACCCCCTGCTGAACAGAGGACTACCCTCCGGGTAGCCCTCAACTGAAAGTTCCCAGGTATGGTAATATCATGCTGGAAAATATTGCATCATAGAAAACATATGCAAAAAAAAGTTGATGGAATAGGTGAAACATTTGTTAGAACTGGCAAAAAGGAGAAAAAATTCAAGAAAAAAATCGAAAAATCATGCATTTTTTGTGAAAAGTCATGCGGGAAATTTTTCTCACTTTTTTCCCACCCCCTACTAAGTCTCCAATGCATTGTTAAGCAATACGATGGAGACCTCTCTAATATTTAAGTGGATAAAATCCTCATTTAAATCAAAGGGATATTTTTTAATTTTTAGTTCTCCCCTATAGTGCAGATGGTTTGTTCCGGAACTTCTCCACTTTTTTTTTTTGAACACACGGGCCTATTAGTCAGAAGCAACAGAATAATATGGTATTTGTGTGTCAGTTTAAGCATGTTGTTTACGAGCTTGGGATGCCACTGGCTTCTCATAAATACATTCATAGAAATTGGAATCTTGAGTTTCAAAAGCACATTTATGGACATTTTTATGCTTAGTATGTTAATTATTTGTCAATCTGACTGTTAGACCTAAGAATAGCTTTATAATTTTGTATACAGATGTAACTGTATTTATCGTCCAGGACTTTCTTCTGATATCTGTATCATTCTGTGTTAATTAAACAAAGATCCCCACGTAAGCCAATGGAAATTTCTTATCACGGCAAGATGGCTTAAAGGAGCAGTAAACTTTTTTTATGAAAAAATATATGTTGTAGGGATTTTCCTATTGAGTAAAATAATGAAACTCCCACTGCCAAGAGATTTATATTTCCAGAGTTATTATAGTTTAAACCCATGTTTTTTTACATTAGCAGTGCCCTATAGTGGTCAACTTCTAATTAGATTTCCTGGTAGATTCTAATGGAGAGGAAAGTCAGAGACATACAGTTCTCCATAGAATGTGATAGAAACTGCCTGTCACTTCCTGTCAGTTAGAACTATCAGGAAGTAAACACAGTAAATTCACTTCCTGTCAGTTAGAACTATCAGGAAGTAAACTCACTTCCTGATTATTTAAACTGCTATAATTTTTGAATAAAACATCTGAAAGCAGTGGGAGTGACCTTGTTTTATTGAGCAGGAAATTCTCTGTAAAATATGTGTTTTCATAAAAAAAAGTTTACTGCTCCTTTAACCAAGAAAGACGGCAGTTAGGAACTACTAAAACTGTGTGTCCCCTTCAATTAGACCTTGTAATATGACATATTAAAATTAGGCATTTCCTGAGAATTCTAGACCGAGTATTAGGGGTGCCTTGAGACAAAAAGAAAGATTGAGAACCTCCAATCTAGAACATATGATTGATATAGAGCATACAGGTGAACACCTTCCATCTTTGTTAAGACCTTAGGTTAGACTCGCCCCAAATGCTTCCCCCCATAGGAAATGTAGTAATCTAGAACCAATTACTTCTGAACGTAACCTTAAAAAAGATGCAGAAGTAGATTGCACAATACCCTTATCTTGACGCAGGTGGCATTAAAAGAGCAATAATATTTTTTCATTAAAACCTATATGTTATAGAGCTTTTCCCCCTGAGTCAAACAAGGGTACCCCCACTGCTGTCAGTTGTTTTATTCAAAAGTTATAAATTTCAAAAGGTTTACTCTAGAAATCCAGAAAGATTACTTCCTAGTCCTGACAGGAAGTGACTTAGCACTATCATATTCTATGGAGAACTGCTATCAGTGAGGCACACCTCTCCCATAGCATGCAACAGAGTAACTATCTGACATCTGGCACTAGAGAGCACTCTTAAAATAGAAGTAAACTTATTTTATGGAAACATAGATGTTCTAGAGCTTTTTCTGCTGAGTAAAACAAGTGTTCTCATACTGCTGTCAGTTGTTTTATTAAATAGTTAGAACAGTCCAAATAACCAGGAAGTGAATTTAGTGTGTGTTTACTTCCTGATGGTTCTGACAGGAAGTGACTCAGCAGTTTCTATCACATTCTATGAAGAACCTACGTCACTAACTTTCCTATCCATTAGAAAGTAACATAAAAAGTAATTAGAATTGGACCACTAGAGGACACTAATTATGTAGAAAACATGGTTTTAAGGGGATAGTAATACTTAAAATGTAAAAAAAATATATGTTGTAGGGTTTATCCCCCTGAGTAAAACAAGGGCACTCCCACTGCTGAAAGGTGTTTCATTCAAAAGTAATTAATTTTCAATGTTGAATTTTTTTAGGTGCAATATCACAGTGGCCTGAAATTGTACAGTGGCGCTGTTGCTACACGATCCTATGGACAGCTCTGGTCCCGGGACCATAAATCTCCATAGGATGGTGTAGCAACAGCGCCACTGTACAATTTCAGGCCACTGTGATATTGCACCTAAAAAATTAAACTTTGAAAATTAATAACTTTTGAATGAAATAACTTTCATCAGTGGGAGTACTCTTGGTTTACTCAGGGGGATAAACCCTACAACATATATTTTTTAATTTTAAGTATTACTATCCCTTTAAACTGTAATAACTCTGAAAATATGCATCTTTCAGCAGTGGGAGTACCCTTATTTTAGGTAACAGGAAAAGCCCTACAATACATACTTCTTCTTAAAAAAGTTTACTGCTCCTTTAATATACAGAAAACAAAAATGTAAACTCTAGAAAGACACATATTCCAACAGTGGTAATAGCCTTGTTTTACTCAGCTGGACAAGTCTTACAACATATGCTATTTTTTATTTTAAAAAAATGTACTATTTTATAATTTTTTTAGTAAAAAAATGTACTGCTCCTTAGGGGGAGAATTCTCAGCATGAAATAGATAATATATAGTTGTTAGGCAGGAGCACAACACTACCAAATCAATTCTTGCGCCTGTTTTAGCGTGGAATCCTTTTAGTACGTCCCCCCTAGTGTGATAAGAGACCTCTTTAGCATCCGAGAGCGTTTAACAGAGCAGTTTTAAAACGGTTTCAAAAACTTCTGGTATTTCTCATTATGACTTGGCTTCTGTCATCTGGATTTAATAATTACTGCATAAACATATGAATGATCTAATACCTGCTTCTTTATTTAACCTCTCCTGGCAACTAGAGATTAATTTGACAAGACTGGAATCCATGTGTTTTATAAATACCAAATCTAAGAAAATGTTTAAATATGTTTTTCCAAAAGGAGACCCATAATACCTTTAGGTTTAGTTTTCTATTGAATAAGCACTGGGGTCTAAACTGAGGCTAAACACACACACTGGGGCTGATGTATGAAGTAGTAATGGAGCAAGTCTAGGGCAAACCAGTTGTACAATAAGGGAGACATAAGACGTCCCACGGATTTAAATGGGGCATTTAACCCCTTGAATGCAATGCGTTGGAGACCACACTAGCATCCGATGGGTTAAAAGACCATTTTCAATCAAAGCAAATTTGATACACTTTATGAGTCCCCTGCGGTAAAGCTGGTGTGTCCTAGAACTGAGCCATATTTCTTTGTCTTTCTGTCCTAACTTCCTGAGTATATACTTGCTGTAACATGCCTGTGGAAGAGACCTAAGTAGCACTCTGAAGCTACTCAGTTATGGAATAAAGTAAAAGTGATGCCTTTATTCCATAACTGAGTATCTTCAGACACCTAAGTAGAACTCTGAAGCTACTCAGTTATGGAATAAAGTAAAAGTGATGGCTTTATTCCATAACTGAGTATCTTCAGACACCTAAGTAAAACTCTGAAGCTACTCAGTTATGGAATAAAGTAAAAGTGATGCCTTTATTCCATAACTGAGTAGCTTCAGAGACCTAAGTAGCACTCTGAAGTTACTCAGTTATGAAATAAAGGCATCACTTGTACTCTACCAGTCAAACACCTGTACATCTCTCTCTCTCTCTGTATTCTATTTCAGAGGTAGAAAATGTCAGTCCTCAAGTCATATTAACCCTCTGTATGCCAGAGGGGTATGGAAAGCATTGCAAAGGCAATGTGTTGCGTACCCCTCTGTCACTCAAAGGGTTAACAGTGCATGATCTCAAGATATCTCTGATTACAGGAGGGTAAATTAAACTAAATTGAACTATCATGAGTCAGTAAATGAAGTTTGTCTAATAGATGTCCTCCATGTGATGCATAAAAGTTATGTAAAATGTCTAAGTATGTAAGCAAAATATACTTTTTGTGGAAGCTGCTCGTTAATGTAGAGTGCGGCCATCTTGCCAAAGATGGATTACTGCGCATGCGTCACCTCTCCCAGTGTCTGTCAGTCACTGTGGTAGAGACAGTCCATAGTCGCTCAAGGCTTGGAGGGCACCTGGTCATGTGTGTAACATGGGCTTTACGGAGAAGTGATGAACATGCAGTGTGGAAGTGACTAATGTACCTAATGGCACAGCTTATGCCCTGTGCAGTACATCTTATGCCGCTTGTGACAACAGAAGATACAGTCTTTCTTTACATTTTAGAAGCAAACGATCCAATTTTACACAAAAAAAAAACAAACAACAACAACACAGCACATTACTTATTAAACAAAACTAAGACTACAGACTCAATCTTGTCAGCTTGAAAATTCCCCTTTAAAAGTGATTGATCCACTGATTGTTCCCCCCGTGCAGAGATATCTGTAAATAGTAACCCTAAAACCTAAAATAACTTAACCCCTTAAGGACTGGGCTGTTTTTACATTTTTGACCTTGACAAATATCAGGTTTCTGGTATGCATCAGTTAAACATGGTAAAACTGTTTTATATATATTTAGGATAGAATAAGCTTTTTTTTTGTATCATTTGTACGTACAAATGCCCTAGTTATATATTCAAAAATGTGAAAAAAAACCACTCTTCCACATCATGCATATGGGAGCACGATGTCACGGCTGACAGTGCTCCCGTGTGGTTACTCATATGATTCCCCAAATCACACCGTGTTAATTAAAATAAAATTGCAATGTGGCAATCAGCACTTCCCTACACTTGTAGGAGACCCAGGCTGTCAGTCTCCAGCAGACAGTCTGGGAGACCAGAAAGCCAATGCCACTTAAAAACAGCACAACAGCAAAAACAAAAAAACAAAAAAAACAACAAACCAGCCATTTATGCCAGGTTTATATAAGTGCAAGGGACATTAAGCGGCTATTGGAAAGTCCATGTATCCTGACTATTCTATTCTGGTCACTCAGAAGTTAGCATTTCCAAGATCCTGCCCCAAATCCTGCAGGGTTGGCTAAAAGCTTTCTCTTCTGGATCTGAGCAGAGAGATGACTTCACCCCTGTTCAACCCAAATGCTACTTCTGTGATGGCCCATACCAGTCACTAATAACAAAAGAGGAGGCCTTCACCTGACCTGTAGGAATCTGCATGGGGTTTGGTGACTGACTCAGTGAGGCTGATGTACTAAGCAGAACCACTGGCACAAATGGGTAGGGCTTAATGGGCAGTCTATAAAGTGGGCGGAAAGTTGGCAGAACAGGGTGGGAAAAGAGGAGAAGCAGGAGGGAAGTGAGAGGAATAGGCTGGGAAGAAGGAGAAGTGAGAGGAACAGGTTGGGAAGGAGGAGAAGTGGGATTGCAGTTGGAGGAACAGGCTGGGAAGGAGAAGAAGTGGGAGGAACAGGGTGGGAAGGAGGAGAAGTGGGAGGAACAGACTGGGAAGGAGGAGAAGTGGGAGGAACAGGGTGGGGAACTAGGAGAAGGAACAGGGTGGGAAGGAGAAGTGGGAGGGAAGTGGGAGGAACAAGCTGAGAAGGAACAGAAGTGGGAGGAACAGACTGGGAAGGAGGAGAAGTGGGAGGAACAGGCTGGGAAGGAGGAGAAGTGGGAGGAACAGGGTGGGAAGGAGAAGTGGGAGGGAAGTGGGAGGAACAAGCTGAGAAGGAACAGAAGTGGGCGGAGTTTCATAAGAATGTCATCACCACCAGAGAATCAGCCTCTATTTCCAGAGATCCGTTAATTCACTGGAAAATCCGGAATCTCTGGGGGAAATTGTAAGAATTCCCAGCTTTGACCATGGGGGACAAATAAACATTCCCATTTAACTCCTTGAATGTTAAAGTGGTCTCCAGTACATTGCTTCTCAATGCAATTGAGATCTGTCTAGAATTCAAACGAGTTAAAATCCTCATTAAAATAAACGGGGATCTAGGGAATTTTTATTTGGTCCCTAAGGTGCAGTTGGTTTGCTCCACAATTGCACCACATTCTTAGTACATCAGCCTCATTGGATTTAAAGGGATAGTAATGTTTCATAATAAAAGCAGCTCTAATTAATCATCATAGTATTTGGACTTTGGAGAGTGTTATTTCAATTCTGTCAGAGTTGTAGTTCAAGAGTAATTCAATGACAAAGTATCCGCCTCCTGCCCCTTTTACTGATGTAACACTGTTCAGCCAGATCAGAAGGGAGGTGCCCAGGTAGACTGCAGAGAGGGACAATCTTCAATTAAGATAAGGGAAAAACCTGAAAAACTTGTCAAGGGGGGCAGGGATTTCATTGTTCTCATAGGAAGAAGATTGTCCCCTGCTGTTATCTGTCTGGTTTATGGACTGCATTCCACATCTGAGAAGAGATGGCTTACACTAGGTAAAAGGGGCAGGAGGGGAAACTTTGCTTGTGTATATCTCTCAAACCATAAAGGTTTGAGAGATAAGACTTATATCGTTATTCATGTTTTTTTTTAATGCCTACAAAATAAAACGAAGTATTATTATCCCTTTAAGATTTGCTATTCCTTTAAAAAAAAAAAAAACTTAAAGAGGAGAAATTCTGGAGCAAACCAATTAAAATTGAGTTAAATGGGAGGTTTTAACCCTTTGAATGCTAGAGAGGTATCTACCATTCAAGGGATTAAACATCTCATTTAAATCAATGGGATTTTTATTTTCACTCATCCGCTGTGTTGTAATTAGTTTGGACCAGAATTGTTCCTCTTGAGGATCCTGAATATAACCCTAATAGTAACTTATATTGGCTGTATTCTCCTTTAATTTGATTAAACCTGAATCCGTCTATAATTACCCACAATTCAGTGTGGCAGGACTCTGTGAACTGGAAGTGTGGGGTGAAGGGAGGTAATTCTGGCTAAAGCGCTGGGTTATAGAAGACTAAGCTGAGTGTCATCAGCAGCCAATTTTAGCTGTTGACGTTTCTGAAGTGTTTTCAATAACTTTAACCCTTTAAAGGACCAGCCGAGCTGCCATCAGGGGTCTGCAGGCCGTGCCAGTGTATGGGGCTCAGCCAAGCAGAGGGGTCCTCGTCCCAGATTAGCATAGCTGGGAACTCTCTGGGTTTGCCCCGGAGACTCTGATTTTGACTCGGTATTACCGGCTCTCCGGGGCAGAGTCTGATTCTCAGGGGTGTGGACAGAAGCTCTGCCCATTTGTGCTCCTTCCCTATCAGTTTCACCTATTCCCCTCCCATTTCTTCTCCTTCCCCAGCCTATTGCCTATAGGTTTACAACTTTCTGAAGCCTCGCCCCCAGTCATGATTAAGCCCACCCACTTTTGACTCAAATCACGTCATTTGTCTCCCTGAATGGCACCACAGGCCTCCCCCTCCAAGTAGACCAGAAGAAAAGGTTCCCAGGTATACAAATCAGATAGGGAGTACGCTATGATGTGTGTGGGGCTGTATCCAAAGAGGCCTCCAAACTGGCCCACAGGGATTCATATCATACCGCTTAGTGGAGATGTTGCAGAGGTTTTGTCTTTACACACACTTTCAGATTGCAGAGCAAACAGGTTGGGGGGAAGGAGGCTTTATATTTGTACTGGGCCCCAAGATTTCTGATGTCAACCCTGAGGACAAGAGGGGTGCACAAGTTACAGTTGCCCGATCACCTCTTTAAAGGGATAGTAATACTTACTATGTAAAAATATATATATTGTAGTGTTTATCCCCCTGAGTAAAATAAAGGTACTCCCATTGCTGAAAAGTGATTTATTCAAAAGTTATTAAAGAATAAACTTGAATTTTTTAGGTGCAGTATCTCAGTGGCCTGAAATTGTACTGTGGAGCTGTGACTACACCATCCTATGGACACCTCTGGCCAGTTGACCATAAACCTCTATAGGATGATTAAGCAACAGCACCACTGTACAATTTCAGGCCACTGTGATACTGCACCTAAAAAAATTCAAGTTTGGGCTGTAATAACCTTTGATTAAAACACATTTCAGCAGTGGGAGTACCCTTGTTTTACTCAGGGGGATAAACCCTACAACATATTGTTTGTTACATGTAAAGTATTACTATCCCTTTAAAACTGGACACATAATGAAAACTCCCTGCTACAGACCTGCAGTGGTAATTTCTGGTCTGCAGCGGTTATCCTGTGTCCATGCAGCAGACACTTTTCATGTGTACCCCGTGTCAGCCCTTTTAATGCCAGATAGGTATCCAACCATCATGTGGTGGAATTGTTACAATCACATTCTATGGAGAACTGTAGTCAGTGACTCACCTCTTCCATAGAATGCAATAGAAAACCAGTAGTGAAGTTCTGTTCTCAAATGCTGCTAGGATGTAAAGCAGAGGGTAGGCAACCTTCAGAGCAGTTGGAGACTACGACTACAACCATTTTTGCAGAGGCGTAACTAGAAGTCACCACGCCCTGGTGCAAAAATTGCCATGGGCCCCTCCCGACCACATTGCCCCCACTGGGTATCTCCACAATGCCCCCAACTCTCCACATTGCCCCAATAACTACCTTTCCACATTACTCCCATCTCTCCACATTGCCCCAATATCCACCTCCCCACATTGCCCCCACTCTCCACATTGCCTCCAATGTCCTCCTCTCTACATTTCTCCCAACTCTCTGCATTGCCCCCGATGTTCTCCTCTCCACATTGCCCCCAAAGTCCACCTCTCCACATTGCTCCCAACTCTCCACATTGCCTCCAATGTCCACCTCTCCACATTGCTCCCAACTCTGCACATTACCCCCAATGTCCTCCTCTCCACATTGCTCCCAACTCTCCACATTGCCCCCAATGTCCACCTCTACACATTGCCCCCAGTTCTCCACTTTGCCCCCAATGTCCTCCTCGTCACATTGCCCCCAACTCTCCACATTTCCCCCAATGTCCTCCTCTCCACATTGCCCCCAACTCTCCACATTGCCCCCAATGTCCTCATCTCCACATTGCCCCCAACTCTCCACATTGCCCCCGATGTCCTCCTCTCCTCATTGCCCCCGATGTCCTCCTCTCCACATTGCCCCCAACTCTGCACTTTGCCCCCGATGTCCACCTCTCCACATTGCCCCCAATGTCCTCCTCTCTACGTTGCTCCCAACTCTCCATATTGCCCCCAATGTCCTCCTGTCCACATTGCCCCCAACTCTCCACATTGCCCCAATGTCCTCCTCTCCACATTGCCCCCAACTCTCCACATTGTCTCCAATGTCCTCCTCTCCACATTGCCCCCAACTTCACACATTGCTCTAGTGTCTGTTTCCTACCTCCCTGGTAGTCCAGAAGCATAGCAGTAGAGGTATGTGCCTCCTTCTGCACAGACCTCTATGAAGACCTGGTACTCCCACAAAGACCTCTCCAGTAATGCAGAATCTTGGGAGATGATGTCATCTCCCAGCGCTCTGCATTACAAGAGTGCCGAGTGCAGCTAATTGATGTCCATGGGGCCGGGCTCCTGGAGTGACGGGCCCAGTCGCAGGTTCAACCCCTGCGACCCCTATTGCCACCGCATTTTTGCTATCCATCAGTTTAGACATGATTTCTGTAGGTAACTTTCTAGGTGATTCGTGAAATATATTATGCATTGTTCAATATGCTTTAATAAGTACAAAAAAATTAAAAACAAAATATTTGTTTTGCTCACTTCTTAAACTATATATGAAAAACATTTATTTTGTGAAAGTTTCAGTTATTTTTAAAAACCTTGAACCCTCTGAGCACAAAAATAACCAATATATATAGTTTTACCTATATGAATGGCCGGTACAGACCCCTAATTACCAGGAGGGCAAAATGGGTATTTTTGAACATTAGCATACGAAACATCACTTGAAGTCTTAATTAGCATATCAAACATCACTGAAACCCTTCATTAGAATATGTAATGTCACTGAAATGCTTAATTAACATATGAAATGTCACTGAAACCCTTCTTCAGCAAATGAAGCAATCACTGAAAAGGATAAATTAGCATATGACATGTCACTGAAAAGCTCAATTAGCATATTAAACTTCACTGCTACTGTACGGCTACCACAATTAACATACATTAGCATACTTTTTAAGTATTAATATCTCCTCAATTGTACATTTTCTGGTCTTTTGGCTAACATGACACATAGGCAGTTATTAATGAAGTTTTCAAATAAGCAATCTTGAATTAAGGTGACAGATCCACTTTAAATACATTTTAGGTGTGAGGCTCTTTAACTTTTTTTTTTTCATCTGTAAACATATGCCTCAGATTGTTTTAATGAGAGAATGTACCAAATGAGAGCACAGCACTCGGTCCAAGCTTCTATATAATTCTGCTAAACATTTTCAGTCACTTGTGCTATACAGATGCAAAGTGATGCATTGCTTTCCCATCTGTTTATGATTACTGTGTGAAGTGGGTGGAGTTTGTGCCCTGTGTTCCTGCTTCCAGCTGTCATGTCTGCCTCCATGCTCACAACACCCAGGACTAAATGAAGATGTTATCTCTTCAACAAAGGCTGAAGAACAAAATTCATAGGGCCTATTAGGTTTTTTGTTATCTTATGAAGGTAACTAATGATATGTTATTAGGACATGTTAGATCTCCTTTAAGAAGAACTGGAACAGTTTTGAGGTACATCTACAGTGTAGGGTACAAAGAAAATGTCTCATTGTTTTAAATTGGGCTTTTTTCCCCATGAATGCTAGGGAGGCCTATTCCCAATAATGTATCAATGTTCGCATGAATGTGTGATCGCTGCTATTTTAGGGGCCACCTTCCTAGTACAAAGAGAAGGAATTTGTGGGCGCTGTTATTGATTATTGCTGGACAGAACATGGCTGGGTTCCAGATCTCACTATGTTAAGAGAAACCAAAGTTTGATGATAAATGAGTTGTTAATTTCAACTCGGCACTTGTTTAATTGTTTTGGTTTGAGGATATTTGCTTTTTCATGCTATAACTTGTAGCCGTTCGACATTCTTTTCATTAGGATAAAATCACATTACTAAATAGCTTTGTCATTAAAACTAGACTCCGTAATTACAGTCTGGAAAACGTGTGCCTCATTATTCCTCCACTCCATGTGTTATTCCAACGGAATGAGTAATTTACACAATAAGGAGAAATGGTACAATGTTACACAGGAGGTCGATCTCTACTATTCAACTTTTCTTTAAAGACAAATCAATAGAGTACAGTGCAACCTAAGTCCCACCTACTGTTGAGGACTAAAACTCCCATGATCCCCAGCCAGCATCATGGGAGATTTAATCCTCAACATCTGGAGTCCCAGATGTTCCCCTTGCTTCTTGAATCAAGAGCACTTAAGCATCAATGGGGTGCCAGTGGCTGTGCTTCAGGGTATGCACTAGGCTAGACTCTGTTCACAATAGTGTACACCAGTGGTTCTCAATCCATGCCATCAGTGGCTACTAACAGGCCAGGATTTGAGGATGTCCTTGTGAAAGCACAGGTGAGTTAATCAATATGACTGAGCCTCTGATCAACACACTTGTGTTCTAGCAGGGAAATTCCTAAGTTCTGGTCTGTTAGTGGCCACTGAGGGCACGGGCTGAGAACCTCTGGTGTACACATTTCCCCATTGTTAAGAATTCCCCAGAGTATATTTGGGAAAGAACATAATGGAGGGGAAACAAGTTAAGCTGAAGTATGAGGGGTCTAGACAGGGCTGGATTTACATCTCAGGAGCCTGTAGGCACAGAAATCTGAAGCGCTCCCCCCCCCCCATTGGCCATCTCTGCTGAATACCTCCCCAATACTCCTAACCTCCACATTATCCCCCATCTTCATATTGCCCTCACACTGCCCCCCATCAGCTCCATATTGCCCCCATCAGGTCCAACTTGCCCTCACATGCCCCTATCAGCTCCACATTGCCCCCATCAGCTCCAAAATGCCCCAATCAGCTCCAATTTACCCCATCAGCTCCAACTTGCCCTCACATTGCCCCATCAGCTCTAACTTGCCCCCAGCGCTCTGCATTACTAAGGAGCCGGAGGAGCTCAGTAGTTACTGGTCTCTCATCACAGACCTTACCATGCGGGCGGCGGGTGTCGCCACTTAAAAAAAAGATATAAAAATACATTTAAAAAAAATCAATTCCAATGACAGGTGCTCCTCTGTGGGGTGCGCCTGTAGGCAGATGCCTACTCTGCCTTATGACAAATCCGGCCCTGGGTCTAGATAATCATAAAGTAGCTTGAAATTGGTTGGGGAAGGGAAAGCATTAGCAAAAAATACGACAAATAAGGAATCCCAGAAACGTATTGGACTATAAACGAAAACAGTCTGGATATTAGTAAATAATATGTTTATTTAGATCCGTAAAGGTACTAAATTATTTCCGACCTATTGTTAGCATAAGACTTAAAGGGGTAGTAATACTTCGTTTTATCTTTATTTTATTTTGTAGGCATTAAAAAAACATGAAGAACGATATAAGTCTTATCTCTAGTGTTGAGCGAGCATGCTCGGCCGATGCTCGGATCGGCTCGAGCATCGCTCTGCTCGGCACATGGCGGTACTCGTACGAGTACCGCATGTGCTCGCCCGCCATGTTCGGGTCTCCTCCCCGCACGTTTTGCGGCTGCTCCGCAGCCAATAAACGTGCAGGGAG
Source organism: Rhinophrynus dorsalis (assembly GCA_037306005.1). Classification (NCBI taxonomy): domain Eukaryota; kingdom Metazoa; phylum Chordata; class Amphibia; order Anura; family Rhinophrynidae; genus Rhinophrynus; species Rhinophrynus dorsalis. Next base: position 466,025,583 of record CM074723.1, read on the forward strand.
GCTCTGACATCGGTGTAATGCCAACAGCCATGATTGGCTGGCCAGAACCCGTGGTCGGGTGCTGTATAGCACCTGACCAGCGAGTTCGGCTCAGTCTTAGCCAGGGAGAGCTGAGGATAGGAAGGGAAAGTCAGTGTAGGGAGGAAAAAAAGCAAAATTGTGAAAAAAAAGAACCAAAAGTCCTTTTTAGGACTACTGTGTGTGGGGGCAGCAGGTTATTTTGTGTGGGGGGAAAAAAAAAAAAAAAAAAAATATATATATTCTGTTTAGTGTGCAAAGTTGCAGATTAGAGCACATTCTGTTTAGTGTGCACAGTTGCAGATTAGAGCACATTCTGTTTAGTGTGCAAAGTTGCAGATTAGAGCACATTCTGTTTAGTGTGCAAAGTTGCAGATTAGAGCACATTCTGTTTAGTGTGCAAAGTTGCAGATTAGAGCACATTCTGTTAAGTCTTCAAACTAAAATATCAAAGTCACATATTCCATTCAGTGTGCGTCGCCGCAGTTTAGCAGCACATTCTGTGTACTGTGCAGAGTTGCAGAATAGGAAGAAATACTGTTAAGTCTTCAAACTAAAATATCAAAGTCACATATTCCATTCAGTGTGCGTCGCCGCAGTTTAGCAGCACATTCTGTGTACTGTGCAGAGTTGCAGAATAGGAAGAAATACTGTTAAGTCTTCAAACTAAAATATCAAAGTCACATATTCCATTCAGTGTGCGTCGCCGCAGTTTAGCAGCACATTCTGTGTACTGTGCAGAGTTGCAGAATAGGAAGAAATACTGTTAAGTCTTCAAACTAAAATATCAAAGTCACATATTCCATTCAGTTTGCTTCGCCGCAGTTTAGCAGCACATTCTGTGTACTGTGCAGAGTTGCAGAATAGGAAGAAATACTGTTAAGTCTTCAAACTAAAATATCAAAGTCACATATTCCATTCAGTGTGCTTCGCCGCAGTTTAGCAGCACATTCTGTGTACTGTGCAGAGTTGCAGAATAGGAAGAAATACTGTTAAGTTTTCAAACTCAAATATTAAAGTCACATATTCCATTCAGTGTGTGTCACCGCCGTTTAGCAGTCTATTCTGTGTACTCTGCACAGTTGCAGAATAGGAAGAAATACTGTTAAGTTTTCAAACTCAAAGATTAAAGTCACATATTCCATTCAGTGTGTGTCACCGCCGTTTAGCAGCCTATTCTGTGTACTCTGCACAGTTGCAGAATAGGAAGAAATACTGTTAAGTTTTCAAACTCAAAGATTAAAGTCACATATTCCATTCAGTGTGTGTCACCGCCGTTTAGCAGCCTATTCTGTGTACTCTGCACAGTTGCAGAATAGGAAGAAATACTGTTAAGTTTTCAAACTCAAATATTAAAGTCACATATTCCATTCAGTGTGTGTCACCGCCGTTTAGCAGCCTATTCTGTGTACTCTGCACAGTTGCAGAATAGGAAGAAATACTGTTAAGTTTTCAAACTCAAATATTAAAGTCACATATTCCATTCAGTGTGTGTCACCGCCGTTTAGCAGCCTATTCTGTGTACTCTGCACAGTTGCAGAATAGGAAGAAATACTGTTAAGTTTTCAAACTCAAATATTAAAGTCACATATTCCAGTCAGTGTGTGTCACCGCCGTTTAGCAGCCTATTCTGTGTACTCTGCACAGTTGCAGAATAGGAAGAAATACTGTTAAGTTTTCAAACTCAAATATTAAAGTCACATATTCCAGTCAGTGTGTGTCACCGCCGTTTAGCAGCCTATTCTGTGTACTCTGCACAGTTGCAGAATAGGAAGAAATACTGTTAAGTTTTCAAACTCAAATATTAAAGTCACATATTCCATTCAGTGTGTGTCACCGCCGTTTAGCAGCCTATTCTGTGTACTCTGCACAGTTGCAGAATAGGAAGAAATACTGTTAAGTTTTCAAACTCAAATATTAAAGTCACATATTCCATTCAGTGTGTGTCACCGCAGTTTAGCAGCCTATTCTGTGTACTCTGCACAGTTGCAGAATAGGAAGAAATACTGTTAAGTTTTCAAACTCAAATATTAAAGTCACATATTCCATTCAGTGTGTGTCACCGCCGTTTAGCAGCCTATTCTGTGTACTCTGCACAGTTGCAGAATAGGAAGAAATACTGTTAAGTTTTCAAACTCAAAGATTAAAGTCACATACTCCATTCAGTGTGTGTCACCGCCGTTTAGCAGCCTATTCTGTGTACTCTGCACAGTTGCAGAATAGGAAGAAATACTGTTAAGTTTTCAAACTCAAATATTAAAGTCACATATTCCATTCAGTGTGTGTCACCGCCGTTTAGCAGCCTATTCTGTGTACTCTGCACAGTTGCAGAATAGGAAGAAATACTGTTAAGTTTTCAAACTCAAATATTAAAGTCACATATTCCATTCAGTGTGTGTCACCGCCGTTTAGCAGCCTATTCTGTGTACTCTGCACAGTTGCAGAATAGGAAGAAATACTGTTAAGTTTTCAAACTCAAATATTAAAGTCACATATTCCATTCAGTGTGTGTCACCGCCGTTTAGCAGCCTATTCTGTGTACTCTGCACAGTTGCAGAATAGGAAGAAATACTGTTAAGTTTTCAAACTCAAATATTAAAGTCACATATTCCATTTGTGTCACCGCCGTTTAGCAGCCTATTCTGTGTACTCTGCACAGTTGCAGAATAGGAAGAAATACTGTTAAGTTTTCAAACTCAAATATTAAAGTCACATATTCCAGTCAGTGTGTGTCACCGCCGTTTAGCAGCCTATTCTGTGTACTCTGCACAGTTGCAGAATAGGAAGAAATACTGTTAAGTTTTCAAACTCAAATATTAAAGTCACATATTCCATTCAGTGTGTGTCACCGCCGTTTAGCAGCCTATTCTGTGTACTCTGCACAGTTGCAGAATAGGAAGAAATACTGTTAAGTTTTCAAACTCAAATATTAAAGTCACATATTCCATTCAGTGTGTGTCACCGCCGTTTAGCAGCCTATTCTGTGTACTCTGCACAGTTGCAGAATAGGAAGAAATACTGTTAAGTTTTCAAACTCAAATATTAAAGTCACATATTCCATTCAGTGTGTGTCACCGCCGTTTAGCAGCCTATTCTGTGTACTCTGCACAGTTGCAGAATAGGAAGAAATACTGTTAAGTTTTCAAACTCAAATATTAAAGTCACATATTCCATTCAGTGTGTGTCACCGCCGTTTAGCAGCCTATTCTGTGTACTCTGCACAGTTGCAGAATAGGAAGAAATACTGTTAAGTTTTCAAACTCAAATATTAAAGTCACATATTCCATTCAGTGTGTGTCACCGCCGTTTAGCAGCCTATTCTGTGTACTCTGCACAGTTGCAGAATAGGAAGAAATACTGTTAAGTTTTCAAACTCAAATATTAAAGTCACATATTCCATTCAGTGTGTGTCACCGCCGTTTAGCAGCCTATTCTGTGTACTCTGCACAGTTGCAGAATAGGAAGAAATACTGTTAAGTTTTCAAACTCAAATATTAAAGTCACATATTCCATTCAGTGTGTGTCACCGCAGTTTAGCAGCCTATTCTGTGTACTCTGCACAGTTGCAGAATAGGAAGAAATACTGTTAAGTTTTCAAACTCAAATATTAAAGTCACATATTCCATTCAGTGTGTGTCACCGCCGTTTAGCAGCCTATTCTGTGTACTCTGCACAGTTGCAGAATAGGAAGAAATACTGTTAAGTTTTCAAACTCAAATATTAAAGTCACATATTCCATTCAGTGTGTGTCACCGCCGTTTAGCAGCCTATTCTGTGTACTCTGCACAGTTGCAGAATAGGAAGAAATACTGTTAAGTTTTCAAACTCAAATATTAAAGTCACATATTCCATTCAGTGTGTGTCACCGCAGTTTAGCAGCCTATTCTGTGTACTCTGCACAGTTGCAGAATAGGAAGAAATACTGTTAAGTTTTCAAACTCAAATATTAAAGTCACATATTCCATTCAGTGTGTGTCACCGCCGTTTAGCAGCCTATTCTGTGTACTCTGCACAGTTGCAGAATAGGAAGAAATACTGTTAAGTTTTCAAACTCAAATATTAAAGTCACATATTCCATTCAGTGTGTGTCACCGCCGTTTAGCAGCCTATTCTGTGTACTCTGCACAGTTGCAGAATAGGAAGAAATACTGTTAAGTTTTCAAACTCAAATATTAAAGTCACATATTCCATTCAGTGTGTGTCACCGCCGTTTAGCAGCCTATTCTGTGTACTCTGCACAGTTGCAGAATAGGAAGAAATACTGTTAAGTTTTCAAACTCAAATATTACAGTCACATATTCCATTCAGTGTGTGTCACCGCCGTTTAGCAGCCTATTCTGTGTACTCTGCACAGTTGCAGAATAGGAAGAAATACTGTTAAGTTTTCAAACTCAAATATTAAAGTCACATATTCCGTGTAAGATGAAGAAGGCGGGTAAAAAGGGACGGGGAAGTGGACGTGATCCTGATAGTTCAGGGCGCGGGTCAGGACGCGGAGAAACTGTGCCTGGTGCCAGAGCACAAGAAAGAAAGACATCCACCATACCTAGCTTCATGTCTCATTTCACAGGGCATCGCAGGACATCACTCTCGAGGTCCGACCACTGCGAACAGGTGGTCGGTTGGATGTCAGCTGATACTGCTTCCAGTCGGTTAAGCACCACCCTGTCTTCCACCAAGTCCACTCTCAGTAGCCAAGAGTCTGGTCAACATAATCCTCACTCTGATCATCCTTCCTCCCACCATACACGGTCTGGTCAAAGAAGTGATCCCACACTGGGATATAGTGAGGAGCTCGTCTCATCACCAATCCTTCATTTGACCCTCTCTCCAAGCACGCTTGCAGAGGAACATGACATCTTGTGCCCTGATTCACAACCTCTAGAGGGTACCCAATCACAAGAAGATGACAGATGTGAACGGCATTTAAGGTCAAAGGAAGTAGTGGATGATGATGATGATGAGACACAGTTGCCATTAAATCAACCACTATTTCCGTCTCAAGACCTTGTTGAGGAGAATGTTATACAGTTGTCAATGACTGAGTATGTGGTGGGATCAAGACTTGAGGAGGATGATCACAGTGAGGAAGTGGAGGAGGACTTGGTGGACGATGAGGTGACTGACCCCACCTGGGAAGGTGTAGAGCCGAGCGATGACAGCAGTCCTGAGGGTGAGCCATCTGCAGCACCGCAACAGGCTGGAAGAGGCAGTGGTGTGGCTACAGAAAGAAGGCGGACCGCACCAAACCGGCCCGCAAATGTTCCACGGAGCACCCCCTTGCGTAAATCTACCTTGCCAAAGGGTAGGTGTTCCGCGGTATGGCGTTTTTTTAAGGAAAGTGCGGACGACAAAAGAATTGTAGTTTGCAACCTGTGCCACACCAGAATGAGCCGAGGCATGAACACTAGAAACCTCACCACCACCAGCATGATCCGACACATGGCATCCAAGCACCGTAGTAAGTGGGAGGAACGCCTGGATCGCCCATCTGTGTCTGCAGGCCACACCACTGCCTCCTCTTCCCCTGTTTTCGGTGCCGGCCAATCGCCTGTCGAAGGCGCAGGCCCGCATACCTCCCGCCCTGCACCTGTACCATCTGAAGCACCATCAGCGACCACATCCACTTCCCTGTCCCAGCACAGCGTCCAAATGTCGTTACCCCAGGCATTTGAGCGCAAGAGAAAATACCCAGCCACCCACCCACAGGCCATAGCACTAACCTCACACCTTTCCAAATTACTGGCCATCGAAATGCTGCCATTTAGGCTTGTGGACACTGAGTCCTTCCGCAGCCTGATGGCAGCAGCTGTCCCTCGGTACGCGGTCCCCAGCCGCCACTACTTTTCCCGGTGTGCCATCCCCGCATTACACCACCATGTGTCCCGTAACATCACCCGTGCCCTGACCAACGCAGTTACTGGGAAGGTCCACTTAACGACTGACACATGGACAAGTGCTTGTGGCCAGGGACGCTACATTTCCCTGACGGCACACTGGGTGAATGTCGTGGAGGCTGGGAGCGACTCGGACCCTGGGATGGCACGGGTGCTACCCACGCCGAGGATTGCGGGCCCTACCTCCATCAGGGTTTCCGCCAGCACCTACGTTATTGGCTCCTCCTCCTCCGTTTCCACCTCCGAATTCTCTACACGCAGCGCCACTCCCCCATCAGCCAGTAGCTGGAAGCAGTGTAGCACTGCAGTGGGGAAGCGTCAACAGGCCGTGCTGAAGCTGATCTGCCTTGGGGACAAACAGCACACGGCCTCAGAGCTGTTGCAGGGGATTAGTCACCAGACCGAGCAATGGCTCTCGCCACTCAACCTGCAACCAGGCATGGTTGTGTGTGATAATGGGCGTAACTTGGTGGCGGCTTTGGAGCTCGGCAAGCTCACACACGTACCATGCCTAGTGCATGTATTTAATTTAGTGGTTCAGCGATTTCTAAAAACCTACCCCAATGTGCATGATCTCTTGACCAAGGTGCGCCGCGTGTGTGCACATTTCCGTAAGTCATCTACAGCTTCGGCCGGCCTGTTGAAGCTGCAGCAGCGCTTACAATTGCCAGCTCACCGGCTGCTGTGTGACGTGAGCACGCGCTGGAACTCCACCTTCCACATGTTGGCCCGGCTTTGTGAGCAGCAGAGGGCAGTAGTGGAGTACCAGCTGTTACACGGTCGTCGCCTCTCCGTTCAACTTCCTGTAATCAGAAGTGAGGAGTGGGAATGGATGTCAGACCTCTGCGAGGTTTTACGCAATTTTGAGGAATCGACACAGATGGTGAGCGGCGATAACGCTATTATCAGTGTAACCATCCCACTTCTGTGTCTACTGAAACGCTCGCTGCTCACAATTAAAACCGACGCTTTGCATGTGGAAGAGGTGGAAATGGGGGAGGAAGAGCTTACACAAGGTGATAGCCAGAGCACCCTCACTTCGTCTTCTCAGCGACAATTGGAGGAGGCGGAGGAGGAGGAGGAGGAGGAAGACACGGTTGCCTCCGCTACAGAGGGTAGCCATGGAACTTTAGTTCCATCTCTTCAGCGTGGGTGGGCAGAAGAGGAGGAAGAGGATGAGGATATTGAGAGTCATCCTCCTGGTGAGGACAGCGAAATCTTGACTGTTGGTACTCTGGCACACATGGCTGACTTTATGTTAGGCTGCCTTTCCCGTGACCCACGCGTTGTACGCATTTTAGACAACACGGATTACTGGGTGTTCACCCTTCTGGACCCCCGCTACAAAGAGAATTTCTCATCTCTCATTCCTCCGGTGGAGAGGACAAGCAAAATGGTGCAATACCAGAAGGTTCTTGTTGAAAAATTGCTCCAAAATTTTCCATCTGACAACGCTGGCGGCAGAGTACGTGCTACCTTGGCCAACCGAGAAGGGGAGAAAAGGGGAGCACACAGCAGTTCCGAGAAAGGCAGGGCAACACTCTCCAAGGCGTGGGACACCTTCATGACACCCCGCCAGCACCCTCACCCTGATGCGCAGCCTAGTGTCACAAGGAGGGAAAAGTTTTGGAAGATGGTGAAGGAGTACGTAGCAGACCGTGTCAGCGTCCTCAATGATCCCTCTGTGCCTTACAACTACTGGGTGTCCAAGCTGGACACGTGGTATGAACTGTCACTCTACGCCTTGGAGGTGCTGGCCTGCCCTGCCGCCAGCGTTCTGTCTGAGCGGGTATTTAGTGCTGCTGGTGGCATCATAACAGATAAGCGTATCCGCCTTTCCACCGACAATGCTGATAGGTTGACACTTATAAAAATGAACAAGGCCTGGATTTCCCCTGACTTCTCCACTCCACTGGAGGAAAGCCCCGGGGGAACATAAACTCACTTTACATATATTATTTACAATGATGGGAATACTCTGTATTCCCATTCACCCCTTCCACCCAAAAAACAGGTATATGGTTGACTCTTAATCTTCTCATCCTCCTCCTCCTCTTCCATATGCCCTGTGCTATAATTTTTATATAGGGCCAGCTCACCAGCGGGCCCTGTGATATAATTTTTATATAGGGCCAGCTCACCAGCGGGCCCTGTTTGCCAATTTTTATATAGGTCAGCTCACCAGCGGGCCTTCTCATATAATGTTTTATTGGGTCAGCTCTCTAGCGGGCCCTCTCATATAATGTTTTATAGCGTCAGCTCTCTAGCGGGCCCTCTCATATAATGTTTTATAGCGTCAGCTCACTAGCGGGCCTTCGCATATAATGTTTTATAGCGTCAGCTCACTAGCGGGCCTTCGCATATAATGTTTAGGATGGTCAGCTCTGCAGCAGACCCTCACCCATAATGTTTTAGATGGTCAGCTCAGCGCACGTTTCCCTCTTAATCATGGCCTCAGTTCAATAAAATCAAGGAAATTTTTGGGATAATTTGCCTCTGCGCACGTTTCCCTCTTAATCATGGCCTCACTTCAGAAAATCAAGGAAATTTTTGGGAGAATTTGCCTCTGCGCACGTTTCCCTCTTAATCATGGCCTCACTTCAGAAAATCAAGGAAATTTTTGGGATAATTTACCTCTGCGCACGTTTCCCTCTTAATCATGGCCTCACTTCAGAAAATCAAGGAAATTTTTGGGAGAATTTGCAGATGATATACAAGTAAATATACAGCAAATATTGTTTGGTAACAATTTTTCGCCTAAAGTCGTTTTTATTTTCCTTTTTGTGTGTTTTATGGTCAGTCTGTAAAAATGGCGTACTACGGGCGAAAGATCGTTCCCAGCAGCGATGTTGGAGTCCAAGATGCATCCAGACATCCTCCCTATGCTGTCCCTGAACCATTTCTGTGGTGTTTCCATCATTTTCTGCCCTTTTCCTATGGACCAGGCACCCTCCCCTCATCAGAGCAGGGGGTGCCTGGTGTAATGCTCGAGTCCTCCCATTGACTTCAATGGGGCTCGGGTGCTCGGCCGAGCACTCGAGCCTCAGGGGGTGCTCGGTCAGAGCACCCGAACACCCGAGCATTGGGGTGCTCGCTCATCACTACTTATCTCTCAAACCTTTATGGTTTAAGAGATATTCACAAGCAAAGTATTCCCCCTGTTCAGCCAGATCAGAAGGGAGGTACCCAGGTAGACTGCAGAGAGGGACAATCTTCAATTAAGATAAGGGAAAAACCTGAAAAACTTGTCAAGGGGGAAAGGGCCTTCATTGTTCTCATAGGAAGAAGATTGTCCCCTTCTGTTATCTGTCTGGTCTTACAACCAGATTCACATCTGAGAAGAGATGGCTTACACTAGGAAAAAGGGACGGGAGGGGGAAACTTTGCTTGTGAATATCTCTTAAACCATAAAGGTTTGAGAGATAAGACTTATATCATTCTTCATGTTTTTTTAATGTCTACAAAATAAAATAAAGTTAGTGATGTGGTATATCGCGGCACACTAGAAGATTTATTTCCTAGCAGTTGACAAACTTATTCTGGTTTTACTGTGTCAGGTAATAGAAGGCAAATATAGTTTTTGATACCTTTTATTGGCTAACTAAGCAGATTTAGAATGCAAGCTTTCAATACCTTAGCTCTCTTCCTGAAGAAGAGATAACACGGTACCAACTCTCACAGGCAATAGAAGGGACTCTAATGCATACACATACTGGTTTTCTCTTAGGATTAAAGTTAGGTGTTGTTAATTACCTCTTCTGTGAGACCTCACTGTATGCGGTATTTAATTACACAGACTCAGATATTCAAAATCTGATAACAACCAGGCACAAAGTGCTCCCTTTATTCTTATGAATTGTGCTCATTCATTTATTTCGTAATAAATGCAGGACTTTTTACTGGTGCCGTCTGTTTAATAAATATATATATATATACCCAGATTCTGTTACCTTGTTTCACCTATATTTGTATTAGATTAGTGTTTTACTACTGAGTGTTTTGTGTTCTGTTTATTGCACACAGATAGGATTGCCACCTTTTCTTAAAAAAGACACCATCCATGGCATTACCTCCATAGACTTAAATGGATAGTAATGTTTCATAATAAAATTAGCTCTAATTAATCATTGTAGTATTTGGACTTTGGACAGTGTTATTTCAATTCTGTCAGAGTTGTAGTTCAGGAGTAATTCAATGACAAAGTATCCCCCTCCCGCCCCTTTTACTGATGTAACACTGCTCAGCCAGATCAGAAGGGAGGTGCCCAGGTAGACTGCAGAGAGGGACAATCTTCAATTAAGATAAGGGGAAAAACCTGAAAAACTTGTCAAGGGCGGAAGGGCTTTCATTGTTCTCATAGGAAGAAGATTGTCCCCTGCTGTTATCTGTCTGGTCTATGGACTGCATTCCACATCTGAGAAGAGATGGTTTACACTAGGTAAAAGGGGCGGGAGGGGAAACTTTGCTTGTGAATATCTCTAAAACCATAAAGGTTTGAGAGATACGACTTATATCGTTCTTCGTGTTTTTTTAATGCCTACAAAATAAAATAAAGATAAAACGAAGTATTACTATCCCTTTAACATTGGACAGAAGCCAATTTTTTACCAGCCTGCCGGTAAAATACCAGCTGGGTGGCAACCCTACACACAGACACTATTTTGCTATTTTCGGGCTAGGGAAAGGGCAGGGACTGGGCAGACAGGGAGCCATGCTGCTTCAGTTGTGGCCATTGGCGCAAGAGGCAGCATGCTGCCATTCTTGTTTTCTTTTGTTCTGTGGGTTGCTGCTTGCTGCAGGGACGTGCACAGACATTTTGGGGGGCAGGGGCTCAAATGAAAAAAAGGGCACTTATAATTTTTTTTTGGTTTTGTTAAAAGGGCACAAGGGCACTTTGGACAAAAAGGGCAGGTGCTCAAGCCCCCCTTGGTGCCTATGTGTGCACGTGCCTGGCTTGCTGTGTAATAACAGCTTCAGTGGGAGGTCCTTGCCGAACATGTAGGGTAAGCTAAGTGATGGATATACGTGAGGCAAGGGTTTAGGCCAGCGGCCTCATGGGATGTTTTTATCCTGGCCTTCCATGGGTTAACTTGGCCGTATCCATTGTTTTTTTTTTGTTTTAAATAAGATTTAGTTTTTGCAGCTGCTTTTCCCCAGAATTGATCCAGTTCCTCTTAGTGCATCCACACTGATATATTTATATGACATAATTTAAACCCCTTGAGGACCAGAAAGGTGTTCATGGACATGACATCGAGGACTGATTGAAGATGTTATCTCTTGAAAAAAAGCACAAGGGCAAAATTCATTAAAGGCATAGTAATGTTTCACAAAAATAGCAGCTCCGATTAATCTTCATAGTATTTGAGCCATGGAGAGTGTTATTTCAATACTGTCAGAGTTGTAGTTCAAGAGTAATTGAATGATAAAGTATCCCCCTCCCGCCTCTTTTACTTAGTGTAAGCCAACTCCCCTCAGATGTGGAATCTAGTCTCTTGACCGCACAGATCACAGCAAGGGACAATCTTCTTACTGTGATCATAAGGAAAACCCTGCCCCCCTTGACAGGTTTTTCAGGTTTTAACTTATGCTCATTGAAGATTGTCCCTCTCTGTTATCCATCCGGACAGTCTTGCTGCTCTGAGGTGAGCAGTGTTACATCAGTAAAAGGGGTGGGAGGGGGATATTTTATCATTGAATTACTCTTGAACTACAACTCTGACAGTATTGAATTAACACTCTCCATGGCCGAAATACAATGAAGATAATTTGGAACTGCCTTTAAGGGTAATTTTTTATGGCCATGGAAAGATAAGTCAGGCTTAGAATTAGGAGTTGTTACTTTCCCTTTAAAATGTTAAGTACAGTTTTACACTGATATTTTAACAACCTCAAAGGAATATAAAAGATGACTGTTGCAAGTCCAAACTGGCAGCCTTATGGGGAAAAAAGTAAACAATGCCAGGTACTATGAAGGATAAAGTATTCCACAAGGACGAGTCGTGTAGAAAACTCCCGTCACTAATTTCCTGATTGTCCCCATACAATTCTCTTCTCTGCTGAGTGATGGAACCAGCAGAGCAAAGAGAAGCTGAACACTGGCTAGGGATGGGTGAGAATATGTTACCAAACTTGGAGGATTTCAACATATTTGTCTTTCCTTAACGGAGAGTTTTCATGCAAACATTTTCATTCACAGATGGACTGAAAATATCTCATCTACAAGAGTGTCATGTTATCCAAAGCGCTAACCTCTTCTTGATCTTAAAGTGGAACCACCACATTGTAACTCATAGGTGATTTTGAAAAGAGCTTTCAAAATCACCTCTAGATTGATATTTTATTTTGGGGAGGGGTGTCAGAAAAATGACCCCCTGGGCCGGAGCACAACTCAGCATTCTGTGGCTCTCAGACAGAGGCTGAACAGGCTGAATGAGCAGTCTGCCTTCACTGATATATATACATCACTCCAAGCAGTGGCGTCACTCCAGGGGGCCCGGCCGCCCACTGCGACCCCTCTGCCTGGCGCCAGCGATCTCCGTCTGGCACTGTGGTAATGCAGAGCGCTGGGAGATGACCGCGCGGGAGATCAACACACCTCTCCGGGCTCCTGCCACTCCAGGGAGGTAGGAGATGGGGGCATTTTGGAGAGGGCCAATGTACTCGAGGGGGGCGAATGTGGTCCTGGGGGGGGCCCATGGCGCTTCTTGCACCAGGGCCCGGAGGCTTCTAGTTACGCCTCTGCCTCCAAGCGGTTCACATGGCCAACAAGGGACGCTATTGTTTTAAAGGGGAACTATCACCCCGCAATAACTTAAGCTTCAGCGCTACTAAGCAGCTAGTCGCCAGATGAGCAATCACTGAAGCTTAAGTTATTGCGGGGTGGTAGTTCCCCTTTAAGGGGGTGTTGCCGGGGGAGTTGCTGGTGGGTGGGGTATTACATTACAAATAGTTAACCCTTTCAGTGCCAGAGGGGTACGCAACACATTGCTTTGCTCACAATCCACTGGATAGCATTCAAGGGGTTAAAATACATATTTAAATCAATGACAATTTGGGAAATGTTAATATATTACCCTTATGGCGCTGTTGGTTCGCTCCAGAATAGCTCCGATTCTTTTTAGGATATCAGCCTCAATGTTTACAAACTTAACTCCTTGGATGGTAAAGAGGTCTCAGATACATTGCAAGGCAACAGACTGGACATCAGCTTGCCATTCAAGGCCTCAAAAGCCCAATCTGAATCAACTGATTTTTTTTATCTCTTCTCTTCCATTTGCCCTGCAATTGATCTACTTCAATGGATAGTAATGTTTTACATAAACAGCAGATCCAGTTATTCATCATAGTATTTGGGCCATGGACATACCTGGGAACTCTCAGGGTTTGGACCCAAATCTCAGGGTCTCAGGGTGAAGGGCCAAATTCTCAGGGTGAGAGAGGTCTGTGTCACCTACTATATGAATTTCCCCAATTAAATGTTTCCTTAGCCTCTAAACTGGTGCCATTAGTACCAGAAAGACATTGGGCGATGTCCTGCTTGTCTTGTTTGTGTTCAGGAAGTGAGTTATCCAAACTGTAGCGTGTTAAAGGTCCCTCTCACACGGACCGGAGCGCCTCTGTGTTAGAGCAAGCAGGCACATATCGCATAAAATCTACATTGTGGGAAGCTTTAAGGGTTAATATTTCAAAGATCTCAGGGTCAGCTCATCTTGAAAGTTCCCAGGTATGGCCATGGAGAGTGTTATTTCAATACTGTCAGAGTTGTAGTTCAAGAGTAATTGAATGATAAAGTGTCCCCCTCCCGCCCCTTTTACCTAGTGTAAGTCACCTCCCCTCAGATGTGGAATCTGGTCCACAGACCAGACAGCTCACAGCAAGGGACAATCTTCTTACTGTGAGAACAATGAAAACCTTGCCCCTCATGACAGGTTTTTCAGGTTTTTCCTTATGCTCACTGAATATTGTCCTTCTCTGTGATCCATTTGGACAGTCTTGCTGCTCTGAGGTGAGCAGTGTTACATCAGTAAAAGGGGCGGGAGGAGGATACTTTATCAATTTAATTACTCTTGATCTACAACTCTGACAGTACTGAAATAACACTCTCCATGGCCCAAATACTATGAAGATTAATCGGAACTCCTTTCCTTGTGAAACATTACTATGCCTTTCACACATATGCCCCAGTCTATAGGAAAAACAGCTATAACGTTCTGAAATCTACAAAGTAGGGTGGAAAAAAGTCAATTTTGTGCAGGAATAAATTGATATCTCACATATGAACATCTTTAATGCATTCCACAAATACCCTATGAAATAGAGTCAGTTTGGTTTGAGGACTTAATTGCTATTGAAAGCTTGTTTTAAAAACAAAGAATTAGACTAAATAATATAAAATGACCTACCACTCAAATACTAGCCCATTGTTAGTATTTAATATATACACAAAACACACAGAGTACATTATTTATTAATGTAACTAGAAAAATAAGCAAGATTTTCTTTTTTCTTTACATCCCACAAAGTCATCAAGCAAAGCTATAACGGTGTCATAATTATTGTATCACTGTTTTGGTTATATAATGCTGACTTCATGTCCTTGTAGGTTTTAACCCTTTGCAAAGCAATACATTCTGTTCCCCATTTGCACTCAAAGGATTAACCTTTTGAGTGCCAGAGAGGTATGCAATGCATTGCATTGCAATGTGTTAGATACCTATCTGGCACTCAAAGGGTCAGACAAGACCTGTAAACCTACAACAAGTCTAGTTAATTTTAAAGAGAATTCGAGTACCGGTGGACATCCAGTGCATTGCTTCACAACACTTGAATGGTTATAATAATCCTAAATGCCCAGGGAGGGCAACATGAGGCCCTCCAGCTGTTGACAGACTACAACTTCCATCATCCTTTGCCAGACAGTGGCAGACAGGAGAAGTTGGGATTTGTAGTCCAACAATTAAGAATGGGCAAAGTTTGTGCTGCAAACCAAAGCATGAGAAAAATGCTACTTCTCCTGCAGGAGCGCGGTGAGTAAAAGTTCGTGACGTACCAGGACCGTCACTGGTCCTTAAGTGCCGGACCAGCGTGATGGTCCGGGTACGTCACAGGACGCGAAGGGGTTAAACACCTTAAGAAGTTTTGCTGCTCCTACTGCTGCTAGCTGTTACACCTCTGATATGCTGCATGTGTATCTACCAACTGGACCTGTGCTTGTGCTTCTGGTGGGATATCATTGACGATGTGCCTCAATGTGATCCTGCGTTCCCCGTGGTTAGATATTTTTTACACAGACAACAGACAGCAATATGTTTAACTTCTGGGCTAAGGGGGACATAATAATGCTGTAGATGGAGTGGGATACCATTTTCTTCACTAACAATAACATCAATGTCTCCTACTGCTGCTGTGCAAGGAGGATGGCTGAGTTAGTTGCAGGTGTAGAGTCCCCACAAGTGCCGCATCTGCAGCCACCACCTAAACCTCCACCACTTGTCATGTTTAAGTATTTCAATTACACAGTTCTCCTTCTATGTGCTGCCAAGTTCTTAGAAAGAAGTTAAAAAATGTGCAAATATAATCCAAACGCACTCCTATGGAATAGCAATTTTGCCAAAATGTTGGCGATTGACATGCGGCCCTATACTTTAGTAGAAAACATAGGTTTTAAAAGATCTGATGTCATGTGTTGCATCCATCTGGCATATCCCAAGCTGCAGTTATTTTTCAAGCACTTCTGTGCCAGACTTGTACAAGCAGGAGATTAGTATTTTTGGCAAAGGGGTGGAAACATCATCCTGCGAGAAAATTCACTTGACCACAGATATGCGGACCAGTGGTCAGAGTACTACAGACTATATACACAGACAGTATGTACACAGACAACATACAGAGAATTAAGGGAGCAATGCAAGAAATGTGCGCAGTCACAATTTACAGTGTACTTTTAAAGGGATAGTAATACTTAAAATGTAAAAAAATATATGTTGTAGGGTTTATCCCCCTGAGTAAAACAAGGGAACTCCCACTGCTGAAAGGTGTTTCATTCAAAAGTTATTAATTTTCAAAGTTGAATTTTTTAGATGCAATATCACAGTGGCCTGAAATTGTACAGTAGCGCTGTTGCTACACCATCCTATGGAGATTTATGGTCAACTGACCAGATCTGTCCATAGGATGGTGTAGCAACAGCTCCACTGTACAATTTCAGGCCACTGTGATATTGCACCTAAAAAATTCAACTTTGAAAATTAATAACTTTTGAATGAAACACCTTTCAGCAGTGGGAGTACCCTTGTTTTACTCAGCGGGATAAACCCTACAACATATTTTTTTTTACATTTTAAATATTACTATCCCTTTAATGGCAAAATGATTAGCACCAAAATGTTTTCTTTAAGAATTAGGAAACGATTTCACTTTTTTATACAAATGCATTTCAAAAAGTGGCCGTGGCTAAAATGTCCGCCATTTTGTGAGAGGATAAGCGATTGTGCCTATTTCAGCAAAGCAGCACATATTTTCATATGTCTGTCTAGTTTGGCCATTAATGTAGGGGACATTCACTAACTTTGCTGTTAGTTTAAGAGCATGTGCTACTCAGCATGGAGGCATTAGTGTGCTTCCTGCATCAAAACTCGAGTGATCGCAAATAGCGCACGCATTTATGGCTTTCCAAAAAACAGCAAAATCTCCACTTTCTTGCATTCCTCCCAAAGACCCATATGTATAGAAGTGGAGTTATTTTGGAGTAAATGAACTGCACAATAGGGGACAAATAAACATTTCCTAAATTCCCATGCACTTGAATCGATCTTGTTAACCCCTAGAATTCCAGAGAGATTACCAATACATTGCTTTTGCAATGCATTGAACACCTCTCTAGCATTAACGGGGTTAAAAGCCCAATTTAATTTAACAGGAATTTTTATTTGTTCCCTATGGTGCAGCTGGTTTACTTCAGAATAACAATATCTATATTCTGATATGTTAGCCAACTAGCTACTAGTAATAAGGGAACTATTGTATGAGTACCGTGGCTCTTCATTGCCCCTTTGGCAATCCAATCCTATATAATAATTCACTAGGATGTTTGTCACGATGCAGTCATGGGCAGTCTCTATCCTATATAATAATTCACTAGGATGTTTGTCACAATGCAGCCATGCACAGTAGAGACTGACCACGTTCGGGCAGTCTCTATCCTATATAATAATTCACTAGGATGTTTGTCATGATGCAGTCCTGGGCAGTCTCTATCCTATATAATAATTCACTAGGATGTTTGTCACAATGCAGCCATGCACAGTAGAGACTGACCACGTTCGGGCAGTCTCTATCCTATATAATAATTCACTAGGATGTTTGTCATGATGCAGTCATGCGCAGTAGAGAGTCTCTACTGCGCATGATTGCATTGCGTGAGTGAGGCGACAAAAGACTGCATCGCGTGGAGCAGTGAGGTAGCGGCGTCTTAACCCTTTGAATGCCAGAGGGGTATGCAGCGCATTGCGTACCCCTCTGGCACTCAAAGGGTTAACATTACCCGGACCTTGGCCCGTGTACACTACCTGTTAATAATACAGGGTAATTTCAGTGCTAGAAGGGATGTGCAATGGATCATTTCCATATGCATTAAGTATCAAAGTTACTCATCCCTTCATCTACTTCGTCTTGAGTTACAAATGGATAAGAAATAACTCATGACATTTCTGGGCCATTTCCAGTTGGTAACATAGGCGAAGACAAATTTAGGGAAAGTAATAAGTTAAGAAAAAGTTATTGAAGGTGTATTATTTAGGAGTCGCTGTGCCCCATTAAACAAGCCAACTATGACATGCATTTAACACATAACATGCTAATGGCCATTTGAGCAGGAAATCAAATAATAGACCTAAAAGAATGCTTACAATTATAAAGAATGAAAGCTTTTTGTCGCTCATATCTGATGTCACTTTATAAAGCTCCTTCTCAGTGGCAGGAGGAACAGTGGACAAGATTTCAGTTGAAGACGTCCTCTGTTGGGGGCTGGGTTTCACTCAGTGCTCTTCTTAAAGGAGCAGTAAACTTTTTTTATGAAAAAATATATATTGTAGGGATTTTCCTATTGTGTAAAATAAGGGTACTCCCACTGCCGAGAGATTTATATTTCCAGAGTTATTACAGTTTAAATCCATGTTTTTTTACATTAGCAGTGCCCTCTAGTGGTCAAATTCTAATTAGATTTCCTGTTAGATTCTAATGGAGAGGAAAGTCAGAGACATACAGTTCTCCATAGAATGTGATAGAAACTGCCTGTCACTTCCTGTCAGTTAGAACTATCAGGAAGTAAACACAGTAAATTCACTTCCTGATTATTTAAACTGCTATAAATTTTGAATAAAACATCTGACAGAGATGGGAGTACCATCAGGAGGAAATGATCTGTAAAATATGTGTTTTCATAAAAAAAAGTTTACTGCTCCTTTAATTTTTACCATCCGATCCATCTGTCTGTCTGGACCAGAATCCAGATCTAAACGGTCTAGTT
Source organism: Rhinophrynus dorsalis (assembly GCA_037306005.1). NCBI lineage: Eukaryota > Metazoa > Chordata > Amphibia > Anura > Rhinophrynidae > Rhinophrynus > Rhinophrynus dorsalis. Next base: position 466,044,027 of record CM074723.1, read on the forward strand.
TAGAGGTAATGAAAAGGGGTGGTAAGGGGAAACTTTAATATAATTCTTCCGAAAAACTACTGAACTATATTAGACTAGTGCAAAAGCCTGTGTACACGGGCCAAGGTCTGGGTAATGTTAACCCTTTCAGTGCTTTGTAATGCGTTGCTTACCACTCTGGCACTCAAAGGGTTAAGTGGCTGCTACCTCACTGCTCCACGCGATGCATTCTTGCATCGCCTCACTCACATGATGCAATCATGCACAGTAGAGACTGCCCGAACGCGGGCAGTATCTACTACGCATGACTGCATCGTGACAAACATCCTAGCGAATTATTATATAGGATAATGGATATATAGGATATATATATATTTACAGTTTTGTGTAGATAGAGACGGCACTCACAGGAACATTTTGTAAATGTGAAAGGAGGTTATTTATTGTTTCGATGTTTCGGCCGTCCCAATTACTTTTTATTTAATTATCTGTACTTATCTTGTATTAGATACAACAATCACTTTCAGTGATGCACAGCCTGTAAAGAGAGTCTGAGACTCATTTGTACCTTCCTGTGACTTGTGCTCTGTTCACACTCTATGGTCTGTACAGTGGTGCTGCCTTTACTATCCTATATAATAATTTGCTAAATCGTGTGTAACGCCGCGACATGCGCAGTAGACACTGCTGCGCGTGCTGCAGTCATGCGCAGTACAGACTGCCCGCGCCGCGGCTGATACAGAGCTGGGCGCTCTGTATCAGCCGTGGCGTGGGCAGTTTCTACTGCGCGTAACTGCCCCGTGACCGGGTGGCAGTGGCACTGTGGCCCGTTTAACGGGCTGTTCACCTAGTTTCAGTATAAAGGTTTATTGAAATAGTGCATGCAGTACAAGTGATTAACCAACAGGGTGAGCTAGAGAGTCTGACCTATTAAATTCCAAAGCACATATAGCGCAAATAAGTAATCCAAAGTTCAGCTTTATAATTTTTTTTAAAGAAAACAGCGTATCTTTAAAAAAAGAGAAAACCACAAGGTATACTTATTGTTGATTAACAAAAGTTATTTTCAAGTGACAGATCCAATTTATTCATTTTAATGCCAACAAGCTGTTCAGTACACACTAAGTAGATGTGAATTGATTAACTGTTATCTACATGGTTATTGTAATCAAGAAATCTATCAAAGCTAGTGGGTTGCCTTAATTATTATTCAATTTCAATTTGTTTGCGGGTATTTTTTTTCTTAGCAGAATTAAATATCTATAATAAAGGTTGTGCTCAATTGAATGTTTTAAGTTAATCTGAGGATTCTGGGAAATTACTTCTGTCAAGGGTCTCATTAAATTGTACTTTGTTGAACGTAGAGTAATTTGCTTTTGCAGAGTTTTTTTTTTTGCCTCTCATTTTGAACAGTACGTTTCTTGACTGCATTTATCTACTGTTTTGAAAAAAAAGCCACAATGGTTTATTTACTTTTTTTTCCAAAAATTTTCTTGGTTGGTCCGAAGAATAATTTCTCAAACAAATTGCCTTTATGTTCCATTTCCAGCCTAATTATATGCATTTGTTTAACTTGGGTAATTCAACAATTTTCTAATTTGAAGAAAATACAAAACATAGAAACATATTTCTTTTGCAATGACTCTTAAATAAAAGGTATTTTAAGTGTAATAATAGTAGTTAAGACTAATCAAGAACATACTGTTATTTGTTCTAATAGTTAGCTTTCTTGGTAAAATATGATGTAAGAATTATTTAACCCTTTAAAGGAGTAATAACATTTATTGGTGATATATAATGTAAGGCTTCTTTAACCCCTCGAATGCTAGAAATTTCTTTATTGCTTTTCTTTGCTATGCGTTAGACAAGTCTAACATCAATAGGGTAAAGCAGTAAATGTTCTATAAAAATATGTTGTTAGGGTTTTTCCTAATTAGTAAAACAAGGGAACTTACACTGCTTTTTTCAAAAGTTATTACATTTCAGTTTCATACCCTCCAACATTTCAAAAGGCCAAAGAGGGACACTTGTGTTTTAGGTGGTTTTGCTGGGGGTATGGCTAGTAGGCGGAGCATTACCGAGAATTTTTAGGTTGTTTCATGACCTACTGGAACCTCTTCGTATAACTAAATAAATTATTTAGAGGAAGACAAAAGTATTTTATTTGTACACTGATTTATAAAAAACACATATACAGAGGTCTATCAAATATTAAATGTGAATTTTATGGCTGTGAAGCAATGTGATACACTTATATACACACCACACAGTCTGATCTCCTAAACACAGGGACACCAGTGTGATACACTTACATACACACACCACACAGTCTGATCTCCTAAACACAGGGACACCAGGATGATACACTTATATACACACCACACAGTCTGATCTCCTAAACACAGGGACACCAGGGTGATACACTTACATACACACACCACACAGTCTGATCTTCTAAACACAGGGACACCAGGATGATACACTTATATACACACCACACAGTCTGATCTCCTAAACACAGGGACACCAGGGTGATACATGTATATACACACCACAGAGTCTGATCTCCTAAACACAGGGACACCAGGTTGATACACTTATATACACACCACACAGTCTGATCTCCTAAACACAGGGACACCAGGGTGATACACTTATATACACACCGCACAGTCTGATCTCCTAAACACAGGGACACCAGGGTGATACACGTATATACACACCGCACAGTCTGATCTCCTAAACACAGGGACACCAGGGTGATACACTTATATACATACCACACAGTCTGATCTCCTAAACTCAGGGACACCAGGGTGATACACTTCTATACACACCACGCAGTCTGATCTCTAAACACAGGGACACCAGGGTGATACACTTCTGTACACACCACACAGTCTGATCTCCTAAACACAGGGACACCAGGGTGATACACTTATATACACACCACACAGTCTGATCTCCTAAACACAGGGACACCAGGGTGATACACTTCTGTACACACCACACAGTCTGATCTCCTAAACACAGGGACACCAGAGTGATACACATATATACACATCACACAATCTGATTTCCTAAACACAGGGACATACCATCACTTAAATGTTTGTGACAACTACAAAAAAGAATAAAAGGTAGACAAGGCATGCTATTTTGTAAAGACACTCCTCTTCATCAAACAAGGGGTAACTGCCTTTCTACCCTTAGCCCTCTGCACCCAAATGTTTCCAGCAGATGGTGCTAAAGGAAGAAACTAGATATGTTTTAACATTTCTACCCCTTCTAAGGTGCTGAATTTTTTGAAAATCATGAAATTTCTTACTCTATTCATTAGCAGCTTGTCTCCCAAGAGAAAAAGGAATTTACATACCACTGAGCATAATAGAAGGATAGAGTACACAGTACTTCTTGTAACTGTCCCATACTCTATTGATGAATATACGTGTGTGTGGAATCACTGGCCGTCTTAACAAATTTATTTATGTTCAATAACAATTAGTTCATTTCGATTTCCCTGTACGTACGGAGCCTTACCTATGTAGGGAATAAGCTTTTGATTGTAGGCTATATATGTTGATGGTCCAGCTTGCTATAGTATATGCAACAGGTTCACCATCTATTTAGTATTCTAGCCTAAACTACATGTAGATGAGTTCACATGAACTGAAACACAGATACAATGTGACGATGCAACTAGACAAACATATAGCAACAGTGCTCAAAAGTTGACTCTAGCTGTCCCTATAATTGTCACCAAGGGCGTATGTATCACACTTCCTTTGCTGCTTGACCCAGTTCAAGAACCGTCCAACTTCTCAGCTATAGTTTTAATGAAAAAAAATCATATAGGGAAGGGCGAGACCGCGCAAAAGCTCATCTAAGTATAGTATGGACAATTTTAACTAAAACATAAAGACATGGAAAAAGATATTTAATATGAATGAATAAATAAATATACACATAGAAACATGTACAGTATAAATGATACAACCAGATTAAAGAGAATAGATATATTTATTTATCCTCTTTGGATAGTTGGTGCTGTGAGGGCACATATAGAGTATCCCAGATGTGGAGTCTCTCTATGGATACAGCAAATGATGTAATGCAATGTGGGGGGCTATTTAAAGTACTAAAAAATAGCATGTTATGACCATAAAATGTAAGGTGGCCTCTTACTGCAAAGCGGTTTAGAGTCTGTACCCAGTCATGGTGTAATCTGTAGAATGATGCTCCCAGCGTTATTATGACAATGTGGGTGGCCGCCTACTTGAGGTCCATGATGAGTCTCAGAGCATGGCACAGCTTTAGCAAAGGCAAACAAATTGGAAAGAAGGCAATCAAGTGCCTCAAATGAGGGATAACTTGTCTTTCTACCCCCTAGGTGTGGGCGCACAAATGTTTCCAGAAAGTGGGGATGTAAGAAAACAGGGCTTCATTTCAATTTATTTTCCACTTCAAAGATACTGATGTTTTTGAAAACAATATTGTACTCGGTGAGCTGATCTGAAAAGGGGTCCTTCCATCTTTCAGATGTGGGTACACCTGTACCCCTAGTATGTGTGTATGGATATGTGTGTATCTATAAATATATACACTACTGTTCAAAAGTTTCAAGTCACATAGAAATGTTTTCCATTAAATGAGTTGCAAAATTAATAGGAAATATAGTCAAGACATTGACAAGGTTAGAAATAATGATTTTTAATTGAAATGATAATTGTGTCCTTCAAACTTTGCTTTTGTCAAAGAATCCTCCATTTGCAGGAATTACAGCCTTGCAGACCTTTGGCATTCTAGTTGTCAGTTTGTTGAGGTAATATGAAGAGATTTCACCCCAGGCTTCCTGAAGCACCTCCCACAATTTGCATTGGCTTGATAGGCACTTCTTACATACCATATCATCAAGCTGCTCCCATAACAGAAACAAGGGCATTTCTAAGTGATCACAAACTTTTTATTGATAGTGTATATATATCTATAATATTATATATATATATATATATGTGTGTGTGTGTGTGTGTGTACTAGCAATGTTTTGACGGCATTGACTGTCCCTTTTGTTTTTTTGTTTTGTTTATACTGTTTGTCATGGATTTTCCTCCATCATGAACTGTAAAGGTTTTCATACTGAGATGCATTACTAAATCCTTCCAAAATTAGCAAAAAATTGTTGGCATACATGCGAGTTGGTAGAGAGAGGAGTAACGTGGTGGGAGTGTATATTTATATGGAGTGGCTTTAAAGGGATAGTAATACTTTGTTTTAACTTTATTTTATTTTGTAGGCATTAAGAAAACATGAAGAATGATATAAGTCTTATCTCTCAAACATTTATGGTTTGAGAGATATTAACAAGCAAAGTTTCCCCTCCCGCCCCTTTTACCTAGTGTAAGCCATCTCTTCTCAGATGTGGAATGCAGTCCATAGACCAGACAGATAACAGCAGGGGACAATCTTCTTCCTATGAGAACAATGAAAGCCCTGTCCCCCTTGACAAGTTTTTCAGGTTTTTCCCTTATCTTTATTGAAGATTGTCCCTCTCTGCAGTCTACCTGGACACTCCCTTCTGATCTGGCTGAACAGTGTTACATGAGTAAAAGGGGTGGGAGGGGGATACTTTGTCATTTAATTACTCTTGAACTACAACTCTGACAGAAATGAAATAACACTCTCCAAAGTCCAAATACTATGATAATTAATTAGAGCTGCTTTTATTATGAAACATTGCTATCCCTTTAAGCAACAAAGTTCATTTTATAATAACAATGTAGTTAGTTGCTTAAAGATGAGATGTGTAAGACAGTCAAAATTGCTGGTGAGACAGTTATTGGAGAGAAGTGGAGGGAGTTGTTAATAGCTGGGGGTACATATTTGTATAGAGTCTCTTCAGAGGCACTGTTGGGTTCTTAGAGAGAGGTGTAAAGTCTTAGGTGTAGGATATTTGTAGGTTTACAGATATTGTAAAATTCAGGATTAAAGTGATAGTAATGTTTCACAAAAACAGCAGCTCCAATTAATCTTCATAGTATTTGAGCCATAGAGAGTGTTATTTCATTACTGTCAGAGTTGTAGTTCACAAGTAATTGAATGATAAAGTATCCCCCCTCCCACCCCTATCACCAAGTGTAAGCCACCTCCCCTCAGATGTAGAATCTGGTCCTGGGGCCGGACAGCTGACAGCAAGGGACAATCTTCTTACTGTGTTCATAAGGAAAACCCTGCCCCCCTTGACAGGTTTTTCCTTATGCTCACTGAAGATTGTCCCTCTCTGCGATCCATCCGAACAGTCTTGCTGCTCTGAGGTGAGCCGTGTTACATCAGTAAAATGGGCGGGAGGGGGATAATTTATCATTCAATTACTCTTGTAATAGAACTCTGACAGTATTGATATAACACTCTCCATGGCCCAAATACTATGAAGATTAATTGAAGCTGCCTTTTTTGTGAAACATTACTAACCCTTTAATGTTATCCTGAAGAGGCAGTGGATTTGTTAGACAGTGAGACTTTCTGCAGAGATTTTCACTGGAGTGCCATTATATAGATATAAGTGCACATGTATATGCATGCTAGATCAACCAACATGCGCACTGTTAACCCCTTGAGTGCCAGCAGGGTATAAGATGTACTGCTCATCCTCTGGCAGTTAAATGGTTGAAGAGCACCCTTGAAAGAAAGATAAGACATCCCTTCTTTCATAAAAGGGCACACTATATTTTTAGTTTAAAAGGAGGTGGCATTGAGTGCTCTGTCTATGTTTACACATGTATTTTGTTTATGTTGGCTGATCTGTGATCGCCTGATACCTACATGTTGAAGATGACCCTTGTCTGAAAGAGAGGACTTCCCTCTTTTGTAAAAGGGTAGTTCCCAATTTTTAGATGCAAATGGGGCTGAAATTTGGAGCTCTTTAAGAACTCCCCCCCCCACTTAATGTTAGGTGATCTCAATATTACCCTCTATTATAATATACACATTGTACCCCCAATTGAAGGAGGGTAGCCTCCTCTCTAAAACTAGGGTACTTCTGGTCCATATGGATTAGGTGGGGCTGACATCTAGGTCCTTATCTTTTGAACCCTTTGAGTGCCACTGTCAATCAAAGGGTTAATAAAGGCAAACTTTACATGGAATTAAATGTAGTGGACTGAAGAACTCATAATAGAACAGGAATACAGAATTAGCAGTGTCATTATTAGAAAACATAATGGGGGTTAGATGTTGCACACATCCAGCATTTATATAAATGTTAATTATAGCATGGACCTATATTAAGAAACCAGCTTAAAACAAAGAATCAATCAACTGAGGATAAGCAGGAAACTCATGACATGAAAAGATCAGTAATGCTTAAAATAATCTACTTATAATTAAGAGAATAGTTTAATAATGACACAACATTGTTTAATCAATAACACTAGGAAGAAACAGTTCACAATTTGCTTAAAGGGATAGTAATGTTTAAAAAAAAAATGTGGCTCTGATTAATCTTCATAGTATTTGGGCCATGGAGAGTGTTATTTCAGTACTGTCAGAGTTGTAGTTCAAGAGTAATTGAATGAGAAACTATCTCTCTCCCAACCCTTTTACCTAGTGTAAGCCGCCTCCACTCAGATGTGGAATCTGGTCTCTTGACCGGACAGATCGCAGCAAGGGACAATCTTCTTACTGTGATCATGAGGAAAACCCTGCACCCTTGACAGGTTTTTTTCCTTATACTCCCTGAAGATTGTCCCTCTCTGCGATCCATCCTGACAGTCTTGCTGCTCTGAGATGAGCAGTGTTACATCAGTAAAAGGAGTGGGAGGGGATACTTTATCATTCAATTACTCTTGAACCACAACTCGGACAGGAGATGTCTTCTCCAGTGATAAGATATGCACTAAGATCTTCAAAGCTGGATAGATCTTAGTGCATTGGTTCCATAGAATAACATGGCAACTGGAGAAGTGATATCAGTGGAGAAGTCATCTCCACTTTATCACCTCTTTATCACCCCTTAGTGCATAACCCTACCACACGGTCTGATCTCCTAAAAAGAGGAACACAAGGGGTAAAGAGGAACAAAGGGATTTGGGTCTCAAATTGGGACTGTTCCTCCTGAAGATGGACACTTGTTAGGTATGCACCCCTAATATCTCCTAAAGAGGGACACTTGGGAGGTATGTATCCTGTAATATCGCCTAAAGAGGGACACTTGGGAGGTATGTATCCTGTAATATCTCCTAAAGAGGGACACTTGGGAGTGTGGACCTTAATATCTCCTAAAGTGGGTCACCTGTGAGTATGGATCCTTAATATCTCATAAAGAGGGACTTTTGTGAGGTATGTATCCCCTAATATATACTAAGGAGGGAAACTTGAGAGTACGGACCCCTAATATCTCCTAAAGAAGGACACTTGGGAGGAATGGACCCCTAAAATTTCCTAAAGAGGGACACATGGGAGGTATATATCCTCTAATATATTCTAAAAAGGGACACTTGGGAGCATTGACCCTTAATATCTCCTAAAGACAGAGACACTTGGGGGTATGTATCCCCTAATATCTCCTAAAGAGTGACACTTGGGAGGTATGTATCCCATAATATATCCTAAAGAAGGACAATTGGGAGGTATGGACCCTAATATCTCCTAAAGAGGGACACTTGGGAGGTATGGACCCTAATATCTCCTAAAGAGGGACACTTGGGAGGTATGTACCCCCTAATATCTCCTAAAGAGGGACAACTGAGAGGTATGGACCCCTAATATCCCCTAAAGAGAGATGCTTGAGAGGTATTTACCCCTAATATCTCCTAAAGAGGACACTTGGGAGATATAGACACCTAATATCTCCTAAAGAGGGTCACTTGGGTGGTATGGACCCCTAATATCTCCTAAAGAATGACACTTGGAAAGTTTATTGGGGACATTTCTAATAGCACCATTAGCAATAGATTTGGCAGAACCAATTAGCACACTGTGTTGGACTGTCAAACTGTGCCACCAAAACATAAAGATTTATTTCTCTAAAAGAATTTCAAAGCATTTAGTTTACTGAATATGGTTGGTAAAATACACAGGCACATTTATTTAATGTAAAGTAAACTAAATTTTACTTATAGGAACCCTATCACCTAAAAACAACCAGTGATTTTCAGTGATTTGTTGTATTAGCCATTTCTGATTTATAAACCTGCATGACATAAGGACCAAAGGGTGCACAGGGCTGGATTTATACCACATGGTCCCCTATGCAAGGCACTTTAGGAGCTCTTAGCCCCACCCATGGCCACACCCCATTCCTCATAAGCCCCCACCCCCAGACCCATCCACTGTTTCCTGGCACAGAAAATACCCTTGTCCTATGACAAGTAAGAACCAAAAATAAAGTTTAATCCCTTGCTTGCTAGACAGAATTCCAACGCATGAAACAATACATTGGAGATCTCTCTAGCAACCAAGGGGTTAAATAATAGCATGCAAAAGGGTATAAAACTGGTTAAGGGACACTGCTCTGGCCACACCCATAATCCAGAATGGGGGTGTGGCCAGCACATCTTGGGTACCTCCCCTCAAAATGTGACGCTCTAGGCAGTTGCCTCCTCTGCTTATTGGGAAATCTGGCCCTGGCAGTGCATTGCAATGCACTGTGAAGTCTGTCCTTAACCGTTGGATTGCCAGGAAGGTATCCAGTACACTACAAAGCAATATGTTGGCTACCTCTCTGGGTTAAAGCAAGCATTGGCAACATTTATCTTTATTTTTCTGGGAGTCAGGTACTTAACATCTCCCGTTATGATTATATTTTCAGATTATGAAGCTTCTTCAGTCCCCAGTATTAGGTGGCTTGCAGCAAATTCCCATCAGCATCTTTTTATTATGTATAACCCCAGACTACATGTCCGCCCACAGGATCTACATTAAAATACTCACTAATACTAGGTTTTACAGCTTGCTTTACATACAGGCATAATCCTCCACATCTTTTATTTACCCTATCCCTCCTAAAAAGTGAATATCCTTCTGCATTAACAGCCTGGTCACTTACATCAGCCAACCAGGTTTCAGTAATACAAAGAAGATTGTACTGCTCATTCATTACAATCAGTTTCAAGTCCTCCTCATATTACCAGCCAGACTACGAGCATTTCCAAGGACACATTCTATGTTCCTACCATTCTGAAGATAAGGACATATTCTATTTTCCTACCATTCTGAAGATAAGGACACATTCTATGTTCCTACCATTCTGAAGATAAGGACACGATGTATGTTCACACCATTCTGAAGATAAGGACACATTGTATGTTCCTTCCATTCTGAAGATAAGGACACATTATATGTTCCTACCATTCTGAAGATAAGGACACGATGTATGTTCACACCATTCTACAGATAAGGACACATTGTATGTTCCTTCCATTCTGAAGATAAGGACACACTGTATGTTCCTACCATTCTGATGATATGCATTCTTTGAAAAATTATGTATTTGATTCTTATCAGGCTATAACATAGGTACCTTCCCATTAACATAGTATTCTCTTTGATCATCTCCTCCCCCATACCACTTTTTTTCTACACTTCCATCCTGTGTTGTTTCACCCTCTACCCCCTTTCCTAGTTTAAAGTCTTCTCCTACACTTCAGGCATCCTACCTGCTAGCACAGTAGCCAACATTCCACTAACCTGAAATCCATGTCTGAAATAAAGATTGTCCCCGAGGAAAAACAGCCCAGTGCTCTAGAAACTTAAATCTCTCCCGATAACGCAAAGTCTTTAGACACACATTTAACTCCCTCCCTGGTGTAGTGTATTGTACAGGTAGTATTTTAGGAAATACCACCTAAGAGATCCTTTGCTGCAATTGGTACCACAGTATAACATGTTAGCTGGGTCACGCCCAGCCCCAACCAACAGTCTATCAACCAAATCTACTACATACCAAAATTGTGTACTCAGGAGACAGCAAACTGTTCCATTATTGCGATCCTGGTGACAGATTACCCTGTCTGTCTTCCTAATTATGAAATTCACTACTACAACCACCACCTGTATAGGTCTGCCTGTGCCCTGCATCTCATCAAAGGTGCTGTTCTCCCAGCTGTGGAAGATGACAGTCCTCTCCAACAAGGGCATTCCTGTGCCAATGATCCCAACATCATCATTCAATTAAACAAATCTGTTAGGATGAGTAAACATCCTCCTCCCGTCCATGATATCTCTAACTTCAACCCATCTAGATATATGTTCTTCCTATGCCAGCAACTTCTCTCATGATGAGCTGTTTTTCTCAATGTTACTTGCAACCTGCCAATCCAGACCTATAACTTGAGCTTCCAAAGACGCTATTTGTTCACATCTGCCACAAAGGTATGAACCTTGGAATGGTTGCTCCAGGTGTGCAAACATATGGAAGCTTGTACAAAATGTTCAACTGTCAATCATAATAACACCCATCATCCCAGTTAATCAAGTTAAAAAAAAGGCTGTCACAAGAAAAATGTTTAATGCAAAAGTATTGAGTTTATCAATATGCATTGTTTAACCTGTTTAACCCTCTGATTGCCAGAGGGGGTATCCTACGCGTCCTCTGAAATATATTTGGTACCTTTCTGGCACTCTATGGGTTAATTCCCTGTTTAAATTCCAACCACTACACTGCTGCACTTACACGTACTGCTGCAAGATTCACATACTCTGCTTTAAGTAACAGAAGGACTCCAATTACATCCCAACAATCAAAAGAAGTGCACCTATCACAGACATTTCAGCCCACTGGCCGTCAGTCTCAGAAGCTTAAAGGGATAGTAATACTTCGTTTTATCTTTATTTTATTTTGTAGGCATTAAAAAAACCCATGAAGAACATTATAAGTCTTATCTCTCAAACCTTTATGGTTTGAGAGATATTCACAAGCAAAGTTTCCCCTCCCGCCCCTTTTACCTAGTGTAAGCCATCTCTTCTCAGATGTGGAATGCAGTCCATAGATCAGACAGATAACAGCAGGGGACAATCTTCTTCCTATGAGAACAATGGAAGCCCTGCCCCCCTTGACAAGTTTTTCAGGTTTTTTCCCTTATCTTAATTGAAGATTGTCCCTCTCTGCAGTCTACCTGTACACTCCCTTCTGCTCTGGCTGAGCAGTGTTACATCAGTAAAAGGGGCGGGAGGGGGATACTTTGTCATTGAATTACTCTTGAACTACAACTCTGACTGAACTGAGATAACAATCTCCAAAGTCCAAATACTATGATGATTAATTAGAGCTGCTTTTATTATGAAACATTACTATCCCTTTAAGGATTACTTTATTTGGGGGCACTTTTTAGAGGTAAAATAATGATTATTAAGCTAGTCGCCACCTGCATAAGTATTGCAGGGTGTCTTTCGTTGAGGTGGTCGTTCCACTTTAAGCACAGAATAAACACAAATAAGCCAAGGAAAGGCAGCACTTCTCTAGAGGAACTGTCACAATTGCAACCTGTAGACATGCATTAGTCTAACAGTATGACTGACAATGAAGTGGAGGTAGTCTTTGCAGTAATCTAACTACCAGCATGGGTCCTTTTCTGAAAACGAATGCAATACTCATTAATCTAATATAAGATGGCTGGCTGACTTATGAAAAAACTCGTTTCCTGGCCTTTTATGGGACCTGCCTGGACAGTGATCTGGAGTCCTATTACAGGGATAGGCAACATATTAAAGGAACCAAACAACTGCTAAGTGTCCTGATACGGTTATTAGAAGTGAGATCCATATTTCTCCAAAGTAACATAGTAACATAGTAAATTAGGTTGAATAAAGACACAAGTCCATCAAATTCAACCTTCTCCTCATACCCCAGTAATTTTATAGCTTTCCTGCTACCAAATAGGTTAGTAATTTATCAGACCTTCCCGATCTGCCTACTAATACACAGTATAACTCTGTATGTTCCCTTTGGAATCTTCTCTTGAATGTATCCATTGTATCTGCCATAACCACCTCCTTGGGTAAAGAATTCCACAATTTAACAGACCTTACTGTAAAAAACCCCTTCCTCTGCTGAAGTCTAAACCTCCATTCCTCTAATCTCAAGGGGTGTTCCCTGGTCACCTGATCAGGCCTTGGAATAAATAGCTCACCGCAGAGATCCTTGTATTGACCTCTCATATACTTGTGCAATGTGATAAGGTCTCCTGCAGGCTATACACTGAAGAGATATTGATAAGAAGGAAGTTCCAGAACACAAATGTGTAATGCAAATCACCGTACATAGGATCTAGTAATCACCAGTAAACAAAGGAAAGGAGAAGAAAAAAGGAAAAGAGAAACGTTGATCCCAATAGCTCAAATTGTAGATAGTTACTTTATTGTATAAAAAAACAAATAAAACAGTGTAAGGACACTCGTTCATTTAATCCTTTAGGTGGAACAGTATCCAAATATAAGATTCACTTGACTTCCTTCTGTAGAAAATGTCTGTGCTCTGTCACCATCTCTGAGTAAGTTTATTTGGTGTGTAAAGCGGAACTATCACCCTATATTACGTCTCCCCCAATAATTAGGTATATAGTGATATGTTTCTTAACAACGCTATTATCGGACACAAGTACCCAGTCAGGGACGTGCACAGAAATTTTGGGGGGCAGGGTCTCAAATGAAAAAAAGGGCACTTCTCATAATTATTTATTCAAAATATTTATTTAAAAAAAAAGAAAAGAATTTACATCTCAGGAGCCTGTAGACACAGAAATCTGAAGCGCCCCCCCATTGGCCATCTCCACTGGACACCTCCACAAAGCTCCAAATCTCCACATTGCCCCCCATCTTCTCCATATTGCCCTTACATTGTCTCCTGTCAGCTCCATATTGCCCCCATCAGCTCCACATTGCCCCCATCATCTCCATATTGCCATCAGCTCCAACTTACCCTCACATACATTGCCCCATCATCTCTACATTGCCATCATCTCCATCTTGCCCCCCATCAGATCCATATTGCCCCATCATTTCCACATTGCCCCCCAGTGTCCGTTTCCTACCTCTTCCCTGGTGGTCCAGCGGCAGGAGAGGTCTGTATGTATCTCCTTTGGCACAGACCTGTAGCTGCTGGAGCTCCCGCGCGGTCTTCTCTTCATGCAGAACGCTGGGAGATGATGTAATCTCCCAGCACTCTGTAATACTAAAGAGCCGACGAGGGAGCGCAGCATCTACAGGTCTGTCCTGAAGGAGGCACAGACCTAACCGGGCGGTGGGGGGTTAGTGTGGACAGCCAGGCAACTTTTCTTTTTTTTTTTTTGTTAAAAGGGCACGAGGGCATTTTGGACAAAAAGGGCAGGTCTCAAGCCCCCCTGTGGTGTCTATGTGTGCACGTTCCTGTACCTGGTTCTGAAGTAATCCTTCTTCATCGGAGACTGGCGGCCAGGCTTGCACGCAGACATCTTGGCTTACAGACCTATGCACACTTGCGCTGTCCGTCCCGATCTTCCCTAAGAGGCGTTGCATGGTACCTAAAGGTACCGGAAGGGACTGATGACGCAGGCACACAGACGGCTCTAAAGCAAGAAGCCTGGCCGTCAGTCTCAGAAGAAGGATTACTTCAGAAGTTGGTACTTGTGTCTGATAATAACGATATTAATCGCCATATGCCTAATTGTCGGGGGGGGGGTACTTAATATAGGGTGATAGTTCCGCTTTAACAGGAAGATTCCTTTTTCTTTGTTTTCTCCTCTTTTTCTATTTTTGGCTTAGTCTTGATAAATGCCTATAAGTGGCTGACTCATTAACCCCTTAAGGACCCACGACGTAGATATAGATCATGGGCAAACTTAAGTTAAGGACCCAGGACTTATATGTACGTCATGGGATTCAGGGGTCCCCTGATTCCATTTCTGAAAAAAAAAAAAAAAAAAAATGCCCCCTGGTTCTTAACCCCTTAACGACAGGAGTATCGGCGCCACGACTGAACGTCCGCAGAGCATTTTTTTGTTTGTTTGTTTTCCGGTTCCGGACTCCCCAAATGGCGTGTAGCCGCGGGGGGAGCCCGGAACTCCATGACAGTCATAGTACGTCATGAGTCGTCATGACCTTCTGAAGTCCTGTGAGTGCTTATGTTCAAATGAAAGGTGAATATAACTGCACACCCACATCAGCACTCAGGCAGTAGTGCTTCCTAATCTCTACATGATATATATATATATATATATATATATATATATATATATATATATGAAAAACACAGTCATCAGAGAAAATTTTGCTCATGTAGGCTTCTGCTCTGACTAATAGCCATACCATGATATTGATACAACATGTTCCAGCACACAAAGTGTTAGTCTTAACGCCTAATACTTATTGCCGCTGCGTTCATTGTGTAATTGTTCGGTGTTTGTTCCTGTGTTTGCCTGAGACACCTGTGACGCGCTTGGAAATCAATGATCACGTTTTAACTGGAAATGTTTTGCTGGAGCTTGTCATGTCTGTGAAAGAGGGTCATTTCATTCCCTGCTGTCACCTCAACTGTGAAACAAAACAATAAATGTATCGGCTCTACCGACAGTAAATGCATCCGAGAGTAAGAGTTACACTTTTGAATGCTAAAGAGGTCTCCAATGCATTGTGATGCAAAGGGTTAACCCTTTGAGTGCCAGAGGGGTACGCAACGCATTGCAAAGCAATGCATTGCGTACTCCTCTAGCACTCTAAGCATTAAAGAGACTCCAACGCCAATAAATGAAATGTATCTGTGGCTATATATCTATATCTATCTACAACCCTTTGAGTGCTGGAGAGTTATTAAATTCCTTGGAATGCAATGCGTTGGCAATCTCTGACACTCAAATGGTTAAATACTGTGTTCTGTAACCTGGCAACTGTAACATTTATTTAATGCGAGACCCCGAAAATACCATTCTAAAGTTGTTTTTCTAATCCTATATAATAATTCGCTAGGATGTTTGTCAGAAGCCGTCATGCACAGTAGAGACTGCCCGAATGCACAGAATGCTGGGAGCACAGAATGCTGGGAGTTCTGTGCTGGGAGCACAGAATGCTGGGAGGTGTAGGAATGCTGGGAGCACGAAATGCTGGGAGCTCATAATGCTGGGAGTACGGAATGCTAGGAGCACGGAATGCTGGGAGTATAGAATGCTGAGAACACAGAATGTTGGGAGCACGGAATGTTGGGAGCACAGAATGCTGGGAGCAGTCAGTGCTTTCAGGCAGTCTCTACAGTGTGTGACTGCTTCGGTGTCAAGACCCAGAGCAGGACCAGCCTCTTAACCCTTTGAATGCCAGAGGGGTACGCAACGCATTGCAAAGCAAAGGATGTACATGCATGTCCCGGAAATCCGGGTCCCTGTGCGGCTGCACTCCATTTGGGGACACCGGAATCTTTTGGTAAAAAAAAAAAAGTTCTACGGACGTTAAGTGATGGCCGCGTGCGTAGCCTGTCACTAAGGGGTTAATTTCTTTCCAATTTATGAGGAAATTATGTGCACCCAAAGCACTCGCACTTTGTTGTGACCACCTGAACACAGTATTGAACTGTTTCCTTGTGAATCCAGGAACTTTGAGAACCCAAGGTGAGGCCCCCCTGAACCCCTGCATGACATTGCCACTGATGCTTATTTGAGTTGTCTGACATCACACGTCCCTGCACAGTCTGCAGGAACATGGCAGATACTGGTAGCTTCAGCCTTTACAGAAAGAGGGACAAGAATCTTGGGGTGGATATTTACAATTAGGGTTTTAAGTTTATAATGCTGCAACTGCTAGTAACAGACTGAGCTTTATCATTTTTTAAGCCTTAGAGTTACAAAGCAATATGTTGCGCACCCCGATGGCACTCAAAGGGTTAAGCTTTCATGTTGGTTTCACTTAAGCACTTAAAACCCGGTAGGCCTGTGGTTGGACCCCCTTCCCCCTTTCGGGACAGCATAGGCGTCATTCGGTGAGCCAGCACACGTGACTGATCATGTGTACTGGCTTCCTGAAAGAGTGTATGAAATTGACCTCTTCAGTCTTGGAGAAGTCAGTTTCAGCCTCCAGTAGTGTTCGCAGCGCTACCGCGGGATCACTGTGAGCTTAAATCAGATGATGTGCCAGGAATGTTACCGATCCTTAAGGGATTAACGAATGATTATGTCTCTTTGCGAGTTGTGGGCAGTAGGATATGCAGGAACTGCAAGCCGCCATACAGTGGTTTAACTATTCAATGGGGGGCCCCGGTGCAAACTTTTTTGGACCCTATTTTAAGTGTTAATAACCAGGTCTCAGGGGATAGAGGCTGATTCTCTGGCTGTGGTGACTGGAGAGTAACGCTGCCCACTTTTCCCTCCCACTTTCTGCCCACTTTTCCTCATTCCCACCCTGTTCCTCCCACTTCCCGCCTACTTCTGCTCCTTCCCACCCTGTTCCTCCCACATCTCCTCCTTCCCACCCTGTTCCTCCCACTTTCCGCCTACTTCTCCTCCTTCCCAGTCTGTTCCTCCCACTTCCTGCCCATGTCTCCTCCTTTCTACCGTGTTCCTCCCACTTCCCACCTACTTCTCCTCCTTCCCACCCTGTTCCGCCCACTTTCCAGCCCTCTTCTCCTCCTTCCCACCCTGTTCCGCTCACTTCCCAGCCCTCTTCTCCTCCTTCCCACCCTGTTCCGCCCACTTCCCAGGCCTCTTCTCCTTCCCACCCTGTTCTGCCCACTTCCCAGCCCTCTTCTCCTCCTTCCCACCCTGTTCCGCCCACTTCCCAGCCCAATCCTGATTAATCCTCACCCACCCATCATTAACATTAACCTGGTCGCAGTCCATGAGTCCTCTCCAGGGACTCCAGAGAAGGAAGTTCCCAGGATAATACAGAATGCAAAGGTGGTGTAATTTTGGGGAAAACCAAGTATTACATAAAGAATAAATAGCATTTTCATAAATTCCTGTTGATTTAAAGGGTTTACCTCGTTGGACACTAGAGAGGCCATCACCCTGAGCTGTAATTACTTCTGAATGAAGAATCTCCCAGCACAAGGGCACATCCGTGTTTCTTTCAACAAGAAAAACCCTGCAATGTATATTTTTCCATAAATAATTTACAGCTCTAAAACCTTTTTCTTGTCCGTGTGTGTATCCCTTTAATTGAATAGGTGCAATAGCACATTATATTCCTATTGCATATGTGTGAACAGAAGACATGTCAGTAGGTAAAGGAAGCCAGCTATCAGCCACATGATAATACATCCCTTTACTGAAATTGTTTCCATTCACCTAAATAATAACCTACTTTATTCCTACTTCACTACGGCTGCTAACTGTGCCTTCACATACATGTCAGGAGTCTACCCGTGTGTTAAACACTTATATTAACCATCTGAGTTCCAGAGAGGTATGAGTTGGATACCTCTCTGTCACTCAAAGGGTTAACACCTGGATGTTATCGACAATCTCTCCACAGTTTTGATTCTCAGTGCATTGATTAATGTTTCTAGCCTCCAAGTGGTTAAAGTTATCTTACGCAATTTTTGGACTTCTTGGTCAGCAGTGCAGAATATGTAAAGTAAAAATTTGTGTAAATATTCATTTACATATTTATTTTCATGTTTATCTATTTTTTTAAACAATCTTATGTTTTCATATCTCTCAGGGAGCTCAGTGTTAGAGCAGTGAATACAATGTACCACTATATTTCAGCAGAAGAGACTGAAGGATGGGGGTTAAGAGAGTTCTTTCCCATTCCATTCTATTCTGTACAACACTCAGAGTAGTCATTACTCAGTATCAGTTCCCCACTGGAGTTCCACAGATGGCACTCCAGTAATTTCGCTCATATCATTGAGGTCCTTAATAGACCTTATGCACATCTTACTGCGTACTCAGCTCTCAGTGAGCCACGCTTGGTATGTGTGTCTGTATTTATAAATGTAGCCAGGGAATAGAGCAAACTTCATTGAATGTCTCTGATGAGGTGTCATCCTGACATGAAATGCGTCAGGAAATAGATGTGGCGCTCCCCAACCAGTTTATCTTTTCCCTTGTCTCTGTCATACGGTATAATGTAGTCTGTGATATCCATGTAAATACATGTTCAAAGAGTCAGCATAAATACAGTTTTCTCATAAATTTTCATAGCCTTGGAAAATGTATTTTAACCTGTTTAGATGGTGATGAATTTCTTTTTACGAATGTTAATCTCAGGCACTATACACTCACATACTGCGGCTGATGTACTAAAGACCATGGTGCAATTCTGAAGCAGTTTGGGAGCCAATTAACTGCACTGTAGGAAACTGAAAAATTTCCAAAATTCCCATTGATTTAAATGGGGATTTTATCCCCTTGAATGGTACAGAGGTTTCCAATGTATTGCTTGACAATCCCATTCATTTAGATGGGGTGTTTAACTTCTTGAATGTTAGAGAAGCCTTAAAGGAATAGTAACACTTAGTGGGTAAAAACATATATTTTAGGGTTTATCTTCCGGAGTAAAACAAGGGAACTCCCACTGCTGAGAGGTGTTTTATTTAAAAGTTATTGTAGCTCAAACTCGAAATTTTTAGGTGCAGTATCACAGCAGCCAGAAAATGGATGATGTAGCAACAGCGGCACTGTACAATTTCAGGCCTTTCAGATACTGCACCTAAAAAAATCAAGTCTGTCTGACCTGTAATAACTTTTGAATAAGATACCTCTCAGAAGTGTGACTACCCATGTTTTACTGAGGATGATATCCCCTAAAATATATGTTTTCTTACCTGTCACGTGTTACTATTGCTTTAAATATTTTGTGAAGCATTTAAGTGGTTAACCCTTTAAGAGGCACAGTGGTATATAACTAGATACCTCTCTGACACTCAGACTCCATTTACACCAATATGAATTTGGTAAATGTTAATTTCTCCATACGGTGAAGCTGATTTGCCCAAATTTTCTTCTGAACATAAGACCAAATAAACGGTACATGTATTTCAGCAACCAAGACAGAACAGATAAATATATTTAAATTATATTTACCTGTCAAGTGTTACTATCGCTTTAAATATAGTAGTTGAGATGGGACATGATGAGTGTTTGGATAAGAATTTTAGTAGTGTCTTGGGTGAGAAAAGGTTGTGTTCTTGATATGTTACCGAGATGGAGGCTACATGAGTTGGAGTTATTATGTAGGCTGGGATTAAAGGGATAGTAATGTTTCATAATAAAAGCAGCTCTAATTAATCATCATAGTATTTGGATTTTGGAGAGTGTTATATCAATTCTGTCAGAGTTGTAGTACAAGAGTAATTCAATGACAAAGTGTCCCCTCCCACCCCTTTTCCTGAAGTAACACTGCTCAGCCAGATCAGAAGGGAGGTGCCCAGGTAGACTGCAGAGAGGGACAATCTTCAATTAAGATAAGGGAAAAACTTGTCAAGGGAGGCAGGGACTTCATTGTTCTCATAGGAAGAAGATTGTCCCCTTCTGTTATCTGTCTGGTCTATGGACTGGATTCCACATCTGAGAAGAGATGGCTTACACTAGGTAAAAGGGGCGGGAGGGGAAACTTTGCTTGTGAATTAGTGATGAGCGAGCGTGCTCGGCCGATGCTCGGATCGGCTCGAGCATCGCTCTGCTCGGCACATGGCGGTACTCGTCGAGTACCGCCATGTGCTCGCCCGACATGTTCGGGTGGCGGGGATCTGTGCCGGAAGAGGCACAGATCCGAAGAAGCTCCGCTGGACCACCAGGGACTGGAGGTACGGGGGCATTGCGGAGATGAAGGGGGCATTGCGGAGATGAAGGGGGACATTGTGGAAGAGGGGCATAGACTCTATGCCCCTCTTCCACAATGTCCCCCTTCATCTCCGCTATGCCCGTCTTCCACAATGTGCCCCTTCATCTCCGCTATGCCCCTCTTCCACAATGTGCCCCTTCATCTCCGCTATGCCCCTCTTCCACAATGTCCCCCTTCATCTCCTCTATGGCATAGAGGAGATGAAGGGGGACATTGTGGAAGAGGGGCAGAGCGGAGATGAAGGGGCACATTGTGGAAGAGGGGCATAGCGGAGATGAAGGGGCACATTGTGGAAGACGGGCATAGCGGAGCTGAAGGGGGACATTGCGGAGCTGAAGGGGGCATTCGGAGATGAAGGGGGCATAGCGGAGATGAAGGGGGCATTGACCAGGCACCCTCCCCTCATCAGAGCAGGGGGTGCCTGGTGTCGCCCCATTCATTCCAATGGGGCTCGGGTGCTCGGCCGAGCACTCGAGCCTCAGGGGGTGCTCGGTCAGAGCACCCGAGCACCCGAGCATCGTGGTGCTCGCTCAACACTATTGTGAATATCTCTCAAACCATAAAGGTCTGAGAGATAAGACATCGTTCTTCATGTTTTTTTAATGCCTACAAAATAATATAAAGATAAAACGAAGTATTACTATCCCTTGAATCAGAGAGGGCAGGATTGGGAGGAGTGGAGGCAGGCTTTATCCTGAAAATCATGGAAAGTAGGTGGCATGGGGTGGAGTAGATGGAACAGAGTAGGGAAATGGAGGGGAGGTTACCAGGGAACTTCAGGAGATGGAGAATCAATTACTGGGCAGATATTGAGAGTTCCCAGATAGGGTTAAATAAGAGAACAAGGAATTTTGCTTAATCAAAACTATATGAATGTTTTCTGTGCTCTATGGTCTAATTCAATGAATATTTGTAGCGGGGAAGCAAGAAACACACATATAATGCATTTCACTTCTTTTTGTGATTTTTGGCTAATACTACAGATAAGCCAACCTGCCACAGTCTGGCCAATGAGGGGATCTGATGGATTACCTGAAAAATTCTCTTTTCTTTTAACTGATACAGAAGTGCAGAGTGAAAAGTTCTGTTTTTAGCGAACTGGTTTAGAAGGTGTATGTGAGGGTGCGTATACGTATTTATGTGTGCACGTATATGTATGTGTATATTTATGTGTGTGTGTGTATATGTATGTATATACATACCTGTATTTGTGTGTGCCTGTATTTTTGTGTGTGTGTGAGTATATATATATATATATATATATATATATATAAAATATGTTGTAGAAAAGCACTCTACAACATATTTTCTATATGAACACGTTTCCGGATCAGCTCCCAGACGAAATTAAGGACTATTAACAGTGAGTGCTGCCATAATCCATACGTATGCATATATATATATATATACACACATAAATTGTAAGCTCTATGGGGCAGAGACCTTTTATCCTAATGTATACTCCCCTGGTGTTCCCCTTATGATTGTCTATATAAGCACTTAATCACTGCACTTATTGTACCCCTTCTATACTAAACTAGTTGAAGAGCCTGTTACACGGGCCACAGTGCCACTGCCAGCTGGTCTCGGTGCAGTCATGCTCAGTAGAGACTGCCCACGCTGCGGCTGATACACTGCCAGCCGGTTGCGGTGCAGTCATGCTCAGTAGAGATTGTCCACGCCGCGGCTGATACACTGCCAGCTGGTCGCGGTGCAGTCATGCTCAGTAGAGACTGCCCACGCCACGGCTGATACACTGCCAGCTGGTCTCAGTGCAGTCATGCTCAGTAGAGACTGCCCGCGCCGCGGCTGATACACTGCCAGCTGGTCTCGGTGCAGTCATGCTCAGTAGAGACTGCCCGCGCTGCGGCTGATACACTGCCAGCTGATCGCGGTGTAGTCATGCTCAGTAGAGATTGTCCACGCCACGGCTGATACAGTGCCAGCTGGTCTCAGTGCAGTCATGCTCAGTAGAGACTGCCCGCGCTGCGGCTGATACACTGCCAGCTGATCGCGGTGCAGTCATGCTCAGTAGAGACTGCCCGCGCTGCGGCTGATACACTGCCAGCTGATCGCGGTGCAGTCATGCTCAGTAGAGACTGCCCGCGCTGTGGCTGATACACTGCCAGCTGATCGCGGTGTAGTCATGCTCAGTAGAGATTGTCCACGCCGCGGCTGATACAGAGCGGGAAGCTGCTTCGGAGCGCCCCGCTCTGTATCAGCCTTGTCACTGGCAGTCTCTACTGCGCATGACTGTGACGTTACACACGTTTTAGCGAATTATTATATAGGATATAAACTGTAAAGTGCCAAGTACACTGGTTGGCGCTATATAAATAAAAATATACACATATATATATATATATATATATATATATATATATATATATGAGTGTGTGTGTATGTTCATGTATGTGTGTATGAGAATTCTTGCTTTTATGTGTGCACATGTGTGTGTGTGTGTGTGTTGTATATGTATATGTGTGTGTTTGTATGGGAGTTTTTATGTGTATATGTATGTGTATTTGTTGTATGAATGTACAGCATGTGTATGTATAAGTACACGTGTGTGTGTCTGCTTGTATGTGTGCATGCATAGATATGAAAAATCCACTCATTATGTCTGTGTGTATAGGTGTGTGCATGAATATGTCTGTGTGTGTGCGTATACAGTATGCGAGTATATGTCTGTATATATGTGTATGAGTATATGTCTCTGTGTGTATGTGTATTTGTATGAATGTACATGTGTATGTGTATATTTATGTGTGTTTAAGTGTATATGGGTGTGTACATTTGTGAGGCTGTGTGTCTATGTATGTACTGCATGTATGTGTATATTTATGAATGTACATAGAAACAAGAACAAAGGAAAAGGTGCCCAATAGTGTAACACTGTAACACTATGAATCAAGTAGTACTGATGAATGCGGTACTCACATTTCCTGAATGTCAGAGAAGTGCTTATATACAGTCTGACATACAGAGATTATCAGCCCGTCTCCGTTCGGGATCTGTAGATTTGTGTCCTGAAATGGATCCAGTCTTAGTCCTCGTGTGGATGAAATAAGCGGGGCGTTTTCAAATGAAAATGTATTATAAAAAGAATTATATAAAAGAATTATACAAGTTGACTTAACGCTTACGCGTTTCGTGGTTCTAGACCGCTTTATCAAAGCCTAAAAACTCAAGATGATTTATAGCGTTACAGTGTTACACTATTGGGTACCTTTTCCTTTGTTCTTGTTTCTATGTATTGTTGCCGCTGAGAAGAGCGGGAGTCTGTAGAGAGAGTAGCCCTTCACGAATTGGGGAGAATACACCTGGATACTGTTACTGGGGACAGTAGAAACCCAGATGCCTGAATGTTGTCTACAAGCCAACAAGTTCTTTTGTGAGTATATTCCTTTGAGAGTGATCTTGGGATTAGCATCTACGTGACTGATACACAAAGGGGCACCTTCTGTGTTTTTTCTCGTTTTCTTTCCTTTTACTACAATTTATGAATGTACGTGTGTTTGTTAGCTTGTGTGTGTGTTAGCTTGTTTGTGTGCATGTATGTATATGCCCGAATGTACGTATGTGTGTTTGCTTGTTTGTTTGAATGTGTATGTGTGAAAAATCTATTTATTACTAATCGCTGTGTGTTTCGAAAGTTCATCTTGTCTGCATGAGTACAAAAGTCAACAGTGTTTTGGAATTTCCAATAAAAGTTAATTCTTTTGAAGACGGCTGTCACCACTTTCACCATTTGCAGTCTGAGTGTCTCCCGTCTTGTTTGTGTGTCTCACAGACTGTGAGCGGATGTGGTTGTGTGACAGTGTGTGTGAAAGTACATGAGGAAAAGGGTGTTTTAGAGTAAAATAAACACTTAAATGGATAGTAATATTTTGTTTTATCTATTTTATTTTGTAGGCATTAAAAAAAACATGAAGAACAATATAAGTCTTATCTCTCAAGCCTTTATGGTTTGAGAGATATTCACAAGCAAAGTTTCCCCTCCCGCCCCTTTTACCTAGTGTAAGCCATCTCTTCTCAGATATGGAATCCAGTCCATAGACCAGACAGATAACAGAAGGGGACAATCTTCTTCCTATGAGAACAATGAAAGCCCTGCCCCTCTTGACAAGTTTTTCAGGTTTTTCCCTTATCTTAACTGAAGATTGTCCCTCTCTGCAATCTACCTGGGCACCTCCCTTCTGCTCTGGCTGAGCAGTGTTACATCAGTAAAAGGGGCGAGAGGGGGATACTTTGTCATTGAATTACTCTTGAACTACAACTCGGACAGAATTGAAATAACACTCTCCAAAGTCCAAATACTATGATGATTAATTAGAGCTGCTTTTATTATGAAACATTACTATCCCTTTAAGGGTGGCACTCAGTAGGGGCAAGGAGGCCCTCAGTGTGGCACCAATAATACATATATAAAGTGGAGCACTAGATAGAGTGTAGACTCATTATTCATGTGCAGTTGGTGTGTGACTGTTATCCTTTGATATATACAGAATCAGGCTTTACCCTGGTATTATGAGAGTGGAACTATGAATATGATTATGAACTGATGGAGTCATCATTATCATTCCATCAACTGTGTGTCATTTTTCCATCCTCCATTTTAATTTTTCATATTTTCATCCTTTTTCCATCCCCATACACTGGTGCCAGTGTTAATTTGTTTTTCGGTGGGTTAGGTGGGTAGATTTAATTTGGGTCCTGTTTGTTTGCTGCAGACTGTACAGCAGTGGTTCTCAACTCCTGTCCTCAGGACCCACTAACAGGCCGGGACTTAGGGATTTCTCTGCTAGAGCACAGGTGTGGTGATCAGAGCCTCATTCACATTGATTACTCACCTGTGCTCTAACAAGGAAATCATGTGATCAGAGGCTCATTCACATTGAGTAACTCACCTGTGCTCTAACAAGGAAATCATGTGATCAGAGGCTTATCCAAATTGATTAACTCACCTGTGCTCTAACAAGGAAATCATGTGATCAGAGGCTCATTCACATTGAGTAACTCACCTGTGCTCTAACAAGGAAATCAGGTGATCAGAGGCTCATTCACTTTGAGTAACTCACCTGTGTTCTAACAAGGAAATCATGTGATCAGAGGCTCATTCACATTGATTATCTCACCTGTGTTCTAACAAGGAAATCATGTGATCAGAGGCTCATTCACATTGATTAACTCACCTGTGCTCTAACAAGGAAATCATGTGATCAGAGGCTCATTCACACTGATTAACACACCTGTGCTCTAACAAGGAAATCCTCAAATCCTGGCCTGTTAGTGGGTCCTGAGGACAGGAGTTGAGAACCACTGCTGTATAGTAAATCCATGAGGTTCTGCGAGGTTATGATTCTTAACTTTGTTTTTGTACAAATGATATCTGATGTTACTAATAAATATGTTGTACTTTTCTAAATGGTGGTTATTATTTATGAATGTTGGGGTGAGTGCCTATCTAGATCCTGTTCTTTTTCTTTTCTTTTTGACCTCAGTGTGGCACCTCAGATGGATCTTGGGCAGCAGAAGCAGTGGAACATGTGACTAATTGAATACATATCCACACTGCACTATGCAGCCTCAACAACACATCCAGGCTCATGGACTGAGTAGAATTACAATTCTGGGGCAAACCATTTGCAATTTAGGAGACAAAGATTACTGTTGATATAAATTGGACTTTTGGCCCCAGACTGGTAATGAGGTCTCAGATCAATCCCCTCACAACACTTTGGAGTCCTCTTTAGTTTTCATTGGGTTTAAATCTTCTAGAATTTGGGATTTTATTTCTATTTCGCCCCTATGGGTCAGATGGTCTTCCCCAGAACTAATCCATTTAGCTGATGTACTAAGAAACTGGGAGAAACCATGATGCAAACTAACTACACCACAGAGGAGGGATAGAAAAAAGTCTCTTTGATTTACACATGACTTTTAACCCCTGGAATGATAGCGGCATTAGAAACATCTCTGGAATTCCAGGGGTTAAACTCCTTGTTTAAATTCATGGAAATGTGGGGCATTATATCTGTTCCTATAGTACAATTGTTTTGAACCAGAATTGCTCCATTCTTGTCTTTGTGTATATGAATGATGTCGTAACCCCTTAAGAACCCATGTCGGTCCTGGACCGTCATGGGATTCCGGGCTCCCCGCGCGGCTGCATGCCGTTCAGGGAGTCCAAAATCGGATTCCGAAAAAAAAAATGGTCCTGGTCCTTAAGTGACCGCACCGTGAGTGGGCGGCCGGTCCTTAAGGGGTTAAAGGGATAGTAATACTTAAGATGTAAAAAAATATATGTTGCAAGGTTTAAGTTCCCAAATAAAACAAGGGTACTCCCTCTGCTGAGAGAGATTTTATTAAAAAATTATAACAGCTCAAACTCAAATTTATTAGGTGCGATATCACAGTGGCCTGAAAATGTACAGTGGTGCTGTTGCCAGACCATCCTATGGAGATTTATGGTCTACAGACCAGAGTAGTCCATAGGATGGTGTAGCAACAGCGCCACTGTAAATTTTCAGGCCGCTGTGTTTGAGCCGTTATTTTTTTAATAAAATATCTCTCAGCAGTGGGAGTACCCTTGTTTTACTCAGGGGGATAAACCCTACATCATATATTTTTTTACATTTTAATTATTACTATCCCTTTAAAGCATAATTATCACCGCAAATAAAGTCCCTCCCTCATAATTAGTCATATAACGATAAACTTAGAAATAGTACTATTATCCAGCATAAGTATCATGTTATTAAGAAATCCTACTTCTCCTGAGACTGACTTGAAGGCATCAGCGCAGACATCTTTGCTTAGAGACATCTGTTCGTCTCCTCTATTGTACCTTAAAGGAGCAGTAAACTTTTTTTATGAAAAAATAGATATTGTAGGGATTTTCCTATTGAGTAAAATAAGGGTACTCCCACTGCAGAGAGATTTATATTTCCAGAGTTATTACAGTTTAAACCCATGTTTAGATTAGCAGTGCCCTCTAGTGGTCAAATTCTAACTACATTTCCTGTTAGATTCTAATGGAGAGGAAAGTCAGAAAAGTCAGAGACATACAGTTCTCCATAGAATGTGATAGAAACTGCCTGTCACTTCCTGTTAGTTAGAACTATCAGGAAGTAAACACAGTAAATGCACTTCCTGATTATTTAAACTGCTATAAATTTTCAATAAAACATCTGACAGCAGTGGGAGTGACCTTGTTTTATTCAGCAAGAAATGCTCTATAAAATATGTGTTTTCATAAATAAAAGTTTACTGCTCCTTTAAGGTAACAGGAAGTGACTGACGGCGCAGGAGCGCAGATGCCTTTAATGCAAGAAGACTGGCCATCGGTCTCAGAAGAAGTAAGATTTCTTAATAATGCAGTACCTATGCTGGATGATACTACTATTTCTAAGCTTATCACTATCTGACTAATTATTGGGGGAGGGGACTTTATTTAAGTTGATAGTCCTGCTTTAAAAAAAAAAAATAAATAAATAAAAAAAAATGCAGGGAAATACAACACAACAGGAATGGCTAGATTATAACAACAGGAGCCGACTGAGTGATTTGTCATGTCTTTCTGTTTGAACAGTGGGGATATAATGTAACATATACTGGCCACAGGTTATGAAAGCAACATGATGGACAAGCAAATGGGGTTACATTTCTACAAAGTTTCCATATTCACCAGAGAATACACTATTCCGGCTGGATAGAATGAATAGAAGTGTCAGAACGCTCCATTCACTCATTCTGAAAGTAGAATACTCTCAAAGGTAGAGATTTAGTTGCTGCCTGATCAATCATATGTCAGATGTAAACATGATATAAACAATAGTGAAAATAGAAGCATTTAATTTGACAGCAGATAAGAACCCATTGGTCCATCTAGTCTGCCCACTCCTCCTCTAGTTATCTCAGACCTATTTTATTCTTAGAAGAGCCAAATACCCTTCTGTTATATCTACATGAAGATATGTACTAAGGTGTGATAAAGAGGAGACAACTTCTCCAGTGAGATAAACTCTCCAGTTCCTATGTTATTCTGTGGGAGATCTTTAGTTATAGAATACAGGGGAGATGTACTAATGTGTGATAAAGAGGAGATAACTTCCCCAGTGAGATAAACTCTCCAGTTCCTATGTTATTCTGTGGGAGATCTTTAGTTATAGACTACAGGGGAGATGTACTAAGGTGTGATAAAGAGGAGATAACTTCTCCAGTGAGATAAACTCTCCAGTTCCTATGTTATTCTATGGGAGATATTTAGTTATAGACTACAGGGGAGATGTACTAAGGTGTGATAAACAGGAGATAACTTCTCCAGTGAGATAAACTCTCCAGTTCCTATGTTATTCTATAGGAGAGATTTAGTTATAGACTATAGGGGAGATGTACTAAGGTGTGATAAACAGGACTCAACTTCTCCAGTGAGATAAATTGCCCAATTCCTGTGTAATTCAAAGGAGTCAAACAGATCTTGTAGCCTAGACTCCATAGAATAACATAGGAACTAGGTAACTTATGTCACTGGAGAAGTTATCTCCTCTTTATCACACCTTAGTACATCTCCCCCTGTAGTCTATAACTAAAGCTCTCCCATAGAATAACATAGGAACTGTAGAGTTTATCACACTGGAGAAGTTATCTCCTCTTTATCACACCTTAGTACATCTCCCCCTGTAGTCTATAACTAAAGCTCTCCCATAGAATAACATAGGAACTGGAGAGTTTATCTCACTGGAGAAGTTATCTCCTCTTTATCACACCTTAGTACATCTCCCCCTGTAGTATATAACTAAAGCTCTCCCATAGAATAACATAGGAACTGGAGAGTTTATCTCACTGGAGAAGTTATCTCCTCTTTATCACACCTTAGTACATCTCCCCTGTAGTCTATAACTAAATCTCTCCCATAGAATAACATAGGATCTGGACAGTTTCTCACTGGAGAAGTTATCTCCTCTTTATCACACCTTAGTACATGTCCCCCTGTAGTCTATAACTAAATCTCTCCAATAGAATAGCATAGGAACTGGAGAGTTTATCTCACTGGAGAAGTTATCTCCTCTTTATCACTCCTTAGTACATCTCCCCCCCTGTAGTCTATAACTAAAGATCTCCCATAGAATAACATAGGAACTGGAGAGTTTATCACACTGGAGAAGTTATCTCCTCTTTGTCACACCTTAGTACATCTCCCCTGTAGTCTATAACTAAAGCTCTTTCATAGAATAACATAGGAACTGGAGAGTTTATCACACTGGAGAAGTTATCTCCTCTTTATCACACCTTAGTACATCTCCCCTGTAGTCTATAACTAAAGCTGTCCCATAGAATAACATAGGAACTGGAGAGTTTATCTCACTGGAGAAGTTATCTCCTCTTTATCACACCTTAGTACATCTCTCCTGTAGTCTATAACTAAAGATCTTCCATAGAATAACATAGGAACTGGAGAGTTTATCTCACTGGAGAAGTTATCTCCTCTTTATCACACCTTAGTACATCTCCCCCTGTAGTCTATAACTAAAGCTTTCCCATAGAATAACATAGGAACTGGAGAGTTTATCACACTGGAGAAGTTATCTCCTCTTTATCACACCTTAGTACATACCCCCTGTAGTCTATAACTAAAGCTCTCCCATATAATAACATAGGAACTGGAGAGTTTATCTCACTGGAGAAGTTATCTCCTCTTTATCACACCTTAGTACATCTCCCCCTGTAGTCTATAACTAAAGCTCTCCCATATAATAACATAGGAACTGGAGAGTTTATCTCACTGGAGAAGTTATCTCCTCTTTATCACACCTTAGTACATCTCCCCCTGTAGTCTATAACTAAACATCTCCCACAGAAGAGTGTAGTAAGAAAAAGTGTTTAGTGACAAAGTTCAAAATAGGAAATACAAACATAAATGTACATAGGTAAAAAAGACACAAGTCCATGAAATTCAGCCTCCCCATGGAAGCAATTTCCAATTATGTCTCAAATAGGCAAAAAATACTTTACTGACTGTAAAAGGTAATTAGATTTCAACCTGGATCAACATTCTACTTGCATTCAGACCAACTGTCATAATTATATTTAGTGTTCTGAGGTGGAAAAAGTATCCAGTACTTGAAAATATCTACAGCACAATTGTTAGACCTCCAGCTGTTGTGAACTACAACTCCCAACATTCCCAATGCTGGAGGTCCAGCAATTGAGTACAGGAAATCCTTACACTATATGTACTTTCATAATAATACAATGTACTACTCTTCTAGTACAATGGGATAGGAACCAAACAAAACTCATCACCCAAAGAAATCTAGATACAAGGTTGACAGCAAACCATAGTGAGCAGTGCTTAACTTAACACAGAACTATATAGGGACTCTATCATCTAAAACAACTTTGATGATTTCTGAAAAGGTTTTTAAATCACCTATATCTTGAATTAGAATGTTTTATTTAGATTTATAAATTATAGTAATTAAGGCACGGATGCAGGCACTTTCTGTTTTAGTCCTACATTATCTTCCCCACTCAATAACTCTTAACAAATTATGTGATAGGAGAGGTAGACAGTGCATTGCTGAGCAGTGTCAGTGAGTGGGGGAGGTAATGTGAGGATAAGACAGGAAGTCAGTGCTAGGGGAGGTGGGCAATGCATTGCTGAGCAGTGTCAGTGAGTGGGGGAGGTAATGTGAGGATAAGATAGGAAGTCAGTGCTAGTGGAGATGGGAAATGCATTGCTGAGCAGTGTCAGTGAGTGGAGCGGTAATGTAGAGATAAGACAGGAAGTCAGTGCTAGGGGAGGTGGGCAATGTATTTCTGAGCAGTGTCAGTGAGTGGAGGAGGTAATGTAGGGATAAGACAGGAAGTCAGTACTAGGGGAGGTGGGTAATACATTGCTGGACAATGTTAGTGAGTGAGGGAGATATTGTAGGACTAAGACAGGAAGTCAGTGCTAAGGGAGGTGGGCAAGCTATTGCAGAGCAGTGTCAGTGAGTGGGGGAGATAATGTAGGGCTAAGACAGGAAGTCAGTGCTAGGGGAGGTGGGCAAGGTATTGCTGAGCAGTGTCAGTGAATGGAAGAGGTAATGTAGGGATAAGACAAGATGTCAGTGCTAGGGGAGGTGAGCAATTCATTTCTGAGCATTGTCAGTGAGTGGAGGAGATAATGTTGGTCTAAGACAGGAAGTCAGTACTAGGGGAGGTGGGCAGTGCATTGTTGAGCAGTGTCAGTGAGTGAAGGAGATAATGTACGGC
This sequence comes from Rhinophrynus dorsalis, assembly GCA_037306005.1. NCBI lineage: Eukaryota > Metazoa > Chordata > Amphibia > Anura > Rhinophrynidae > Rhinophrynus > Rhinophrynus dorsalis. The sequence continues at coordinate 466,076,007 of CM074723.1, forward strand.
TAAGACAGGAAGTCAGTGCTAGGGGAGGTGGGCAGTGCATTGCTGAGCAGTGTCAGTGAGTGGGGAGGTAATGTAGGGATAAGACAGGAAGTTGGTGCTAGAGGAAGTGAGCAATGCATTTCTGAGCAGTGTCAGTGAGTGGAGGAGATAATGTAGGGATAAGACAGGAAGTCAGTGCTAGGGGAAGTGAGCAGTGCATTGCTGAGCAGTTTCAATGAGTAGGGGAGGTAATGTAGGAATAAGACAGGAAGTCAGTGCTAGAAGAGGTGGGAAATGCATTGCTGAGCAGTGTCAGTGAGTGGGGGAGGTAATGTAGGAATAAGACAGGAAGTCAGTGATAGGGAAGGTGGACAATGCATTGCTGAGCAGTGTCAGTGAGTGGAGGAGGTATTGTAGGAATAAGGCAGGAAGTCAGTGCTAGGGGAGGTAGGTAATGCATTGATAAGCAGTGTCAGTGAGTGGGGGAGGTAATGTAGGGAGAAAACAGGAAATGACTGCATGACATGCATAATGTATTATACTCTATTAATCTATATAACTCAAAAACTTGTGTACGTAACCCCTTAACGACTGGCCAATCGGCGCGGCGCGGTCAGTTAAGGACCACGGAGAATTTTTTTTTTATTGACCCTTGACGATCTATCTACTATGACCGTCAAGGGTCGTTAAGAGGTTAAAAAAAAAAAAAAAAAAAAAAGCCTAACACAATGTATGTGATTTTGAAAGGTCTTTCAAAAACCACCAATTTTGTTGTTGTTAGGTGATACTGTGTCTTTAAGGCCTAGATAAATATTGACTAATAGTCTAGATTTTGATTTTCAATCTGTTACCACTTCTGGAAGAAATTCAATAATTATAAAAAACAAAAAAAAAACATCCGTTGAAAGTCGGTGAAAAGTATCCCCTATAATTTCACTCAAGATATTTTTGATGTTTGATCTTCATTCCAATACTGGTTTCACAAAAAAAAGTATTGGAACAATGCTGTATTTATCCCTTAAACAAATATGCAGATTATCGCCATGTGACCGACATGTCAATCTTACACATTATTCCGATGAATGAACTTTCCAGACTTCTCAGACTGCTTTATCAGATGTGAGCTCAAAAAATGGAGACAAGAGCCGGTTACAGGAACTCGCAGAAACACAGAAAATTTGGACCACACGTTCAAGAACAGGAGGTAGGTAAAAGTGGCATAACTGTGAAGCTAACAATTACACAATAGGAAACAAAACATTTCCAAAATTCTCATTAATTTTAAAGTGGACCTATCACACTCAGTTCATTTTAAAGATAATTAAAAACAGCCTATATATTTCGCTAACCATTTGTTTGTAATATAAATAGTTTTTTTGAGAAATGAACCTTTATTTTTTGGTTGCACAGTGACACTATATGCTAATTATTTGCTGATCTTGGTCAGTGTTATCAGTCACTGTGCTATGAATGAATCTAGACAGAGCAAACACACACACACGAGGCATGTACAATAGCACAGCGAGTGATATTTGACCTTGAACAGAACTAATTAATTAAAGGAACAGTAATACTTCATATATTTAAAGGGATAGTAATACTTAAAATGTAAAAAAAAATATGTTGTAGGGTTTATCCCCCTGAGTAAAACAAGAGTACTCCCACTGCTGAAAGGTGTTTCATTCAAAAGTTATTAATTTTCAAAGCTGAATTTTTTAGGTGCAATATCACAATGGCCTGAAATTGTACATTGGCGCTATTGCTACACCATCCTATGGCGATTTATGTTCCCGGGACCAAAGCTGTCCATAAGATCGTGTAGCAACAGCGCCACTGTACAATTTCAGGCCACTGTGATATTGCACCTAAAAAATTCAACTTTGAAAATTAATAACTTTTGAATGAAACACCTTTCAGCAGTGGGAGTACTCTTGTTTTACTCAGGGGGATAAACCCTACAACATATTTTTTTTTATATTTTAAGTATTACTATCCCTTTAAGCTTCATTAGTAACGGTATTAACCCTTTGAGTGCCAGAGGTGTACGTATTACTTTGAAATGCATTGTGTACCCCTCTGGCACTCAAAATGTTAAATAAATAAACTAAGCATCCATGTCCTTTTTATATAACATATATAGTTTAAGAATAATCGCTATTTAAAATTTACACCCCCCCTTCCCTTAAAGCTACGTCACCGCTCTAGCTGACAGACTTGGATTCCGGTCCGCAGACCAGACAGCTCATCTGGAGAGCCGAAATAACATTGCATACAAAGAAAATATTCATGACAACAGTCTACTGCCTCAAACCAGGCAAACGTTGTAGACCGTTGTCATGAATATTTTCTTTGTATGCAATGTTATTTTGGCTCTTCATACGAGCCATCCGGTCTGTAGACCAGAGCTCTGACATATCTTAACCCCTTAGTGACAGCCACGTTCATACGCGGCTGTCACCTTAACGCCCAAAGAACATTTTTTTTTTTTGCAAACGAGTCCTGAGTCTCCGAGCGGCATGCAGTCGCACGGAGACCCGGTCTTCCGTGACTTACCAGGTACGTCCTCTGTCACTAAGTGACAGTTTCTGCGGGACGTACCTGGTAAGTCATCTGTCGTTAAGGGGTTAAAGGGGCAGGAGAGTTAAACTTTACATAGTGATTACTCTTAAACTATATAAGTTATAGAAAAAGACATGGATGCTTTAGTTTATTGATTTAATACCTTCAATACTAAAGCTTAAATATATAAAGTATTACTATTCCTTTAAAGGGATAGCAATACTTAAATATTACTTATCCACATATTGTAGCTATGGTAAAAAGATTTGATTTGTCCCCAGGTTCTAAAAAAGAATTCAATTGTCCCCAGTGTCATCTCTCAAACCTTTATGGTTTGCGAGATAACCGAACGCAAAGTTTCCCCCTCCCTTCCCCTTCCCTGAAGTCAGCGTTGTACCTGACTGCAGGGATATCCGGTTTTATTTTCATCAGGCGGCTCTGCAGCAGAGCCAAGATCGCGATAGTAAAAAAAAATTATTTCACTGAAACAGTCTTCTACGTGTGCTTGCAAACCAAGCACACACAGAAGATAATTTCAGTGAAATAATTATTTTTTACTAATGCAATCTCGGCTCAACTGCAGAGCCCCAAGCCTGTCGTACGACAGACTTCCCCTGCAGTCAGCGCAACGCTGACTACGTGGAAAGGGGAGGGAGGGGTGAACTTTGCGTATGGTTTTCTCTCAAACCATAAAGGTTTGAAAGATGACACTGGGGACAATTGAATTCTTTTTTAATAGCTACACTATGGGGTTTAGTAATATTAAAGTGTTACTATCCCTTTAAGGGGTTAAAAGCCAGAGGTGTACTCAACACATTGCAAACCATTCCCCCCCTCACCCGGATGAATTTAGTTTTCCCAAGAATTACTCTGCTATTTGTAAATGGCCACGGGAATCAGGGTTCTGGTTCAAAAATGATATGCACGTATTGTGAGTTAGCATTTTCTATGCACAATACAAGGACGTTACATATAAATACATACAGCGCCTCTATTTAAACATATGCCTGCTCCCAATTTATTCAACAAAAAAGCCTTTAAATGTAAACTACATTTCACAATTCCTAAAGAAACATTTCGTATCAAGCGATTTATTTACAGGCCAAATTATTCTTCAAAGTCTCGAAACGGCAGGATTTATTTATCCGTCTATTATGATTTATGTAAACAGGTACCGTTTGTTATGGCGTGAACTGTATAAATAAACGCTTCTAGCAGGAATCAGAAAGACATTATTAGCACTACAAGTTCCTTAATTATCCTCTCATAAACGGCGATAAAAAACACTTTTCATGAAGGAAAATTAACAGATCGCCACAGAGAAAAATAAACATTTTTTTTTTTCCAAAACTTGGACTGGTAGTCAGTTTAACCCGTTGACACCAGTAAATTTTCCAGTGAGTTTTGCTGGTAATATCTAGAGCTCAGTGGATTGTTCTGTTGTCCACAGTGGTGTGCAATTGCTTCTCAATGGGGGTTATGCACTAAGGTGTGATAAAGAGGTGATTGCTAAAATCCGCCCATTCCTCTCCCAACAAACTACTAAAACTCTTATACATGCCCTCATTCTGTCCCGCTTAGACTACTAACTGGACTCCCTGCCACTCATCTTTCACCTATGCAGTCTGTTTTAAACTCAGCTTCACGAATCACAACACTTTCCCCAAAAACTGAACCTGCCCACATAATTCTCAGACATCTGTCATGGCTCCCGATTCAGCAGCGCATCAATTACAAAGTCCTTCTTCTCACCTTTAATGCTTTCCACACTGGTACCCCTCCTTACATCTCTTCCCTCATCTCCTCTTATGTTCCCGGCCTCCTCCTTCGCTCAGCACACAACGCACTTCTTGTTGCACCATCCACACCCTCTGCCCTCTCCTGTCTCAAACCTTCTCACTTTCTGCTCCATACCTATGGAACTCCATACCCCTCTACCTATGTCTTGAAAAATCCCCCTCTGTCTTTAAGTCTTCCCTGATATTTTATCTTCTGGAGCACTAGGACCATGCACTACCTTTGGCCAAACTCAGCACTTGTAATCTCATCACTTAACACCCTCTTACCCCATTCTATGTCTCCTTTTACCCATTTAGACTGTAAGCTCCTTGGGGCAGGGACCTCTCTCCCATTGTTTCTATGAATGTTGCACTTTTTTCATCCCCTCTTATTTATTGTAACACATGTCTATTGTAAAGCGCTGCATACACTGTGTGGCACCATATAAATAAAGATATACATATATAAAGAGGAGATGACTTCTCCAGTGATATCACTTCTCCAGTGCCTATGTTATTCTATGGAGCCAATTCACTAAGATGTCTCCAACTTTGGATATGTTAGTTGATAGAGTCCTTAGAATAACATAGGAAATGGAGACGTGATATCACTGGAGAAGGTATCTGCGTTATCGCGTCTTTATCACGCCTTAGTGCATGACCGACAGTTTTACTGGCAGTTCTGGGAAGGGGATCATTACAAATGGGAATTAAAAAAAAACAAAAGAAAATAAACTTCTGTTATAGGAGAAGTAAAACATTTGTCACACGTAAATTACTTTGGCCAAAAAATTCTAATATTCCTTGTGAATTTTATCCTTGTTTAAGAGATAACATTTTCAATCAGTCCTGTTTGTAATGTCTATGGAGTCAGACATTCCAGTTGATACTGGGACCAGAGTGCAGAATTCTGCCCAGTGCATGTGGTAAGGACCATCTCTGGTCCTTAAAGGGATAGTAATACTTTATTATTACTGTCCCCCATATTGTACATATTTGCCAAATAAATGAATAGCCCCCAGGTTCATCTCTCAAACCTTTATGGCTTGAGAGATAACCGAAGGCAAAGTTCCCCCCTCCCTCCCCCTTCCCTGAAGTCAGCGTTGTGCTGACTGCAGGGATAACCGGTCTGACTTTCATCATGCGGCTCTGCAGCAGAGCTGCAATCGCGTTAGTGAAAAAGAATTATTTCAATAAAAAGGTCTTCTACATGTGATTGCAAACCAAGCACATGTAGAAGACCATTTCAGTGAAATAATTCATTTTTACTAACGGGATCTCGGCTCAGCTGCAGAGCCGCAAACCTGTCGTACAACAGACTTCCCCTGCAGTCACTACAATGCTGGACCCTGGTGTAACTTCTGCAATATGCTCACTGGTCTGCATGTGACAGGCATGGGGTCATGCCCCTTCAGTCCAATGGCCCGAGAGCTGGCTCATGGTACTTATGTTGGAGGCTGATGATGATGTTTATCAGGTTTATGCTAGCATAGGAGTATTGACTGGTTTAAAGTAGCAGTAAACTTTATTTTATGAAAACCTATATGTTGTAGGGATTTTCTTACTGAGTAAAACAAGGGCACTCCCTCCACTGTCAGTAGTTTTATTCATATTTTATAACAGTTCAAATGTTAGAAAGTTAATTGCAGTGTGTTTACTTCCTGAAAGTTCTGACAGGAAGTGACTCAGGAGTTTCTATCACATTATATAAAGAACTGTTTGTCAGTGACTCAACTCTTCCAGAATTTGCTACATAATAACTAATTGTAATCTGACAATTAGAGGGCACTGTTAATTAAAAAAGCGTTTAACCTCTAAAAATCTGGAGATATGTATCTCTCCATAGGATGGATAGATAGATAGATTTTTTTTAAATGTATTACTTTTTAAGTTTACTGCTCCTTTACCGTCCAGTGCTTGTTAGCTGTGTCTTGTTATGGAGTTGTTGGGTTAGTGGCGGTCTTAGGAAAGGAACGCGTTGAACACCAATACACTTTCCACTGCTGTTCATTTGGGACCAGCAGTGTACAGAAGGCAATTCCTAGCATAAGTGGCTTAGTACATTGGTCTTAGGAAGGTGTAGGTCTAGCAAATCAGTTCCAGCACCTTGTTAATCTCAAAATTATATTGGAACATCCCTCTGGAAATTGAAACCTTTGTCCTGATTAATTGGAATTCAAGATATTATGAATGCAAAACCTCACAACAAGCTAAAGATTAATTACATCCTTACATTGTCTAGACATAGCAGATTTGTTTTTTTTCCTTTCTGTAGCAGACATGGTAGTCCTTATCCAGCTGGGATTCTTATATTACATTACCCTAAGGATCCTATGTGCATATCTGGTAGGTACCAAGTATTTCAGGAAGACGCATCTGCTATCAACCCCTGGAGACGTACAAATGTATCCAACATTACTGACCTTTTCTTTTCAAGGCGTGACTCTGGAGATTACTGTGTCACTAAGGTTCTTTGGCATGACGCAATTAATTATTTAGACTAGTTGTTGGAAGTCAGCTGACCAGCTTTCAGTGGGAAATATCCCAATAACGCGATTCGCTTCCGCTCTGATGTCAGCTAATATTCCACTACACCCGCTTTACAGGGGCTCGCAAATAAAATGTGCAATGAAGGTGTCTACATGAAGGTGCTCTGCGAGGTCCAATTTTGTGCCTGTTACTTTATTCCTTGATTGCTAGTGATGCTAAGCATTGCATTGGAGACAACACTAGCAGCCCAAGGGTTAAAACGTCATCGCTGAACAGTTTGTCCTTGAACCTTCATGTGTTTAAAGGGATAGTAATGTTTCATAATAAAAGCAGATCCAATTAATATTCATAGTATTTGGGCCACGGAGAGTGTTATTTCAATACTGTCAGAGTTGTAGTTCAAGAGTAATTGAATGATAAAGTATCCCCCTCCCGTCCTTTTTACCTGGTGTAAGTCACCTCCCCTCAGATGTGGAATTTGGTCTCTTGACCGGACAGCTCACAGCAAGGGACAATCTTCTTACTGTGAGCATGAGGAAAACCCTGCCCACCCTGAAGGCTGTTCCTCTCTGTGATCCATCCGGACAGTCTTGCTGCTCTGAGGTGAGCAGTGTTACATCAGTAAAAAGGGACGGGAGGGGGATACTTTATCATTCAATTACTCTTGAACTACAACTCTGACAGTATTGAAATAACACTCTCCATGAATCAAATACTATGGAGATTAATTGGATCTGCTTTTATTGTGATACATTACTATCCCTTTAACAACTTTGTTTGTTATAGATTACCTTTGTTGTTAGTACAGAGTGTACCAGAGGGGTATGCAATGCATTGCACATTCCATCTATGCTCAAGGGGTAGTAGACACTCCAACTAACAGGGCTGGATTTACATCTCAGGTGGCCTTAGGCAGGGCACTCTAGGCACTCTTAGCCCTGCCCATGGCCACCCCCCCATTCCCCACATGACCCCGCCCACAGTCCCATCTATTCTTTCCTGGTGCCTAAAGTACCCTTGGTCTATAACAAGCAAGGAAAAAAGCTTCAACCCCTTATTTGCAATAGAGAGATTTCCAACACATTGTGGGTTATGCACTGAGGTGTGATAAATAGGTGATAAAGAAGTGACAAAGAGATGATAAAGAGGTGATGAAGAGGTGTTATGAGGAGATAACTTCTCCAATGATATCACTTCTCCTGTTCCTGTTATTCTATGGAGCCAATGCACTAAGATTTTTCTAACTCAGGAGATCTTAGTGCATAGACTCTATAGAATAACATAGGAACTGGAGAAGTGATATCACTGGAGAAGTTATCTCCTCTTTATCACGCCTTAGTGCATCCACCCCATTGTGTCCCCCTATGTTGGAGAGCTGTATAGCATCCATGGGGTTCAATAATCACCTGCAAAGGTGTTTAAAGGGATAGTAATACTTAGTTTTAACTTTATTTTATTTTGTAGGCATTAAAAAAACATGAGGAATGATATAAGTCTTATCTCTCAAACCTTTATGGTTTAAGAGATATTCACAAGCAAAGTGTCCCCCTCCCTCCCCTTTTACTGATGTAACACTGCTCAGCCAGATCAGAAGGGAGGTGCCCAGGTAGACTGCAGAGAGGGACAATCTTCAATTAAGATAAGGGAAAAACCTGAAAAGCTTGTCAAGGGGGCAGGGCTTTCATTGTTCTCATAGAAAGAAGATTGTCCCCTTCTGTTATCTGTCCAGTCTATGGACTGCATTCCACATCTGAGAAGAGATTGTTTACAGTAGGTAAAAGGGGCGGGAGGGGGAAACTTTGCTTGTGAATATCTCATAAACCATAAAGGTTTGAGAGATAAGACTTATATCATTCTTCATGTTTTTTTAATGCCTACAAAATAAAATAAAGTTAAAACAAAGTATTACTATCCCTTTAAAACTAGTGTAGGGACAAGGAAATTTCTCTTGCCACACCCACTGATCAGAATGTGGGTGTGACCAGCACAATTGAGGCACCGCCTCTCAACATTGCTCTAGGCAGTTGCCTCCTCTGCCTATTGGGAAATGTGGCCCCGCCAACTGAGATGAAATTCCAAAAGTGGAAAAAAAAAATTTGATTAGGAATAAAATAAAAATTGCACAAATTTGCATTTATTTCAATGGAGACTAACCCCCTTGTATGCTAGGGAGCTCACCAATACATTGTTCCAAGAAGTTAAAATCCTTGTGTGAAAGGTTCAAGCACTCCAAGATAGGGAATATGAAATGAAGAAAACATTTTTAAAAAATGAGTGTAGTAGATAGGAGATAGTGAAGTCAAATTAATGTTAAAACCATCATATAACAGAGCTGAGCGGTAAATATAAAAAGGTAATGATCAGGTAGTGGGAAAAATGTAGCCTCTGTATGATAAAATCTAAATTTAATAGGTGATTTCAAATAAAAAATGCAAATTAAAAATGCAGATAAAAGTAATTATAAGTTCAATACAAAATAACTTAAAGGGATAGTAATGTTTCAAAATAAAAGCAGCTCCAATTAATCTTCATAGTATTTGGGCCATGGAGAGTGTTATTTCAATTCTGTCAGAGTTGTAGTACAAAAGTAATTGAATGATAAAGTATCCCCCTCCCGCCCCTTTTATCTAATGCAAGCCTCCTTCCATCAGATTTGGAATCTGGTCATGAGTAAGCGAGTTATGCAAGAAACGCGTTTATCTGTGAGGCACCGAATCTACACACTTGCTGATTTAATTTGTACACCTCAAAAGTCTCTCCTCCATTATTCTGAATCTTCAGGATGTTGTTAAGGTATCTTTGCTTTTATATTTTGCAAGAATAAAATATATTGTTTTTACTATAATTGCAGTCAGTTTATGCGAGCGATTCCTCTACTTATATTCTACATGCATCCGTTCGGGCAGTCGTTCAGGCAGTCTCTACTGCGCATGACTGCATAGACCGTTCAGGCAGTCTCTACTGCACATGACTGCATAGACCGTTCGGGCAGTCTCTACTGCGCATGTCTGCATAGAACGTTTGGGCAGTCTCTATTGTGCATGACCGCATCGGATGTTCGTGCAGTCTCTACTGGCATGACTGCATCGGATGTTCGTGCAGTCTCTACTGCGCATGACTGCATCGGACTTTTGGGCAGTCTCTACTGTGCATGACTGCATCGCACGTTCGGGCAGTCTTTACTGCACATAACTGCATAGAACGTTAGGGCAGTCTCTCCTGCGCATGACTGCATTGGACGTTCGTGCAGTCTCTACTGCGCATGACGGCATCGGACATTCAGGCAGTCTCTACTGAGCATGACTGCATCGGACGTTTGGGCAGTCTCTACTGCATATGACTGCATTGGACATTTGGGCTTTCCTGCAGTCTCTACTGAGCATGACTGAATAGAACGTTTGGGCAGTCTCTACTGCGCATGACTGCATTGGACGTTCAGGCAGTCTCTACTGCACATGACTGCATAGAACGTTCGGGCAGTCTCTCCTGCACATGACTGCGTTGGATGTTCGGACAGTCTCTACTGCGCATGACTGCATCGGACGTTTGTGCAGTCACTACTGCACATGACTGCATCGGACGTTCGTGCAGTCTCTACTGCGCATGACTGCATCGGACGTTCGTGCAGTCTCTACTGCGCATGACTGCATCGGACGTTTGGGCAGTCTCTACTGCATATGACTGCATCGGACGTTTGGGCTTTCCTGCAGTCTCTACTGCGCATGACTATATCGGATGTTCAGACAGTCTCTACTGCGCATGACTGAATCGGACGGTTGGGCAGTCTCTACTGTGCATGGCTGCATTGGACGTTCGGGCAGTCTCTACTGCGCATGAATATATAGGATGGTCGGGCAGTCTCTACTGCGTATGGCTGCATCGGACGTTCAGGCAGTCTCTACTGCACATGACTGCATCAGACGTTCGGGCAGACTCTACTGCGCATGACTGCATCAGACGTTCAGGCAGTCTCTATTGCGCATGACTGCATCAGACGTTCGGGCAATCTCTACTGCGCATGACTGCATCAGATGATCAGGCAGTCTCTACTGCACATAACTGCATCAGACGTTTGGGCAGTCTCTATTGCGCATGACTGCATCAGACGTTCGGGCAATCTCTACTGTGCATGACTGCATCAGATGCTCAGGCAGTCTCTACTGCACATAACTTCATCAGATGCTCAGGCGGTCTCTACTGCGCATGACTGCATCAGACTTTTGGGCAGTCTCTACTGCTCATGACTGCATCAGACGTTCGGGCAGTCTCTACTGCATATCACTGCATCGGACAAACACACATCTGGCCTTTTATATTATTGGATATGGCTGATTGAGACCACAAGCGCTCTATATTACATTTTTACAGCACAATCATGCCGTAATTGCCATAGACATCAGTAATATATGTTTGTTGATTCTACTGAAAGTCGCTATTCTTCCTTTCTGGGAGGAAAAGCAGAGCGGAACACAAACATACCCAGCATTTTACCTATACAATGCATAAAACAAGGACAGACAGAGCTCTTTCTTTTTACTCTTAGCAACTACATAGGCTGTAATAACAGCTCACTACAATAGGATAGAAATGAATCTACAGATCAGCTTCCTCCACTAACCCTTTGAGTGCCAGAGCTATAGCCAGTGTATTGCTTTGCAATGCGTTGAGTACCCCTCTGGCACTGAAAGGGTCAAATTTCCCATCTGCACATACGGAAGTGTATTAAAGGGTTAGTAATATCTTTATATAAAAAAAATGTAATATTGCAGCTATTACAAAAATAAACTAAACGATCCCAGTCCCATCTCCTCCCCTTTTACTGACATCAGCTGTAAGCTAACAGCAGGAGATTCTGGTCACGGGACCGGCAGGCGGCTCTTCAGCAGAACCAAAATAATACAATGTAAAAAGAAGTAGTTCGTTGGAATGGTCTACAAAGTGTACTTGCAAACCATGCACACTTTGTAGACCGTTCCAATGAAGTATTTCTCTTTACTGTGTGCTATTTCGGCTCTGCTGAAGAGCCACCTCGAGTCGGCCGAGGGAGGGGGAGCTTTAGTCTTCTATATATATCCCAAACCATAAAGGTCTGAGAGATGGGACTGGGGTCCTTTGGTTAATTTTTGTAATAGCTAAAATATTATATTGTTTATATAAAGACATTACTAACCCTTTAACTATAAAAGAAGGGCAATGGACGAGTTCGATTTGGGGTGTAAAAATGTGCAATGGACTTTTTTGTTTGTGTTCCCCACCTGCCTAACATCTATACACAAAATTGTTCAACCTATTAAGTGCCAGAATGGTTTTCAACACATTGCTTCTCAAAGAGATACAATGTACTGGCACTCAAAGAGTTAAATGGATCCCATCCCCTTAAATCAACTAGGGTGTTGAATAAAGAACTTTACAAATCGTCTCTGCGTTGCAGTATTCATTTTTTGTTATTTGGAAAATTACTTCTTGAGTTATTCAGATCAACATTAACATGCCAAGTAACCCTTTGAGTGCCAGAGAGGGATAGCTCTATAGATTAAAGGGATAGTAATAATTTGTTTTATCTTTATTTTATTTTGTAGGCATTAAAAAAACATGAAGAACGATATAAGTCTTATCTCTCAAACCTTTATGGTTTGAGAGATATTCACAAGCAAAGTTTCCCCTCCCGTCCCTTTTACCTAGTGTAAGCCATCTCTTCTCAGATGTGGAATGCAGTCCATAGACTAGACAGATAACAGCAGGGGACAATCTTCTTCCTATGAGAACAATGAAAGCCCTGCCCCCTTGACAAGTTTTTCAGGTTTTCCCTTACCTTAATTGAAGATTGTCCCTCTCTGCAGTCTACCTGGGCACCTCTCTTCTGATCTGGCTGAACAGTGTTACATCAGTAAAAGGGGCAGGAGGGGAATACTTTGTCATTGAATTACTCTTGAACTACAACTCTGACAGAATTGAAATAACACTCTCCAAGGTCCAAATACTATAATGATTAATTAGAGCTGCTTTTATTATGAAACATTACTATCCCTTTAACATAGGAATTGGAGAAGTGATATCACTGTAGAAGTCCCCTCCACTTTATCACCTCTTTGTCGCATCTTAGTGCATAATCCCCAATGTTTTCATGTGTTGCTATTCCTTGGAGATACATCTCACTGACAATGTGTCAATCCGGAGCTCAGGCCATACAGAATCAAAAATTTAATAAAACCACAAAAAGCAACTCATCCGATGAAAAGTTCTTTAATGTGTAATGTGTCCTTTGCAGTTGCCTTGGCAAATTGCCGTGAGGCACGACACAGCTGTCAGTTTAACGTTTGTGGATGACCACTTGTTTTCTCCGTCTGTTTACACATTAAAGAACTTTTCATCGGGCGAGTGCCGACTATTTTCTTCTTATATTTTTTGTGATTAATATATGTGTACTGGTAGAGTTGTGCTCCAGTATATACTAAGACATTTGCACAGGCACGTAAGCCCCATTAGTAAGAATTTTATGAGCATAATATTATTTTATTTTTATCATTAATTTATAAAGAGTCAGCTTATTCTGTAGCACTGTACAATTAGGGAACTCATTACAAACTCATTACGAATACATGAAACACTTAACAAATGGATACAGTCGATGGAGAGGGTCCTGCTCACAAGAGTTTACAATCCAGTGGATGGAGTGAGGAGACAGATTTGTACATCTCCCTGTGAGAGTTCAGCCGTTATTTTTTTATAACTGCATACTTGCCAACATTACAAAAATAATTTCATGGGACACTTTCCAACAAGCATTCCCATTATAGAACTTCACTAGCGGTCCATATTAGCTCATACACAATCATACCTCCCAACATTTCTAAGGGCCAAAGAGGGACACTTGTGTTTTAGGGGGTGTTTCTGGGGGCGTGTCAGGTGGATAGGGCATTAACAAGAATTTTTAGGTAATTTGATGACCTATTGACATCTCTTTGTGTAACTTAATAAATAACTTAGAGCAACATCAAAGTATTGTATTTACACAGACTAATTTATAAACACATATACTGACGTTTAAACACACATTACTACGAGTTTTATTGCTGTGGAGCAATGTGATACACTTCTGTACACACCATACAGTCTGATCTCCTAAACACAGGGACACCAGGATGATACACTTATATACACACACCACACAGTCTGATCTCCTAAACACAGGGACACCAGGGTGATACACTTCTGTACACACCACACAGTCTGATCTCCTAAACACAGGGACACCAGGGTGATACACTTCTATACACACCACACAGTCTGATCTCCTAAACACATGGACACCAGGGTGATACACTTCTATACACACCACACAGTCTGATCTCCTAAACACAGGGACACCAGGGTGATACACTTATATATACATCACACAGTCTGATCTCCTAAACACAGGGACACCAGGGTGATACACTTATATACACACCACACAGTCTGATCTCCTAAACACAGGGACACCAGGGTGATACACTTCTATACACACCACACAGTCTAATCTCCTAAACACAGGGACACCAGGGTGATACACTTATATACACACCACACAGTCTGATTTTATAAAAAATAGGGACATAAGGGTGGGAAAGAGGGACAGAGGGATTTGGGTCTAAAAGAGGGACTGTCCCTCCTAAAGAGGGACACTTGGGAGGTATGCACAATGGCAACAGAAAACTTTATACAACAGACTTAACCCTTTGAGTGCCAGAGGGGTAAGCAATGCATTGCAGAGCGTGCCGCTCAAGGGAGAAGATGATAGATGATGATATATGTTCAAAAGTTCAGTTCCATATTCCCAAACGTTTTCGGTCCCCAATAGGGACCTTCATCAGGTCCATGTTGGGGACCGAAAACTTTTGGGAATATGGAACTGAACTTTTGAACATATATCATCATCTATCATCTTGTCCCTTGAGCGTGCCGTCTCTTCACTGCAGCCCAGGCTGAGTATATTGTATGTATCTTTATGGGACATGCACCCTATCTTTAGTACTGTTTATTTAATATTGGTGTGCCATTGTCTATATCCATTGCTCTCTCTCTCTCTCTCTCTCTCTCTCTCTCTCTCTCTCTATATATATATATATATATATATATACAGTTTTGGGAGGAGAGACGGCACTCACAGGGTCCTTTTTTCAAATATAGAATAGTCTTTTATTGAAATCAACGTTTTGGCTATTGCTGTAGCCTTTATCAAGATTACACCAATGTGATACACAGGGTGTCACATTGGTGTAATCCTGATAAAGGCTACAGCGATAGCCGAAACGTTGATTTCAATAAAACACTATTCTGTATTTGAAAAAAGGACCCTGTGAGTGCCGTCTCTCCTCTCAAAACTGTATGTATTATGAATTTATTTACGATGTGCACCCAGGTTATTTGACAGGATTAACAGTGAGTGCATCCTAAACCTCAACGGAATTGTGTATATATATATATATATATAGATAGATAGATATATAGATATATATTAAACCTTTGAGTGTCAGAGGTGTGCACAATGCATTGCTTTGCAATGTGTTGCATACCCCTCTGGTGCTCAAAGAGTTAAGACAAAAGTTTCCCAAATGACAGGCCAAAGTTAGAAGTGGAGCAAACCTTTGACAAACCAACGGCACCACAGGAAAAAAAAAATTCTAATTTCCATTGTTTTCAATGGACTTTTTAAGTCTATGGGAAATTTAACTGGTGCCGTAAGCTCAATTTTTGCTTTGTGTATATGTACAAAAACAAACTATTAATCGCCAGATGATTTTTCATGAACAGATATATTGCAATGCACTTTTCCTCATTTACTGAACTTTTTTCTTGGTACATAAGCCCAAATGCACTTTTTTTTTTAATTAAAACATATGAAAATCCACTTTACAGTATCATGCTGTCTAGAATGAAAGAGCAATGTAGTTGCTTTGACGCATGTGTTACAATGATACCAAGTCATATGTACTCTTAGGGTTGCCGCCCAGCCGGTATTTTACCGGCAGGCCGGTAAAAAATTGGCTTCTGTCCAATGTTGTGTCTATGGAGGGAATGCCATGGCCGGTATTTTTTTGAAGAAAAGGTGGCAACCCTATGTACTCTGTACCACTATCCAGCTGCACAGCAAACAAGACAGGGGGAGTTTCACTAAGCGGTGATAAAGAAGTGATAAAGTGGAGATAACTTCTCCAGTGATATCACTTCTCCAGTTCCCTTATTATTCTATAGAGCATATGCACTAAGATCTCCAAAGTTGGAGAAATCTTAGGGTATAGGCTCCATAGAATAACATTGGAATTGGAGAAGTGATATCATTGGAGAAGTTATCTCCACTTTAATCACTTCTTTTTCACTGTTTAGTGAATCTCCCCCACAGCGTGCGCCTAATTAACTACAATTCACTACGTTAATCATTTCAGCTGATTCTTTACTAAATATAGCTAAAAAAAGTTACAATATAGTTTGCTACAACTTTTGAACCTGATGAGATTGTTAGTTGATACAATACAGTACATTTATTTTAATCCAGAATAAATACAATGTCACCTTGATACATTCGTTATTATTAGCTTTTCTCTGACTTTCCCACAAATTTTTAGCCCTTAATCCACAACCTCCAGGGAATGGTGGAAAACACAAAAATGCAATTAGCGTCAAATGTAACGCTGCAAAGGTACACAGCTCACCGACAGACCCCCGCTGTACTTAATTCCTGAGAGAATGAAAGAACGCAATGAAAATCACCCTCTACAGAACTGAAATGTAACTTTAGAATTCAAACAAATTAGACGAGTTTGCCATGGAATTGACCGAAAAAAAACAGACAAATAAAATAAATTAAAAAAAAAATCATAAATCGCTAAATAAATCAGCAAAAAAAAAAAATAACGTTCAAAGATTCAGAGAGACGGGCAATGCATTGCTTCAAACCACAATGCCCACCCATCTGGTTCTGAATGGGTTAACATTTTAAGTTGTGCTACTTCTCTCTCGTAGCTGAAAACTGTGTAACCCTTTGAGTGCCAGAGGGGCTTGCGTCGCCTTGTAAAGCAATGCATGGCACACTCCTCTGGCTCTCATACGGTACTTGTATTAACCCTTTGAGTGCCAGAGGGGTACAGAACTCATCGCAAAGCAATGCATTCCGTAA
Source organism: Rhinophrynus dorsalis (assembly GCA_037306005.1). Taxonomy (NCBI): domain Eukaryota; kingdom Metazoa; phylum Chordata; class Amphibia; order Anura; family Rhinophrynidae; genus Rhinophrynus; species Rhinophrynus dorsalis. Next base: position 466,092,969 of record CM074723.1, read on the forward strand.
CCCTCTGGCACTCAGAGGGTTAAAGCCACAAGGAATATTTCTTCACTTAAACAACTCTTAGAGGAGGATAGCCTAGACAGTAATGTATGTGTGTGTGTGTATATATATATATATATATATATATATATACACACACGCACATACATACATGTGACAGTTGTGCATTTTTATGTAAGGACAAAGTCAAAACTTACTTGTAACATGAGCAGCAAAAGTGCAGATTTCATGGTCATAAAATCCCAAATCTGCTCCACTGAGATTTTTTTTCTCCGTGTATAAATTGAGTTAAGTTTGTAAGTCCCCCACACGCTCCACTTCTTTAATAAATCTCAGCGCACCAGGTAAGTGTTAACTAAACAAGGATCACCTCTGACTTGGCTGCAGTTACTTGGCTTGAATCTTGTTCCCTCTCCAAAGGCTCCGATCTGACTCACAGGTTCTCACTGTGGAGTAAGGGAGGGGCCAGCCATGGAACACACATATACACATGCAATTTTAAAGACACAGAGGCTCATGTACTAACAAAAACGTTGACCGGTTCTGCGGAAAACCAGCTGCGCTATACTGGTGAAATAAAAACTCCCTACATTCCCATTGATTTAAAAGGATCTTTTAACTCTTTCAATCCTAGAGAGGTCCCAAGCACATTGTGAAGCAATGTGTTTGAGACTCTGCTAGCATTCGGATGGGTTAAAAGAGACATTTAAATCAATTTTGAGTCTTCTTTTTGCACTTGGCTTGCTAAAGAATTGATCCACTTTCTTAGTACATCAGCCTCAATGAATTAAAATTTTTCATGCAAAAAGTTTTAGTCTATGTTCATATAAGTGTTATTACCACTGTGATAAATGTACCTTTGTACAACAGCTTGGCTCCAGTGGTGCAGAATCCAGCTTGCTACATTTTGGAACATTCAGGTTCCAGCACGCAGATCTGCTTGACAGCACGCAGCCCAGATAGTTATCATAAGGAATTCTGGAGGATGCAACGCCACCCTCTTTCTCCAGTGGCTGACAAGTGTGGTCAATAATATATGGTCAACAACCCTGTGGTCTAGTTTTGTAACTCACCTTCTACACTCCACACATGCGAGAGAATCCCAGGGAGGGCAAGGGGCAATGGAGGTAAGTTGGCACGACACTCTTGGCATGTGCAAAAAAAATAATAGCCAAGTCGTGCATGCGTACATAGTCTTCTTACAGTGGTACTTTAGTGAAGTGCCTGGTCAATTATTTAGCCCCATGAAGACCAGAATGGTACACATAAGGTGACCAGATATCCCTTTAAATCAGGGATGCTTATGAAAACTTAAAGGGATAGTAATACTTTGTTCTAACTTTATTTTATTTTGTAGGCATTAAAAAAACATGAAGAACGATATAAGTCTTATCTCTCAAACCTTTATGGTTTAAGAGATATTCACAAGCAAAGTTTCCCCCTCCCGTCCCTTTTTCCTAGTGTAAGCCATCTCTTCTCAGATGTGAATCTGGTTGTATGACCCGACAGATAACAGCAGGGGACAATCTTCTTCCTATGAGAACAATGAAAGCCCTTCCACCTTGACAAGTTTTTCAGCTTTTTCCCTTATCTTAATTGAAGATTGTCCCTCTCTGCTGTCTAACTGGGCACCTCCCTTCTGATCTGGCTGAACAGGGGGGGTGGGGTACTTTGCTTGTGAATATCTCTTAAACCATAAAGGTTTGAGAGATAAGACTTATATCGTTTTATATGTTTTTTTAATGCCTACAAAATGAAATAAAGATTACTATCCCTTTAAGTCTACAGGACTGCCAAGAATCCCTGTAACCTTGCATTGTGTGTTTCTTATAAGCACCCCCTGAGTTAAAGGGATGTGTGACCACATGAGGTGCACAACACATTAAAAGGCAATATATTGAACACTTCAATGCTCTTCAAGGAATAAAGATAGTATATGCTATTTGGCACTTTATAAATAAATTATGATATTAATAATAATAAGAAGTAGAATAAAATTGATTATTAAAGAAGCAGTAAACCTTTTTTAATGAAAATAAAAATATATTGTAATTCATTTTCTGCTGAGTAAAACATGTTGGAGAAAAGTTATTACAGCCCAAACTTTCTTCGTTTAACATTTTGAGTGCGAGAGAGGTACACAGCATATTACTTCGCAGTGTGTTGTAACCTGCTCTGGCACCCAAAGGGTAAAATAATTAAATTGCAAATTTCAGTGTAAGTCACCAGGTGGGGCTGTTTCAACCAGTTACTACGGAGAGCTGTAGTCTATGACTCAAGATTTCCCAAATAATGCATTAGAAAAATTAAATTGCTTTTTGGACACCAGGCGGTGCTGTTGTTAACAGTTTTAGTAAAAAGAAAATAAGTTTCATTTGTGATAACTTGTGAATGCAAAAATCTCCAAGCAGTGGGATAACCCTTGTTTTACTCATAAAAGATTACTGCACACTTGAGCAAGGTTATTTAGCATTAAATGTGTGGTAAGTAAATACTAACTCTAAAATACACATTGCTCTGTTATGAAAAAGCAAACACACATATCAGTGTAATAACATTCACAGATTTACATCCACATCATTTCATGATAGAACTTTAGACACATGACATTGTGGGTGCATTTTTGAAGCAGGCTGGAGAAACAATTTTCTTTTGCAATCATCACTTCCTTTTGTGTTACAGAGTAAAATAAAGGCTCTTTGCCAGTGAGGGGTGCAAAGGGAAATTACTTCCCCCAGTCTGCCGGAAAACAAACAGAAGCAACCTTATATATATTAAAATGGTATTATGTACTTGGACTATGAGACTATTTATTTGAAGTTAGTTACATGTAGGCATTGTAGCTGGAGATTCCTGTATTTACTAATCTCTGTTGAAGTCTGAATTCATTTCCCACCTCTCAACAGAATAACTGCTCTAAGACATGAACGTATAGAATTATACTCAAGTACTCTTTAAAGGCATAGTAATACTTAAGTATTACTAATCCCTATAGCAAAGTACTACTTAAAAAAAACGTATTGCCCCCAGTGTCATCTCTCAAACCTTTATGGTTTGAGAGATGAACGCTTCTAAAGTTGTCCTCTCCCTCCCCCTTCCCCGTAGTCAGCATTCTAGCTGACTCAGGGAAATCCAGTCAGAGATCATCAGGTGGCTCTGCAGCAGAGCCGCGATCGTGTTAACTAAAAAGAAAACTTTCACTAAAACGGTCTTCTACGTGTGCTTGCAAACCAAGCACATGTAGAAGACCATTTCAGTGAAAGTTTTCTTTTTTAGTAACGCGATCCGGCTGTGCTGGAGAGCCACCTGAAAGTCGTACGACTCTCTTCCTTTCAGTCAGCTAGAACGCTGACTACGGGGAAGGGGGCGGGAGAGGGCAACTTTAGAAGCGTTCATCAAACCATAAAGGTTTTAGAGATGACACTGGGGGCAATATGTGTTTTTAAGTAGTACTTTGCTATCGGGATTAGTAATACTTAAGTATTACTATCCCTTTAATAACACGATGAAAGTAATAAATGGCAACCCATATATCATTTTTTTTTTATCTGACAAACTGTTTACTGGTTCCTTGCCAGTTTTTTAGTTTGAATTTCACTTATTGTTATTGGTCAATGTAAATGTCATTCACTAGCGTAACAGTCACTGTATATGATGTCATGCCCACTCACATTGCGTCCTTTTGGTGCCTATTTACACACCAGGGGTATATGAAGGTTTTTTTTTCACTGTTTGGACATCCTTGATGAAGGTTACTATTATGTAGCCGAAACGTTGATCTGCACAATAAACCTGCTTATCACTATATGCAAAGTCCTGGGAGTGTTTTTTCAATTGGATTACCTTGTATATATATATATATATATATATATATATATATATATATATATATATATATTTATTTATAGAGAGAGAGAGAGAGAGACAGAGAGAGAGAGAGAGAGAGAGAACACTATGGGAGAGATGTTAAAAAAGTAAAGGCAACTGAAACTGTCTGTAATCATAATAAAAAAGTTCCTATGCAATGATCTGTCACTTCTCAGGCATATGTACGTCATTTTTTTTTTTTGCATCCAATTCTGCCATCTAAGTCAAAGTCTTAAAGGGATAGTAATACTTCGTTTTATCTTTATTTTATTTTGTAGGCTTTAAAAAAACATGAAGAACGATATAAGTCTTATCTCTCAAACCTTTATGGTTTGAGAGATATTCACAAGCAAAGTTTCCCCTCCCGCCCCTTTTACCTAGTGTAAGCCATCTCTTCTCAGATGTGGTATTTGGTTGTAAGACCAGACAGATAACAGAAGGGGACAATCTTCTTCCTATGAGAACAATGAAAGCCCTGTCTCCCTTGACTAGTTTTTCAGTTTTTTCCCTTATCTTAATTGAAGATTGTCCCTCTCTGCAATCTTCCTGGGCACCTCCCTTCTGCTCTGGCTGAGCATTGTTACATCAGAAAAAGGGGTGGGAGGGGGGATACTTTATCAATGAATTACTCTTGAACTACAACTCTGACAGAATTGAAATAACACTCTCCATGGCCCAAATACTATGATGATTAATTAGAGCTGCTTTTATTATGAAACATTACTATCCCTTTAAAAGTGGGAGTGATTTTCCTCTAAGCCCTTTCCAGTATGTTTAGATTTTTCTCATGTGATAGGTGCTATGTAAATATGTAGCTTTTCCTTAGATACCTCATTTTCACTGTTCTTAATAACTATTGATGTTTTTTGTGACACTTACCGAACACATTGAAACATGCATTTATTGTAGTTGCTTTTATTTTTCAATTAAGCTTTTTGAAATCTTAAAAAAAGTGGGAATGGTTTAATCTATAGACATATTCTGAGATATTTTCCGAAAAAATATTCTTTTAGCTATCACTTTTTTATCTGATTAATATAATTTTTCCTGAACAAATAAAGCTGGTCTAACCTTGGAGAAATCAATTTAACCCTTTGAGTGCCAGAGAGGTACGCAATGCACTGCTTTGCAATGCATTGCATACCCCTCTGGCACTCAAAGGGTTAAAATACTATTAACAGGAGTGGCATTCAGTAGTATGGTTAACTGGTAAAAAAAAAATCTTTGTTTGAAAATTTGTTATTTTAAAGAGAAAAAGAGTCTTTGTTTCTTTGAAAATTTTTATTTCAAAGACAAAAGAAAATGCATTTTTAACATTAGAATTTTAAGGGTAATACTCATCAAGATCCTACCATTATTTTTAATTCTTTCTGACACATTTTCAAACCCGATGGATTTAGTTCTGAAAATATCGTCCTTCTTTTGCCAACGACTTTAGATCTCACGATTTTTTCACTATGACGATTTTTTGAACATCGCTTCCAAAGAAGTCTTTCTTCGCGTAATAGATCTAGTTAGAACAGTATCTGGAACTGTTTCTCATGCACCGTTACTTATTTTCAGTTTGAAACAAATGCTGACTCTGGACCTACAAAGACACAGTTTTCTTTTCGCATGTCTCTTTTGGGTCCCAGTGTAATTAAGGATTATGTATCTACTATAACAATTGACTCCTGTAAATAAAGGGACCAGAACTCAATATAATACATGCTTCATGCAATGAGGGGACTATTTTCCATACCTATATTAAAGTGATAGTAATATCTCTATTAAAGTTTATGTCCGAGTCATCTTTATTTTTTATAACACATCCTATATAATAATTCGCTAAGATGTTTGTCACAATGCAGTCATGCGCAAGACTGCATCGCGTGGAGCAGTGAGATAGCTGCCTCTTAAAGTCTTATCTCTCAAACTTTTATGGTTTGAAAGATATTCACAAGCAAAGTTTCCCCTCCCGCCCCTTTTACCTAGTGTAAGCCATCTCTTCTCAGATGTGGAAAGCAGTCTATAGACCAGACAGATATCAGCAGGGGACAATCTTCTTCCTATGAGAACAATGAAAGCCCTTCCACCCTTGACAAGTTTTTCAGGTTTTTCCTTTATCTTAATTGAAGATTGTCCCTCTCTGCAGTCTACCTGGGCACCTCCCTTCTGATCTGGCTGAGCAGTGTTACATTACTAAAAGGGGCGAGAGGGGGATACTTTGTCATTCAATTACTCTTGAACTACAGCTCTGACAGAACTGAAATAACACTCTACATGGCCCAAATACTATGATGATTAATTAGAGCTGCTTTTATTTTGAAACATTACTATCTCTTTAACCCTTTGAGTGCTAAAGGGATAAGCAAAGCAATGCGTTGCGTACCTCTCTGGCACTCAAAGGGTTAACATTACCCAGACCTTGGTCGTGTACACCGGCTTTTACACTAGTAGTGCCATATTTAATTACTTACAGATTTGTAGTTCAAGGGCTATTCAATCAGAAAGGATCCCCCTCCCGCCCATTCTGGCCACTTCCCATCAGATCTGGAATCCGGTCGTGGGACCAGACGGATGCAGCGAGGGACAATCTTCACTGAATAAGTATAAGGAAAACCCTGCTGCCCTTGACAAAAGAGGGCAGGATTTTCTTTTTGCTTACCGAAGACTATCCATCGCCTTGCTCCATCTGGACCAGACTGGGAGGCTCAGTGATGCAGGGAAAGGGGTGGGTGGGGGATCCTTTCGACTTCAAGAGTGCTTGAACTACAAATCTATAAATAATGAACTATAGCGCTATGTGTTAAAAACAAATAAAGAAGACTCAAACATCAACTTTAGTAGATGTATTACTATCACTTTAAACATTTGTTTATATGAATAAAGGAACGAGAATCTGATACACGTTGTAATAAGGGAAGATTCCCACACAGGTGTAAAATATTTACCCCTACTGATTACTAACATACACAGCTGATTTTTGTGATTTTAATGTATTTTATTTATTTGTTATTAAAGTCCAAGTTTTAAATCAGGCCTTAGGTGTCAGTTGAGGTGTCCTAAGACACGTTTCTTTTGGTGAACTCTGTGTTCTATGTAAATAATGAATTATTCCTGTAGGTACTCAACTACAGCCAGACGATGGGTTTTTAATACATTTGAATATGTTTGGTGCAGCTAATCTTTTGTGTTAAAGGAGCAGTAAACTTTTATTTATGAAAACACATATTTTACAGAGCATTTCCTGCTGAATAAACAAGGTCACTCCCATCGCTGTCAGATGTTTCATTCAAAATGTATAACAGTTCAAGTAATCAGGAAGTGATTTTACTGTGTTTACTTCCTGATAGTTCTAACTGACAGGAAGTGAATTTACTGTGTTTACTTCCTGATAGTTTTAACTGACAGGATGTGGCAGGCAGTTTCTATCACATTCTATGGAGAACTGTATGTCTCTGACTTTTCTGACTTTCCTCTCCTTTAGAATCTAACAGGAAATCTAATTAGAATTTGACCAGTAGAGGGCACTGCTAATGTAAAAAAAAAATGGATTTAAACTGTAATAACTCTGGAAATATAAATCTCTCGCAGTCAGAGTACCCTTATTTTACTCAATAGGAAAATCCCTACAATATATATTTTTTCATGAAAAAAGTTTACTGCTCCTTTAAAGTTTACAACAGACAATAATGAGAGAGGGGCGTAACTACAGGGGGTGTAGTTATGATGGGGCTCTGTTGGCCAATAGTTTCTACTTATACCCCTGGGAGAATATTTTTGTGTTAAGGACCCAAAAGAATTTTCCTTATGCCTAATTATACCAAGGTGAAAAGCCCATCCCATGGTTCCTCAGAACAAAATAACAGGATCAGATTATGAACTGAAAGTGACCAGCTATAGGCAAGTCTTCCAATAAAAATAAATACCGAAATACATATAGAAATAAAGTAAACAGATACATCCATTAAGAAATTCCCTTTAACCCCTTAGGGACCCTTGACGTACCAGGACCGTCAAGGGTAAACTTGCTTGAAAGACCCTTGGCGGTCCTGGTACGTCACGTACTTTTTACTTACAGCGCTCTACCGGGAGCGCTGTAAGTAAAAATGGGGCATGAAATAGACCGCTCCAAGATCGGAGCGATCTGTTTCAAGCCCCATAGTGACGCGCCGATACACGTGACAGGTCACGTGTACCGGCGCGTCCAAGTGCTCCTATGCGGGCGTTATGGGACGGAAATGTCCCATAACGTCCGGTCCTTAAGGGGTTAAAGAGACAATGGCACAGATGAACGACAGTGATTTTACACTAAGGGCCGTATGTTCAAAAGAAAAGTGGAAGAATTCCAGAGCAAACCAATAATACTATAGGGGAGAAATAAAATTTCCAAAAATGCCCATTCATTTAAATGGGTATTTAACCCCTTGCATTCTAGAGAGGTCTTTAATGCACTTGAAAGCAATGCGTTGGAGACCTCTTTAACATTCAAGGAGTTAAAATCTTCATTAATACCAATGGGAACTTTTAATTCTCCCCTATAGTGTGATTGGTTTGCCCCAGAATTCCTCTACATTGATGGCTGTGAATAATTATTAGTCCCAGCTCCTGAAAAACAGCAATTTACTAAGATACATACAACAAAAATCTTCCCTTTCCCACCGTTTCGTAATGTTCATTCACTGTCGACTTTGCATGTCTTCCAAGTGTCCCCTCTTTAGGAGATATTAGGGGTCCATACCTCCAAAGTGTCCCTCTTTAGAAGATATTAGGGGATACATAACTCCCAAGTATCCCTCTTTAGGAGATATTAAGGGTCCATACCTCCCAAGTGTCCCTCTTTAGGAGATAGCAGGGCTCAAAATTTCCACTCGCCACTAGCCAATGGCGAGTGAAAATTTAGCCCTGGCGAGTAGAAATTCAGTCCTGGTGGGTATGTTTTGGCTTGCAGTGGCGAGTAACTTTTCAGGTCTGGCTAGTAGCAAAGGACTTAAAATTTAAGCCCTGTATTAGGGGATACATACCTCCCAAGTTCCTTCTCTTTAGGAGAAATTAAGGGTCTATACTCTCAAGTTTCCCTCTTTAGGCTATATTAGGGGATACATACTTCCCAAGGGTCCCTCTTTAGGAGATATTAAGGATTCATACTCCCAGGTGTCCCACTTTAGGATATATTAAGGTCCATACTCCCAAGTGTCCCTCTTTAGGAGATATTAGGGGTCCATACCTCCCAAGTGTCCCTCTTTAGGAGATATTAGGGGTCCATACCTCCCAAGTGTCCCTCTTTAGGAGATATTAAGGTTAATACTGCCCAAGTGTCCTACTTTAGGAGATATGAAGGATTCATACCTCCCAAGTGTCCCTCTTTAGGAGGGATAGTCCCTCTTTGAGATCCAAATCGCAATGTCCTTCTTTCCCACTCTGCTGACCCTCTTTTCAGGAGATCAAACATTAATGTTTGTGTAAACGTCAGTATATTATGTGTTTATACATTAGTCTGTGCAAATAAAATACCTAGGTCTCGTATTTATTCAGTTACACAAAGAGGTGTCAATAGGTCATGAAATAACCTAATAATTCTTGGTAATGCACCACCCACCAGCTATCCCCAGCAACACCACCTAAAACCAAAGTCTCCCTCTTTAGACATTTGAAATGTTGGGAGGTATGATTTTGTCTAACTCTTTGCATTACACAAGGTGCAGAGGAAATTGTATATTTTAATGACATTTCCTTGTGCATGCTATGGGAAAGGTGGACAAGGCTTGAAGTTCTGACTCCGGCAGAGATTATCCATTGATACACACTTCATTAGTCACACAGTGCAGTGCATTACCTCCTAGCTTATGCCAGTAGAGCTGCCCTGGCAAATTCTCACATTTGCCCCAATGTGTAGGGATGGGGAAATCTTTCTCCTCAAACCAAAATCGACGAAAAATCCCGCTTGGCAAATAATTTCCCAGGAAAAGTGCAGTTTTTCCGGCTAGCTCATTGCATTGAAATCAAAGGGAAGAAAAATGTTTCCCCACCACATGAAAGTTTTCTCTACTTTTCTACAGCCATATACAAGGGTGTCAGGCTCTTACAGCAGCCATTTTGTGTTTGTGAGAGAAGAAAGCAAGTGTTTTTTAGCTAGAGGAGATAGGCAAATCAAGGGGAATTAAAGCTTATTTTAGGGAGTCTTTTAGGTAGGACATTTGTTTTCTGTGTTAGAGGAGTCTGGGGGCACTCTGGGGAAGAAGAAGGAAGGAAGAAGGTTGACCCCCAAGTTCCCCAAAATTTAGTGTGACTGACTGACAAGACAAAGGCAGCTGGGGACCAGTTTGCTTGCTGATCTTGCTTTTATTGCGTCTGTGCTGGGGAAGTCTGGGAAAACAAGTTGATTTTGTATTTTAATTATCATTTTTTTGGACTGACTGTGATAAGATAGGGGGGACAACTTAAAACAAAAAAAAAATAAAAAAATAAATAAATAAAAAATAAAAAAAAAATTAAAAAAATGAATACAGTAATAATTAAACAAATAAATATATTAGGTGACAGACAGCTGACTGGGAGCCTGTTCTGAGCTCTGTGACTGAGGCAAACTTGATAGACAGCAGAAGACATTGATAATTTTGTTGAGAGATAAGGCAAGATATCACAATCCATCAGTTGTGTACTGTAGAGATTAAAAACACACACAGTAATTGATGTCCAGCAAACGCACAAGGGCAGGGTGAGAGGAAAGGTGGAGCAGTGCAGGGAGTGAAGTGGTAGTTCAAAAAATGACTGCAGCAATGGTTGCGACAACGTGTGTAATAAATGCTGATGATCCCTCTTCTACCGGGGTGGATGCAGTTTGTCAAGGTTCCACCAATCGCACCATACCAGTCCCCCAAAACCACTACAATACACATCTGCCACATTGTAGGTTGCTTTTTATCACTTGACATAATCATGAATATGTGCTAGCAGTTGTGGGCAAAGGACAAATGCATTAAGCATGCTAACACATTTTGACTTTCAGCTACTTATTTCTCCACTACAGCCCTCAGAAGAAGTAATAATGTGCTGGGAAATATTGCAAAGGAGAAAAGTGTGTTAGAATAGGAAAAAAATGTATTGGAATAGGTGAAAAGGAGGAAAATTTTGCATTGGAGAAAAACAGAAAACGTTTGTGAAAAATGAGAAAAATTGTCCGTTTTTTTCACGAAAAGTCATGTGGGATATTTTTCTCACTTTTTGCACAACCCCTACCAATAAGGCTGATGTACTGAGATCAGTGGTTCTCAGTCTTTTTTTCAGTAATCCTTTAATGACCCTTGATGTGCCAGGACAGTCACACCAGTTCCGGAACTTAAGGACTGGCGACGGTTCTGGCACGTCATGGGATTCCGGAGTTCCCGTGCTGCACAGGGACCCCGGATTCCATTGCAAAAAAAAAAAAATTATATGTAGTCCTTAACTGCCAGCCAGCGAGCTGCGTCAGACGATCGTGAAGAGGTTAAAGTGATAGTAATGTCTAAAAAAAACTTTTTTGCATTTAGAAGAGCTCAAAAAGCTGATCTAAATGCAAAAAAAACGTATCTCTCAAACTGCTATGGTTTAAGAGATACGGGCGTTTGAAGTTTGATTTCTCCTACTGACAGCTGTAAAGCTGTCAGCAGGAGATCCGTGTCGGTCGACACTGTGACGCTTGAGAAGTGCCGAGATCTCGTTACTTACATGGAATCCCTTCAATGGAATGGTCTAAAACATGTACCTAGTATTCAGGCAAATAGACCATTCCAATGAAGGGATTCTGTGTAAGTAACGAGATCCCGGCACTTCTCAAGCGTCACAGTGTCGACCGACACGGATCTCCTGCTGACAGCTTTACAGCTGTCAGTAGGAGAAATCAAACTTCAAACGCCTGTATCTCTTAAACCATAGCAGTTTGAGAGATACGTTTTTTTGCATTTAGATCAGCTTTTTGAGCTCTTCTAAATGCAAAAAAGTTTTTTTAGACATTACTATCACTTTAAGGCAGAACTAACATGCAGTCTTGAATTTGTGGGCACCGCGAACATCATATATATTATTTGTCAGGGGTTTAATGTACGGTAAAAGTAAATAATATATAGTTATTCCTAGGACTCACAATCTGAATAACAATAACAAGTATATTGTACAAAGGGATAGTAATACTTCATATGTAAAAATATATATATATTGTAATCTTTATTCTCCTGAGTCAAACATGGGTACTCCCACTGCTGAAAGATATCAGAGCCCAAACATGATTTTTTTTAGGTGCAGTATCTCAGTGGCCTGAACTGTTACAGTGGCGCTGTTGCTATACCATCCTATGGACAGCTCTGGTCAGTTGACCATAAATTTCCATAGGATGGTGTAGCAACAGTGCCACTGTACAATTTCAGGTCACTGCGATGCTGCACCTAAAAAATTCAAGTTTGAGCTGTAGTAACTTTTGACTAAAAACCTTTCAGCAGTGGGATTTCCCTTGTTTTACTCAGGGGATAAACACTATAACATATTTGTTTTTACATTTTAAGTATTGCTATCCCTTTAAACTCAACATTAACATGCATTGGAGACATCTCTAGCATTCAAGGGGTTAAAAGCCCCATTTAAATGAATAGATTTGTGAATTTTTATTTGTCCCCTATGGTGCAGTTTGTTTATACAAGTATGATACCAACCTCATTATCAACAGCAATGAAAGGGTTAATTTCAATTTAAATATTATGACTTCTTGCAAGCATTTTTTTAACCCCTTAACGTCCAAAGATGTACATGTACGGCATGGGTCAATGTGCAATAAGGAGCAATGTTGTACATGTACGTCATGGTCTTCAGGGCTCCCCATGCGGCTGCATGTTGATGTGCCGCAGCAGCCCTCCCTTTCCTTCCAGTCCAAGGAAGATCGCCTCTTTTTTAATTGAATTTGTTGCTTGAAACAGTGAAACTGCCTTTTAATCCACATTATTATTCATCTTGCTTTGACAATACTTTGCTAATTTGCTTTTGCAGTTTTAACGGCATCAAAGCCCTAGTGTACAAGCAATGTGTTGCGTACTCCTCTGGCATTCAAAGGGTTAAAGGGATAGTAATACTTCATTTTAACTTTATTTTATTTTGTAGGCATTAAAATAACATGAAGAATGATATAAGTCTTATCTCTCAAACCTTTATGGTTTATGAGATATTCACAAGCAAAGTTTCCCCTCCCGCCCCTTTTACCTAGTGTAAGCCATCTCTTCTCAGATGTGGAATGCAGTCCATAGACCAGACAGATAACAGAAGGGGACAATCTTCTTCCTATGAGAACAATGAAAGTCCTGCCCCCCTTGACAAGCTTTTCAGGTTTTTCCCTTATCTTAATTGAAGATTGTCCCTCCCTGCAATCTACCTGGGCACCTCCCTTCTGATCTGGCTGAGCAGTGTTACATCAGTAAAAGGGGAGGGAGGGGGATACTTTATCATTGAATTACTCTTGAACTACAACTCTGACAGAATTGAAATAACACTCTCCAAAGTCCAAATACTATGATGATTAATTAGAGCTGTTTTTATTAGGAAACATTGCTATCCCTTTAAGAAAGCTCCATTTTACTCAGCTGGGGCCAGATACTATTGCAGGTGCTAAATGTTAACACCCATTTTATCAAACATTTTCCTGTTGAAGTCTATGGGGAAAACTGGAGATAAACGCAGAGATGAAATTAGCACCTGTAATAGAATCCAGCCCCTGTTCATTCTCCCCCCTTTTTTCAGCCCCTATTGGTCCTTTTTGATACTTCCCTTTCCCCTTTCTTTTCTGACTTTATCTGAATTAAAATAATTAAGAGTTTATCAACATCTAGGGCTGCATTCTATTCCAGGTGCTAGTTTTATCTCTGCTTTTATCTCCAGTTTTCTCCATAGACTTCAAAGGGAAAATGTTTGATGAAACTGGAGATAAAGGAGCAGTAAACTTTTTTTTAAGAAAACACATACTTTATAGAGATTTTCCTGCTGAATAAAACAAGGGCTCTCCCATCGCTGTCAGAGGTTTTAGTCAAAATTTATAGCAGTTTAAATAACCAGGAAGTGAATTTACTGTGATTACTTCCTGATAGTTCTGACAGGAAGTGAATTTACTGTGTTTATGTCCTGATAGTTCTAACTGACAGGAAGTGACTCAGCAGTTTCTATCACATTCTGTGGAGAACTGTATGTCACTGACTTCTCTGACTTTCCTCTCCATTAGAATCTAACAGGAAATCTAATTAGAATTTGACCACTAGAGGTCACTGCTAATGTAAAAAACATGGGTTTAAACTGTAATAACTCTGGAAATATAAATCTCAGTAGGAGAATCCCTACAATATATATTTTTTCATAAAAAAAGTTTACTGCTCCTTTAACATTTAGCACCTGCAACAGAATCTAGCCCTTAGTGCTGTAAATTTATAATCCTGCTACTGTTAGCTGTGCAGGTGGGCATGACCTCACAGCGGCCAATAGGAATCAGAAGTGGGATCTGTGGAGCTCACATTGCTTTTATCTCCAGTTTTCTCCATAGACTTCAATGGGAAAATGTTTGATAAAACAGGAGTTAACATTTAGCACCTGCAATAGAATCTGGCCCATAGTCTCTAAACTTTTGGGCCCGCATCCTTCCACCCCTTCATTTTGTCTTCTGTATCCCCTGTTAGATAATTGCTTAACCCATTAAGGATCAGAGGATAGTGCAATTACGTGCCTTGCAATCCCTGGTCCTCAAATAATTAAATAAAATGTTTAAAAACAACCCCCACTTTTATTTTTTCCTTACAATGCAGATGGATTGCCCCAGAAATATTCAACATTTATAAATAACTGTATATAAAAGTGAATGTACTATTTTTTATTTATTATTCTTTTTTTATTATATTTTTTTGTCTATTTGTATAAAAGTGTAATTTTGTATTTTAAAGGGATAGTTATACTTCGTTTTATCTTTATTTTATTTTGTAGGCATTAAAAAACATGAAGAACAATATAAGTCTTATCTCTCAAACCTGCTTTTATTATGAAACATTACTATCCCTTTAAATGTTCTCCAGGACATACTTGAAACTGAGAGAAATCTCAGTGCATTATTTGTGGTAAAACACTATCTAAATAAATACATATGGAGCAATGTCTTTCAAATAGACTTATTAAAGTGGAATTTTCACCTTAATTCAAGTTTGTATATTTGAAAACTGCATTAAAAACTGCCCCTGTGTCTGTTAACCAAAGGTCCAACAGATGTCTAGTTTAGGAAATAAGCACACTTTTATTTCTGGGCAAAGTGAAAGTGAACATTTCCTGGTACTGCACAGAGATTCATTAGCATATGAAACATCATTGAAACCTTCATTAGCATATGACACATCACTGATGCCACACAGTGTCATAATTAGCATACATTAGCATATGAAAGAAGTGTGAATATATCCTGAACTGTATATTTGCTGGCCTTTTGGTTAACATGACACATAGTTTTTAATGCAGTTTCAAAATATGCAAACTTGAATTAAGGGGAAAGTTACAACTTAAAGAACCATTGATACATCAGAAATTTGGAAGTAGTTTATGGAACAAAAATCCCTCATAAATAACGGGAAAATGCTCTAATAATCATTAGGTCTTATAAACAATGACAAACTGGAGCAATTCTGTAGCCAATTAGCTACATTATGGGAGATGTCTCCAGATACCCATTGATTTAAAGCAGCTCTAAACCCATTGAATGATAGATAGTTCTCCAGAGCATTTCTCCATGGAGGCAGCTGATGATTCCTATTGACTACTCTGATTTCACATTCACCTGCACAGCCAATAGGAATGAGGCTGACAATTTGACTCCCCCCACTTTCAGCAGAAGGATTATAAAATTACAACCATCAGTGTACAGGTCCTCCTGGGCTTCTCCTACTTCTCCTCAAAGCTGATGCTGTGTGCTCCTCGGAAGCAGATGATTATTGCTATTGGCTGCTGTGATGTCACACCCAACTGCACAGCCAATAGGAATGATACTGAAACTGAAAATACTTGGATGGATATAAACTTACAGCCATCAGTGTAAAGATACCCCTTGGGTTTTTCCTGGATGGTGCTGGCATTTATCCAGCTGCTAATTTCTATTGGTTTCTGTGATGTCACATCCACTTGCACAGCCAATAGGAATGAGGCTGACACTATGAGGTCCACCACTGGCAGTAGCAGGATTATAAACTCACAACCATCAGTGTACAGATACCCCCTGGCTTTCTCCTGCCCACTGCTGGCAATGTAAGTGCCACAGAACCCACTGCTGATTCCTGTTGGTTGCTGTGATGTCATGCCCACCTGCACAGCTAACAGTAACAGGATTATAAACTTACAGCACTAAGTGTACAGGTCCCCCTTGGGCTTCACCTGGTTCTCTCCAAAGCTGTGAGGCAAATGATGATTCTGATTGGTTTCTGTGATGTTACACCTATCTGCACCCCAATAGAAATATGGTGGTCACTGACAGCCTCATCTAAACAATTCTTTGGAGCCCTCTCTAGAATTCAAGGGGTTAAAAATACAATTTAAATAAATGGAAATGAGTAATTTCCCACTTTATAGTTGATTTGCCCTGTATTTGCAAAACTTTATTTATCTGCCCATTCACTTATAAATGTAACCCTTTGAATGTGAAGCAATGTGAAGTAAAGCTTTGTGAACCTCTCTCTCTCTGGCACCCAAAGTGTTAAAATCCGTAACAGCTGCAGGGAATGTAAAGATCAGCGTTGGACTGAAATACACACCAAAATGATTAATCGGAAAAAGTTCAGGCTTGGAAGTGGTAAAACTGATGTACAACTACTTTCCACTGTAATTTTTATCCTACCAAAAAAAAAAGTGAAACTTCTCATAGAATTCCATGTAGCGTCTCATGAGAACGGCAGTGTAGGAAACAGCACTTTCAATTCAACATTCAGCCCTTGTATTTTCACTGCAGAAAACTCAAACTTGTTTAAGGAAACCCAACTCATTATTTTCCATTAAAAACAAAGTACTGAAGGAAATATTACGTTAACGTGAATCCGTCACCTTAAAACAACTCAGGGATTCCTGAAACAGCGTTCGAAATGACCCATATGGTGTGTTAGGTTGCTTTAATGTAAAATAATATATATTTTGTTAAATAGTTTCACTTTGTTTATTAACCATTTACGGTGAAAGAAGACCAGCCCTGACGTCCCCTCTTTATTCATTGGGAGGTGACTTTATTCATGATCTCCTTAACCGTCTGAGTGCCACCGAGGTATTCAACGCATTGTGTTGCAATGCGTTGAATACCTCGGTGGCACTCAAAGGGTTAACTCTTTGAGGATCAGAGGCCAGATTCTGTTGCAGGTGCTAAATGTTAACACCTGTTTTATCAAGCATTTTCATGTTGAAGTCTATGGGGAAAACTGGAGATAAACGCAGAGATAAAGTTATCACCTGTAATAGAATCCAACCCCAGAGGGCTGTGTATTACTTTACTTCACACCCCTCTGATCCTCAGTGGGTTGAGAAAGAGGGATTTCCATCTCTCAATCACATAATATATATTTTTAGCCACAATCACCAGGAAGTGGACATTAAACTGACAGTAACGTCCCCAAACATTTTTTACAGTTATGTAGAGTTTAAAATATTAATCAAATCTCTCCAAACCCTATCTCTCAGACCGCTATGGTTTTACAGATATAGGGATTCAAAGTTCTCCACTCCCTCCCCTTCTTCTGATGGCAGCTGTAAAGCTGACAGCAGGAGAATCAAGTCGTATGACTCGAGGAGGCTCTGCAGCAGAGCTCGAATTGCATTACTTAAAAATAATTCATTCATTGGAAAGGTTTAAAAAGAGTCCCTGGTTTGCAAGCACACTTTGTAGATCTTTCCAATGAATGAATTATGTTTAAATACCACGATTTTGGCTCTGCTGCAGAGCCGCCTGCTGGTCCCCAGACCGGAATCTCCTGCTGTCAGCTAGATGCTGACATCAGGAGACGGGGGGGGGGGACTTTGAACCCCTATATCTCTCAAATCATAGCGGTTTGAGAGATAGGGTTTGGAACGATTTGATTAATATTTTAAACTCTACATAACTGTAAAAAAATTTTTGGGGACATTACTGTCCCTTTAATGGGAGAGATTCACTAAGTGGTGATAAAGGGGAGATGATTTCTCCAGTGATATCACTTGTCCAGTTCCTATGTTATTCTGTGGAGTCAATTCACTAAAATTTCTTAGCTTTGGAGATCTTAGTGAATAGGCTCCATAGAATAACATAGGAACTGGAGAAGTTATATCACTGGAGAAGTCATCTCCACTTTATCATCGCTTAGTGAACCTCCCCCCCCCCCGGACTGTCACTCCTTTTGATACTATGTAACAATTACAGTAATCATTGGAAGAAAGGGTAAGCCCAATCCCCCCTCTCCTTTCAGTACTATGTGACTATAGGCACAAACACCAAGAGAGATGGGGATGCTCAGTCCCTCTCACTAACTATAGTACTATGTGGCTGTGGCCAAAAACACCAGAGACGTATGCAGCCCCTCCTTCTCCATTCAGTATTATGTGACTACAGCAACAATTCCCTAGAGAAATGGGCCTACTCAGACCCCCTACTACTAACTTTAGTTCTCTATGGCTGTATTAGCTATCACTGTGAGAGAGGGTCTATGTGATCTCCTCCCTCTGTTCAGTACAGTGTGATTGTAGCCACAATAAGCAAGGAAAGATGTGCATCCTCAGACCCCTCAATGCCATTAGTACTATGTGACCGATTCAGAAACCACCAAGAGGGTATATGCAACCCCCTCCTTACTACCTTTAGTATTATGTGGCTGTTTTAGGAGGCACTGCAACCACCCTCTATCCATACAGTACTATGTCACTGTAAACACAATCACCATGACAGATGAGGATTCTCAACCCCCCATTACCATTAGGGTGACCACATATCCTTTATGCCAATCAGGGACACTGACGACATGAAAGCTACAGAGCACTTCTCAGCTCTACTGTGACTTTGTGAAAAAGGTCACATAACATCATGTGACCCCTCTCCGATGTCACTGGACATCAGACTGCAAATTGTGCTTTCCTGGGAGCACCACAAAGGCTGCATCCTCATCTCTTCAGAGCTGAAAACATAAGGAAAATGCCTGCTGAAGGGCTGCAGTGATTACCTTAGGCATGCAATGGCCTCCATGCAGCCCTGCAGAGTGCATTCTTCATATGAGTTCAGTTTTAAAGGGATGAGGTAGCCCTTAACCCATTGGGTGCCAGTGGGGGTATGCAACTCATCGCAGAGAAATGCACTATGTACCCCTCTGGCACTCAAAGGGTTAAGCACCAGAGTTATAAACTTTAGAGGAATGCAAACACTATTATAGACTGTATTCTGAGCGCAGCATTACACTCCTTGTCATAGACTCAGGGGAATAACTAAAAAGGGTGCAATTCTAACTGGGCCCAGCATCCAAGGGGCCCCATCTTCCCCAGGGTCTAGTAGGTTCTAGTTATGGCTCTGTGATAAGGGGCTCAAAAATGTTTGTACTGTGGCCTCCAATGACTAGTTACCACAATGAATATACTGTATACTACACAGTGGTTCTCTACTCAGTCCTTTCAGACTCATTGGCTGTGTAAGTTTCCAGGATTCCCTCACATGAGCACACGTGGATTAGTGAATGAATGAGTCACTGTGACTGATCCACCTCTGTCAGCACTGTGCTCGTGAAGAGATCCTGAAAACCTGCACTGTTGATGAAGTTGGGGCCCACTGAACTCCATAGTGGACCACCAGAACAAAGGCTAAACTGGGGCATATCAACTGCACTATAGATAACAATCAAAACTCTACTGATTTAACCCCATGAATTCTAGAGACATCTTTACCTCATTGAGGAGCATTGCAGGGCTGACTGATCACAGTAAGACTGAGTTTAGCACTCTAAGAAGATATGTAGCATAGATTGTTACCTTTTAGTTGTGCTGCATGTCTGAAATATATATATATATATATATATATATATATATATATATATATATATATACACTATAAAAAAGGAGAAATTTAGAGAAATAGTGTTATTACTGCTTGGTGGAAAGTGAGGTTTGGATATGTAAGTAAGATAAAACACCAATCAGTAATAATAACCATATTTCTCCTTTCTTTATAGTGAGTTTAGCACTCTGACAGCATACTCAACAATATACAATCGCCCTGCTCTGTAAGTAGGTATCAGCACTGGCTCTGCACCATCCTGCACTGGTTAACCTCTTGGATGCCAGACTGATCAACAATGCATTGCAAAGTAGTGCATTGGCAGCCTCTCTGGCATCCAGGGGGTTAAATAAAAGGTGCAAGGACAAACTATTACATTGTGAGGACTGATCACAGCATATACAGGGGAGATAGAAGCAATAAAACTGTAGCTCTTACTAGTATCTCAATTTTAACTGAATCCCCACTCATAATGTGTCTGTAAGCACCTCCTTTTGCAAGATTAAACTTCCCTTTCTAGTAATTATTTGTGGGTTCAATGTGTGCACTAGGATGTACTTGTATTTCTAGTGTTATTTTACCTTGCTGGTTTAGTTGCCTGGTTCGTGTTCGTTGTGTCTCACTGCCACTCACATACATAGACAAGCTGCAGAGTTCCAGCCCCTGCCATCTCACTCTGACCACCAGTCAGCCAATGAGAGAGGAGCACCAGACAATAATCTTCTCTCTCATTGGCTGGTGGTCCATGTCAGAAATACACACAGGAGTGAGTCCGGACAGCTTCAGAGTCCGGTTCCAGGGTGGTAACAAGCAAGTGCAATTCTCTGCTGCCAGTGCCTCTAAAAGTGGGGCAGCAGAGAACTGCTTACATTATCTGCCATGTTAGTGCCAGCACAGGTATAGAGCAGGGGCTGGCTGACCTATTGTGTGGGTGGCACTGCTGGAAGACTGGCTTCATTCCGGGACTGTTTATTGTCCCGGCAGGGGGTTAGACGGGACGCGGGACCCAGACTTCAATTAAGGGACTGTCCCGGATATTCCGGGACATGTGGTCACCCTAATTACCATCCTATATAATAATTCGCTAAAATGTGTGTACAGGCAAAGTCATGCGGAGTAGAGACTGCCCGCACTGCAGCTGGCAGCCGGCTGGCAGTGGCACTGTGGCCCGTGTAACAGGCTCTTCAACTAGTTAATACTATTTGGCTAGAACAGCAAGCCCTGTGAGAGAAGGTATATGTAACCCCTCTCTGTGTTTAGAACAGTGAGGCTGTAGGCACAATCACGAGGAGAGATGTGGATGCTCAGTCCCCCTCACTTTATCACTATGTGACTGTGTCCGAAAACACTAAAAAAGGCATATGCAGGCTCCCCTCTCTCCATTCAGTATTATGTGACTGCATCCATAATGCACTGGAGAGATATGGATGCTTAATCCCCACTACTAACTTTAGTTCTCTATGGCTGTAGTAGCTATCACTGTGAGAGAGGGTCTATGTGATCCCCTCGCTTTGTTCAGTACAGTGTGGTTGTAGCCACAATGACCAAGGAGAGATGGGGATCCTCAGACCCCTCAATGCCATTAGTACTATGTGACTGAAGCAGGAACCACCCAGAGGGTATATGCAGCCCCCTCTCTGCATTCAACACTATGTCACTGTAGCCACAATCACCAGTAGAGATCGGGATGATGATCGGCCCTCCCTACTACCTTTAGTATTATGTGGCTGTATTAGGAGGCACTGTGACTGAAGGTATATGCAGCCACACTCTATCCATTCAGTTCTATGTCACTGTAAACACAATCACCAGTAGAGATCGGGATGATGATTGGCCCTCCCTACTACCTTTAGTATTATGTGGCTGTATTAGGAGGCACTGTGACTGAAGGTATATGCAGCCACACTCTATCCATTCAGTTCTATGTCACTGTAAACACAATCACCAGTAGAGATCGGGATGATGATTGGCCCTCCCTACTACCTTTAGTATTATGTGGCTGTATTAGGAGGCACTGTGACTGAAGGTATATGCAGCCACACTCTATCCATTCAGTTCTATGTCACTGTAAACACAATCACCATGACAGATGGGAATTCTCAACCCCCCATTAGTACTATCTGTGTAGAACAGCAGGCACTGTGAGATGGGATAACTACAGTCCCCATCTCCATTCACTATAGTGTAACTGTAGCTAAAATCATCGAAAGGGAAATGGGACCATTTTGCAATGCACTGGATACCCCTGTAGCATACAAGAGGTTAAGTAAAGCTATCATATTATGGAGTTCATTTAACATATACACTATATATATTTCCAGCAACTGAAAAATGAGTCCAATCATCCCCAGCCAACCAGCGTTTAACTGGGAATAGCAGTCCCCAGCAGCTGGAGCTCCAGCAGTTGACTGCCTCTGTCTTACCCCAACTGGCAACTTATCAGTACATATTTTCATCTGTGCCTAAATGTGAAAGTCAAAAATATCATTATAGTAAACAGAGCTGGATGAAATGGCCTTTAACCCAGAGCCCCCCTGATCTCTTGCCATAAAGATCAACTGGAAGAAAATCCCAGCTGAAAAGAAAAATGTACTTTCTGCTCAGAACAATTACAAATGTTTAATGAAGCCAGTAGTAATTGCACGCTGCTCCAGCTCCGCTATCTGATTACGTTTGCCTTGTGTCAGTCGTGGGATTCCAATAGCCTTCGCTTGGCTTTATTTCTACATCTGTTATCTGCGCTTAGTAGCTTTGCAAATGGGAGTCGTCCTGCTCATTTGAATGGAATATAGTTAACTCTTAGTGGGGACCTGTTTCCCTGTGATAAGTTCATTTTAAACCCTTGAGGACCAGAGGGGGTGTGCCAGGACCGTCACGCTGGTTCAGACCTTAAAGACCGATGATAGTCCTGGCAGCCGTGCTGCAATCACAGAATTCCATGATGTGCCACCGGCAGTCCATGGAATTCCGTGATTGCAGCACGGCTGCACCCCGATCTCCGATCTGGCACTCAAAAGGTTAAATTCTATGTAAAATAAACTAAACTTGTTTCAGGATAACAAATCTCCTCTACCTACCCTTTGAGTGCCAGAGTGCATTGCATTGGATAGCTCACTGGCACTCAGCATGTTAACCCTTTGAGTGTCAGGGATGTCCAGTGCATTGCAAGACAATGTTTTGGATAGCCTTCTGACACTCAAAGGGTTAACTGTGCAAAAATATAGAGATAAGCAAACCAGCCATGGATCAGTAGCTGAGATAATTTTCCATGTGGGAACCAGCTTTGTTTGCAGTAATACCAAAATATGGCTGCGGTGAGACTTGTAGTCTCATATACACTTGTCACTCATGAAGCTACATGGTATGTAAATGAACCAAGAACAAAAGAGATTCAGGAAGTGGAAAACATTCAGAGATAGTCAACAACATTACAGGACATCTATCACATCTGGTGCCCCTGGTCACACACTTGCTGATGATGCCAGTGCTGCATTGTGAGACCTGGCAGATCAAAGCTAGAGGAGAAAGAGGTTCTAAAAAGAGGCCCCTCATGCTACTATGGAACCTTCAGGAACCATAAGTTTAGGTGTAACCTTCCTATTCCTTCTATCCCATTTGTGTGAAGAACAGCCTCATGTATGTGTTGTGCACCCAGAACAGCCTCCCTCATCCTTGGCCATCTGGCAACAGGATTAAAATGGTTCAATTTTGTGAAACCAGGACTGTTGAGAAACCAAGATGAGGTCCCCTTAAACAGGAGGTTCCCAGCATACTCTGGATATGTCCGTGCATTAAAAGGTCACATTTAAAATCACCTATATTTTGTATTTGCCATTTATAAATTA
The DNA here is from genome assembly GCA_037306005.1 of Rhinophrynus dorsalis. Lineage (NCBI taxonomy): Eukaryota > Metazoa > Chordata > Amphibia > Anura > Rhinophrynidae > Rhinophrynus > Rhinophrynus dorsalis. The sequence goes on from CM074723.1 coordinate 466,116,687, forward strand.
AAGTCAAGCTAAGGGCCAGTGGGTGTAAAGTGTTAAGTAGGCTTATGTATTCTGCCGAAAAAAACTGACAGCAAGTGTCAAGTTCGTCTCAATGGGTAGAACATCCAGGACTGAGTGAAGATATTATCTCTTGAACCAAGGAGCAAGGCTCCGTCACTTTAATTGGTCTGTCTGTGCCAGGGGTGGAATGAGCAGTTGAGCATTCGGTCACAAAGCGAGGGACCGCGTCCAGGGACATGCCCAGGGAGCAGTCGAGTCAGTGGCATAGCTAAGACTCTGGTTGGACTCAGAGCCCCCAGAAAGTTTGGCTTGCTATGTTTTATTGGGCCCCCCAAACAATGTGTGTGCACATGGTTCCAGGGCCCCAGTGAGTCACTGGGCTCACGAGCAGTCATGGCCTGAGCTGCAGTACTTTTGACTTAACTCGGCCTGGGCTTACAGAATGCAGTAGAGGATGATGTAGCATTAAGATGTCTCTTCACTGGAAATAATGAGCCTACCCTCAACCAAGAAAAACAGCCCCAGTCCATTATTCCTCCTCCACCAATCTTTACAGTTGGCACTTTCCAGTCAGGCAGGTAGCATTCTCCTGTCATCCCCCAAACCCAGGGCCTTCTGTTGGACCACCAGATGATGTAGTGTGATTCATAACTCCAGAGAAAGCATTTCCAGTGCACCAGAATGTGAGATTTACATCACTCCCATGATTGTCTTAGGCTTGTGTCTTGCTTCTTGGCCATGAAAATCCATTTCATGAATCACCTGGTAAAGAGTTATTTTGTTCATGATGTTTCCAGAGGCAATTCGGAACCCGACAGTAAGTGTTGTAACTGAGGACAGACGAGTTTTACTCACAACGCTCTTCAGCACTCCGTGGTCCTCTTCTGTGAGCTTCTGTGTCCTATCACTTTGCAGCTGAGATGTTGCTCTTATATGTTTCCACTTCACAATAATAGTGCTTACTGCTGACCAGACAACTCTATCTTGGTAGAAATTTGACAAACAGACTTGTTGGAAAGAGGGCATCCTATTACAGTGCCATGTTGAAAGACACTGAGCTCTGCAGAATGGGTCTTTCTACAGCTGTTTGTCTAAGGAGATTGCACTGTGTACTTCACTTTATACACCTGTCAGCTGCATCCACTAATTAGAACTGGTGTCAACATACTTGTGGCCATGCTATACATCTCAATGTATCACTAAAAAGTCTCACATGGCTTCTCCATTTTGGCTTTATTTTTGTTAAATAAATCATGACACGGTGTATGTCATGTGTTGTTGCTCATCTGAGGTTGTATTTACCTAATGTTTACACCTGCTAAGGAACAGATGATTGTTATTATGTCCTCATGTGTAAAACCATAGAATTCAAAGAGGGCGTACTTTCTATTTCACACGACTGTAGCCGTAAGTACATGATAATTAAAGGTATATTGATGACAACCTTGATTTCACCAATTTTTCTTTTGGACCTTATTTCTCATTCACTAAGGGCAGATTTTCACAGATTTTGTTCTAAAAGAATCATATTTTCAAGCCCTGTCACAAAATATTAACACGTTAAGGAACAGAGGGGTAGGCAAACCATTGCTTTGCTCACTTTTCTGGTCTTTAAGGTGTTAATGTCATAAACACAGAGCTATGCACTTCTCTATTCCTCTTTTTTTTTTAAAGGGAAGGACTTCTTGGCTTGTTTTATTTCCGTGTTAGGGTGCATTTAATTTATTTGTTTATCTCGTGCCAAGGCATTATTGCTTGTGACCTTTAGCATGAGAAACGTGTAACCTCTGGAATGTATCATCCTCTTATTGAGTAAAATATGTCTTTTTCCCCCAATCATATTCAAGACAGTGGACAAACAGTGATGGGTGCTATGCAACACCAACGTCATCCATGTAATTCAGGTAAATACCAAGTTAACTTTTTTGGGACTGGTGTAAAGAACACACAGTATTATTCAAATACACATGTGGCCAGATTTAACTTTTTGATTTACCCAAACTTTCTGCACCATGACGGTAATGCATTAAGGTGTGATAAAGAGGTGATAAAGTGGAGACTTCTCCAGTGATATCACTTCTTCAGTTCCTATGTTATCCCATACAGCCTATGCACAAATATCTCCAAAGTTGGAGAAATCTTAGTGTATTGGCTCCATAGAATAACATAGGACTTGGAGAAGTGATATCACTGGAGACGTTACCTCCACATTATCACCTTTCTATAACAGCTTAGTGCATCTCCCTCCCTGTCTGGTTAATTAAACATAAAAAACAAATCTCATGCAGGTCATTGGAAGTTGCATATCAGAAAAAGATTAACACAGATAATGGAAAGTTAAAGGAGAACAAACATATCCTAATAGTAACCTCTCCTTAAAGGGTTAATAATGTCATATAGAAATAAAAAGTATTATTGTAGATAGTCAAAAAATAAATCCATCAAAGCCAATCCGATCTCTCAAACCTTTATGGTTCAAGAGATATAAAGTGATAAAGTTCCCCCCTCCCTCCCCTTTCCCTGATGTCAGCCTCTACCTGTCAGAAGAAGATCCTGGTCCCAGGACCGGCCGGTGTCTCTTCAGCAGAGCCGAAATAGTACGATATAAAAAGACATACTTCACTGGAACGGTCTACAAAGTGTGCTTGCAAACCAGGCCTGTTCCAATTAAGTATTTCTTTTTAGATGGTGGTATTTCGGCTCTGCTGAAGAGCCACCTCAAGTCAGCTGACACAAATCTCCTTCTGTCAGCTTTACAGCTGACGTCAGGGAAAGGGAAGGGAGAGGAGAAGTTTATCACCGTATATCTTTCAAACCATAATGGTTTGAGAGATCAGACTGGCATCGATGGATTTAGTTTTTGAATATCTACAATATTACTTTTTATTTGTATAAGACATTACTAACCCTTTAACTTACTATGGCCATAAAATGCTAATGGACCCTATGAATTTTTCATTGGTCCTTGGTTCAGGAGATAATACCTTCAGTCAGTTCTGGATGTCCTGACTATGGACGAGGACATGACAATTGGTAACAGGACCACAGGACTTCAAATTCTGCTCACTGAACATGGCAATCTTAAGCCTTTAAGGATCATGCAGTTAATAGACATGGGTGGGACAGACCTCTATAGAAATGGACTTTGTTTTAAGAAGGTGGACACATTCTGGATTTTCATGTTCCTGCCACCTCAATGAATGATCTGCCTACAATGGAGCACATGGCAGGTAAGCTTAAACATATTTTGGCCAAACTATGCAACAAAATGTAATATAAATGAATATGATGGTGGTAGGTTTTTTGGGTATAGTGGATCATGTGGGGGAGACGCTGCATATTGATGTATGTGTAGATGTACCCTTTGTTCCACTAGCGGGTCACCTTGTGGATTCCCTGTTAGGAGAATAATACATTGGGGATTTTTGAAGAAGGATTATATTTTTCATATAGATTATATTATTTTGTTCTCTATAGATCATGGTCTTTTAATAAATATACTATTATCGTTACGGATTCACTTTCCTAAGCAAATCTGTGTAGCTCTTAATGTACATTTAAATTGCTTTTTGGTAATGTATGCTATCCACAGGCATCACAGTTAAGCAATCGATATGATGAAGTACCACAGGATTGTCTTCTGTTTGATTTAATTTTAATTTTTGGGGTTGTGACGTGTCCCCTCATTCCTTGATGCACTTCATACTTTGTACCCTTAGGTTCCCCTTATGTATATGTATATTATGCCAGAGGAGAATGCACTACGTCACAAACCAAAGTGTTGCACAGTCGTCTGTCACTCATGCTATGGATTGTGTTTTGATTGTCAACTTTGCCATACCCTGGATTGTTGTTATGTAATTTTTTTAAGGTCTCAGTAAGTTTGGGATGGCAGCACATAGAAGAACTGTGTAACTTTAAAGGGGAACTTTCACATCCCCCAAAATGTTCACCATTGGTTTTAAAATATGAAGCAATATCAGCGCTGGCTTTATTAATTTTCTCCAATACCTAAGAGTGGAGATATTAATGTTTGAAATGTGCCACTTCCGGGTCTGTGGCACCGTGTATGTGCGGCATGGAGCTGAAGGACTTCCCACCTCCCACCTTCATGCTTCTCTTCGGAGCTGCATTTTTCTGGGCTAACGTGACACCGAGCTCCGTTTACCATGCTACTGAGGTTGCAACCTGTAATACAACTATATACAACATCAGTAGCATGGTAAACGGAGCTCACTGTCACGTTAGCCCAGAAAAATGCAGCTCCAGGGGCTTCTGGGTATCACTCATATGGTATCCTTTTAAAAGGTTTTACGCAAAAGAACGTACGACCACATGATATAGTAACAATGCCGTCAGGATAAAAATGGCAACATGAGAATCTCGCACTGCATGACAGCGTTTGATTCTCATGTCGCGGGGTGAATGATCGCATACATTTAACCTGTTCATCCCCATCTGCTCAATGTATGGATTACCGACGTATAGCCCTCTGGCACTCATGGGGTTAATACTAGCACCCTAGAGGGCTGTGCTACCACAGCTACTGAATCCCTTTCCTTCCCACATGCAGTGACTGGCAGTGCAGGTCGCAGCAGTAATACAGCCCCCCCCCCTTGTCGGAGGGCAGACTTCTACATACCTCCGGCATCAGTCTCCTTCATCTGATCAGTGTACAAAACTTCAGATCCTCCGCGGGCAGTTCTAGCACCGGAGATTGATAAAGAACCGTACACTGGGCAGATGAAGGCGATTGATGCCGGATGTATGTAGAAGTCTGCCCTCCGACGAAGGGAGGGCTGTATTACTGCTGTGACCCACAGTGCATGTGGGAAGGAAAGGGATTCAGTAGCTGTAGTAGCACAGCCCTCTAGGGTGCTAGTATTAACCCCACGAGTGCCAGAGGGCTGTTTGTTGGTAATCCATACACTGAGCAGATGGGGATGAACAGGCTAAATGTATACGACAGTTCATCCCGCGACATGAGAATCTAGTGCTCTTGTGCAGTGCGAGTTTCTCATGTCGCCATTTATATCCTGGGAACACAGTTACTATATCATGTGGTCACAATCACTTTTGCGTGCAACATTTTAAAAGTGAACCCCCTCATACAGAGACCCCAGTCAATAACAACAACTTGGAATATATTCGTACCTCAATTAAAAGAATGTTTTAAAACATACGTAAAAATCACACTGTGCGTTATACGTAATGTACATAAAGCCATACCTCAATCAAACACATTCATTTAACCATTTGAGCGCCAGAGTGAAATGCAGCACATCGCTTTGCAATGCGCTGCGTACCCCTCTGGCACTCAAAGGGTTAAACGCAAAGTAAAATATCCTAAAAAAACAGAACCATCAGTAAAATAAAAGTATTGTATATAGTATATAATAAAAATATATTTAAAAAATATTCTTACAAACTAGATTGTTAAAAGAGTCACATCCTATAGCAAAGAGAAATTGTTAGTAGCGCTCCAACAAGTTTGAATGAAAACCGTGCACTATTGGTTAATTTAAGCACCGTACAAATATTAGAATTAACAGAGAAAAATAGTCAGAGAACAACAGTCAATTCGGTAAATGGAAATATTAATAAGTAGTAATATATAAAATGTAATACAACAGATCCACCGATACAAATACAATGAACTGTGAGATGATGATGTCACTTGTTGCAAAGGAAATTGTTCTTAACATAAATGAATGCCAACCCAAGACATTAATTTATGTTACGAACAATTTCCATTGCAACAAGTGACTTTTCATCATCATTATCATCTCACAGTGCGTTGTATATTTATCTGTGGATCGATTGTATTACATTTATTATATTACTACTTATTAATATTTCCATTTACCGAATTGACCGTTGTTCTCGGACTATTTTTCCTCTGTTAATTCTAATATTTGTACCGTGGTTAAAGGGATAGTAATAGTTAATTTTAAATTGATTTAATATTGCAGACATTAAAATAAGATTAACATCAATGTAAGTCTTATCTCTCAAACGTTTATGGTTTGAGAGATATAACTTGCTAAAGTTACCTTTTCCTGGCTGTTTTACTCAAGTCTGCCATATAGCTGACAGCTGCAGATTCCAGTCATTTGACCAGACAGAGGCTCTTCAGCAGAGCTGAAATCACACTATTTAGATATAAATACTTGATTGGAACGGTCTACAAAGTGTGCTTGCAAGCCAGGCACACTTTGTAGACCGTTCCAAATTAAGTATTTATCTTTAGATATTGTTATATCTGAGCTGATGAAGAGCCACATGTGGTCAAGCGACCAGAATCTGCTTCTGACAGCTTTACAGCTCGTCAAGCAGAAAGGGGAGGGAGCGGAGAACTTTATTTTCCTATATCTCTCAAACCATAAAGGTCTGAGAGATAAGAATGAGTGCAAGTACTTTCTGTTAATTGTATATACCATATAGTAATACTTTTTTTCTGACATAACAATCCCTTTAAATTAACCAATAGTTCACGGTTTTCATTCAAACTGATTTGGAGAGCTCCTAACAATTTCTCTTAGCCTGTATGTAAATCGATCTGTGATATCAGACAGTTGGTGGCTGCACCGATAGTTTGACTTAGTGTGTATCCAATAGAGCGCGGAGGAATCTCTTTGTTCGTTCCACATTCTATATTAGTTTTTAGAAATTCACCACTCTGGCAGTCAAAGGGTTTAATGATTTCAGCTATGTCATTAGAAAAATTGACACTTGTATGATTTTCAAGACGTCACCTCTCAGAACATGTCCGGAGCTAGAGTAAGTATGAGTAAGCACCGTGTGGTGTGAAACACGTTAGATGTGAAAAAAGGTGCATATATCGTGTCTGTTTGCCAATAGTAGTTTCAATAAAATTGCTTTTATTGTTTACTAAAAGTCTGACAACGAGTGCCATCCCATTCTTTTTTTGCGGAGCTAGAATGTCTCCATTCTTTATCTTAACCCTTTGAGCGCCAGACGGGTACGCAACTCATTGCAAAGCAATGCGTTGCGTACCCCTTTGGCATTCAAAGAGTTAACGTCCTCCATGGTTTTGCAATATCTGCAACAGTGTATCTCTCTTTCTTACTTTCTTTCCATTATCTATCTATCTATCTATCTATCTATCATCTATCTATCTATCTATCTATCATCTATCTATCTATCTATCATTCTATCTATCTATCTATCTATCTATCTATCTATCTATCTATCTATCATCTATCTATCTATCTATCTATCTATCATCTATCTATCTATCATCTATCTATCTCATATCTATCTCATATCTATCTAATATCTATCTCATATCTATCTCATATCTATCTATCTATCTTTCTATCCATCAATTATCTATCTATCTATCTATCTATCTCATATGTATCTATCTATCTATCTCATATCTATCTATCTATCTATCTAATATCTATCTATCTATCTATCTATCTATCTAATATCTATCTCATATCTATTTATCTATCTATCTATCCATCAATTATCTATCTATCTATCTATCTATCTATCTATCTATCTATCTACCTATCTATCTATCTATCTATCTATCTATCTATCTCATATCTATCTATCTATCTATCTATCTATCTATCTATCTATCCATCAATTATCTATCTATCTATCTATCTATCTATCTATCTATCTGTCTCATATCTATCTCATATCTATCTATCTATCTATCTATCTATCTCATATCTATCTATCTATCTATCTCATATCTATCTATCTATCTATCTAATATCTATCTATCTATCTATCTATCTATCTATCTATCTATCTAATATCTATCTCATATCTATTTATCTATCTTTCTATCCATCAATTATCTATCTATCTATCTATCTATCTATCTATCTATCTATCTAATATCTATCTCATATCTATTTATCTATCTTTCTATCCATCAATTATCTATCTATCTATCTATCTATCTATCTATCTATCTACCTATCTATCTATCTATCTATCTATCTATCTATCTATCTATCTATCTCATATCTATCTATCTATCTATCTATCTATCTATCTATCTATCTATCCATCAATTATCTATCTATCTATCTATCTATCTATCTATCTATCTATCTATCTGTCTCATATCTATCTCATATCTATCTATCTATCTATCTATCTATCTATCTCATATCTATCTATCTATCTATCTCATATCTATCTATCTATCTATCTATCTAATATCTATCTATCTATCTATCTATCTATCTATCTATCTATCTAATATCTATCTCATATCTATTTATCTATCTTTCTATCCATCAATTATCTATCTATCTATCTATCTATCTATCTATCTATCTATCTATCTGTCTCATATCTATCTCATATCTATCTATCTATCTATCTATCTATCTATCTATCTATCTATCTCATATCTATCTCATATCTATCTATCTCATATCTATCTATCTATCTATCTAATATCTATCTATCTATCTATCTATCTATCTATCTATCTATCTAATATCTATCTCATATCTATTTATCTATCTTTCTATCCATCAATTATCTATCTATCTATCTATCTATCTATCTATCTATCTATCTATCTATCTAATATCTATCTCATATCTATTTATCTATCTTTCTATCCATCTATCTCATATCTATCTATCTATCTATCTATCTATCTATCTATCTATCTATCTCATATCTATCTATCTATCTATCTATCTATCTATCTATCTATCTAGGTAGCTTTAATTTGTTTGTTTTAAAGTTAGTTACCTTTTATATATTTCCAAAATATATAGCATATTTGTTATATTTTTTTTCCTTTAACTGTGTCAACACTAGCACAGAACTCCTAATGTTAGATAAACATATTATTTTGTTGGTCACTGTGGTTTCGCTCTGCTTGGACTGTTTATTTCTCACTGCCCTCCTCTGTGTCAGGGCCGGCAATTCAACTTGCATTTGCTAATTCTAAACTTCAAAGGGAAAACAAAAAGCCATGTTTCTGACATCCATTCTGGCTTCCAATTGTGTATTGAAGTTGTTAGGTACAAAGCTGCAAAGAGATTAATGTAACACCTAGATACCAAAGGGCCAACACTACAAGACATGTCAGATCTATGACCTGGCCTATTCCCTTGGATAAAATAAGGTGCACATCGGAAGATGAATGAGTTCGTGAGAGTTTTGTTGCAGACCACAACAGCTAAACAAAGACAAACTGTGGTATAGCAGGAGATAAATCATGCGTGGCAAAGTGAATAACCACATTTTGTCATGTCAGGCAGCTCAAACACAGTGCACGTTGCACAGAGTACTAATATAGAAAGGGTGTGCCAAGATTCACCGGTGCGGAACATAACAAAGAAATGGCTGCAACTGCAAAATCGTTATTTGCAAAATATAACAGCTCAAAGGAGGTTGGAAATAAACTGCTTAAACCTTGTGGATTACAACGTGTTGGACACCTCCTTAGCATCCAAGGGATCAAAAAGTGAGGTAGATTTGGGCAGTACATTTTCTGACGAAGAGGTTTTAAAAGTGCTCCTGTTTAAAAGTCTACCATATTCTCCTCATTTGCCCTGCAGACCTGAAGGTCGGCAACATCAGCACTTCAATTTTAAGTTGACTTAATATTGTAGACATTAAAAAAAGGTTAACATCGATGTAAGTCTTATCTCTCAAACCTTTATGGTTTGAGAGATATAACTTGCTAAAGTTACCTTTTCCTGGCTGTTTTACTCAAGTCTCCCATCTAGCTGACAGCTGCAGATTCCGGTCATTTGACCAACAAGAGGCTCTTCAGCAGAGCTGAAATCACGCTATTTAGAAATAAATACTTAATTGGAACGGTCTACAAAAGTGTGCTTGCAAACCAGGCACACTTTGTAGACCATTCTAAATGAAGTATTTGCCTTTAGATATTGTTATATCGGTGCTGCTGAAGAGCCACCTGTGGTCAAGCAACCAGAATCTGCTTCTGACAGCTTTACAGCTCATCAAGCAAAAAGGGGAGGGACCAGAGAACTTTATTTTCCTACATCTCTCAAACCATAATGGTTTGAGAGATATGAATACGTGCAAGTACTCTCTTTCAATTGTATCTACCATATAATTAATACTTTTTTTTTTACATTACTATCCCTTTCAGTAAGTTCTTCTGGGATAGTTCTGTCCTTTCAGTTAAAATCCCATATTTGTAAATCACAGATAGTGGACATCAATGGAGAGAACAGAAATCTCCCATAAGCACTGAGTGAATTACTGACGTTTCTCAGTCCTGCAGATCGCAGGGATCTGCAGGGTAAACAAAGAGGTTGTGTTAGAATTTTAAGGTATGATCACTTAATTCCCATAGCTGTCAGGTAACTTTCTACACTTTTAAAGGTCCTTCTCCAGACCTTCTACTATTCTGTTAAGCTTCCTGTTATTGGAACCTGAACGCCATCTAAACTGTCCACCTCTAAACATGTACATGTGATGGCCAATGCTAAACATTAAGCCAATACTGATTAAGGCCCAAAATTATCAATAACGGACAGTTACCACTGGGCAAAGCTTAAAATGAACTAAGTTCAATTCACTTGTGGTTATAAAAAAAAGCAAACAGAAATGAAGGTCTCATATTTTGATGGCAGCTAGAGATTTCATTGCTGGTGAATGGAAACTACAATTGGCTCCTTTCATATTTGACTCAAGTTTCCAGGATATTTTATTGACAGTGACTGTCACTACTGTTTTAAAAGTTTCATTGTAATGTATAAACAAATACAGTATGTACAGTACAGTATGAATTCCATCTCAGTATTCATGAAACAATAAAAAATAAAAAAGAAAAGGGTGAGTTTACGAAAGGGCAAGCAATCACTCCGTTATCAATGACCAAGAACAAGGAAATACAATTCAGAAGTGGAAACAATCTGTCATCTGGTCTGAGCAGGATTACACATCTTTTTACACAGTTTTTTTGGTTGTTTTGTTACCACAAGCCTGAGGAAGCAGCGTGTAGCGGCGTAACACGTAGCAGTACTCAGTGATATATTTTAATTGTGTTTAATTTATTATTAAAATATCTTAGATGAAAATCAAGCTTGCCGTTCTTGGATATTTTTGATCCTGGATGGAAAAGTGACTGCATCTATAGCAAACTGAACAGAAATGGTAGGAATTTCTCTGTATGTGTCACGGTGCCTGTGCTCATGGCCGCAGGTGGCGACATTATTATTCCTGGTTCACTGCCTCGCTCTTATTGGTCTTGTGATCCTGACTCCGCCCAGGGCCAGCCTTTATATACTCTGTCATGTCTATACTGGGGCGCCCTTTCGTGGGGTACCTGTTCCTGACGTTAGTTCCTGTTTTTGCTCTGATCGTGTATGACCTGGCCTGCCTGACAACGTTCCTGCGCATCCTGTGTTGCTGTTTCCGTTGCTGACTGACCTGGCTGAGAACCCGTTCTGTTGCTGACTGATCTCGCTGAGAGCCCTCTCCGTTGCTGACTGACCTGGCTGAAAACCCGCTCCGTTGCTGACTGATCTGGCTGAGAACCCGCTCCGTTGCTGACTGATCTGGCTGAGAACCCGCTCCGTTGCTGACTAATCTGGCTGAGAACCCGCTCCGTTGCTGACTGATCCGGCTGAGAACCCGTTCCTTTGCTGACTAATCTGGCTGAGAACCCGCTCCATTGCTGACTAATCTGGCTGAGAACCCGTTCCGTTGCTGACTAATCTGGCTGAGAACCCGCTCCGTTGCTGACTAATCTGGCTGAGAACCCGCTCCGTTGCTGACTGATCTGGCTGAGAACCCACTCCGTTGCTGACTGATCTGGCTGAGAACCCACTCCGTTGCTGACTGATCTGGCTGAGAACCCGCTCTGTTGCTGACTGATCTGGCTGAGAACCCGCTCCTTTGCTGACTAATCTGGCTGAGAACCCGCTCCGTTGCTGACTAATCTGGCTGAGAACCCACTCCGTTGCTGACTGATCTGGCTGTGAACCCGCTCCGTTGCTGACTGATCTGGCTGTGAACCCGCTCCGTTGCTGACTGATCCGGCTGAGAACCCGCTCCATTGCTGACTAATCTGGCTGAGAACCCGCTCCGTTGCTGACTAATCTGGCTGAGAACCCGCTCCGTTGCTGACTGATCTGGCTGAGAACCCACTCCGTTGCTGACTGATCTGGCTGAGAACCCACTCCGTTGCTGACTGATCTGGCTGAGAACCCACTCCGTTGCTGACTGATCTGGCTGAGAACCCGCTCTGTTGCTGACTGATCTGGCTGAGAACCCGCTCCTTTGCTGAATAATCTGGCTGAGAACCCGCTCTGTTGCTGACTAATCTGGCTGAGAACCCACTCCGTTGCTGACTGATCTGGCTGTGAACCCGCTCTGTTGCTGACTGATCTGGCTGTGAACCCGCTCCGTTGCTGACTGATCCAGCTGAGAACCCGCTCCGTTGCTGACTAATCTGGCTGAGAACCCGCTCCGTTGCTGACTAATCTGGCTGAGAACCCGCTCCGTTGCTGACTGATCTGGCTGTAAACCCGCTCCGTTGCTGACTGATCTGGCTGAGAACCCACTCTGTTGCTGACTGATCTGGCTGAGAACCCACTCCGTTGCTGACTGATCTGGCTGAGAACCCACTCCGTTGCTGACTGATCTGGCTGTGAACCCGCTCCGTTGCTGACTAATCTGGCTGAGAACCCGCTCCGTTGCTGACTAATCTGGCTGAGAACCCACTCCGTTGCTGACTGATCTGGCTGTGAACCCGCTCCGTTGCTGACTGATCTGGCTGAGAACCCGCTCCGTTGCTGACTGATCTGGCTGTGAACCCGCTCTGTTGCTGACTGATCTGGCTGTGAACCCGCTCTGTTGCTGACTGATCTGGCTGTGAACCCGCTCTGTTGCTGACTAATCTGGCTGAGAACCCGCTCCGTTGCTAACTCTGCCTGGCCAAGAACCTGCTCGGTTGCCTCTATCTGGCTAGCGTTCCACTCTGCTGCCTAACCTGTTGCACTTGTCTGTAGTAGCGCCGCATGGCGCTTCCATTATCTTGCAGACTGTAGGCTGAGCATTTGTGCTATAGCCGCTTATACTGGTTAACCGCCGCAGGTGGTGTGTACATGCAAAGTACCGGTTCAGTGCTGTATATCTCTGACTGTGTTACTCTGTGATCCATCTGTGTCCTCCTTCACTATCCTAGCTGGGCTCACTCCCTGTGAGAGTTGCAGACTTCACTCTAGGCATTATATCAGGACCCTTTCAGTGCCTAGATCCTCTAGGCAGGGTCAGTGCTCCATTCCTTCCTGCAGTAGCCTCTAGGCTCAAGAGCCAGCTGTTGCGTGACATTACACCTTGCACGTGTGCAGGGACACAAGTTGCCTTTCATGTTGTGCTGTCTCGATCCACCCCTAGTGTTCTAGGGTTTTTCCTACCAGAAGCGGTTGCCTTGATCTTACTGTGACCCTAGTCCCTAGGGTCAGTGTTGCCTCGTTGCTGCTGGGTTCAGTGTCTCCCAGGCATCTGGGTCTCATGCCAGTTACCTTCCTCTGGACTCTTAGTGATCTAGGGTCCTGCAGCCAGTACTTGGGCTGCGTAGCCTCCGCTAGCCCCTAGTCCGCTAGGGTTTGGTTGCATATAGTCTCGTGAGCCTCCAGTCATTTGGCTTCAAGATCAGAACTCTCTCTAGCCAGCTGTTGCCTCCATCTCTCCTAATTTCTCCAGGGATTGGCTTGTTATTGCTATATCTGTCCTATTATTGTGGGCTTGTGGGCCTAACTTACTGTATGTACTTTATCTTAATAGAGTTATTTTAACTTTACCAGTCGGGTCTGAGTGTTCATCAAAAAACCGTGACAGTAGGCTGGTTTAGTTGTGTGTATGCGTATGTTTATTACACAACCATTCTCAAAGGTGAGTGTAATTGTCATTTTAACTTCATTTTATATAGAGACTGTGATAGGACACTAGTGGTGCCCCTGTTCTTCTATTCTCTGCATGTACTTGATTCCCTGGGTGGAGTCCATTGAGGTGAGCAGACAGAAGACTGGAGATTTATCAGCGATGCTGTGTAAGGGAGCAGTTCTAATTCCCTGGGCTCTACAGCTGGTCTGTACGTAAGAGCAATAACAGCAACTACATCTAATCAGTAGCTGTCTAAGGGTGATGATGTGGTGAATTTAAATAGTCAAGAGGATATTGCACAAGAAGTGCCGTCTTTCTTTGTTTCACCACAGGATTAGACATGGAAGTTACTACATTTCCAAACGATCCAGAGCTTGAGCCAGGTTAATGAATTAAATACACTTTTCAGCCCAATTACACCATTACTAGTAGCGAGACTAGCACCGTTACATACCCCAAGCTGGAAAGAAACACACATTTAGTCCTTTCATCCAGTACCTAGTAAAGCTCCAGGTTGTGTTCAGTGTCAGTGAAAGAAAGTGTACATATACATGACATCAGAAGAGTACATGTATGTTTTCCATCTTTTGAGTGTGGATCAATGCGCTGTGTACCCTTCTGTCACTCAGAAGGTTAATATATGGTGACTAGCACCCACTGCTCTTCTACTCGGGAAGACTGGTACTCAGTGGCGTAACTAGAAGCCACCGAACCCTGGTGCAGGAATTGCCGCCAGGCCCGGGCCCCCGGCCCCATCTTCAAGTTGCCCCATGCGTACCTCCTACCTCCACCTCTCGCGCTGTTCTTAGTTATGCAGAGTGCTGGGAGATGATGTCATCTCCCAGCGCTCTGCATTACTAGAGCGCCGGGACAGCAGCTGAGCTGCTGCGGGCAGGGCTGTGGGGGAGTGGCGATGGGTTCGCAGGGGGCGGCCGGGCCCCTTGGAGTGCCGGGCCCGGTCGCAGGTGCGACCCCTGCGACCCCTATTGTTACGCCACTGCTGGTACTTATCTCAAGTCCATTTACGGGCAATAGAACACCAGCTATGGTAAGGAGAACTGCAGAGACCAGAAATAAACAGGAGTGGAATCCCCAAGAGCATACTGTATGTAAGACTAGAATTTAGGCTTCACAAATACAGAATTCTTACACATGCTAACATGAAGTACAGGGTATTTAATTGAGTCTAATTACAGCTCATTTTTATGTATTTGTGTTCCTTTAACCCCTTAAGGAGTAATGACTCTCCAGGACTGTCACGGCTGTCCAGCACGTAAGGACCAGTGATGGCCTTGTCACGTTATGGAATTCCAGGGATCGCTCAGCAATCCCAGAACCCACTGGGAGATAAAAAAAAGTGTATTGGTCCTTAATGGTTGTTAAGGTGTTAAAATACTTTATTGCATGTAACACAAGTAACAGCACTTCATTAATAATGGGGGGGGGGTGAAAAGGGGAAATCAATGTCCCACCAAGTGTCTGTCTGTACCTACAGCTGTATACCAAGACCATTAGGATGAAGGGGATCTATATGTATTGTTCCCAGGCTGTATTCTGTATCTTCCTTCCTTCCTTCCTTCCTTCCTTCCTTCCTTCCTTCCTTCCTTCCTCCCTCCTTCCTCCTTCCTCCTTCCCTCCTCCCTCCCTTCCTTCCTTCCTTCCTTCCTCCATCCCTCCCTTCTTTCCTTCCTTCTCTCCCTTCCTTCCTCCTTCCCTTCCTTCCTTCCTTCATTCATTCCGTCCTTCATTCATTCCTTCCCTCCCTTCCTTCTCTCCATTCCTTCTCTCTCCTCCTTCTTTCAGTTTTTCCTCCTTCCCCTTTCTTCCTTCCCTTCCTCCTTCCCTTCCTTCCCTCCTCCCTGTTTTCTTTCCCTCCCTTCCTTCCCTCCCTTCCTTCCTCTCTAACTTCTTTTCCTCCCTTCCTTCCTTTCCTCCCTTCCTCCCTTCATTACAGGCACACTGTTAAGAGTGACAGTTTACCCCCCTCTACCAGATGAAGAGGAGCCAACATCCCTTCTTACTTCAAGGAATCAATCAACTCCCTGAAACAATATTTTCCTTTTGACCCATTGTCTTCAGTGGGATCACAGAGCAGAAGTGTATGGAGAATGCTATCAGCAGTGCTGAACACTCGCTGCCATGCACAGGGATAGTAAGGGGAGGACACTGACTGCTTCCTCTTACTGCTCTGACACAAATGAATCATTTCCCAGTAGTAAGATTCTATTTAAAGTGTCGGACATGATCAGTGTTACTGACAGTGATGTCTCATAAAATAAAAGAAGGGGATAAGTATCTCAATATGGTATCAACTTTTTAGTGAAGAAAACAGCATAATGTTCGGATTGGTAAATTAACCCTTTGAGTGCCACAGGGCTACCCTTCTGGCACTCAAAGGGTTAAGCAATAAAATGGTGAAACTTTTTTTTAACAATCACATAGCAAGAATCAGAACATTTGATGAGATCCTCAATGTTCAAAATAGCCCAGTTCTTAAAGGGTTAAATAAGGTCCTGGATGGAAATCTCTTGAATGTAAATAAACAATAGGACTATAAGTGATGATGTATATCTTGGAGAATTGCAGGTGTTAATGCGTGTGTGCTGGGAACACTGGCCTATATTTATAAAAGCTTGAGTTATTCTGGAGCGAACCAGCTGCACCACAGGGGACAAATAAAAAAATCCTAAATTCCCATGCACTTGAAGAGAGTTTTTGTACCACTTGACTGCTAGAGAGATGACATAGTAACATAGTTTATAAGACTGAAAAAAGACATGTGTCCATCAAGTTCAGCCCATGCAATATCACCCCTGTTGATCCAGAGGAAGGCAAAAAAAAAAAAAAAAAAACATTGAAGTAATTTCCAGTTTAGCCCCAAGTTTGTAAAAGAAATTTCTTTCCTGACTCCAAATGGCAGTCAGATATTTCCCTGGATCGACATCCTATCTGCTTTGAAGCCAACTGTAATAATTCTCATTATTGTTCTGTGCTAGATAGGCATCCATTACTTTTTTGAAAGCAGTTACAGCACAGCATCCCAAGACAAAGAATTCTATAAATTTACTGCCCTTAGTGTAAAATATCCCTGCTTCTGTTTTAGTCTTAATGGATGACCTCTTGTTGTTTGTTCAGCTTTTAACCCCTTAAGGACCCTTGACGTACCAGGACAGTCACGGTCCTTGAACTACTCAAGGACCGATGACGGTCATGGTGCGTCACGTACTTTTTACTTACAGTGCTCTACCGTGAGCGCTGTAAGTAAAAATAGGGCCTGAAATAGACTGCTCCGAGATCGGAGCGATCTCTTTCAAGCCCCATAATGACGCGCCGATACACGTGACAGGTCACGTGTACCGGCGCGTCCAAGTGCGCCTATGCGGTCATTATGGGACGGAAATGTCCCATGACCGCCAGTCCTTAAGGGGTTAAATAAATAGTTTCCTGGAGAGTTCTTTGTATTGACCTTGAATGTATATGTAAATGGTAATCATATCACCTGTTAGACGTCTCTTCTCTAATGTAAACAAACCCAGATCGGCTAGTCTCTCTTTATAACTCAGATCCTCCAATCCCTTTTATCAGTTTTGTTGCACGTTTCTGCACTTTTTTTCCAATTCAATAATGTATTTTCTTAAGAACTGGTGGCCAAAACTATACTCCATATACTAGATGAGGCCTAACCAAGGATTTATATAGAGGTAGAATTATATTAGCATCCCATGCGTCTACACCTCTTTTTATGCAGGGTAGTACCCTATTTGCTCTTGCAGCAGCTGAGTGACTCTGCACACTGCTGTGAAGACTATTGTCTATCAGTACTCCTAAATGTTTCTCTAATAAGGATTCGCCAAATAGTTTCCCATTTAGTGTATATGTAGCATGTTTGTTTCTACAGCCCAAATGAATAACCTTACATTTATCTACATTAAATGTCATCTGCCACTTTTTTGCCCATTCACTCAGTTTATCTAAATCCTTCTGCAGAGAAAAAACATCCAGCTCTGTATGTATTTCCTTACATAGCTTAGTGTCATCAGCAAAGACTGAGACATTACTTTCAATACCCACTTCTAGATCATTTATAAACAAGTTAAAATCATTGGGCCCAGGACTGAACCCTGTGGCACCCCACTTATAACTTTAGATCAACTTAAAAAGGTTCCATTTACAACAACTCTCTTCCATCTATCATTTAACCCATACTCTATGCATGCACAATTATTCCCTTCCATACAGAATCCTTTTTATTTATGCAGTAACCTGTTGTGAGGCACAGTCTGAAAGGCTTTTGCAAAATCCAAGTATACCACATCAACAGCAATTCACATGTCCAATTTACTACTTATCTTTCGAAAAATGCAAATTAATTAGTTGGATATGATGTATTTTTCATAAAGCCATGCTGGCTCCTACTAATAATATTGTTGGTCTTCATATAGTCCTGAATACTGTCAGTTAGTAACCCTTCTAATATCTTTCCCACTATGGAAGTCAAGCTCACAGGTCTATAATTTCCTGGTGTGGATCTTGCCCCCTTTTTAAACAATGGAACTACATCAGCTTTCCTCCAATCACAGGGCACAATTCCTGATGAAAGCGAATCAATAAATATTAAGTATAATAGTCTTGCTATCACTGAACTAAGTTCCTTAAGTATCCTTGGGTGTATGCTATCAGGTTAAGGTGCTTTATTCATCAAAACCTTTTCCATACTCTTTTGAACTTTATCCTCAGTAAGCCATGTATATGATGGAGGAAATTCTTTGGTTTGTCTGTTTGCTCATAGTCTGCCATTGCTGCTTCACCCCTTTGCGTCCAATGACGTGCCGGGACCGTCACGGCTGTCCAGCAGTTAAGGACCAGTGACGGTCCTGACACGTCATGGAATTCAGGGTTCCCTGAATGGCTGCACGCCGCACAGGGAGCCCTGAATCGGATCATAAAAAAAAAATGCCTCGAGGCCCTCAAATACTGGCCACACGTGCGTGCACCAGTTGTTAAGGTGATAAGTTGCATATACACAAGAAAAGAATGTGTTTAAGGTGTCATCCATATCCTTATCCTCACTAATCAATTCACCCATCTCAGTCTTTTTTCTTATTTATATACTTGAAGAATTGTTTAGGATATGTCATGCTATCTTTTGCAATACTTTTCTCATTTTTTTTATTTTAGCTAGCCTTATTGTTTGATTACAAATTTTATTACATTCTTTATATTTTTTAAATGTGCTCTCTGACTTAAACACTTTAAAAGCATGTTTCTTATTTCTCATTTCCCTACATACCTCTTCATTAAGCCACAATGGTTGTAATTTGCTCCTCTTGTACTTATTCTCCAATTGTATATATTGATGACTAAAATATCTAAGAGCTCAATGCCCTTTAACCCCTTAAGGACTCATGATGTTCCAGGACCGTCATGGGAAAACTTCCCTAAAGGACCAGCGACGGTCCTGGCTCATCATGAATTTCAGGGAGCCTCGAATCGCCCTGAATCAAATTGCTTTAAAAAAATGCTCCGCTAAGTGCCGGCCTTGCACGTGTTGATGGTCCTTAAGGGGTTAATACTGCATTTAGCATTGTACAATTAGCCTTTTTTAATGTAATGTTTTGGTTAAACCCTTACTAATAGGTTTTACATAACACATTTCAAAGGATACCATATTGTGGTCACTGCTGCCTAAATGTTCATTTACCTTTATACAGAACAGCAAGGCCTTTTCTCTAGTTGGCTCCTCTACTAGTCGAGACATGAAATTAACATTAATCATACTTAAAAAATAATTTCCCTTTGTTGCGCTGGGAGTCATATTTCTACAGCCAATTTCAGAATAGTTGAAATCTCCTATTATCTGATCGAGAAGCCTTTTACATTTGCAGTAACAGCTGGGTTATTCAAACTCCCCAATATTAGGTGGCTTGTAGCAAATTCCCATTAAAGGGACAGTAATATCCCATAAAAAAATGGTTCTAGTTTTGTAGAGGTTAAAAAATTATACTATATGCCAGCAATCCTATGTCTCAAACCGCTGTGGTTGATTTGAGAGATATTCGCTTTCAAATTTCCCCCCTCCCTCTCCTTCTCTTGATGTCAGCTGTAAAGCTGACAGGAGATTTGAGTCATGTGACTAAAGGAGGATGTTCAGTAGAGCCCAAATCGCGTTATTTAAAAATAATTACTTTGGTGGAACGGTCTACAAAGTGTGCTTGCAAACCAGGCACACTTTGTAGACCTTTCTAATGAAGTAATTATTTTCCAGTAATGCGATTTACGCTCTGCTGCAGAGCCGTTGGCTGGTCCCAGGACCGGGATCTCCTGCTGTCAGCACAGCGCTGACGTCAGGAGAAGGGGAGGGGGGGGACTCTGAAAGCGAATATCTCTCAAACCATAGCGGTTTGAGAGATAGAATTTGTAGCATATCGTTTAATTTTTTAACATCTACAAAACTAGAACCAATTTTTATGGGACATTACTGACCCTTTAACAGATTTTTATTTTGTAGCCCCAGTAAGTATTTCATCCCACAGGCCTCTACAATCTCAATGGACACTTTGTTAATTTTTTTGAAATACTAGGTTTTAAAGGGACAGTAAAACTTAACATGTAAAAAAAAAATATGTTGTAGTGTTTATCCCCCTGAGCAAAACAAGAGTACTCCCACTGCTGAAAGGTGTTTCATTCAAAAGTTATTAATTTTCAAAGTTGAATTTTTTGGGTGGAATATCACAGTGGCCTGAAATTGTACAGTGGCGCTGTTGCTACAGCATCCTATGGAGATTTATGGTCCCGGGACCAGAGCAGTCCATAGGATCGTGTAGCAACAGCGCCACTGTACAATTTCAGGCCACTGTGATATTGCACCTAAAAAATTAAACATTGAAAATTAATAACTTTTGAATGAAACACCTTTCAGCAGTGGGGGTACTCTTGTTTTACTCAGAGGGATAAACCCTACAACATATTTTTTTTTTACATCTTAAGTATTACTATCCCTTTAAGGCATGCATTACATATAGGCATACTCCCTCCCCTTTTATTAACCCTACCTCTCCTAAAAAGTGAATAACCCTCTAGACTGACTGTACAGTCACGTGCATCATCTAACCAGGTTATAGACAGTCCAATCAGATCACACTTCTCATACATTGCAATCAATTCCCCCATATTACCAGGTTATAGACAGTCCAATCAAATCACACTTCTCATACATTGCAATCAATTCCCCCATATTACCAGGTTATAGACAGTCCAATCAGATCACACTGCTCATACATTGCAATCAATTCCCCCATATTACCAGCCAGGCTATGAACATTTACATATATACATTTTATGTTATTGCCTTTCTGAAGAATTGCATTCTTTGAAACATTGATTTGCTTTTTATCAGGCCCGCAATGCACTAGAGACCTCTCTAGCATTCGAAGAGTTAAAATCCCAATTTGATTGAACAGGAATTTTTATTTGTCCCCTGTGGTGCAGTTGGTTTGCTCCAGAGTAACTCATGCTTGTTTTTATAACTTGTTCAGAGAGGTGGCAAGTCTGGAGGGCTCTTTAGTTCTGGAATTATTTGAGGATACAGGGAATAATGCCCCGGATGGAATCCGCTGGAATGTAAACAAGCCGTTGGAATGTTATGTAGGTGATGACGGGAAGTTTCATAGATCCACGTATATTGACATTCTCAGCCATATCCACAAAGTCAATAGTGAAGCAATTCGGATGTATACCATCTGTTCATTATGTGGCAATACATCCGTATTGAACTGAATGACGCTCCTAACACATTGTATGATAGTGTGATCTCCAGCACATTGTATGATAGTGTTATCTCCAGCATATTGTATGATAGTGTTATCTCCTGCACATTGTATGATAGTGTGAGCTACAGCACATTGTATGATAGTGTTATCTCCAGCACATTGTATGATAGTGTGATCTCCAGCACATTGTACGATAGTGTTATCTCCAGAACATTGTATGACAGTGTGATCTCCAGTACACTGTATGATAGTGTTATCTCCAGAACATTGTATGATAGTGTGAGCTACAGCACATTGTATGATAGTGTTATCTCCAGAACATTGTATGATAGTGTGAGCTACAGCACATTGTATGATAGTGTTATCTCCAGCACATTGTATGGTAGTGTTATCTCCAGCACATTGTATGATAGTGTGATCTCCAGCACATTGTATGATAGTGTGACCTCCAGCACATTGTATGATAGTGTGATCTCCAGTACACTGTATGATAGTGTGACCTCCAGCACATTGTATGATAGTGTTATCTCAAGCACATTGTATGATAGTGTTATCTCCAGAACATTGTATGATAGTGTTATCTCCAGTACACTGTATGATAGTGTGACCTCCAGCACATTGTATGATAGTGTTATCTCAAGCACATTGTATGATAGTGTTATCTCCAGAACATTGTATGATAGTGTGAGCTACAGCACATTGTATGATAGTGTTATCTCCAGCACATTGTATGATAGTGTGAGCTACAGCACATTGTATGATAGTGTGATCTCCAGCACATTGTATGATAGTGTTATCTCCAGCACATTGTATGATAGTGTTATCTCCATTACACTGTATGATAGTGTTATCTCCAGTACACTGTATGATAGTGTGATCTCCAGCACATTGTATGATAGTGTTATCTCAAGCACATTGTATGATAGTGTTATCTCCAGTACACTGTATGATAGTGTGATCTCCAACACATTGTATGATAGTGTTATCTCCAGCACATTGTATGATAGTATGATCTCCAGCACATTGTATGATAGTGTTATCTCAAGCACATTGTATGATAGTGTTATCTCCAGTACACTGTATGATAGTGTGACCTCCAGCACATTGTATGATAGTGTTATCTCAAGCACATTGTATGATAGTGTTATCTCCAGTACACTGTATGATAGTGTGATCTCCAACACATTGTATGATAGTGTGATCTCCAGCACATTGTATGATAGTGTGATCTCCAGTACACTGTATGATAGTGTGACCTCCAGCACATTGTATGATAGTGTTATCTCAAGCACATTGTATGATAGTGTTATCTCCAGAACATTGTATGATAGTGTTATCTCCAGTACACTGTATGATAGTGTGACCTCCAGCACATTGTATGATAGTGTTATCTCAAGCACATTGTATGATAGTGTTATCTCCAGAACATTGTATGATAGTGTGAGCTACAGCACATTGTATGATAGTGTTATCTCCAGCACATTGTATGATAGTGTGAGCTACAGCACATTGTATGATAGTGTGATCTCCAGCACATTGTATGATAGTGTTATCTCCAGCACATTGTATGATAGTGTTATCTCCAGTACACTGTATGATAGTGTTATCTCAAGCACATTGTATGATAGTATGATCTCCAGCACATTGTATGATAGTGTTATCTCAAGCACATTGTATGATAGTGTTATCTCCAGTACACTGTATGATAGTGTGATCTCCAACACATTGTATGATAGTGTTATCTCCAGCACATTGTATGATAGTATGATCATCAGCACATTGCATGATAGTGTTATCTCAAGCACATTGTATGATAGTGTTATCTCCAGTACACTGTATGATAGTGTGACCTCCAGCACATTGTATGATAGTGTTATCTCAAGCACATTGTATGATAGTGTTATCTCCAGTACACTGTATGATAGTGTTATCTCCAACACATTGTATGATAGTGTGATCTCCAGCACATTGTATGATAGTGTGATCTCCAGCACACTGTATGATAGTGTGATCTCCAACACATTGTATGATAGTGTTATCTCCAGCACATTGTATGATAGTGTGATCTCCAGCACATTGTATGATAGTGTTATCTCCAGTACACTGTATGATAGTGTGATCTCCAGCACATTGTATGATAGTGTTATCTCAAGCACATTGTATGATAGTGTTATCTCCAGTACACTGTATGATAGTGTTATCTCCAACACATTGTATGATAGTGTGATCTCCAGCACATTGTATGATAGTGTGATCTCCAGCACACTGTATGATAGTGTGATCTCCAACACATTGTATGATAGTGTTATCTCCAGCACATTGTATGATAGTGTGATCTCCAGCACATTGTATGATAGTGTGATCTCCAGCACATTGTATGATAGTGTGATCTCCAGCACATTGTATGATAGTGTTATCTCAAGCACATTGTATGATAGTGTAATCTCCAGCACACTGTATGATAATGTGAGCAACAGCACATTGTATGATAGTGTTATCTCAAGCACATTGTATGATAGTGTTATCTCCAGTACACTGTATGATAGTGTGATCTCCAGCACATTGTATGATAGTGTGATCTCCAGCACATTGTATGATAGTGTTATCTCCAGTACACTGTATGATAGTGTGATCCCCAGAACATTGTATGATAGTGTTATCTCCAGTACACTGTATGATAGTGTGATCTCCAGAACATTGTATGATAGTGTTATCTCCAGCATATTGTATGATAGTGTTATCTCCAGCACATTGTATGATAGTGTTATCTCAAGCACATTGTATGATAGTGTTATCTCCAGTACACTGTATGATAGTGTGATCTCCAGCACATTGTATGATAGTGTGATCTCCAGTACACTGTATGATAGTGTGATCTCCAGAACATTGTATGATAGTGTTATCTCCAGCACATTGTATGATAGTATGATCTCCAGCACATTGTATGATAGTGTGATCTCCAGCACATTGTATGATAGTGTGATCTCCAGCACATTGTATGATGGTGTTATCTCCAGCACATTGTATGATAGTGTTATCTCCAGCACATTGTATGATAGTGTGATCTCCAGCACATTGTATGATAGTGTTATCTCCAGTACACTGTATGATAGTGTTATCTCCAGCACATTGTATGATAGTGTTATCTCCAGCACATTGTATGATAGTGTGATCTCCAGCACATTGTATGATAGTGTTATCTCCAACACATTGTATGATAGTGTGATCTCCAGCACATTGTACAATAGTGTTATCTCCAGCACATTGTATGATAGTGTTATCTCCAACACATTGTATGATAGTGTTATCTCAAGCACATTGTATGATAGTGTTATCTCCAGTACACTGTATGATAGTGTGATCTCCAGCACATTGTATGATAGTGTTATCTCCAGCACATTGTATGATAGTGTTATCTCCAGTACACTGTATGATAGTGTGATCTCCAGCACATTGTATGATAGTGTTATCTCCAACACATTGTATGATAGTGTGATCTCCAGCACATTGTATGATAGTGTGATCTCCAGCACATTGTATGATAGTGTGATCTCCAGCACATTGTATGATAGTGTTATCTCCAGCACATTGTATGATAGTGTTATCTCCAGTACACTGTATGATAGTGTGATCTCCAGCACATTGTATGATAGTGTGATCTCCAGTACACTGTATGATAGTGTGATCTCCAGCACATTGTATGATAGTGTTATCTCCAACACATTGTATGATAGTGTGATCTCCAGCACATTGTATGATAGTGTGATCTCAGCACATTGCAAAGCATTGCACTGGACACCTGTGTAGGGTTCAAGGTGGGCGCTGCACACACCCTCTGGTCCTTTAACCCTTTAAATGAGTTCCATTGATTACCCATCTTTCACTCAAAGGGTTAAATATATATATAAAAAAAAACAAAAGAAATGAAGAGCGCTTGCGAGAATAGATAATACTAATTACCCTTTATTGTGGAGTAAACACCACCAAATAAGCAATAAACTATTGAATATCATATATCAATAAAACATACACAATACATATTATGGTACCTCCCATTTAAAACCATCCTCCTATATTATAATTCCCCTAGGATGTTTGTCAGAAGCTGTAATGCGCAGAACAGACTGCCCGCACCGTGGCTGATATGGAGCAGGGCGCTCCGAATTCAGACCAGAGTCCTCTCTGTTCACTGGAAGGACCCCGGTCTGAATTTGGAGCATCCCGCTCCGTATCCCACCAAGGACAACATCTGCAATGAGTTTGTATGTTCTCACTGTGTTTGCGTGGGTTTCCTCCGGGTACTCTGGTTTCCTCCCACACTCCAAAAACATACTGATAGGTGAATTTAGATTGTGAGCCCCAATGGGGACAGGAACCAATATGAGTGTAAAGCGCTGCGGAATCTGTGTGTGCTATATAAATAAAGGATTATTATTATTATTATTATTATTATTATCAGCCGTGGCGCGGGCAGTCTGTACTGCGCATGACTGCACTGCAACTGGCTGGCACTGTGGCCCGTGTAGACGGGCTCTTCAACTAGTCTATTTAAAGGGATAGTAATGTTTCATAATAAAAGCAGCTCTAATTAATCATCATAGTATTTGGACTTTGGAGAGTGTTATTTCAATTCTGTCAGAGTTGTAGTTCAAGAGTAATTCAATGACAAAGTATCCCCCTCCCTCCCCTTTTACTGATGTAACACTGTTCAGCCAGATCAGAAGGGAGGTGCCCAGGTAGGCTGCAGAGAGGGACAATCTTCAATTAAGATAAGGGAAAAACCTGAAAAGCTTGTCAAGGGAGTCAAGGCTTTCATTGTTCTCAAAGGAAGAAGATTGTCCCCTTCTGTTATCTGTCTGGTCTATGGACTGGATTCCACATCTGAGAAGAGATGGCTTACACTAGGTAAAAGGGGCGGGAGGGGGATACTTTGCTTGTGAATATCTCTTAAACCATAAAGGTTTGAGAGATAAGACTTATATCATTCTTCATGTTTCTTTAATGCCTAAAAAATAAAATAAAGATAAAATGAAGTATTACTATCCCTTTAAAAAAATGTCTCTTAGGAAAACAGCTCCTGCGTGTGACTTCAACAACAGGTATTTGGAAATTTTAAAAAATAACGTAGAGGTTTCCAAACTATTCCTTTAAAGGTATAAGTTCGCTTTAGCAAAGTTCTCCGTATTTACAACTAATAAACTTGTTGCGATCTTTAACTTGTCACAATATTTAGCATCAACCAACTCAGTTTATGAATATATAGTTCATCAAAAGGCAAAGCACATTAAAGATTTCATTCAATGTTGCTATATGTGGAGTTTTGACAGTTACCACCTCTCCCGTCTCTTACTCATTGCCGCGGGCAGAGTGCGTTAACCTCAGGTGAAGATCCGTTCTCTGTTCTTTTTATTTTCCACCAGTTAATCGACTCCGAATCAACCATGCTGCCAGCGTTTGCTTAGAAAATATCCTTTTTTGTTGTATCTCGTCCTCCCCTGTCTATGTTCTTTTTGCTGTGGACAGAGTATCGCTGAGTGGTAGGCTGCTAGCGATCACTTATTTACATTAACTACTAACTTTAAGAGCTGTAAAAAAAGTGCAGAAACGCTATTATCCAACGCGTTTCGTACTGAATATAGTACGTCCCCAGATCCATGAGGAAGTACTATATTGGGGGTGCGTATTATACACAAGGGTAAAAAAATAAAAATAATTTTTATGTTGCCACTCTGATTCACTCCCTCCCCGGTTACACTCATCCTTCTCACCCCCTCCGGAGTCCATTCTGACATCCTGACAGGGTCACAGTGGGTGGCATGACTGCATTTGTCCCCCACTTCCAGTGCCCTGTTATGACCTTGTCTTTAAGCCAATGGTAATGCCCTGTGAGGACTGCAATGCATATAGATCTATGCGGCCCTCACAGGGCATTACCATTGGCTTAAAGGAAAAGGTCTTGACAGGGCACTTTTGGAAGTGGGCAATAAATGCAATCATAGCACCCACTGTGAACCTGTCAGGATGTCAGAATGGACTCCGGAGGGGGTGAGAAGGATAAGGGTAAGTATGGGAGTGAATCAGAGAGGCAACATAAAATGTATTTTAGTGTGACAGGGGAAAACAAGGGTGCATATTATACATAGGTACTCTTGTTTTCCCCTAAAATCTTGGGTATAGTTTATATTTGCAAATTATACACAGACGCATATTATACCTGAGATTTTATAGCATATATGTATAGATAGATAGATAGATAGATAGATAGATAGATATGAGATAGATAGATAGATAGATATGAGATAGATAGATAGATAGATAGATAGATAGATATGAGATAGAGTATATAGATATAGATAGATAGATAGATAGATAGATAGATAGATAGATAGATAGATAGATAGATAGATATGAGACAGACAGATATGAGACAGACAGATAGATAGATAGAGTATATAGATATAGATAGGTAGATAGATAGATAGATAGATAGATAGATAGATAGATAGATAGATATTAGATAGATAGATAGATAGATAGATAGATAGATAGATAGATATTAGATAGGTAGATAGATAGATATGAGATAGATAGATAGATAGACAGACAGATATGAGACAGACAGATATGAGACAGACAGATAGATAGATAGATAGATAGATAGATAGATAGATAGAGTATATAGATATAGATAGATAGATAGATAGATAGATAGATAGATAGATAGATATGAGATAGATTGATATGATATAGATAGATCAATAGATAGATAGATATAGAATAGATAGATAGATAGATAGATAGATAGATAGATAGATAGATAGATAGACAGATATGAGACATAGATTGATATGATATAGATAGATCAATAGATAGATAGATAGATAGATCTAGAATAGATACATAGAGAGACAGATATGAGATAGATAGATAGATAGATAGATAGATAGATAGATAGATAGATATTAGATAGATAGATATTAGATAGATAAATAGATAGATAAACATGTAGATAGCTAGACAGACAGCATATCCTCTAGTAGCGAGAGGGATAAGTGACAGTAGAATGGTATATAATGTAGGGATAAGACAGGAAGTATCTACATGACATGCCTTAATGGACATAATCTATACATCTATATAACTCAGAAACCCGTTTTCTAAATAAAAAATGACTAATACAACACATGGGTAATTTCAAAAGCTCTATCAAAATCACCAAAGTTTTTTTTAGGTGATTGGGTCCCTTTAATTATTAGAAATTTGAGAAATGTGATCCCTGTTGTGCACATGGGTGGCTCCAGAATTGTTCAATGTGTATTTTATATACACAGGTCTCCTTACATGTTGGTAAAATGGTGCTGAGAAGAGAGGCTCATGAGGGCTCCATGCTTCATGCCTTAGTTAAGCTCTGAGAGAAATAATTAACTAAAAAATGCAGATTTGCCCTGGGGACAGATATGGGAATTCCTGGGAAAGAAATAACAGGAGTAGAGTCTGTCTGCTGAGATAAAAAAGAGCACTGACAAGTGGATTGTGTTTAGATGTCAAGACATAGGTGGATATCTGATGAAATAAGTACACTGTTATGCAGCCTGTGGCTCCCCAGCAATTGGAGACTACAACTTCTTCATCCGCAACCAACCAACGGCACCAAGCTATCAACAAGTGCCAAGTTATCACTACAATAATTTTTGAAAGAAACATCTCAAAGCATTAGGAGGACTCTTGTTATGCTCTATAGGAAAAACAACTGTACCACATTTTATTAAAAAAAATTTAGGGTATTCTGCTACTTTAATAGGAAAGATAGTTTTCCGTGATTGAAGTGTTGGGTCTTTGAGTCCAGGAAAAAAAATGAACATGTCCGTCTATATGGGCATGATATCAAAACCTAATTAAAGATTGACTTTGCATAATGTGACCATTAGGAATAGCTGAAAAGACCATTTTCTTTCCTCTAGAATTTTAGCAGAAAACTTTTTTTTTTCCTTTTTCACAAAAATTCCTCCTGATACCAAGACCTGAGCGGCAGTTGACAAGAGCATTTGTACCACCCGCAAAGAGAGAGCATACAATTTGCTGCATAGGTGGTACCTGACACCAAACAGACTGCACAAAATGAATCTTTCACAGTCTCCTCTCTGCCTCACAGGATGCCAGGTTGGAGGAGATGTGTTCCATATGTGGTGGAGCTGCCCTGCAGTACAACATTTTTGGAAGATTGTCACCCAGTTTATCCACTCAGTGACCAGTAATATCCTACACCTTGAGCCATGGGCCCTGGTACTGGAGCTTTACCTCCAGGGTCTTTCCAAGCCTATTTGCAAACTGATATCTCATATCCTTGTAGCTGCTTGAAACCCGTGGCTTCTCATTGGAGGAGGTCAGTTCTACCTGGCCTGGCATCCCTAAAGTTTAGTGTTTGGATATACACAATGTAAAAACTGACAGTCCAGCACAACGATACATACTGACAATTCCTTACTGTCTGGGACCTGTGGCTGGAATTTTCTGCTCATGGTCTGGGAGTACACGCCCCATAACTAAAAAAAAATACTAGCGACTCCAACTCTGTAAGACTGTGAACATATAAAAATACATTGTATCGCACATCAGTAAGCTTGTGGTATTGTCGGCAGTGTGCCGGTCCGGGGCCCCTATGTCTCCTATTGAACATCAAAGAGAAAACTATTATGACCGCACCATTTACAGACATCAACTTACAAGCGGCTATAAAATCAAAAAGTACCTTTATTTCTTCAAATTAAAAATCGCCATTTCAGAAGGGTAGTGGGCTGTATGGCAGGGCGTTCTCACTACAGGTGTTATATCTGCAGGTGCATGAACTCGATCAATGCATTTTGCATCGGAGACACTTGGTCTTGATCACCAGTTCAAGCAATGATGACTTCCGCCAATTTAAAATCTCTAGAGCCAATCCCATTATCGGCACAATTAATTATTGTAACCAGACATCCACACTGCCGCAACCAAGTCGGCCAACATCTACTGGATTAAAGGCAATGTTATCATTATCATTATAGATCTTTATACCGGCATAAGTGAATCCAATTACAATGGAATGAATTTGGGAGAATCAAACAAGCCAAGACACCGTTAATTTGTAGCCCAAAAGCAATAATTAAAATAGAAAACTCCAAACAATACTTGTATGAGGGAGAAACATACACCCATATTATAGCTTCCCATAAATGGTAGTAACTCACCTCATATTATTAAATTAAAGGGACAACCAACTACACAATACAAAAGCCTAAGGTTATAAAAGTAGAAAAAATGGCCATTGCAAGGACATGTTTAGGAATAAACACCACCACTTATAGTGCCCAAGGATCAGTCTACACTGGAACAAGAGTGCCTGGATCAAATATAGCACGTTACATCGTAGCTCTTATTTAAGCCATGTGGATATCTCGTTTCCATTATGAAGATCCATTATGCCTCGCGTTTCAATAATTTAGCATCCAGATCCCCACCTCTAGCCCAAAGGACTACTTTCTCTATCCCCTGTACTGTTAACATACCTAAATCCCCCTTATGTACTTCTTTAAAATGGATAGCCACAAAGGATTTGAATAAGGGCTCCGTATGTTGCTTAAATGCTTATTGAGATGCTCCCTCAAACATCTTATTGTCTTCTCTGTATACTGGAGGTTACAGTTATAACATCACAGCAAATAGACAATGCCCCTGGTTGCACAATTTACATAAGTTTTAATTTTATATTCTCTTCTAGTAACATTAGAGGTGAAAACCCCTGCAACTTTAATGTGCTTACAGCAGTTACATCTATTGCTGCCACATCGATAAGACCCGACAGTAGATAACCATGTCCTTGGGGCTGTTCTCCTGTCTCCATTGTACATACTAGGCAACAAAAGGCTCCCCAAAGTACGTCCTCTTCTTGGGACAAATCTAAATCCAATGACACCACTCCTTGCAAACTCTCATCCCCATTCAACACTGGAATATATTTCATCAATATTTTCCTTATCTTCTCAAATTCTAAGCTGTACTCCCTAGAAAAAAATACTTTAGGTGGATTAGAAATGTTCTTATTCCCATTATTTCCTGAATGATAGGACAACAGATCATCTCTCTTATTATTTTTTTATAATATGGTAGGCACTGTCTATCATCCATCTTGGATAGCCTCGTTCTAAAAATCTGTTATGGAGTCTACACGACTGCTCTTCAAAGGAATCCTCAGTTGAGCAGTTTCTTTTCAACCTCTTAAGCTGCCCCATTGGGATTTCCTTTATGGTATGTCTTGGATTGCAACTATCTTCCCTAAGCAGATTATTACCCGCTATGGGTTTACGGAACACCTCTGTCAAAATAGCTCCTGTTAAGATATCCCCTCGAAGTACCAGATCCAAATAATTCACCTGTATGCGCCCAATGACAAGCTCCTCAAGTTCCTGAGACCATCCCTCTGGTGTGGGACGAACTCTTCTTCTCCTCTCACTTCTACTTTTCTATCATCTTTTCCTTTTTTCTTTCTGCCCCCTCCATCCCCTTCCTTTTTTTGTCATCATACCTTCTCTTCCTCCCTCTATTGAACATGTCTCAGAGATCCACAGTGTTCTCGGCTCTTCATGATAAGCTATGTTTATCCAGCTGTAGCCTGAGACTCCCCCCCTCCAACATAATCCTATCTTTTTCTGTACCCTGAAATACCCTAAATAAAAATAAAAGTAAAAAAAATATTCATGCTGATAGAAAAGTCATTAAAACATTTGCCTTGACCACTATGCCAGAGAGAATTCATGCTGCAATACTACTGCTGCCGAGTGTTGAAGTCTAGATATCCCCAGTGGAAAGTAAAAGTTTTTAGCAAACTGAGTCTTATGGCAACATGAGCCTTGAAACAACTGTTAGCCGACTGAAGCCTACTGCAGCATACATCTCAGTAAAACTGTTAGCAGGATAAGTAGTCCTATGGCGACATAAGCCCTGGAGCACAGAGGCAGCAACAGCACCTGATTTGCATTTGCACTAGCAGTAGGTGATATCAGTGTTATTGTTACTTAGGAAAATTTTGTCCCACTCCCTGAGACATCTACAACATTACTATTATTTGCCCTATACATTTTTAGAAGTGCGTTTACTGCTGCTTGTCATCCCATCCCTGATATTCAGCCATTGTGCCTCACAGTTAGACTTGTGTTTCTGGTGGGGTCTCAATTAGGATGCTCCTAAATGTGATTCTGTTTCCTCCTGTTCACATGCATTTCACACAGACAACAGAAAGCAGTACATTTAGTTTTGTTGGGTCAAGAGTGAATTATGCAGGTGTTCCTGAGGGATTACTACTTCTACTTCAGGGGCTAGGTGTTGCAACAGTGTTAGCAGTAAGTGGCTGTGATGCTGCACTTGGAGCAGCAGCAGAGTCATGCATATCTGACTTTTGCTGCTTAATAATTATTGAGGTTACTGCGCGGGGATTGGACTTGGACGTGGTGATGCTGATGGTGATGAGTAACATGGTGCTTGTGTGTTTTTCTTAGAAATGTTAACTTTTTTTTTTGTGAAAGTATTTTACCAGGAAGAATACACTGAGATTGTCTCTTATTTTCAAGTCTATCCTGGTCTCATTTTATCTACCTCAGAAGGGTGAAAGGCTGAGCTGAGCTGACCTTGCCGGGACTAGAACCTGCAACCTTGTGGCTCTAACAGATTTTACAGCTGGTGCATAAACCACATGAGCCATCTCATCGGCTAACTGACTTTTACTGACTTTCAAGCTGATGTCACAAAAAGTTTATACACAAATACATTTCTCCTTTTCAGTATTGGAAAACTGAATGTTTTCCTTTCAGATACCCCTAATTTTATTTCCATAGCATCATTGCTCTCAGTCTTTACTTAATGTGTATCTGAAGAAGGGGAGGGGCGTTATCAGTTAGCTAATAAAGGTATAATTTTTACTCTACCTCTCTCCTGTATATATTTAATACAGACCCCACCTTCTCAGTATACAGAACGCATACAGATAAACACAGAGAGAGGGGAATTTGCTGTTAGTACAAACAGGTACATATCAACTTGGTATATACAGGCAGCACATTCCTTTTCTACTCAACCCCTTAAGAACTGGGAAAATCTGGGATGGTTTGCACTTAAGGACCGGAGCAATTTTGATCTTTTTGACTATCTCTTTGTTCAACAGTATTTTCCCTCTAAGTCTTTTTTCTCTGTTGTCCAATATAACTCAGAGGAACCATGGGGAGGTGACAGCTCCTCCCAGTAGGCTGGAACAATTCTAGAAGAAGTGCAGGGGTGGAGCCTCCCCCTCCTCCATAGCAGGCTTCCTAGCCACTCCCCTGTCAGATAGATTTGTTCCATGAACCTGTTGAGAAGGCTGTGAACAGTTCTGCTTAGTTTTATATCTTTTATTGTTTTTTCATAGATATGGGGTGCCCAAAGTCCCCCATTAGGTGGGTTACCATCACTGGCTTTCACTGTTGGATTGCCCAGTTAACAGGTGCTGCCTGTGGACCCTTGCAACCCTGGGAGAGAATCATGCAACCCATGTCTCTCTCTCCAAGGAGTTTCTCAGAGGCTTTTTCCCTCTCAATGGTAATCCGAAGGCAGAAGTCCTGCAAAAAAGGTGAGCAACCCTTTGAGTGCCATGGTCAACTTGTCCCACTGTTCCCCTCCGAACAGTCTTTTCTGGAGTTCATTATTACTCCTGCACTCATGCTGGGTATTTTATTTCTCTGTTCGCTGGGTTTTTGGAGCATATGGGCTATTTTGTGGTAGTTAACCCCTTCTGTGCAATGCTTGGGTGAATTTGGGGACTTTTTTCTCAGTTTCATATGGGATTTATATGTTTATTAGGTGTTCTTTATGTGTTTTGACACCTTTTGGACACTTATTGGGGGTCCAAAAGCACCCTCCGCCAAATCCAAATCCACAAATCCTCCTTCGGCATGACTCACAGAACCCTGGTCCTCGCACACCTGTAGGTGGTCGCCTCCAACATTTTTCAATATCTGTGCAGGCTCTGTTGTGGATCAGTGAGTATTACAGGTGGTTTCCAGAGGCTACAGGATTCCCTTCATACCCCTGCCTCCCTTCAGATTCTTCCTTTCTCATGCCCCTCAAGGCCAGGAAAAGTTAAGTCTTTTCAACGGGGTGGTGCATGCTCTCTTGGACAAGGGAGTTCTGATTCTGGTTCTGCTGCAAGAGAGAGGTTTAGGTTTCTATTCAAACCTCTTTGTAGTTTCCAGGAAGAATGGTGGTAGTCGCCCTATCCTGGACCTCAAGGACCTCAACTCCTTTGTGGTCCGTACTCACTACAAGATCGGGTCCTTGCTCTCTGTCATTGCAGCGATGTGTCCAGGAGAATTTCTGGCCTCTCTGGACCTGCAGGATGCTTACCTGCATGTTTCAATTCATCCAGACAGTCAGACGTATCTCAGTTTTGCTTGCAATCTGGGACACTTTCAATTCACCACTTTCCCCTTCGGGCTCACCACTGCTCCTCAGGTGTTTGCGCTAGTCTTAGATGCCTTGATTGCCTTCCTGCACACTGAGGGGATTCAAGTGACTCCATACATGGACAACCTTCTCCTGAAGGTTTCTTCCAGGGATCTTCTGGACCATCAATTCCAGGAATGCACTCAGATCCTCTTACAACATGGATGGATTCTGAACATGGACAAGTCTGCCTCAACTCCTTCTCAGAATATGGTTTTCCTGGTTCTCCAGTTCGACACCTGTCAGGACATGGTCTATCTGACAGAGGACTCTGTTCAACAGATCACGAGCAAGGTGTCCCGGGCTCTGGAGTTCACAAATTCTCATCACTTGTGAGCAAGATGGTTTCTACCATGGAAGCGGTTCCATATTCCATGGTGCACACCCTGCAGCTTCAGAGGTTTGCTTTCAGGGCTTCCTGGGGGAATCTGGAACTCTCGGATCGTCTAGTCTTTCTTCCCCAGGAAGTGAGACCGGATCTCCTCTGGTGGTCTGGTTACTCCAACCTAAGGAAACGGAAACCCTTTGTCTTCCAGTATTGGACTCAGGTGAAGATAGATGCCAGCCTTTAAAGCTGGGGTGATTTTCTGGGTCACTTGAGGGTTCAGGGCCATTGGAATGTCGAGGAGACCTCCTACCCATCAACATTTTGGATTCATCATGCTCTGGTCCATCAGTCAGACAATGCCACGGACGAGGCTTACATCAACAAGCAAGTTGGCACAAGAAGCACTTCCTCTTGATTAGAGATCAACGCTATTTTAGCCTGGGCAGAAGAACAGGCTCCTGCCATCTCCGCCGTGCAAATTCCAGGTGTAGAAAACGTTCTGGTGGACTTCCTCATTCACCAAACAGTGGACCCCGGGGAGAGGGAGATCCATCTGGAGGTCTTCGACCTGTTAGTCCAGAAGTGGGGTTGTGTCTGCATAGACTTGATGACCACTAGGGACAACAGGAAGGTTCAGCTGTTCTGCTCTAGCTGAGGGAATCCTCTGGCATTTGCAGCGGATGCCTTGTCCATTTCTTGGCTTTTTCACCTGCCTACATTTTTCCTCCAATTCTTCTCTTCTCCAGGGTGCTGAGAAAGATTCAGATGGAAGGTACATCAGACATATTGATTCCCTCTCATTGTAGCAGGCAACCTTGCTTTCCAGAGCTGTTAGCGCTGTCTGCGTGGGATCCATTTCCTCAGCTCTCCTCCTCCAGGGTTACCTCTGGAGAGAGAATGTAGACAGTCTGGCCTTGACAGCATGGCTCTTGAGGCTTCCATCCTGAGGGGGAAAGGGTTTTTCTCTTGAGGTGGTTTCTACCACGATCCATGCCAGGAAGCCTGTGTCCTCTAAGGCCTACCATAGGGTTTGGTCTACCTTTCATTCTTGGCGTGTGGACAGGGATCGGTCCTTACAGGAATTTGGTCTTCCGTCCATCTTGTCTTTCTTGAAGAATGGTGTGAACAAGGGCCTTAGCCTTAGCTCTTTGAAGGTCCAGACCTCAGCTCTCTATGTCTTTTTACAGAGACGCATTGTAATTTTGCTGGATGTCAAGGTATTATTTCATGGTGTTGCTCATGCTTTCCCGGCTTTCAAGGCCCCACTCCTCAGTGAGACCTTAATCTGGTGTTGGGTGTCTTGCAGTGGCTTTCCTTTGAGTCCTTGACAACCATCCCTCTACGTCTTCTGATATGGAAGATGGTCTTTCTTTTGGCTGTGGTGTCTGTCAGCAGAGTTGCTGAGTTGCAGGCCTTGTCCTGCAAAGCACCTTTCCTGGTGTTTCACAAGAATAAGGCTGTTCTTGGTACCTCCAAGCTGGTCTCTGAGTTCCACATCAATCAGGAGATTGTTGTGTCTTCCTTTTGTCCTGACCCTAAGTCTGACAAGGAGAGGGATCTCCACTTGTTGGATGTAGTGTGTTGCCTCAAGTACTAGGTGCTCCATACTAAGTCTATCCATAAGACGGATGCTTTGTTTGTCTTCTCTGAGGGTTCCAGGGCAGGTCTGGCTGTGTCCAAGGTGATTATTGCATCTTGGATTAAGTCTACCATCTGCAAGGTTTCATGGTTTTGCTGAGCTGCTCCCATTCTGCCTATTGATTCTGCTGTCTGAGCTAATCTAGTGTTCTGCTATCCACTGCTGCTGTCTTCTGAGTTTCTGGCTTAGGCTGAATCAGCTGATCTCTCTGATTACTCACCTGACTGTTATCAGCTAACCCTCTCAGGGTATTTATAGCAGCTTGGCTCACTTCTCCATTGTCCTTGTGTTTGTTTGCTGACCTGTTGCTGCTGGCTGCTATGGACTTTTCCTGCGTTCCTGTTTGCTGTGTTCCAGACCATCGGCTTGTTCCAGACTTCGCTGACTTTTGTGCTTCTGACCCTCGGCTTGTTCCTGACATCACAGACTTCTGCTTTCCTGGCTCCGGCTCAGCTGAATACCTGTCTTGGTTCCTGACCCTGGCATGTCTTTTGGTTAATGCTCTTGGATCATGCTTCTGTTTTTGTTGCACTAATAAAGGTGTATTGCATTTTACCTTTTTGTGTCCTGTCTGGTTCCTGGCCCCAAACACAAGGCTTACGAGCTCAGAGGGAAACCTGTTCCCTTCCGCATTACTGCGCACTGCACTAGGTCTTTTGGGTCCTCCTGAGCCTACAAGAATCAGGCCTATGCTGAATAGCTGTGCAAAGCGGCCACTTGGTCTTCACTGAACACCTTTTCCAAACACTACCATGTTGATGTGCTGGCTTTAGCTGAAGCCAGCTTTGGCAGGAAAGTCCTGGAGGTAGTTTTGCCTGTCTAGGACTTTATTTTCCTGTGCCTTATAGCTCTTTAACATTTGAGTCCTGTTGCCTCTTGTTCTTGTGTGCTGAGTGACTTGTTATTTGTTAGTTTGTGCTATTCCATGGCCTGGATAGTCCATGGGAACTCTGGTAACATGGGGCCCGGCTTTTGGTTCTTTCCTTCTTCTTCCCCCCCTTGGAGCTCAATGTTGGTACATCCCCATGGTACCTGTGAGTTATATTGGTTGACAGAGAAAAGAGGATTTTAGTCTTACCTTTTAAATCCTTTTCTTTTAGTCCATATAACTCATAGGTCTATCACCCAGTGAAAGAGACCAAGTTAGGCTTCCTGTGATTGAACGTGGGAGTCCTTTTGGGTTCATCACTCACAGGAGTTTCCATCTCTTCCTTCTTGCTATCCAGCTAGATAGGTTATTGTTTCAAATCTATCTGGAGGGGGAGTGGCTAGGTAGCCTGCAATGGAGGAGGGGGAGGCTCCACCCCTGCACTTCTTCTAGAATTGTTCCAGCCCACTCTGAGGAGCTGTCACCTTCCCATGGTACCTGTGAGTTATATGGTGTAACAGAAAAGGATTTAACAGGTAAGACTAAAATACTTATTCCAGATACAAAAATGATGTACTGTTTTATTCACAAGCAGGGCATTCTTTGATAACACACTTATATGGATAACCCACAATTTATTGTATTAAAATTAATGAAAACTGTTAAAAAAATGTAAAAAACACCATTTTTATGTTTTATCTTGTGATCATTTGGGCACAATGAGTTAAATTTGTATGGCGACTGCATTAAAGGTATGAACAGTCATTCATACCTACAAAATGTGCTGTTTTATAGTGGCACTGTCCTCTGGGGTGAAATTCCCCCCACTTCCTATTTTTACAGTTTTTTCACATAGGATTGTGTGGTGTGTATAACTGTATCACATTGTTCCACAACAGTAAATCTCCCATTAAATTGTTTTTAAAGGGATAGTAATACTTAAAAAGTAAAAAAATAAATGTTGAAGGATTTATCCCCCTGAGTAAAACATGGGTACTCCCACTGCTGAGAGATATTTTATTAAAAATTATAACAGCTTAAACTTGAATTTTTTTAAGTGCAATATCACAGTGGCCTGAAAATGTACAGTGGCGCTGTTGCTACACCATCAAATGGACAGCTCTGGTCTGTAGACCATAAATCTCCATAGGATGGTGTAGCAACATTGCCGCTGTAAATAAACCCTACAGCATATTTTTTTTTACATCTTAAGTATTACTATCCCTTTAAACTTCAGCAGATGCGTTTTTAATTCATTGATTTAAAGTGATAATTTTATCTTGCTCATATTTATTTAAAAAACCAAGCAGCTGCTGTTATCAGGTCCAAAAAGGACCTGTATTTAACCTGCTCAATGATCCAGTGCTGAAGGGGTTAATACCCCCAACTCTGACCTCTATTTGTTCCTTAACTTGTCTGTTCTCAGCTTCTCTCTCCCTTACTTTCATAGTAAGGAAGAGAGAGGCAGAGAACAGTCACAAAGGCAATGTGTAAAACAAGAGAAGCACTGAAACTGAACGCTCCGGTCCTGGAACTCTCAGTTTCAGACTGTAAAGAATGATAGCAGAGTGAACTGAGGTATGCTGCTATCATTTAACCCATGATATGCCAGGACCATCATGGATCCTTCTGGGAAGCGCACCCATATGACGGTCCTGGCACGTCATGGGTCGTTAAGGGGTTAAATACGAAGAAATATTTAATTTAAATTAGTAAAGATCAAAAATACTCAAAGTGTAACTAATGGCTTATAACGACTTCAGTTTGTTTGAAAGAGCTTTCATAATCACTTATATTTATGTTAGCCATTCTTTTTATGTAAAACAATAGTTTATGAGATACTTAGCTTTATTCATAAATCAGTTTATAAACGTTAGACAGTATTGTCTGGCACAGCAGTGTGCTAAATAGTAACATTGTACATTGCTGTCCCTGCCAACCGCCTCTCACTCATGTTCTTTCTTCCTCCTTCGTAATGACTATTGTAACTGTTGAAAAGAGAGTCATACCTTTCTAGTGTCAAAGAATTTTAAAATATAACTGTTTATTTCCAACCTTTCAAGTGCCCGGGCATGATGTAGTGACTGCTGGAAGTGAAAGCAGAATAGAATTTTCATCTATGGCACACGGCTGTGTCATCCTATATTATAATTCACTAAGGATGTTTGTCAGAAGCTGCCATGCACAGTAGAGATGGCTGCGCGCGCTGCAGTCATGCCTAGTACAGACTGCCCGTGCTGCGGCTGATACAGAGCGGAGCGCTCCGAATTCAGACCGGAATCCTCTCTGCGCACTTTCCTGGGTCCCAGGAATCAGCCGCGGCCCGGGCAGTCTGTACTGCGCATGACTGCAGCGCCGCCTTTGTTGG
This sequence comes from Rhinophrynus dorsalis, assembly GCA_037306005.1. NCBI lineage: Eukaryota > Metazoa > Chordata > Amphibia > Anura > Rhinophrynidae > Rhinophrynus > Rhinophrynus dorsalis. The sequence goes on from CM074723.1 coordinate 466,157,046, forward strand.
GTCGTCTACATGGGCTTTAAAACTAGTATTTGCATAAACCAGCACTTAAATAAAAGCTAAATATCACAAAAGCTATAATTTTACAATAAAAAGACTAACATACAGGTGATTTTGAAGTCTCTTTCAAATGAATCTAAGTTGTCATAATGTAGTAGTTCCACTAGAAGGGAAAATCTTGCTAGACCCCTCAAATGACCAAGCCCCAAATAAAACTGGATATGTTTTATAACATACTAGCCGGAGTGTAGCAGAGCTTTGCCCGTGTGGTGAACTTTTTTTTAATTGTAGTAAATGACAGACCTCATGGTTGGACCCCTCCTGATGCCCCCCAATAACTGATCTCTCAGCTGATTTGGCTGGGACATCAATAGAGTTGATGCAGGGGAGCAATAGAGCTGCTCCGCTACCATTCTACCCCAGGCCAGGTAGGGGTGAACGGGAATAGGAAACCCTCTCATGTCAGTGATACAGTCCCTCCCATACTGACGTGTAAGGGTTTCTCAATTCTGCCAGCTCAGACCCAGCTGGTATTACTTCAAAGTGGAATCAGTTGAGCTCTGTTGCTCCCCTGCATCACCACTATTGATCTCCCAGATGAATCATCTGGGAGATCAGTAGCTGGGGGCATCAGGAGGGGTCCTTATGCCCCACCACGAAGTCTGATGATTCTTTTTTTTGTGGAAGGGAGGCAAAACAGGGAATGGAAGGGAGGGAGAAGAAAAGGTGAAGTGAAGGGAGATGGAGGCAATTGGAAGGGAGGGGAGAGGTATATATGCTTGGCTAAGGAGGCAGGGGACTGTGTATTTGGTTGCCCCCTACCTTCTCCTCAGGAGGCAAATTTGCACAGGCCAATGACACTGAAAGTGTGTATTGTTAGGAATACAGGGAGGAGAATCCAGAAGTACTCAGTGAGAGGAAAGGAGGTGAATGAGAAAGTCAACAGTGTCATTCCAGAGAGCACACAGGGCGAATACAATAAACTCCGCCCCCATACATTGAATTGGGTGACCAGTCACACTTATCATGCCCTGGGGTGTAGCTGCCACTGATCCAGGGATAAAGCATCCATTGTCTCTGCTATCACTGCAACAATTTGTAGTGTATTACCTAACTGTAAAAGAATAAAAATGAAAGTTGAATCACAAAGAATGAATGGCTCTAAATGTATTATCTCTAGGTGAGACAAAGTAGGCTGTTATTTAACCACGGTGCCCCCTTATCTTCCTTTGGGTCATCTGAGTCATTTGGTGTGGGATTCATCTGAGTCATTTGGTGGGGGATCCATCTGAGTCATTTGGTGGGGGATTCATCTGAGTCATTTGGTGGGGGATCCATCTGAGTCATTTGGTGGGAGATTCATCTGAGTCATTTGGTGGGGGATCATCTGAGTCATTTGGTGGGGGATCATCTGAGTCATTTGGTGGGGGATCCATCTGAGTCATTTGGTGGGGATTCATCTGAGTCATTTGGTGGGGGATTCATCTGAGTCATTTGGTGGGGGATTCATCTAAGTCAGTTGGTGGGGGATCCATCTGGGTCATTTGGTGGGGGATTCATCTGAGTCATTTGGTGGGGGATTCATCTGTGTCAATTGGTGGGGGATTCATCTGGTTCATTTGGTGGATTCATCTGTGTCAATTGGTGGGGGATCCATCTAAGTCATTTGGTGGGGGATTCGTCTGGGTCATTTGGTGGTGGATTCATCTGAGTCATTTGGTGGGGGATTCATCTGAGTCATTTGGTGGGGGATCATCTGAGTCATTTGGTGGGGGATCCATCTGAGTCATTTGGGGGGGATTCATCTGGGTCATTTGGTGGGGGATCCATCTGAGTCATTTGGTGGGGGATCCATCTGGGTCATTTGGTGGTGGATTCATCTGAGTCATTTGGTGGGGGATTCATCTGAATCATTTGGTGGGGGATCATCTGAGTCATTTGGTGGGGGATCCATCTGAGTCATTTGGTGGGGGATTCATCTGGGTCATTTGGTGGGGGATTCATCTGAGTCATTTGGTGGGGGATTCATCTGAATCATTTGGTGGGGGATCCATCTGAGTCATTTGGGGGGGGATCCATCTGAGTAATTTGGGGGGGATTCATCTGGGTCATTTGGTGGGGGATCCATCTGAGTCATTTGGTGGGGGATCCATCTGAGTCATTTGGGGGGGATTCATCTGGGTCATTTGGTGGGGGATCCATCTGAGTCATTTGGTGGGGGATCCATCTGAGTCATTTGGTGGTGGATTCATCTGAGTCATTTGGTGGGGGATCCATCTGAGTCATTTGGTGGGGGATCCATCTGAGTCATTTGGTGGTGGATTCATCTGAGTCATTTGGTGGGGGATCATCTGAGTCAATTGGTGGGGGATTCATCTGAGTCATTTGGTGGGGGATCCATCTGGGTCATTTGGTGGTGGATTCATCTGAGTCATTTGTTGGGGGATTCATCTGAGTCATTTGGTGGGGGATCATCTGAGTCATTTGGTGGGGGATCCATCTGAGTCATTTGGTGGGGGATTCATCTGGGTCATTTGGTGGGGGATTCATCTGAGTCATTTGGTGGGGGATCCATCTGAGTCATTTGTTGGGGGATCCATCTGAGTCATTTGGGGGGGATTCATCTGGGTCATTTGGTGGGGGATCCATCTGAGTCATTTGGTGGGGGATCCATCTGAGTCATTTGGTGGGGGATTCATCTGGGTCATTTGGTGGGGGATTCATCTGAGTCATTTGGTGGGGGATCCATCTGAGTCATTTGGTGGGGGATCCATCTGAGTCATTTGGGGGGGATTCATCTGGGTCATTTGGTGGGGGATCCATCTGAGTCATTTGGTGGGGGATCCATCTGAGTCATTTGGTGGGGGATCCATCTGAGTCATTTGGGGGGGATTCATCTGGGTCATTTGGTGGGGGATCCATCTGAGTCATTTGGTGGGGGATCCATCTGAGTCATTTGGTGGTGGATTCATCTGAGTCATTTGGTGGGGGATCATCTGAGTCAATTGGTGGGGGATTCATCTGGGTCATTTGGTGGAGGATTTGTCTGAGTCATTTGGTGGGGGATTCATCTGAGTCATTTGGTGGAGGATTCAATGTAACAAAGGTTGAACATGATGGGTGGATGTCTTTTTGCATTTTCACTAACCATACATTTATCAGACTGAAAATATACTTTATTGCAGAATGGGGCATGCCAATGTTAAGTCTATGGAGGGAATGCCATGGCCGGTATTTTTTTGAAGAAAAGGTGGCAACCCTTGAGAGATATCCAATGTGTTGCAAAATATTGGAAACCTCTCTAGCATGCTATGGGTTAAATCCATGAACAGGTTTTTAATTATTCAAAATCTCTCGCTACTGGCGGGTTCAAAAGTTTGTTTGCATTACTTTGTAGTGAGTTTTAATGAGCTCGTCTATAAGAGCAATTCAAATATTGTGATTAATTACATCGCTTTTGTATAGGCACATTATTAAGCCTCAGCATGACTGAGCTATACAACATTTAAACATATACTGTAAAGGAAAAAGCCTCAATTCAGAATCTAGAAGGATAATTAATTAGTCGGGTAACAAAGTGAACTGTGAATACTCTATACTCTTTTTCAGCAACATTGAAAACAAGATAATTAGCAAATACTAACCTTGACATAAAATGAGGGGGGGGAGGTAAATTCAGTCCTCTGGGGCTGCAAAAAGGCCAGATTTTCGGGACAACACAATACAGAGTAAGTTCTTTGTAACTACTAATCCTGGTCTAACTGACATAATTAAGGAAATCTCCCAGACCAGGCCTATTAAGGTTTTTTTTTAGAGCTGAACTTGGCTTCTTTACCCAGGCATTATATTTTCAGGCTATTTTTTCACATGGGTTTGTCAAAGACGTTTTGATCACCCAAAATGCTATTTGTACTCAGAAAGCACCAGCTAACATTGACTTTCTTTTCTGAATACTCATGGGATCAAAGCTGTGAGACCGATTCACTAAGTAGGAAGAATGAACACACGGTATTGATGCACATCCAAATTTACTCAATATTAAATATTTATACCTTAGCATATTGCCTGCATTAAAAAAAAAATAAATATATATATATTACTATATTAACCCTTTGAGAGATGCCTCTCTGGCATTCAAAGGGTTAACGTTACGTTTGCCAGTTGTCATGGTAACCCAATTTAGGCAAGTCTAAGCCTTAACCCTTTGAGTGCAGGAGGGGTATGCAACTCATCATACCCCTCGGGCACTCAAAGGGTTAATTTGCATTGTCTTGTGAGCTGACTCTCTCCTGCTTCACTTTTTATAATGTAGAGAGATGTTTTGACTAGAGTTGTATTTATCCTTAATCAACAATGCATCTGGGCAGTGCCAGATTTACGTGTCAGATGCTCATGGGCCAAGCACCTTAGGTGCCTATGGGAGTAAGGCGGCTCGTCGCATGAATGTGCGGTTTCCTAATAATGCCCAGATAGAGCATGAGCAGGAGATCAGGCTCAGAATAAACTGAGATAGTTAGTCTGACCGTCGGAGTGATTAGGAACCTCTAAATGGGAGAGCAGAGCTGCGGGTAATAAAAAGCGAAGGACTGTGTGCTCCTAAGAAAAAAGCAAGGCCTACATGATCGAGGGATAGAGGGGAGGACCGCGAGGCACAGTAGAGTCTGTCTCCCTCGGATGCATGGAAAAGCCCTTCTTTGCATGCAGAATTACAGGGCTTTTTGTGAAAGCGGCACTGTAAGGTTGATGGGAGTTGTATGCGGTTACAACCTCAGTTCCTGTACCAGCCTCTGTGGGCTCTTCCGTGCAGCTAAGGGAGATAGACTCTACTGTGCCTCGCAGTCCTCATCTCCTCTCTATCATGTAGGCTTTGCGTTTTTCTTAGGAGCACACAGTTCTTCACATTTTATTGCCTGCAGCTCTACTCGCGCATTTTCTACTCTCGCATTTGAGGTTCTGCAAGACTGGGATGCAACCTTTCAGTAGGCAACCTGAGAATCTCACACTGCCATGCAGCGCAAGATTCTCATGTTGCCATTTTAATCCTTGTGAAATAACTAATTTGTTATTTGGTCGTACGCTCTTTCGCATGTGACGTTTTAAAAGGATACCTTGTTCACCTCCACTCCACCTGCACAATGACCCCACTGTCCACCTCCACAATGCCCACATTGGCCACTTCCACAATGCCCCCATTGACAAACTCCACAATACCCCCAGTGACCACCTCTACAATGCCCTCAGTGACCACCACCACCACACTGGCCCCCATTACACCTCCTACCTTAGCTGGTTCAGGAGGGGGGGTTCATCCCTGGTGGTTCAGCAGCCTGAGGCGTGGCAGGAGAGATCTGTGCTGCCTTCTGCACAGACCTTTATCAGCAGCTCTTGTGCGGTCCTCCCTCCAGTAATGCAGAGTGCTGGGAGATGATGTCATCTCCCAGAGCACTGCATTACTAGAGTTCCGGGGCAGAGAGGGAGCTGCTAATAGAGGTCTGTGCCGAAGAAAGTACAGACCTCAGCAGCTTGTTGTGGGCACCTAGCAGAGAGCTAGCAGGGGGAGGCCGGGCCCCTGGAGTGATGGACTGGTCGCAGTTGCGACCCCTGTGACCCCTATTGGCATGCCACTGCTGGTAACTTTAATTCGATGCCACTGGGGAGCATAATTGCCACAAATCGCTTCAGAAGGGGGCAGAGTTTACCCACAAGTGGGGCAGGGCTTTCTGGGGCATCACACAAGTGGGCAGGAAGTGGGAGGGACTGGGTGGGGAAGGAGGAAAAGTGGGCAGAGTTTTAAAGAAAACTCCCCACTTCCTCTGCCCCGGAGACCCGGTAATGCACTCTCAAAGCCGGAGTCTTCGGGGCAAATCCGGAGAGTTCCCAGGTATGGAGACAAGTTTTATGAAGGTGCAGCCCTGAGACCTGACTGATACTATTCCTCTTATAAGTGCTATTGCTGAGGATTATATATGTCATTCCTCAACCACTACGTTTGTGAGTATACCACCATTGGTTGTTGTGTTATTGGTACATGATGATTCCATGCAAGGGGCGCTCCCCCTTTTTACCTCTTAGTATTTTCCAAATATAAATTCTGTGTGATTCAAATGAGGCTTTTAACCCCTTGAATGCAAAAGATGTCTCCAACACACAAAGAAGTTAGGGCTTGGAGACTGATCTAACATTTAGTTCAGGGGCAGCCATGTTTATTTCAGTCGTATGCCATGTGATCAGAAATCCATAAGTGTCAGGGCTGTGTATCCTGCTGGCAAGCAAAGGGTTAATAAAGTATAAAAATATATATTTTTAAAAGTCTCAGGCAGGCCACATCCTGTGCTCAGTTGGGCGCAGTTGGATGCCCCTCTGGCACTAAAATGTTTAATGTCCCATATTTAAATAAATGGACATTTTGGAGAATTTTATTTGTTCCCCAAGGTGCTGTCGGTTTGCCGGAGATTTAGTCTACTTGACTTGTATTCTGTGAATGCAGGCCAGTATTAACTAGGAAACGTCCTATCATTGACACACACTGTAGACCAGTGCTGGTCAGTCATGGACCTCTAGTTGTTGTGACTATAACTTCCATCCTTCCCAACCAGGTGGCATGTATTCAGGTCACAAAATGCTGTTTCCAGAGTTGATGCTCCTCACAGGCTGTGGTACATGTGATAGTACCTGACTGTTGAGTGCTTTTGCTTTCTTCAACCCAATGGAACCAACCTTGTTGCATACTTCTGACATCATGGCCAACCTTTGTGGCAATGTCTAGCATGAACAATACACCATGCTTCACTCTGATGAACCCACCCCTCTCGTATTGGTCAGATGATGATATTCTTGGCATTGATGTACACTGTTTCCTGTTTCTATTTCCCCCAGTTTCCTGTTTCTTGTCGACACATGTGACACTATCCCTCTGAGGATATGAGGTCTTGAAACTAGTGGCACAGCAGTGATTTTCATGAACCTTTAATTAACTATTTATGAAGCTACCCATCCTTGTGTTTAGAGGGATAATACTTATTGACTTATTTAGAATATCCACCTTAATTTGATTTTTGTGTTGGTGGTTGAACACAGAGTATTTTGCATGATACATGTGTTTCTGTTTCCTATAAACTATTGTCTTACTCTAATCTTGTCATAAATCATCCCACAGTTGAAAATATTAAAGGTATTCATAGCCTGTCTGCCCAGCCGACAGCCTTTATTGCCATATAACCCAATAACCACTTGACTTATCACCATGTAACTATAATAATTTACAGATCTCGGGCATCCTGTTGCTTGGTGCAGTTTTCATAGACCTACGTCTTCTATCCTATTTCTGTCTTTAGCAATGTAGTATAACATTTATGCATGCAGTAGAGAAATGAGTATTGTGTGAAATAATCACATTCTATTTTTGGGTGAATTAAGGCTGAGCTTTATAGTATTTGAAAGCCATAACTCTTACAGATCAAAACTTGTTTCGGATTTGCAGAATCAAGGGGAAAGTGATCGTGATTCCATCCTGGATTCTTTTAAATGAGAAACAGTTTTGCTTTAGATGAAGAATATGATAGTTTATTTAGTTTTTAGCAGGATTGCTGTATTGGCAACTAATGACTCTGTACCCATGAAGCACGTTCCTCACGTTATTGTTTTACTGAATATGCACCAATTTTGTACATAAATACATAGCCGGAGATTGTTCTTGCCGAATTGTAAATGTATTTGCTTTTATACATCAGGCAGACTGCTGCTTTTCACTTGAGTTGAAGCAGAACTAATGTTATCACAAGGTTGACATTGCTAAATTGAGATTTCACAATGATTTTGTGTGAACTGATTAAAGTCCCAAAACCGTGTTAAATCATTGAAAAAAATTTATGGTCCATGTCAGTCAACATACAAAATTAATTACTCCTACCTGTATTTAACAATAGAAACAGAGATTACTGAAACATTCTAAAAATATAGTTTATATTCAGTTTCATCCTTGTAGATCAGTTCAGTTTCTAATGACTAACAGGAAGAAAACACAACTCAGTATGTTAACATCTTCAAATAACTGATACTAAGTAATTATTTTGTAATGAAAATCTTCACACCTACATAATTTAATTTAATATTTTTTTCTATTTTTGCTAATTTAAAAATAAAAAAAATCTGAATATTTTGAAACTAACACAGTTCTGTACAAGGTACAGCATTTATATGTCAGTATGGCTGATTTCCATAGTCTGGAATAAGTATGCAGTAATAGCTGAGATGTTTGAAGGAACGGTTTCCACAGCACTCTGACACTCAAAGGGTTAACTGCTGGGAAAATATTTATGGAGCAGAATGTTACTAATGGAGACATATATAAATGGCCAAATACTTTGTGATTTTTCTGTGTCTTCTACTTTTCCAGGTATTTAAAGGATTAGTAATGTTTGCTTTTAATAACGTTTAACTCCTTCGCTTCCAGTGACGTACCCGGACCGGCACGCTGGTCCGGCACTTAAGGACCAGTGATGGTCCTGGTACGTCACATACTTTTACTCACCGTGTTGCTGCAAGAGCGCGGTGAGTAATACCGGGGACTGAACTTGATCTCTCCAAGACCAGAGCGATCTCTTTCAGTTCCTCATTCGATGTGCCGGAACACGTGATCAGTCACGTGGGGTGGCACGTCGAACTCACCTATCTGGTCCTTAAAGGACCAGACACCCCGGGACCGCTGGTCCTTAAGCGGTTAAAGGGATAGTAATGTCAGAAAAAAGTATTAACTATATGGTAGATACAACTGAAAAAGAGTACTTGCACTTATTCATATCTCTCAAGCCGTTATGGTTTGAGAGATATAGGAAAATAACAACTAACTGTACAAATCATCCTTTACAAAATATTCTATCCCATCAAGTATTAGTCTTCCCCAGTCACAGCTTACATATGGGGGTCCCTGTTTCTGTCTGTCTGTCTGTTTTTTGTTTTATTAACTGTTTCCCCAATACCAGTCAACAAATCCCCCCAAAACAAATTGCCTGTTCACCTGATTCTTTCCCTAGACTCCACCCACCAACACACGCACCCTCATCAGACCCCTTTTTATACCATGTCTTATGGGATGTTTTTAATTTTATTTAGGATTTATTATTAACTGCTCCCCAATTCCATTAACCCCCCCCAAAAAAAAAAATTCCTGTTCAACCGATTCTTTCCCCACACCCCACCAACACAGGCACCCTCATGCCTCTTTTATAATATGCCTTTGGGAAATAAAATAACATTTGTTATGTGTTGTGTGTAAATTCAACGTTCCCATGGATTTCAATGGAATAAGCTAGGCGAAAAAAGCGGAAAAACTGCACTTTTTGCTGGAAATTATTCATCAAGACGGAAGTGTCATTATTTGCAGAATTTGGTCTGAGGCGAAATTTTTCACCCATCTCTATTAAGACATTCTGCATTGGCTATGCTTCTGGAATTTTTGTTGGCTGTGCTCATAAGCAGTGAATTGTCTATGTTCCATGGCAGTGCATTTCCATTGGCTGTGTGCAGGAACTCTGAATTGGCTGTGTCCCATGACCCTGTGTTGGCTGTATTCATTAACTCTGTTTTTTCTGTGTCCTGTGACTTTGTGTTGACTGTGTACAGGAAATCTGCGTTGGCTGTGTTCCATTGATTTGTTGGTTTTGTTCAATAATTGTGTATTGGCTGTGGTCCACAACTCTACACGGACTCTTTTTCATGTCTCTACATTGACTGTATTCCAGATTAGGGATGGGAGAAAATTTTCACCTCAAACTGAAATCAGCGAATAATGACATTTTCCGCTTGGCAAAAAATTTCCTGAGAAAAGTGCCGTTTTTCATCTTTTTCCCGCCTTTTCGGCCCATTGAAATCAATGGGAAGAAAAGTTTTCTACAGCCATATAAAAGGCTGCCAGGTCTCACAGCAGCCATTTTGTGTTTGTGAGAGGAGAGAGCAGCGTGTTTTTTAGCTAGAAGAGATAGGCAAATATAGGGAAATTGAAGTTTAGTTTAGGAAGTCATTTAGGTAGGACATTTGTTCTCTGTATTAGGGGAGTCTGGGGACACTGTAGGGGATAAGAAGGGAGGAAGGAGGTTGTCCCCCAAATACTCCAAAATTCCATGTGACTGACAGGCAAGACACAGGCAACCCATTTGCTTACTGATCTTGCTGTTATTGTCCCTGTGCTGCATGGGGAAGTCTGGGGAAAGATGTTGATTTTGTTTTTCAGTTATATTTATTTTGGACAGACTGTGATAAGACAACAGGGTGGACAACTTAAAAAAATAAAATAAATAAAATAAAAAAATAAAATAAAAAAACTAAATATCTTTGGTGACAGTGACAGACAGCTGACTGGGCTTAGGCAAGGCATCATACAGCTCCATCAGTTGTGTTGTGCACTGTACAGTAAAAAAACACAGTGTAGTTGCAGAATGTCCAGCAAACGCACAAGGGGAAGGGGGGGGTGGAGCAGTGTAGGGTCGTGAGAGTAAAGTAGTAGTCCAAAAACCTACTGCAGCAATGGTTGTTGCAGCATGTGCTATCAATGATGATGATCCCTTTACTCCAAGGGAGGATGCAGTTTGTGAAGGTCCCAGCAAAACTAGGTCCAGCAACACAAGTGCCAGTAAAAATATAGAACACACCTGTTTTGAGTACCCAGCAACAGCAACACAGGTTAACATCCACAGTGTTAGATATGACGAGTACCTCTGGTGCTGCTGCTGTAAGTGCTGCACCTTTGACACCTAGTAGTAGTGGCAGTAGAATTACATCAACATCTAGCTCCAGTAGTAGTAGTAGCAGAAACCACACATGACAGACAAAGCCAGGACAAATATATTAACAGCAGCACAGATGAGGAGGTGGAGGACAGATGGGACCACTGCTATGACTGATAAGTAATGTGTGTCAATAATCTGAGAAGAAGGATAGAGTATGACAATGGTAAAAATACATACACAAATCACACCATGCCAGTCCCCCAGCACCACCACTACAATACATATCTACCACATTGTAGGTTGTACTTTATTTTTTTTAATTACTTGATATCATCATGAATATGTGTCAGTGTCACTTAAGCAAGAAAGTGTTGTGGGCAAAGGACAAATGCATTCTGCATGCTAACACATTTTTCAAGCCATATTTTGCTGTAGGACTCACAACTTTCAGCCACTTATTTCTAAACTTCAGCCCTCAGAAGAAGTAATATTACAGTGGGAAATGTAGTACCTATAGGAAATATAGGCGAGAAATGTGTTAAAATAGGCGAAAAATGTGTTAACATAGGCGGAAAATTTGTTAAAATAGGTAAAAAGGAGGACATTTTTGCATAGGTGGAAAGGTGAAAATTTCACGGGAAAAGTGAGTAACTGGCACGTTTTTGCAAAATTTTTCACTGGAAATTTTTCATACTTTTCGTCCACCCCCCTATTCCAGATCACTGCTTTGGCTGTTTTCCACACTTCAACAGTGACGGTGTTCCAAGCCTCTTTAATGACTGTGTTCCAGATCACTGCCTTATCAGTGTTACACACCTCTACACCTACTGTGTTCAACTTCTCTTTATTGACTGTATTCCAAATATCTACTTTAGCTATGTTCCATACCTCTACACTGAGTGTATTCCACACCTCTACACTGACAGAGTTCCACGTCTCCTTATTGACGGTATTCCAGATCACTGCTTTGGTTGTGTCTAACACATCTACATTGACTGAGCTCCATGCCACTTTACAGACAGTGTTCTAGACCACTGCTTTGGCTGTATTCCATGCCTCTACACTGACTATGTTCCAAGTCTCCACTTTGACTGTATTCTAGATAACTGCTCTTTTTGTGTCTAACACCCCTACATTGACCGAGTTCCATTCCACTTTACTGACAGTATTCCAGACCACTGCGCTGGTTGTGTTCCACACCTCTACAATGACTATGTTCCAAGTCTCCGCTTTGACTGTATTCCAGATCACTGCTTTGGTTGTGATTGAGTTCCATGCCACTTTACTGACAGTGTTCCAATACAACTGCATTGGTTTTATTCCACACCTCTCCATTGTCATCTCATGTCTTTTATTGGCTTTGCTCCAGACAACTGCTTTGTTTATGTTCTACAGCTCGACACTGACTGTATTCCACACCACTATACTGATTGTGTTCCACACCTCTTCACTGTCTGTGTCCCGTGTGTCTGCATTGACTGTATTCTAGATTACTGCTACATTTCATGTCTTCTTGACTGTGCTCCAGATCATTCATTTGGCTATGTACCAAATCTCTTTATTGGTTATGTTCTAGATCACTGCTATGATTATGTTCTACTTCTTTACTGACTGTGTTCCATGTAACTGCCTAAGCTGTGTGTCACATCTCAATGTTTTTATGTTCTGCATTTCTATAATCATTATTTTCCACATATCTGTGGTTGTTTTCTATTGTGGTAGATGATAAGAACTTACTTGACTCTGTAAATAGAAGAGACACGCTAACACAACTGGTAGACACATCTACATTAATACATTGCTATGAAAAAGAGAATTACTTTATTTCAGTGTTTCCTTTCTGCATGGGCCTCTTGGTGGGAAATGGAAAGGTTCTATGAAAATTTGGGTTTTGATTTGACACGCTATAGGGATTTCGAGGTAGCCAATAGATAGCTAACATACCAGGCTTCTTCAAAAATGCTAAATGTTATTCTATTATAAATAATCCAGAGTATAAACCAGAAATGAGATTCAATGAAGGGAGAGTTTAATAGTATAAAAAAAAACATCAAACAAGAGAAAACTCACAGCGCCAACTCACCATAACTTATCCATACAATAAATAAACTTTTAGTGTGAATATAAAGTGAATACATAGATAGCAGCTATGAGTTTTCTCTTGTTTTCTGTTTGCATGTCTCCTTCACTCGTTATAGCAGCCTTCTCACCTATCCAATTTAATTATTTATATATAGCACAAATATTATTGCACAATTAGTACCACAGTATCCTTATTTTCATTTTTCACACTTTGCCTTTAAGAGTAGGCCTTAAGCCTTCTCTAGCTTGCATGCTCTTTGTTTGGTAGCAACTATTCCTCACATGACCTGTGGGGGTTGATATATAGGTTTCATTTATGGAGCGAGCTGTTGGATCCACAGCTCCCTCATATTCTCACAATGTAGATCCATTGTAGTCTTTCTGTATCGGGTAAGTCCACTATGTACATCTTTTTACTATAATGTATGTCTTTTGTTTTTAATTGCACCACACTGGGACCCAAAAGCAATAAAAAGAGCATATTTAGAGGGTCCCCTGCTCTCCGATGCGTTCATTACAACGTCTCTTCTGGGATCTCCAAGTTTTATTTTTAATTTTTAGATAGGACATTACAGATGTAATAGAGTAGGACTTGCCGTACAGTGAGAAACCTTGGCGAGGTGGCAAGCTTACCCACAACTTGGCCAACTTGTGAAAACTAATATCTCACTTATTTTATTTAGAAATATTATATATGCCAAATACAGGGCACACATTTATTCTCAAAATAGAGGAGTGCTGGTTTGTCTTTGTGTCTAAAAAAAAACATCACAAGGCATGAAATTGTAAAACATTTAACCCTTTGAGTCCCAGAGCAAAGCAATGCAGTGTGTACCCCTCTGGCACTCAAAGGGTTAATAACTAACAAAGAGTCAAGGACATGCAGAGACAAAGGTCACACGGCACCGGTAACTCTGTAGCCATTAACCCTTTCAGTGCACGAGAGGTATCCGATGCATTGCAATGCGATGCAGTTGCTACTTCTCTGGCACGCAAATGGTTAAAGGTATCACTTTCACACAAATTTTAGGACCATTTTCACAAAGACAATAGCATAAAAATCCTGGGGCGAACCAGCTGAACCATAGGCAACAAAAACGAATCTGCATTGATTTAACTCTTTGAGTGCAATATTCATTGTAGACCTATAGCATTAAATGCATTTAAATATTCTGTTTAATTCTATGAAATTGTTTTTTTTTTTTTTTGCTCATAACGCTATTACTGGTTTACCACAGAATTCTTCCACTTTAGTTTTTGTGCAATAGTGTAAAATAGTTTTATATGGTTGGATAATTTCCTGCATGGATCTGAAAGTTCAGTCTTCAGGGGGAACCAAAATGGTACATTTTCAGTTCAGCCTAAATCCAAACAAGCTTTCTCTGTGGTATAGTAACATAGCCACCTATTTACACAGCAAATTATGTTTAAAGAAGACGCAAGTCTATCAAGTTCAACCTTTGTCACAGCATAATCCTGAAAATGAGAATTACATAATCATTGCCGACTCCAAGGTGGGTGTTGGTCTGTTTTCCAGAACTTTCTGTAAACCTACTAATATACAGTATACTCTTGTATGCTCCCTTCTGAAAGAAATGTATCTAATTTTCTACTAAATGTATTAATTGTATCTACCATTACCACATCCCTGGGTAGAGAACTTAACAATTTAACATACTTTATTTTATTTTAAAGAACCCCTTACTCTGGTGAAGTCGAAACCTTCATTCCTCTAATTGCACGGTGGGGGGGTAGTTACTTGATCAAGCTTTGAAATGAAAAGCTCAACAGAGAGGTCATTGTACTGACCTCACATATACATACAATATAACAAGATTTCCTTTTAAGCATCTTTTCTGTAGAGTAAATTAAGTTTGACTAGACATCCTTCCTGCTTTGATTCCTCCATTCCTTTAAAGGGATAGTAATACTTTGTTTTATATTTATTTTATTTTGTATCCATTAAAAAAACATGAAGAACGATATAAGTCTTATCTCTCAAACCTTTATGGTTTGAGAGATGTTCACGAGCAAAGTTTCCCCTCACTGACCAAAACGGTCAAATCTGCCAACTAGCTGTCAGATTTGGAATCCGGTCCACAGATCAACTGCTGGCTCTTCAGCAGAGCCGAGATCGCAAGATATAAAAATAACTATTTAATTGGAAGGGTCTAAAAAGTGTGCTTGCAAACCAGGAACACTTTGTAGACTATTCGAATGAAGTAGTTTTTCTTATATCTTGCGATTTCGGCTCTGCTGCAGAGCCACGGCCAGTCTGCAGACTGGATTCCAAATCTGACAGCTAGATGGCAGACTTGACCATTTTGGTCAGTGAAGGGAAACTTTGCTTGTGAATATCTCTCAAACCATAAATGTTTGAGAGATAAGACTTATATTGTTCTTCATGTTTTTTTAATGCCTACAAAATAAAATAAAGATAAAACAAAATATTACTATCCCTTTAATTAAATGTGTTGCTCTTCAATGCACTTTCTTCAGATCTAGAATATCCTTTTTCATAATGGTGCCCAAAGCTGTACAGTATATTCAAGATGATTTATACAGTGACAAAATGATGTTATTCACTCTTGCTTCAATATTCCTTTTTATGCAGGACAATATTTTATTTGCTTTTGCTACTGCTGTTTGATGCTGATCACTATTTGTAAGTTTGCAATTTACAAGGACTCCTAGATCTTTTTCTAGAAAAGCGACTCCTAGAATGCTCCCATTTAATTCATAAGTAGCATGCCTATTTTGTTAATTCCAAATGCATAACTTTACATTTTGTGACATTAAATTTCATATTTCATTTGTTTGTCCGATCTGGGGCTGGATTCTATTACAGGAGATAAACGTTAACACCCGTTTTATCAAAAATGTTCACACTGAAGTCTATGGGGAAACCTGGAGATAAAAGCAGAGATAAAATTAGCATCTGCAATAGAATCCAGCCCCTGCTATTTTATGTAAAACCTTCACTAGAGAACAAACATTCTTTTCAGAATGTATTACTCTGCATAATTTTGTGTCATCTGCTAATAATGTAATTTTGCTTTCTATAACTATTTCCAGGAATTTATAAACATCTTAAAAAGCAGCCAGCTGAGTACTAAATCTTGGGATACTATACTCTGTACTTTAACTGTACTGGAGAATTCTATCCTTCAACCAATTTTTTTAGGTTTTGCCCTAGATGAATTTCCTTATTTTATAGGCCAGTCTCCAGTGTAGGACTGTTTCAAATGCCTTTGAAAAATATACTGCTTTACCGTTATCTAGGTTGCTATTTACTTCTTCATACAAGCTCAAAAGATTTGTTTGCCAAGATCTTTTCCTCATAAAACCATGTTTATTCCTGCTAATATGTGTATCTTTTACAGTATAATCCTGAATATAATACCTCATTATCCCTTCAAGCAATTTTGCCCATCACAGAGATCAAGCTCACAGGTCTATAATTCTCAGGTTGTGTTTAAGTTCCCTTCTCAAATAATGTCACCACATTGGCTTTACACCAATCTTGTGGCACTGAACCTGTGGAGAGTGATTATTTAAATATTAAAAAGAAATCTCTTGATAACTCTTAATTGAGTTCCTGAAGAACCTTTGAAGGTATACCATCAGGAACATGTGTTTTGTCAATATTAATTTTTCCCATTCTTCCTTTGACCTCTTCTTGTGTTAACACTATAACTGATAATGGTATGGTTTTCCTTGTTATTTGTTGAGGCTCTTCTATCACAGTTTATCCTTATCTTCTCTAATCAACTTTTCATCTAATTTAGAATGGTCAAGTGCACTTCTCTTACATTTTTGTCATCTAGTATCATTTATTTATTTATTATTTTATTACTCTTACTCTCCCTTATAATTTGAGTTACATTTTCTGTTTTTGCAAACCTAATTGCCATTTGCAGTTTTTGTAAATAGTCTAAATGCCTTTTTCCTTGCTATTTACTTCTTTGCATTTTTGTTTAACCCCTTAAGGACCATTGACGTACCCGGCACTTAAGGACCAATGACGGTCCTGGCACGTCACATACTTTTACTCCTGTAGGAACGCGTTGAGTAATATCAGGGACTGAAGTTGATCGCTCCAAGACAGGAGCGATCTCTTTCAGCCCCCGTTTGGCTTGCCGGCACATATGATCAGTCACGTGGGACTGCAAGTCAATGTTTCCTATCTGGTCCTTAAAGGACCGCACACCCCGGGACCGCTGGTCCTTAAGCGGTTAACCATATTAGTTGTGATCTACTTTTTTACCTTTGTTCTCCAAGGTTTTATACTGTTGAATATACTTCTGTAACCTAAAGTTACATTCTGATAATTTTCCTCAGTATTTTTCCTTTTAAATGTATAGTAATACTTCGTTTTATCTTTATTTTATTTTGTAGGCATTAAAAAAACATGAAGAACGATATAAGTCTTATTTCTCAAACCTTTATGGTTTGAGAGATATTCACAAGCAAAGTTTCCCCTCCCGCCCCTTTTACCTAGTGTAAACTATCTAGGTAAAAGGGGCGGGAGGGGAAACTTTGCTTGTGAATATCTCTTAAACCATAAAGGTTTGAGAGATAAGACTTATATCATTCTTCATGTTTTTTTAATGCCTACAAAATAAAATAAAGTTAAAACGAAGTATTACTATCCCTTTAAGTTCTATCACTTACATATAGTGTATATTTAGAAATGTGCCTGCAGATTGATAGACCATAACATACTATAAATTAAATGTAACACTCTCAGGACAAGAGGGTTGTATAAAGTATTGCAAAGCAAACATCTGGTCCTCAGTGCGTTAACCCAATGTGGTGGATACTTATCTGACACTCAAAGGGTTAATGTGGTATTTTTAAACAAATATTTCTTTCTTCAGTATTAGTATTACTATCCCTTTAAAAGCTCCTAGAGCCTTATATGCATTCTGTCCCATAGCACTGTGGTCCATTTACCATGATTTAGGTGGAATCCATCACAACCATAAAGATAGTACCCAAGAGCAAAGTTAGATCAGTGCTCCAAAAACTTAACATGTAGAACCAGAAAAAGACAAGAAGACACCTATAGTGCCGATTATCCCAATACAAACAGTTAGCGACAAGAACCACAGGTGGTGTTGAGGCAATCCAATTTTGTTTGAACATAGTACACTAGAAGCACCTCCTGTTTGTTTCTCTTCTATGTCTCTAAATCCTCATTGCTACACAAATACCTAAGACATATATTAAGCTCCTGGAATTGCCTCGTATACAATTTTAAAAACAAATAAGTAATATAATTTGGCAGTAGAAAGAGTCATCAAGTTATATTACTTATTTGTTTTTAAAATTATATATGTCTCTTTAGTATTTGATAAGGGAGTATATTCTGTGAAACGCATCATACTAGGTATACTTATTGACATTTCTTTTTATACTGTTTTGAAAACATTTTTATATATTAATAAATATACATTCTTTGGATTTGTGGCTTCCAGTCTTCATCTGGGAAAGTGAACAAAACGGGGTTTGTGTTACCCCTTTGGAATATGCTGGTTGTACCCACAACCAGCACATCATTACATGAATTATGAGTATTGGGTCACATAATTATTTGGGGATTCAGCAATGATATCTACTGGTGGTTTGCACTCATCCTGTTTTTTGCATGTAGGATGATGTACTCATGTAGGATGATGTACTCATGTAGGATTAAGTACTCATGCAGGATTATGGATTACGTACTCATGCAGTGTGATGTACTCATGCAGGATGATGTACTCATGTAGGATGATGTACTGATGCAGTATGATGTACTGATGCAGGATTATGTACTCATACAGGATGATGTACTCATGCAGGATTATGTACTCATGCAGGATGATGTACTCATGCAGGATGATGTACTCATGTAGGATGATGTACTGATGTAGGATGATGTACTCATGCAGGATTATGTACTCATGCAGGATGATGTACTCATGCAGGATGATGCACTCATGTAGGATGATGTACTGATGCAGTATGATGTACTCATGCAGTGTGATGTACTCATGCAGGATGATGTACTGATACAGGAAGATGTACTGATGCAGGATGATGTACTCATGCAGGATTATGTACTAATGCAGGATGATGTACTCATGCAGGATGATGTACTCATGTAGGATGATGTACTGATGCAGTATGATGTACTCATGCAGTGTGATGTACTAATACAGGATTATGTACTCATGCAGTATAATGTACTCATACAGTGTGATGTACTCATACAGGATTATGTACTCATGCAGTATGATGTACTCATCCAGGATTATGTACTCACCCAGGATGATGTACTGATACAGGATGATGTACTGATACAGGATGATGTACTCATGCAGGATGATGTACTCATGCAGGATGATGTACTCATGCAGGATGATGTACTCATGCAGGATGATGTACTCATGCAGGATTATGTACTCATGCAGGATGATGTACTCATGTAGGATGATGTACTGATGCAGTGTGATGTACTCATGCAGTGTGATGTACTAATACAGGATTATGTACTCATGCAGTATAATGTACTCATACAGTGTGATGTACTCATACAGGATTATGTATTCATGCAGTTTGATGTACTCATCCAGGATTATGTACTCACCCAGGATGATGTACTGATACAGGATGATGTACTCATGCAGGATGATGTACTCATGCAGGATTATGTACTCATGCAGGATGATGTACTGATGCAGTATGATGTACTCATGTAGGATTATGTACTGATGCAGTATGATGTACTCATGTAGGATGATGTACTCATGCAGGATGATGTACTGATACAGGATGATGTACTCATGCAGGATGATGCACTCATGTAGGATGATGTACTGATGCAGTATGATGTACTCATGCAGTGTGATGTACTCATACAGGATTATGTACTCATGCAGGATTATGTACTCATGCAGGATGATGTACTGATACAGGAAGATGTACTGATACAGGAAGATGTACTGATGCAGGATGATGTACTCATGCAGGATGATGTACTCATGTAGGATGATGTACTGATGCAGTATGATGTACTCATGCAGTGTGATGTACTAATACAGGATTATGTACTCATGCAGTATAATGTACTCATACAGTGTGATGTACTCATACAGGATTATGTACTCATGCAGTATGATGTACTCATCCAGGATTATGTACTCACCCAGGATGATGTACTGATACAGGATGATGTACTGATACAGGATGATGTACTCATGCAGGATGATGTACTCATGCAGGATGATGTACTCATGCAGGATGATGTACTCATGCAGGATTATGTACTCATGCAGGATGATGTACTCATGTAGGATGATGTACTGATGCAGTGTGATGTACTCATGCAGTGTGATGTACTAATACAGGATTATGTACTCATGCAGTATAATGTACTCATACAGTGTGATGTACTCATCCAGGATTATGTATTCATGCAGTTTGATGTACTCATCCAGGATTATGTACTCACCCAGGATGATGTACTGATACAGGATGATGTACTCATGCAGGATGATGTACTCATGCAGGATTATGTACTCATGCAGGATGATGTACTGATGCAGTATGATGTACTCATGTAGGATTATGTACTGATGCAGTATGATGTACTCATGTAGGATGATGTACTCATGCAGGATGATGTACTGATACAGGATGATGTACTCATGCAGGATGATGCACTCATGTAGGATGATGTACTGATGCAGTATGATGTACTCATGCAGTGTGATGTACTCATACAGGATTATGTACTCATGCAGGATTATGTACTCATGCAGGATGATGTACTGATACAGGAAGATGTACTGATACAGGAAGATGTACTGATGCAGGATGATGTACTCATGCAGGATGATGTACTCATGCAGGATGATGTACTCATGTAGGATGATGTACTGATGCAGTATGATGTACTCATGCAGTGTGATGTACTAATACAGGATTATGTACTCATGCAGTATAATGTACTCATACAGTGTGATGTACTCATACAGGATTATGTACTCATGCAGTTTGATGTACTCATCCAGGATTATGTACTCACCCAGGATGATGTACTGATACAGGATGATGTACTCATGCAGGATTATGTACTCATGCAGAATTATGTACTCATGTAGGATGATGTACTCATGCAGTATGATGTACTCATACAGGATTATGTACTCATGCAGGATTATGTACTCACGCAGGATTATGTACTCATACAGGATTATGTTCTCATGCAGTATGATGTACTCATGCAGTGTGATATACTCATACAGGATTATGTACTCACACAGGATGATGTACTGATGCAGGATGATGTACTGATACAGGAAGATGTACTGATGCAGGATGATGTACTCATGTAGGATGATGTACTGATGCAGTATGATGTACTCATGTAGTGTGATGTACTCATACAGGATTATGTACTCATGCAGTATAATGTACTCATGCAGTGTGATGTACTCATGCAGGATGATGTACTCATGCAAGATTATGTACTCATGCAATATTATGTACTCATGCAGGATTATGTACTCATGTAGGATGTTGTACTAATGCAGGATTATGTACCCATGTAGGATGATGTACTCATGCAGGATGATGTACTCATGC
The DNA here is from genome assembly GCA_037306005.1 of Rhinophrynus dorsalis. Classification (NCBI taxonomy): domain Eukaryota; kingdom Metazoa; phylum Chordata; class Amphibia; order Anura; family Rhinophrynidae; genus Rhinophrynus; species Rhinophrynus dorsalis. Next base: position 466,178,480 of record CM074723.1, read on the forward strand.
AGGATTATGTACTCATGCAGGATAATGTACTCATGCAGGTTTGTGTACTCATACAGGATGATGTACTCATGCAGGATTATGTACTCATACAGGATGATGTACTCATGGAGGATGATGTGCTCATGCAGGATTATGTACTCATGCAGTATTATGTACTCATACAGGATGATGTACTCATGTAGGATGATGTACTCATGCAGGATTATGTACTCATACAGGATGATGTACTCATGTAGGATGATGTACTCATGCAGGATGATGTACTCATGCAGTATGATGTACTAATGCAGGGTTATGTACTCATGCAGGATTATGTACTCATGCAGGATTATGTACTCAGGATTATGTACTCATGCAGTATTATGTACTCATGTAGGATGATGTACTCATGCAAGATTATGTACTCCTGCAGGATGATGTACTGATACAGGATGATGTACTGATACAGGATGATGTACTCATGTAGGATGATGTACTGATGCAGTATGATGTACTCATGTAGTGTGATGTACTCATACAGGATTATGTACTCATGCAGGATGATGTACTGATGCAGTATGATGTACTCATGTAGGATTATGTACTGATGCAGTATGATGTACTCATGTAGGATGATGTACTCATGCAGGATGATGTACTGATACAGGATGATGTACTCATGCAGTATGATGTACTCATGTAGGATGATGTACTCATGCAGGATTATGTACTCATGCAGGATGATGTACTGATGCAGGATGATGTACTCATGTAGGATTATGTACTGATGCAGTATGATGTACTCATGTAGGATTATGTACTGATGCAGTATGATGTACTCATGTAGGATGAAGTACTCATGCAGGATGATGTACTCATGCAGGATGATGTACTGATACAGGATGATGTACTCATGCAGTATGATGTACTCATGCAGGATGATGTACTCAGGCAGGATGATGTACTCATGCAGTATGATGTACTAATGCAGGGTTATGTACTCATGCAGGATTATGTACTCATGCAGGATTATGTACTCAGGATTATGTACTCATGCAGTATTATGTACTCATGTAGGATGATGTACTCATGCAAGATTATGTACTCCTGCAGGATGATGTACTGATACAGGATGATGTACTCATGCAGGATGATGTACTCATGCAGGATTATGTACTCATGCAGGATGATGTACTGATGCAGTATGATGTACTCATGTAGGATTATGTACTGATGCAGTATGATGTACTCATGTAGGATGATGTACTCATGCAGGATGATGTACTGATACAGGATGATGTACTCATGCAGTATGATGTACTCATGTAGGATGATGTACTCATGCAGGATTATGTACTCATGCAGGATGATGTACTGATGCAGGATGATGTACTCATGTAGGATTATGTACTGATGCAGTATGATGTACTCATGTAGGATGAAGTACTCATGCAGGATGATGTACTCATGCAGGATGATGTACTGATACAGGATGATGTACTCATCCAGTATGATGTACTCATGCAGGATGATGTACTCAGGCAGGATTATGTACTCATGCAGGATGATGTACTCATGCAAGATTATGTACTCATGCAGTATTATGTACTCATGCAGGATTATGTACTCATGTAGGATGATGTACTCATGCAGGATTATGTACTCATGTAGGATGATGTACTCATGCAGGATTATGTACTCATGCAGGATTATGTACTCATGCAGGTTTGTGTACTCATACAGGATGATGTACTCATGCAGGATTATGTACTCATACAGGATGATGTACTCATGGAGGATGATGTACTCATGGAGGATGATGTGCTCATGCAGGATTATGTACTCATGCAGTATTATGTACTCATACAGGATGATGTACTCATGTAGGATGATGTCCTCATGCAGGATTATGTACTCATACAGGATGATGTACTCATGTACAGAGCCGGATCACAGGCAAGGCGCACAAGGCGCCTGCCTAGGGCCCGGCCAAATGAGGGGGGCCCGGAAACTTCATCCTAGACTGTCTCTACTCTGCTGTCTGCTCAGTGCTCCCCCAGTCCCCCCATAAGTCTTTATGCCGCACTGATTCTCTTGAGCCCGGCCGCCCGGTCAAATGAGGCAGGGCGCCCGGTGGAAACCTCATCCCTGCTCACTCTCAGTGTCATGATTAATGATGTCCCCACACTCCGCGTGCTCCTCCTAGGCTAGACAGAATTAATTAAGTGGCTGAGGTTCAGTCTTCATGCTGTATTGTGCCGTGCGTATGTGTCAGGACTTCCTGTTCTCCTGACACATGCGCATATGGGGTCATGGGGAGGGTTACGCAGCACACTGACTGGTCACGCGGTGGCAGGGCTACATAATAAAAGAGCTCCCCTCCCGCGCTCTTTTGGGAGGCAACTTCTATTAGCAGCAGATGCACACTGGCAGTAGAGCTTGGGGGCAGATGAATGCATACGCGCACACGGTAAGGGCCCAGGCCTACTATGCCCAGCAGATGTAACAAGCACTGAACACAAGTATGGGTAGCCCAAACTGCAGTCTGCTCTCAGTTTATCTCTGATATCTCTCACATGGGTGGTACAGATTTTTGCACTCCCACTGCAATAACCACTAGCTCAGAATCTCACATCTTACACACTGGTACATCCAAAGGGCCAGAGGTCTAAACTTTCCTCTGTGTATGGAGTGGACACTTTGGTTCCATAGAAAACATTGACAATGGAATTGTTGAAGTTGCTTTGAGGTTCTGAAGCCCTAGGTGGATGACTAAGGCCTAATGAGTATTATACTTTAGGGATTTTCTTTAGCTCACACTTGTCTGCATCCATGAAAGCTGGCTTACTTTATTGTATTTGTCAGTGGAAATGAACGTGCAGCCCTCTTGTTGGACTACATGTGTGATCATAGTGATGATAATGGGAGTGGTCATCTTACCACAGTTGTAGGGCTGCAGGTTACTCAAATTTAATATAAATTTACAGCTTCAGGGACAAAGCAAACATGGTATTTTTGTTATTTGCATTTATATTTGGGTTACTAATAGTGATGAGCGAGCACCCCAATGCTCGGGTGTTTGGGTGCTCTGACCGAGCACCCCCTGAGGCTCGAGTGCTCGGCCGAGCACCCGAGCCCCATTGAAGTCAATGGGAGGACTCGAGCATTACACCAGGCACCCCCTGCTCTGATGAGGGGAGGGTGCCTGGTTCATAGGAAAAGGTCAGAAAAGGATGGAAACACCACAGAAATGGTTCAGGGACAGCATAGGGAGGATGTCTGGATGCATCTTGGACTCCAACATCGCTGCTGGGAACGATGTTTCGCCCGTAGTACACCATTTTTACAGACTGACCATAAAACACACAAAAAGGAAAATAAAAACGACTTTAGGCGAAAAATTGTTACCAAACAATATTTGCTGTATATTTACTTGTATATCATCTGCAAATTCTCCCAAAAATTTCCTTGATTTTCTGAAGTGAGGCCATGATTAAGAGGGAAACGTGCGCAGAGGCAAATTCTCCCAAAAATTTCCTTGATTTTCAGAACTGAGGCCATGATTAAGAGGGAAACGTGCGCTGAGCTGACCATCTAAAACATTATGGGTGAGGGTCTGCTGCAGAGCTGACCATCCTAAACATTATATGCGAAGGCCCGCTAGTGAGCTGACGCTATAAAACATTATATGAGAGGGCCCGCTAGAGAGCTGACCCAATAAAACATTATATGAGAAGGCCCGCTGGTGAGCTGACCTATATAAAAATTGGCAAACAGGGCCCGCTGGTGAGCTGACCCTATATAAAAATTATATCACAGGGCCCGCTGGTGAGCTGGCCCTATATAAAAATTATATCACAGGGCCCGCTGGTGAGCTGGCCCTATATAAAAATTATAGCACAGGGCATATGGAAGAGGAGGAGGAGGATGAGAAGATTAAGAGTCAACCATATACCCGTTTTTTGGGTGGAAGGGGTGAATGGGAATACAGAGTATTCACATCATTGTAAATAACATATATAAAGTGAGTTTATGTTCCCCCGCGGCTTTCCTCCAGTGGAGTGGAGAAGTCAGGGGAAATCCAGGCCTTGTTCATTTTTATAAGTGTCAACCTATCAGCATTGTCGGTGGAAAGGCGGATACGCTTATCTGTTATGATGCCACCAGCAGCACTAAATACCCGCTCAGACAGAACGCTGGTGGCAGGGCAGGCCAGCACCTCCAAGGCGTAGAGTGCCAGTTCATACCACGTGTCCAGCTTGGACACCCAGTAGTTGTAAGGCACAGAGGGATCATTGAGGACGCTGACACGGTCTGCTACGTACTCCTTCACCATCTTCCAAAACTTTTCCCTCCTTGTGACACTAGGCTGCGCATCAGGTGAGGGTGCTGGCGGGGTGTCATGAAGGTGTCCCACGCCTTGGAGAGTGTTGCCCTGCCTTTCTCGGAACTGCTGTGTGCTCCCCTTTTCTCCCCTTCTCGGCTGGCCAAGGTAGCACGTACTCTGCCGCCAGCGTTGTCAGATGGAAAATTTTGGAGCAATTTTTCGACAAGAACCTTCTGGTATTGCACCATTTTGCTTGTCCTCTCCACCGGAGGAATGAGAGATGAGAAATTCTCTTTGTAGCGGGGGTCCAGAAGGGTGAACACCCAGTAATCCGTGTTGTTTAAAATGCGTATAACGCGTGGGTCACGGGAAAGGCAGCCTAACATAAAGTCAGCCATGTGTGCCAGAGTACCAACAGTCAAGATTTCGCTGTCCTCACCAGGAGGATGACTCTCAATATCCTCATCCTCTTCCTCCTCTTCTGCCCACCCACGCTGAAGAGATGGAACTAAAGTTCCATGGCTACCCTCTGTAGCGGAGGCAACCGTGTCTTCCTCCTCCTCCTCCTCCTCCTCCGCCTCCTCCAATTGTCGCTGAGAAGACGAAGTGAGGGTGCTCTGGCTATCACCTTGTGTAAGCTCTTCCTCCCCCATTTCCACCTCTTCCACATGCAAAGCGTCGGTTTTAATTGTGAGCAGCGAGCGTTTCAGTAGACACAGAAGTGGGATGGTTACACTGATAATAGCGTTATCGCCGCTCACCATCTGTGTCGATTCCTCAAAATTGCGTAAAACCTCGCAGAGGTCTGACATCCATTCCCACTCCTCACTTCTGATTACAGGAAGTTGAACGGAGAGGCGACGACCGTGTAACAGCTGGTACTCCACTACTGCCCTCTGCTGCTCACAAAGCCGGGCCAACATGTGGAAGGTGGAGTTCCAGCGCGTGCTCACGTCACACAGCAGCCGGTGAGCTGGCAATTGTAAGCGCTGCTGCAGCTTCAACAGGCCGGCCGAAGCTGTAGATGACTTACGGAAATGTGCACACACGCGGCGCACCTTGGTCAAGAGATCATGCACATTGGGGTAGGTTTTTAGAAATCGCTGCACCACTAAATTAAATACATGCGCTAGGCATGGTACGTGTGTGAGCTTGCCGAGCTCCAAAGCCGCCACCAAGTTACGCCCATTATCACACACAACCATGCCTGGTTGCAGGTTGAGTGGCGAGAGCCACTGCTCGGTCTGGTGACTAATCCCCTGCAACAGCTCTGAGGCCGTGTGCTGTTTGTCCCCAAGGCAGATCAGCTTCAGCACGGCCTGTTGACGCTTCCCCACTGCAGTGCTACACTGCTTCCAGCTACTGGCTGATGGGGGAGTGGCGCTGCGTGTAGAGAATTCGGAGGTGGAAACGGAGGAGGAGGAGCCAATAACGTAGGTGCTGGTGGAAACCCTGATGGAGGTAGGGCCCGCAATCCTCGGCGTGGGTAGCACCCGTGCCATCCCAGGGTCCGAGTCGCTCCCAGCCTCCACGACATTCACCCAGTGTGCCGTCAGGGAAATGTAGCGTCCCTGGCCACAAGCACTTGTCCATGTGTCAGTCGTTAAGTGGACCTTCCCAGTAACTGCGTTGGTCAGGGTACGGGTGATGTTACGGGACACATGGTGGTGTAATGCGGGGATGGCACACCGGGAAAAGTAGTGGCGGCTGGGGACCGCGTACCGAGGGACAGCTGCTGCCATCAGGCTGCGGAAGGACTCAGTGTCCACAAGCCTAAATGGCAGCATTTCGATGGCCAGTAATTTTGAAAGGTGTGAGGTTAGTGCTATGGCCTGTGGGTGGGTGGCTGGGTACTTTCTCTTGCGCTCAAATGCCTGGGGTAACGACATTTGGACGCTGTGCTGGGACAGGGAAGTGGATGTGGTCGCTGATGGTGCTTCAGATGGTACAGGTGCAGGGCGGGAGGTATGCGGGCCTGCGCCTTCGACAGGCGATTGGCCGGCACCGAAAACAGGGGAAGAGGAGGCAGTGGTGTGGCCTGCAGACACAGATGGGCGATCCAGGCGTTCCTCCCACTTACTACGGTGCTTGGATGCCATGTGTCGGATCATGCTGGGGGTGGTGAGGTTTCTAGTGTTCATGCCTCGGCTCATTCTGGTGTGGCACAGGTTGCAAACTACAATTCTTTTGTCGTCCGCACTTTCCTTAAAAAAACGCCATACCGCGGAACACCTACCCTTTGGCAAGGTAGATTTACGCAAGGGGGTGCTCCGTGGAACATTTGCGGGCCGGTTTGGTGCGGCCCTTCTGTAGCCACACCACTGCCTCTTCCAGCCTGTTGCGGTGCTGCAGATGGCTCACCCTCAGGACTGCTGACATCGCTCGGCTCTACACCTTCCCAGGTGGGGTCAGTCACCTCATCGTCCACCAAGTCCTCCTCCACTTCCTCACTCTGATCATCCTCCTCAAGTCTTGATCCCACCACATACTCAGTCATTGACAACTGTATAACATTCTCCTCAACAAGGTCTTGAGACGGAAATAGTGGTTGATTTAATGGCAACTGTGTCTCATCATCATCATCATCATCCACTACTTCCTTTGACCTTAAATGCCGTTCACATCTGTCATCTTCTTGTGATTGGGTAGCCTCTAGAGGTTGTGAATCAGGGCACAAGATGTCATGTTCCTCTGCAAGCGTGCTTGGAGAGAGGGTCAAATGAAGGATTGGTGATGAGACGAGCTCCTCACTATATCCCAGTGTGGGATCACTTCTTTGACCAGACCGTGTATGGTGGGAGGAAGGATGATCAGAGTGAGGATTATTTTGACCAGACTCTTGGCTACTGAGAGTGGACTTGGTGGAAGACAGGGTGGTGCTTAACCGACTGGAAGCAGTATCAGCTGTCATCCAACCGACCACCTGTTCGCAGTGGTCGGACCTCGAGAGTGATGTCCTGCGACGCCCTGTAAAATTACACATGAAGCTAGGTATGGTGGATGTCTTTCTTTCTTGTGCTCTGGCACCAGGCACAGTTTCTCCGCGTCCTGACCCGCGCCCTGAACTTTCAGGATCACGTCCACTTCCCCGTCCCTTTTTACCCGCCTTCTTCATCTTACACAGAATATGTGACTTTAATATTTGAGTTTGAAAACTTAACAGTATTTCTTACTATTCTGCAACTGTGCAGAGTACACAGAATAGGCTGCTAAACTGCGGTGACACACACTGAATGGAATATGTGACTTTGATATTTGAGTTTGAAAACTTAACACTATTTCTTACTATTCTGCAACTCTGCAGAGTACACAGAATAGGCTGCTAAACGGCGGTGATACACACTGAATGGAATATGTGACTTTAATATTTGAGTTTGAAAACTTAACAGTATTTCTTACTATTCTGCAACTGTGCAGAGTACACAGAATAGGCTGCTAAACGGCGGTGATACACACTGAATGGAATATGTGACTTTGATATTTGAGTTTGAAAACTTAACACTATTTCTTACTATTCTGCAACTCTGCAGAGTACACAGAATAGGCTGCTAAACGGCGGTGATACACACTGAATGGAATATGTGACTTTAATATTTGAGTTTGAAAACTTAACAGTATTTCTTACTATTCTGCAACTCTGCAGAGTACACAGAATAGGCTGCTAAACGGCGGTGAAACACACTGAATGGAATATGTGACTTTAATATTTGAGTTTGAAAACTTAACACTATTTCTTACTATTCTGCAACTCTGCAGAGTACACAGAATAGGCTGCTAAACGGCGGTGACACACACTGAATGGAATATGTGACTTTAATATTTGAGTTTGAAAACTTAACACTATTTCTTACTATTCTGCAACTCTGCAGAGTACACAGAATAGGCTGCTAAACGGCGGTGACACACACTGAATGGAATATGTGACTTTAATATTTGAGTTTGAAAACTTAACAGTATTTCTTACTATTCTGCAACTCTGCAGAGTACACAGAATAGGCTGCTAAACGGCGGTGATACACACTGAATGGAATATGTGACTTTGATATTTGAGTTTGAAAACTTAACAGTATTTCTTCCTATTCTGCAACTCTGCACAGTACACAGAATGTGCTGCTAAACTGCGGCGAAGCACACTGAATGGAATATGTGACTTTGATATTTTAGTTTGAAGACTTAACAGTATTTCTTCCTATTCTGCAACTCTGCACAGTACACAGAATGTGCTGCTAAACTGCGGCGAAGCACACTGAATGGAATATGTGACTTTGATATTTTAGTTTGAAGACTTAACAGTATTTCTTCCTATTCTGCAACTCTGCACAGTACACAGAATGTGCTGCTAAACTGCGGCGACGCACACTGAATGGAATATGTGACTTTGATATTTTAGTTTGAAGACTTAACAGAATGTGCTCTAATCTGCAACTTTGCACACTAAACAGAATGTGCTCTAATCTGCAACTTTGCACACTAAACAGAATGTGCTCTAATCTGCAACTGTGCACACTAAACAGAATGTGCTCTAATCTGCAACTTTGCACACTAAACAGAATATTTTTTTTTTTTTTTTTTTGTTTTTTTCCCCCCACACAAAATAACCTGCTGCCCCCACACACAGTAGTCCTAAAAAGGACTTTTGGTTCTTTTTTTTCACAATTTTTGTTTTTTTCCTCCCTACACTGCCTTTCCCTTCCTATCCTCAGCTCTCCCTGGCTCAGACTGAGCCGAACTCGATGGTCAGGTGCTATACAGCACCCGACCACGGGTTCTGGCCAGCCAATCAGTGTAATGCCAGCAGCCAACATGGCTGCTGGCATTACACCGATGTCAGAGCCTCCCTGCACGTTTATTGGCTGCGCAGCAACCGCAAAACGTGCGGGGAGGAGACCCGAACATGGCGGGCGAGCACATGCGGTACTCGTACGAGTACCGCCATGTGCCGAGCAGAGCGATGCTCGAGCCGATCCGAGCATCGGCCGAGCATGCTCGCTCAACACTAGTTACTAATTGTTTGTATACAGGTTACAGATTAATTTTAAAAAATAACCCCTTGGATGCTAGAGAGGTCTCAAACACATTACTTCAGAATGAACGCTTCCTCCAATTCTCTGTTCTTCCCATAGGAAGTCGTAAACACACAGTCCTAATGATAACTCACTGTTACCTATACACTTAGCTAATGTACATTAAAAACAACTGCTGCCTGTTGGACGCTGACACAGTACATAGCTACACTATGTAAGCTGTCTGCAAGCAAAGGTCCCCAGCACCTACAACATGGTACTTGGAGGCCACTCCAGCAGTCTGTCCATATCATGACTCATAATTTTAATAGAGCACACTTTTCCCCGTTAATATTATAAGAGATATGATTTGGACAGACTGCAGGACTTCAGGAGGAGAATGGGATATGCTGTCATATTAACCATTTAACCCTCGCCCACTGAAAAGGTTAAGTGTGAAATAGCTATCCCACTACTATACAGGGCATTGCACCCTCCCCTACTCCTACCTAAAGCACGGACCGGACGATCTTTGGTCTTTCTCTATCTGTGTGTCTTGGACCAACCACTGCTGATTTACAGCTGAGACACAGACACTCTGACATTCTCTGTCTTATATAGCAGCTGGGGAAGATAGAACTGGGCTTCCACTGCATTTATTATCCCTGAGCAAAAACTTCTCATTTAGTGGCACACTGTTCACACAGACTCTTAACAGGTTATGATAGTTGCCAGTGAAATATACAGTCACTGATACACACGTATGCAACACACAGACAGACATGTTTATGTCTCCATGTTGTACACTGCATATGTGTCTCTTTGTTTCTGTATGTCACTGCATGTGTGTGTATTTCTGTGTGTCTGCATGCCTGTATGTATCCCACTCTGTGTATGTGTGTTCCATGCATGTCTGTCTGACACTGCGTATGTTCGTGTGTGTGTGTGTTTCCAAGCACATGTCTGTGTCTGTCAGTGTCTGTGTGTGTGTGTGTGTTGCATATGTCTGTGTATATCAGCCTCTTTAGATTTGCCAGACGGCATAACGCGATGGACATAGAAATATATTGTTAAAGGATGTATATAAGAGGAAAGCCTATGTGCCTTAGGGTCCAAACAGGGCTTATAATTTGAAGTCCTTTGCTACTAGCCAGACCTGAAAAGTTACTCACCACTGCAATCCAATACATACCCACCAGGGCTGAATTTCTACTCGCCAGGGCTAAATTTTCACTCCCCATTGGCTATTGGCGAGTGGAAATTTTGAGCCCTGGGTCCAAAAGTCAATAAATCCTTGAATGTCACAATGCTGCTAGTCACCTCCAAGGACCTCCAAGACATGGTTTACCATATGAAACAAGAAAAAGAAAATAGGGATGGAGTAATTTATGTATCATGTATGTTTGTATACAATATTTGTACACACACACATTGTGCTTTTTTCTTCTTGGATATGCTTTATCACTAAAACTCAACCTGGGAAGAGAGTTATGAGTTACAAGTATAAATGAGTGTGTTGAGGATTGGGGTGACGAGGAATCAATTATAAGGGTGACTGTATGAAACCTGTCAGTGTGTTGGGGGATTGGAGGGGGGCCCCAAAGGGGTGCCTTGCCTAGGGCCCTGTGGAGTGTTGATCCGGCTCTGCTCATGTAGGATGATGTACTCATGCAGGATGATGTACTCATGCAGTATGATGTACTAATGCAGGGTTATGTACTCATGCAGGATTATGTACTCATGCAGGATTATGTACTCAGGATTATGTACTCATGCAGTATTATGTACTCATGTAGGATGATGTACTCATGCAAGATTATGTACTCCTGCAGGATGATGTACTCATGCAGGATTATGTACTGATGCAGGATTATGTACTGATGCAGGATTATGTACTCATGCAGTATTATGTACTCATGGAGGATTATGTACTCATGTAGGATGATGTACTAATGCAAAATTATGTACTCCTGCAGGATGATGTACTCATGCAGGATTATGTACTCCTGCAGGATGATGTACTCATGCAGGATGATGTACTCATGCAGGAAGATGTATGCATGCAGGAAGATGTATGCATGCAGGAAGATGTACGCATGCAGGATGATGTACTCATGCAGGATGATGTACTCATGCAGGAAGATGTACGCATGCAGGATTATGTAAGCATGCAGGAAGATGGACGCATGCAGTATGATGTACACATGGGTTTGTGATAACGTGTACACAGGAATCTGTGAAACAGTGTGTGAATGTTGAAACTTGGTATAATTCCAAATGATGACATGTGCTCATATTTATAAAAGCACACTGGAGATATTCTGGAATAAACCAACTGCATCATAGAGGGAGAAGGAAAGATTCTTACATTTCCATGCACTTGAATAGAGCTTTTTAACCCCTTGAATTCCAGAGAGGTCTCCAATACAATGTCAGACCTCTTTCTCTCTGCATTCAGTGGGTTAAAACCCCAATTTAATTCAAGAGGAATGTTAATTTTTCTCTATGGCACAATTGGTTCACCCTTTGAGTGTCAGAGGGATACACAACGGATTGCAAAAGCAATTCATTGTCTACCCCTCTGGCACTCAGAGTGTTAACCCAAAAATAAGTCCAGATATTTTTTATATATATATATAAATATGGTCCGTAAGGTTTTACAAAGAGATTTGCTTTTTGCAGTTAGGTTTTGATCGAATTGACTTCAAAGTTATTATTATTAACCCTTTGAGTGCCAGAGTGATAGGCAACTCATTGCCACTCTGACACTCAAAGGGTTAATATTTATTTTCAGTGTAATTGTGAGATGATGAAACAACAAATGGAAACAATAACATTTTAAAATTACTGAAGAAAGAAATATTTGTTTAAAAATACCACATTAACCCTTTGAGTGCCAGATAAGTATCCAACACATTGGGTTAACCCTCTGAGGACCAGATGTTTGCTTTGCAATACGTTATACAACCCTCTTGTCCTGAGAGTGTTACATTTTATTTATAGTATGTTATGGTCTATCAATCTGCAGGCACATTTCTAAATATACACTATATGTAAGTGATAGAACTTAAGTTGGATTTTGGAACGTGTTTCTTTAAAGGATAGTGAAGAATTAGATGTAATTGCTATAAAAAAAAAAGCCCGCAATATGAACTAGTATCAGAATGGGACCCGCAGGGTCGGATTCACAACCCAGGCTTCTCTAGGTAAGGTACTCTATATGACCTTAGCTCCACCCATGACCACATTCCACTTCTCACATAACCCCACCCACAGTCCCACAGAGTGTTTGGCACATAACAAGCTTTAAAGGGATAGTAATGTTTTACAAAAACAGCAGCTCCAACTAATCTTCATAGTATTTGGGCAGTGGAGAGTGTTATTTCAGTACTGTCAGAGTTGTAGTTGAAGAGTAATTGAATGATAAAGTATCCCCTCCCGCCCCTTTCATCTAGTATAAGCTGCCTTCCCTCAGATGTGGAATCTGGTCACTTGACCAGACAGATAACAGAGGGACAATCTTCTTACTGTGGCAATAAGGAAAACCCTGCCCCCCTTGACAGGTTTTTCAGGTTTTCCCTTATGATCACTGAATATTGTTCATCTCTGTGATCCATCCGGACAGTCTTGCTGCTCTGAGGTGAGCAGTGTTATATCAGTAAAAGGGATGGGAGGGAGATACTTTATCATTCAATTACTCTTGTACTACAACTCTGACAGTAATGAAATAACACTCTCCATGGCCCAAGTGCTATGATAATTATTTGGAGCTACTTTTATTATGAAACATTACTATCCCTTTAAGTCCTTGGTTGCTAGAGAGAACAAGCAGCCCAATAGTTCTTGTTGGAATTCAGTTCCCACCATCTGTTCCTGGGAATCGTAGTCCAACAACACGCACACAGATGAAAATGACCTTCTCTACTGTCTACTGTAAAGCTGAATCTGCATTACTTTGGTGGTGATCACTGGTCTATACTGGAATGGCTGCAGTTTCCCAGTCGCTTGTTTCTGAAGGGTGTCACTATTTTCAGTTTACACTTTTCAGACACTGGCTGCTGTGACTACAGTTTTCCTAGATTTGTATCTTACCAGTATGTTGGGTTACCTAAATAAATATTCATCTGTCACTCAAATTGTACATGAGACCTCACAAATGTGTTTTGGAAGCAGCATAAATACATGCACTGCGGAAAAGTTGTGTAATAATTGCTGTGTGCTAGAAAGCAATCTTTCATTTACTCTTCTACCCAAACAAGTGTCGGAATGCAGCGCAAAACACAATACAGTATCTGTTTGATTCGTTCAAAGCTGTGGCTCTCAAACAGTTTGCTGTTGTGCAACCCTATGAACCAAATAATTTAACCCCTTAACCTTTTGAGTGCCAGAGGGGTACATAATGTATTGCACACCCCTCTGGCACTCAAAGGGTCAAACGTTAGAGATTTCGTTTTGGTTTGAAAAGCAGTGAAGACCTGTAGTGCTTTAAATGATTGGCATACAATTAACCCTTTGATTGCCAGAGGGGTACACAATGCATTGCGTACCTCTCTGGTACTCAAAGGGTTAATTACATATATAAATAGGAATGCTATTTTGCTAGATAGAAAGGGTGATAAATAGGTAGATAGATAGATAGACAGACAGACAGATAGATATCAGATAGATAGATAGATAGATAGATAGATATTAGATAGATAGATAGATAGATAGATAGATAGATAGATAGATAGATAGATATGAGATAGATAGATAGATAGATAGATAGATAGATAGATAGATATGAGATAGATAGATAGATAGATATGAGATAGATAGATAGATATGAGATAGATAGATAGATAGATAGATAGATATGAGATAGATAGATAGATAGATAGATAGATAGATAGATAGATAGATATGAGATAGATAGATAGATAGATAGATAGATAGATAGATAGATATGAGATAGATAGATAGATAGATAGATAGATATGAGATAGATAGATAGATATGAGATAGATATGGGATAGATAGATATGAGATAGATAGATAGATAGATAGATAGATAGATAGATAGATAGATAGATATTAGATAGATAGATAGATAGATAGATATGAGATAGATAGATAGATAGATAGATAGATATGAGATAGATAGATAGATAGATAGATAGATAGATAGATAGATAGATATTAGATAGATAGATAGATAGATAGATAGATAGATAGATAGATAGATATGAGATAGATAGATAGATAGATAGATAGATAGATAGATAGATAGATATTAGATAGATAGATAGATATGAGATAGATAGATAGATAGATAGATAGATATGAGATAGATATGAGATAGATAGATAGATAGATAGATAGATATGAGATAGATAGATAGATATGAGATAGATAGATAGATAGATATGAGATAGATAGATAGATAGATAGATAGATAGATAGATAGATAGATATGAGATAGATAGATAGATAGATAGATAGATATTAGATAGATAGATAGATATGAGATAGATAGATAGATATATAGATAGATAGATAGATAGATAGATATGAGATAGATATGAGATAGATAGATAGATAGATAGATAGATAGATAGATAGATAGATAGATATGAGATAGATAGATAGATATGAGATAGATAGATAGATAGATAGATAGATAGATAGATAGATATGAGATAGATAGATAGATAGATAGATAGATAGATAGATATGAGATAGATAGATAGATATGAGATAGATATGAGATATAGATAGATAGATATGAGATAGATAGATAGATAGAAAGATAGATAGATAGATAGATATGAGATAGATATGGGATAGATAGATATGAGATAGATAGATAGATAGATATGAGATAGATAGATAGATATGAGATAGATATGAGATATAGATAGATAGATATGAGATAGATAGATAGATAGATAGATAGATAGATAGATAGATAGATATGAGATAGATAGATATGAGATAGATAGATAGATAGATAGATAGATAGATAGATAGATAGATACGAGAAATAGAGAGATAGACAGATGGACAGACACAGAGATGGATAGATAGAAAATAATGTAATTCCCCTGGAAGTCACAGAACTACACATACACTGACTGACACCCGAGCCTTGTCCCTCTGTCCCACTGGTAATCATAGAACTAGACAAACACTGTATGACATCCTGGTATTTTTCCAACATACACTATTTGATACTCCAACCTTTTAGCTGGTCACTGCTATACACAGAACCACATATACACTGACTGACACCCGGTCTTGTCCCATTGTCCCCTGGTAGTCACAGAACCTAATGCACTGTCTGATATCCCAGCTGCATCCCCATGTCCACTGGAAGCCACAGAACCACAAGTACACTGTCTGATACTCCAAACTCTTTCCACTGTGCACTGGGATACACATAACTACACATACACTGTCTGACATTCCAAGCTCTTTCCACTGTCCACTGGGATACACATAACTACACATACACTGTCACACTCCAGCCTTGTTCCACTGTCCACTGGGATACACATAACTACACATACACTGTCACACTCCAGCCTTGTTCCACTGTCCACTGGGATACACATAACTACACATACACTGTCACACTCCAGCCTTGTTCCACTGTCCACTGGGATACACATAACTACACATACACTGTCACACTCCAGCCTTGTTCCACTGTCCACTGGGATACACATAACTACACATACACTGTCACACTCCAGCCTTGTTCCACTGTCCACTGGGATACACATAACTACACATACACTGTCACACTCCAGCCTTGTTCCACGGTCCACTGGGATACACATAACCACAAGTATGCACTGTCTGATACTCCAAACTTTACCAACTCATTTACATCCACTGACAAATACCTAGAGCCAAATAGCTCATAAATTATTGTTGGAAATAATAAAAAGGCTAACATTACTATAGGTGCTTCAAAATCGGCTATTTGTTTCAAAGGTATAGTTTGATTTTAGAGGAACACTAAGCCCCTGTTACCTTACAATGGCCAGGAAATCCTAATGGTCTGTATGAATTTTGACCTTGTGCTTTTGTTCAAGAAATAACATCTTCAGTCAGTCCCGGGACTAGGGGTGAGCGAAAAGTGTGAAAAATTTCGCGAAAACGTGCCGATTTCTCGCTTTTCCTGCGAATAATTTTCCCTTTCCGCCTATGCAAAAATGTCCTCCTTTTCGCCTATTTTAACAAATTTTCCGCCTATGTTAACACATTTTCTGCCTATTTTAACACATTTTCCTATAGGTACTACATTTCCCACTGTAATATTACTTCTTCTGAGGGCTGAAGTTTAGAAATAAGTGGCTGAAAGTCAGAGTTGTGAGTCCTACAGGAACATATGGCTTGAAAAATGTGTTAGCATGCAGAATGCATTTGTCCTTTGCCCACAACACTTTCTTGCTTAAGTGACGCTGGCACATATTCAGGATGATATCAAGTAATAAAAAATAAAGTACAATCTACGATGTGGTAGATATGTATTGCAGTGGTGGTGGTGGGGGACTGGCATGGTGTGATTTGTACTGTATCCTGCTTCTCAGATTATTGACACACATTACTTATCAGTCATAGCAGTGGTCCCATCTGTCCTCCACCTCCAACCCCTACTTCTGTTAATATATTTGTCCTGGCTTTGTCTGTCATGTGTTGTGTCTGCTGCTACTACTACTACTGGAGCTGGATGTTGATGTAATTCTACTGCCACTACTACTAGATGTCAAAGGTGCAGCACTTACAGCAGCAGTACCAGAGGTACTCGTCATATCTAACACTGTAGATGTTAACCTGTGTTGCTGTTGCTGGGTGCTCAAAACAGGTGTGTGTGGCTGAGTGGGACTTGGACTTTGAAGAGGCAATGATGCTGAAGATGACTGATAGGGTGACTATGTGCTTTTTGACATCTGTACTTGTCCAGGGTCAGACTTTCCAATGGCTTTCTCAAACACTTTATAGACAGGCACAGTGCTCCTTAGAAGTGGTGGAAGATACAGCCTTTGACTTTCTGCTAATCTTATAGCCATGACATCATCCTCACTCTCAACTTCATCTGTATCTGAACAAGAGAAGGATGCTGGAGGGATATATTCTAGATCTGCATCATCATCAGTCATCATTAGGTCATCCTCAGCAGCATCAGCATCACCTGACAGTTCTTGCCCACTACTACCCTTATATTCCTCTAACCTTTTGGAGGTCTCAAACAATTTCTTTTTACTTTTACTAGAGCAAAATTCACTACTACAGGTGTTTTGGTGTCTCACTGTCTGATGCAGCAGGAGATTCAGCTGCTACACCTTCCTCTATTATGCTGTTGCCAGTATCATCAACACTTGAATGTGACTTTTTGTCGTCTTCAGGGTTCTTCTTGTATGGTTCTATATTTCTACTGGCACTGGTGGTACTGGACCTAGTTTTGCTGGGACCTTGACAAACTGCATCCTCCCTTGGAGTAAAGGGATCATCATCATTGATTGCACACGCTGCAACAACCATTGCTGCAGTAGTTTTTTGAAATACTGCTTTACGCTCACGTCCCTACACTGCTCCACCCCTCCCCCTTCCCATTGTGCATTTGCTGGACATTATGCAACTACACTGTGTTTTTTACTGTACAGTGCACAACACAACTGATGGAGCTGTATGATGCCTTGCCTAAGCCCAGTCAGCTGTCTGTCACTGTCAACTAAGATATTTCGTTTTTTATACTTTTATTTTTTTTTATTTTTTTTTTTAAGTTTTTCACCCTGTTGTCTTATCACAGTCTGTACAAAACAAATTTTAACTGAAAAAGAAAATCAATGTCTTTCCCCAGGCTTCCCCACCCAGCACAGGGACAATACCAGCAAGATCAGCAAGCAAATAGGTTGCCTGTGTCTTGCCTGTCAGTCACATGGAATTTTGGAGTATTTGGGGGACAACCTCTTTCCTCCCTTCTTATCCCCTAGAGTGCCCCCAGACTCCCCTAATACAGAGAACAAATGTTCTACCTAAATGACTTCCTAAACTAAGCTTCAATTCCCCTTTATTTGCCTATCTCCTCTAGCTAAAAAACATGCTGCTCTCTCCTCTCACAAACACAAAATGGCTGCTGTGAGACCTGGCAGCCTTTTATATGGCTGTAGAGAACTTTTTTTCCCATTGATTTCAATGGGCGGAAAAGGCGGGAAAAACGGGAAAAATGGCACTTTTCGTGGGACATTTTTCACCAAGTGGAAAGTGCTATTATTCACCAATTTCAGTATGAGGCGAAAATTTTCGCCCATCCCTACCCGGGACGACATGACGTTGTTGAAAGTTTTTTTTCAAACTGAAGTAGTCAGAGCGCAATGCAATGCTTTGGATACCTTTCTGGCACTCAAAGAGTTAAATATACGGGATATTCAACTCATTACAAAACAATGTATTTCACAACCCTCTTGTCTTTAACCTTTTGCGTGCCAGAGGGGTATGCAATGTGTTGTTTACCCCTCTGGCACTTAAAAAGTTTGGGATGTGATTACCATGTGCACTGAGTAGTGTCTGAGTTTCTGTGGTTCTGCTAGCAACTGTCATGTCTGCCTCCATGGACATAGCACCAGACCTTCCAACATTTCAAATGGTCAAATAAGGACACTTGTGCTTTAGGTGGTGTTTTGGGGTGTGTGGCTTGTGGGCGGGGCATTACCAAGAATTTTTTGGTTACTTTGTGACCTATTGACACCTCTTTGTGTAACTGAATAAATGATTTAGAGGAAGATCAAAGTATTTTATTTACACAGATTCATATACGGATGATTAATTAAACGTATGTGAGATTTATTACTGTGGAGCAATGTGATAACTTATACACACACCACACAGTCTGATCTCCTAAACACAGGGACACCAGGGTGATACACTTATATACACACCACACAGTCTGATCTCCTAAACACAGGGACATCAGGGTGATACACTTATATACACACCACACAGTCTGATCTCCTAAACACAGGGACACCAGGGTGATAACTTATACACACCACACAGTCTGATCTCCTAAACACAGGGACACCAGGGTGATACACTTCTATACACACCACACAGTCTGATCTCCTAAACACAGGGACACCAGGGTGATACACTTATATACACACCACGCAGTCTGATCTCCTAAACACAGGGACATCAGGGTGATAACTTATACACACCACACAGTCTGATCTCCTAAACACAGGGACACCAGGGTGATACACTTCTATACACACCGCACAGTCTGATCTCCTAAACACAGGGACACCAGGGTGATACACTTATATACACACCACACAGTCTGATCTCCTAAACACAGGGACACCAGGGTGATACACTTATATACACACCACACAGTCTGATCTCCTATACACAGGGACACCAGAATGATACACTTATATACACACCGCACAGTCTGATCTCCTAAACACAGGGACACCAGGGTGATACACTTATATACACACCACACAATCTGATCTCCTAAACACAGGGACATCAGGGTGATACACTTATATACACACCGCACAGTCTGACCTCTTAAACACAGGGACACCAGGGTGATACACTTATATACACACACCACAGAGTCTGATCTCCTAAACACAGGGACACCAGGGTGATACACTTATATACACACACCACAGAGTCTGATCTCCTAAACACAGGGACACCAGGGTGATACACTTCTATACACACCACACAGTCTGATCTCCTAAACACAGGGACACCAGGGTGATACACTTCTGTACACACCACACAGTCTGATCTCTTAAACACAGGGACACCAGGGTGGAAGAAAGGGACAGAGGGATTTGGGTCTCAAAGAGGGACTGTCCTCCTAAAGAGGGACATTTGGGAGGTATGGACACTAGTGATGAGCGAGCATGCTCGGCCGAAGCTCGGTTCGGCTTGAGCATCGCTCTGCTCGGCACATGGCGGTACTCGTACGAGTACCGCATGTGCTCACCCGCCATGTTCGGGTCTCCTCCCCGCACGTTTCGCGGCTGCTGCGCAGCCAATAAATGTGCGGGGAGGCTCTGACATCAGTGTAATGCCAGCAGCCATGTTGGCTGCTGGCATTACACTGATTGGCTGGCCAGAACCCGTGATCGGGTGCTGTATAGCACCTGACCAGCGAGTTCGGCTCAGTCTTAGCCAGGGAGAGATGAGGATAGGAAGGGAAAGTCAGTGTAGGGAGAAAAAAAGCGCGTTTGAACAACAAAAAGACCCAAAAGTCCTTTTTAGGACTACTGTGTGTGGGGGCAGCAGATATATTTTGTTTTGGGGGGCAGAGTTTAAAAAAAAAACGTCAGATATTCCGTTCACTGTGCCTAGCCTCAGATTAGCAGCACATTGTGTTTAGTGTGCAAAGTTGCAGATTAGCAGCACATTCTGTTTAGTGTGCAAAGTTGGAGATTAGCAGCACATTGTGTTTAGTGTGCAAAGTTGCAGATTAGCAGCACATTCTGTTTAGTGTGCAAAGTTGCAGATTAGCAGCACATTCTGTTCAGTGTGCAAAGTTGCAGATTAGCAGCACATTCTTTTTAGTGTGCAAAGTTGCAGATTAGCAGCACATTCTGTTCAGTGTGCAAAGTTGCAGATTAGCAGCACATTCTTTTTAGTGTGCAAAGTTGCAGATTATCAGCACATTCTGTTTAGTGTGCAAAGTGTAAAAAATAAAAGTCACTTATTCCGTTCACTGTGCCTAGCCGCAGATAAACAGCACATTGTGTTTAGTGTGCAAAGTTGCAGATTAGCAGAACATTCTGTTTAGTGTGCAAAGTGTAAAAAATAAAAGTCACATATTCCGTTCACTGTGCCTAGCCGCAGATAAGCAGCATATTCTGTTTAGTGTGCAAAGTTGCAGATTATCAGCACATTTTGTTTAGTGTGCAAAGTGTAAAAAATAAAAGTCACATATTCCGTTCACTGTGCCTAGCCGCAGATAAGCAGCATATTCTGTTTAGTGTGCAAAGTTGCAGATTATCAGCACATTCTGTTTAGTGTGCAAAGTGTAAAAAATAAAAGTCACATATTCCATTCACTGTGCCTAGCCGCAGATAAGCAGCATATTCTGTTTAGTGTGCAAAGTTGCAGATTATCAGCATATTCTGTTTAGTGTGCAAAGTGTAAAAAATAAAAGTCACATATTCCGTTCACTGTGCCTAGCCGCAGATAAGCAGCATATTCTGTTTAGTGTGCAAAGTTGCAGATTATCAGCACATTCTGTTTAGTGTGCAAAGTGTAAAAAATAAAAGTCACATATTCCATTCACTGTGCCTAGCCGCAGATAAGCAGCATATTCTGTTTAGTGTGCAAAGTTGCAGATTATCAGCACATTCTGTTTAGTGTGCAAAGTGTAAAAAATAAAAGTCACTTATTCCGTTCACTGTGCCTAGCCGCAGATAAGCAGCACATTGTGTTTAGTGTGCAAAGTTGCAGATTAGCAGAACATTCTGTTTAGTGTGCAAAGTGTAAAAAATAAAAGTCACACATTCCATTCACTGTGCCTAGCTGCAGATAAGCAGCATATTCTGTTCAGTGTGCAAAGTTGCAGATTATCAGCACATTCTGTTTACTGTGCAAAGTGTAAAAAATAAAAGTCACATATTCCGTTCACTGTGCCTAGCCGCAGATAAGCAGCATATTCTGTTTAGTGTGCAAAGTTGCAGATTATCAGCACATTCTGTTTAGTGTGCAAAGTGTAAAAAATAAAAGTCACATATTCCATTCACTGTGCCTAGCCGCAGATAAGCAGCATATTCTGTTTAGTGTGCAAAGTTGCAGATTATCAGCACATTCTGTTTAGTGTGCAAAGTGTAAAAAATAAAAGTCACTTATTCCGTTCACTGTGCCTAGCCGCAGATAAGCAGCACATTGTGTTTAGTGTGCAAAGTTGCAGATTAGCAGAACATTCTGTTTAGTGTGCAAAGTGTAAAAAATAAAAGTCACATATTCCATTCACTGTGCCTAGCCGCAGATAAGCAGCATATTCTGTTTAGTGTGCAAAGTTGCAGATTATCAGCACATTCTGTTTAGTGTGCAAAGTGTAAAAAATAAAAGTCACATATTCCGTTCACTGTGCCTAGCCGCAGATAAGCAGCATATTCTGTTTAGTGTGCAAAGTTGCAGATTATCAGCACATTCTGTTTAGTGTGCAAAGTGTAAAAAATAAAAGTCACATATTCCATTCACTGTGCCTAGCCGCAGATAAGCAGCATATTCTGTTTAGTGTGCAAAGTTGCAGATTATCAGCACATTCTGTTTAGTGTGCAAAGTGTAAAAAATAAAAGTCACTTATTCCGTTCACTGTGCCTAGCCGCAGATAAGCAGCACATTCTGTTTAGTGTGCAAAGTTGCAGATTTGCAGCACATATTCCGTGTAATATGAAGAAGGCGGGTAAAAAGGGACGGGGAAGTGGACGTGATCCTGATAGTTCAGGGCGCGGGTCAGGACGCGTAGAAACTGTGCCTGGTGCCAGAGCACAAGAAAGAAAGACATCCACCATACCTAGCTTCATGTCTCAGTTTACAGGGCGTCGCAGGACATCACTCTCGAGGTCAGACCACTGCGAACAGGTGGTCGGTTGGATTTCAGGTGATACTGCTTCCAGTCGGTTAAGCACCACCCTGTCTTCCACCAAGTCCACTCTCAGTAGCCAAGAGTCTGGTCAACATAATCCTCGCCCTGATCATCCTTCCTCCCACCATAGAGGGTCTGGTCAAAGAAGTGATCCCACACTGGGATATAGTGAGGAGCTCGTCTCATCACCAATCCTTAATTTGAACCTCTCTCCAAGCACGCTTGCAGAGGAACATGAAATCTTGTGCCCTGATTCACAACCTCTAGAGGGTACCCAATCACAAGAAGATGACAGAGGTGAACGGCATTTAAGGTCAAAGGAAGTGGATGATGATGAGACACAGTTGCCATCAAATCAACCACTATTACTGTCTCAAGACCTTGATGAGGAGGATGATATACAGTTGTCAATGACTGAGTATGTGGTGGGATCAAGAAATGAGGAGGATGATCAGAGTGAGGAAGTGGAGGAGGACTTGGTGGACGATGAGGTGACTGACCCCACCTGGGAAGGTGGAGAGCCGAGAGATGACAGCAGTCCTGAGGGTGAGCCATCTGCAGCACCGCAACAGGCTGGAAGAGGCAGTGGTGTGGCTACAGAAAGAAGGCGGACCGCACCAAACCGGCCCGCAAATGTTCCACGGAGCACCCCCTTGCGTAAATCTCCCTTGCCAAGGGCTAGGTGTTCCGCGGTATGGCGTTTTTTTAAGGAAAGTGCGGACGACAAAAAAATTGTAGTTTGCATCCTGTGCCACACCAGAATGAGCCGAGGCATGAACACTAGAAACCTCACCACCACCAGCATGATCCGACACATGGCATCCAAGCACCGTAATAAGTGGGAGGAACGCCCGGATCGCCAGTCTGTGTCTGCAGGCCACACCACTGCCTCCTCTTCCCCTGTTTTCGGTGCCGGCCAATCGCCTGTCGAAGGCGCAGGCCCGCATACCTCCCGCCCTGCACCTGTACCATCTGAAGCACCATCAGCGACCACATCCACTTCCCTGTCCCAGCGCAGCGTCCAAATGTCGTTACCCCAGGCATTTGAACGCAAGCGAAAATACCCAGCCACCCACCCACAGGCCATAGCACTAACCTCACACCTTTCCAAATTACTGGCTATCGAAATGCTGTCATTTAGGCTTGTGGAGACTGAGTCCTTCCGCAGCCTGATGGTAGCAGCTGTCCCTCGATACGTAGTCCCCAGCCGCCACTACTTTTCCCGGTGTGCCGTCCCCGCCTTACACCACCATGTGTCCCGTAACATCACCCGTGCCCTGACCAACGCAGTTACTGGGAAGGTCCACTTAACGACTGACACATGGACAAGTGCTTGTGGCCAGGGACGCTACATTTCCCTGACGGCACACTGGGTGAATGTCGTGGAGGCTGGGAGCGACTCGGACCCTGGGATGGCACAGGTGCTACCCACGCCGAGGATTGCGGGCCCTACCTCCATCACCTACGTTATTGGCTCCTCCTCCTCCGTTTCCACCTCCGAATTCTCTGCGCGCAGCGCCACTCACCCATCAGCTGGTAGCTGGAAGCAGTTTAGCACTGCATTGGGGAAGCGTCAACAGGCCGTGCTGAAGCTGATCTGCCTTGGGGACAAACAGCACACGGCCTCAGAGCTGTTGCAGGGGATTAGTCACCAGACCGAGCAGTGGCTCTCGCCACTCAACCTGCAACCAGGCATGGTTGTGTGTGATAATGGGCGTAACTTGGTGGCGGCTTTGGAGCTCGGCAAGCTCACACACGTACCATGCCTAGTGCATGTATTTAATTTAGTGGTTCAGCGATTTCTAAAAACCTACCCCAATTTGCATGATCTCTTGACCAAGGTGCGCCGCGTGTGTGCACATTTCCGTAAGTCATCAACAGCTTCAGCCGGCCTGTTGAAGCTGCAGCAGCGCTTACAATTGCCAGCTCACCGGCTGCTGTGTGACGTGAGCACGCGCTGGAACTCCACCTTCCACATGTTGGCCCGGCTTTGTGAGCAGCAGAGGGCAGTAGTGGAGTACCAGCTGTTACACGGTCGTCGCCTCTCCGTTCCACTTCCTGTAATCAGAAGTGAGGAGTGGGAATGGATGTCAGACCTCTGTGAGGTTTTACGCAATTTTGAGGAATCGACACAGATGGTGAGCGGCGATAACGCTATTATCAGTGTAACCATCCCACTTCTGTGTCTACTGAAACGCTCGCTGCTCACAATTAAAACCGACGCTTTGCATGTGGAAGAGGTGGAAATGCGGGAGGAAGAGCTTACACAAGGTGATAGCCAGAGCACCCTCACTTCGTCTTCTCAGCGACAATTGGAGGAGGCGGAGGAGGAGGAGGAGGAGGAGGAAGACACGGTTGCCTCCGCTACAGAGGGTAGCCATGGAACTTTAGTTCCATCTCTTCAGCGTGGGTGGGCAGAAGAGGAGGAAGAGGATGAGGAGATTGAGAGTCATCCTCCTGGTGAGGACAGCGAAATCTTGCCTGTTGGTACTCTGGCACACATGGCTGACTTTATGTTAGGCTGCCTTTCCCGTGACCCACGCGTTATACGCATTTTAGACAACACGGATTACTGGGTGTTCACCCTTCTGGACCCCCGCTACAAAGAGAATTTCTCATCTCTCATTCCTCCGGTGGAGAGGACAAGCAAAATGGTGCAATACCAGAAGGTTCTTGTAGAAAAATTGCTCCAAAATTTTCCATCTGACAACGCTGGCGGCAGAGTACGTGCTACCTTGGCCAACCGAGAAGGGGAGAAAAGGGGAGCACACAGCAGTTCCGACAAAGGCAGGGCAACACTCTCCAAGGCGTGGGACACCTTCATGACACCCCGCCAGCACCCTCACCCTGATGCGCAGCCTAGTGTCACAAGGAGGGAAAAGTTTTGGAAGATGGTGAAGGAGTACGTAGCAGACCGTGTCAGCGTCCTCAATGATCCCTCTGTGCCTTACAACTACTGGGTGTCCAAGCTGGACATGTGGTATGAACTGGCACTCTACGCCTTGGAGGTGCTGGCCTGCCCTGCCGCCAGCGTTCTGTCTGAGCGGGTATTTAGTGCTGCTGGTGGCATCATAACAGATAAGCGTATCCGCCTTTCCACCGAAAATGCTGATAGGTTGACACTTATAAAAATGAACAAGGCCTGGATTTCCCCTGACTACTCCACTCCACTGGAGGAAAGCCCCGGGGGAACATAAAGTCACTTTAGATATGTTATTTAGAATGATGGGAATACTCTGTATTCCCATTCACCCCTTCCACCCAAAAAATGGGTATATGGTTGACTCTCTTCCATATACCCTGGGATATAATTTTTATATAGGGCCAGCTCACCAGCGGGCCCTGTGATATAATTTTTATATAGGGCCAGCTCACCAGCGGGCGCTGTTTGACAATTTTTGTATAGGTCAGCTCACCAGCGGGCCTTCTCATATAATGTTTTATTGGGTCAGCTCTCTAGCGGGCCCTCTCATATAATGTTTTATAGCGTCAGCTCACTAACGGGCCTTCACATATAATGTTTAGGATGGTCAGCTCCGCAGCAGACCCTCACCAATAATGTTTTAGATGGTCGGCTCAGCGCACGTTTCCCTCTTAATCATGGCCCCAGTTCAGACAAATCGAGGAAATTTTTGGGAGAATTTGCCTCTGCTCACGTTTCCCTCTTAATCATGGCCCCAGTTCAGAAAAATCGATGACATTTTTTGCAGAATTTGCAGATGATATACAAGTAAATATACAGCAAATACTGTTTGGTAACAATTTTTCGCCTAAAGTCGTTTTTATCTTCCTTTTTGTGTGTTTTACGGTCAGTCTGTAAAAATGGCGTACTCCGGGCGAAACATCGTTCCCAGCAGTGACGTTGGAGTCCAAGATGCATCCAGACATCCTCCCTATGCTGTCACTGAACTATTTCTGTGGTGTTTCCATCATTTTCTGCCCTTTTCCTATGGACCAGGCACCCTCCCCTCATCAGAGCAGGGGGTGCCTGGTGTAATGCTCGAGTCCTCCCATTGACTTCAATGGAGCTCGGGTGCTCGGCCGAGCACTCGAGCCTCCGGGGGCGCTCGGTCAGAGCACCCGAACACCCGAGCATTGGGGTGCTCGATCATCACTAATGGACACCTAATATCTCCTAAAGACGGACACTTGGGAGGTATGGAACCCTAATATCTCCTAAAGAGGGACACTTGGGAGGTATGGAACCCTAATATCTCCTAAAGAGGGACACTTGGGAGGTATGGGCCTCTAATATCTCCTAAAGAGGGACACTTGGGAGGTATGGACCCCTAAATTCCCCTAAAGAGGGACACTTGGGAGGTATGGACCACTAATATATCCTAAATAGAGACATTTGGGAGGAATGGACCCCTAATATCTCCTAAAGAGAGACACTTGGGAGGAATGAACCCCTAATATCTCCTAAAGAGAGACACTTTGGAGGCCTGGACCTCCAATATCTCCTAAAGATGGACACTTGGTAGGTATGTAACACTGAAGACTGACTGAAATTTTTTGGGGTTATGCACTAATAAAGTGGTGATAAAGAAGTGATAAAGCAGAGATAACTTCTCCAGTTATATCACTTCTCCAACTTCTATTTTATTCTTTACAGCCTATGCACTAAGATCTCCAAAGTTGAAGAAATCTTAGTGAATAGGCTCCATAGAATAAGACAGTGATTGGAGAAGCTATATAGTTGTGGAAGTCATCTTCACTTTATCACATATTTAACACACCTTAGTGCATAACCCCCAATATCAGAGGAAAAATCAATAGGTACTGTTAGGATTCTGTGTCCATATTTACCCTTTGAGTGCCAGAGAGGTATACAACGCATTGCAGAGCAATGCATCATGTACCCCTTTGGCACTGAAAGGGTTAAGGAAATTGGGGGTTATTAGTAGGACATATTCATTTAAAAAATTCATTTATTTTTTTAATTTAAAAAAAATTCCTTCTCAATAGTGTCCAAATAAAACAAGATCTACTCTATGTTTATCCTATAATAATTCGCCAGGATCTTTGTCACGATGCAGTCATGCTCAGTAGACACTGCCTGCGTTCGGGCAGTCTCTACTGCGCATGATTGCATTGCGTGAGCAAGGCGACGCAAGACTGCATCACGTGGAGCAGTGAGGTAGCGGCCTTATAACCATTTGAGTGCCAGAGGGGTGTGCAATGCTTTGCGTACTCCACTGGCACTCAAAGGGTTAACATTACCCGGACCTTGGCCCGTGTGTACAGGCTTTTACACTAGTATATATATAAATGGTAGCTATAACAAATGCCCCCCCCCCCCCCCCACACACACACACACACACATACACACACACACACTCCAAGAGATAATTGCGGAAATAAATCTGAATCCAATATACCATATTTATTATGAAATATTAAAAAATATATAATAAACTGTTGATGCAGTTTTAAAAACATAAAATAAAAATACAAATGTATATAAACGTACATTTTAGACACAAATAGCACAATATTGCACCCTCACCCTATATATATGTAAAGAACGATGGCAATATCATAGGTATACCATGGGGGTTATGCTCTAAAGATTTAAAAAGCTGTGATAAAGTGGAGATATCTTTTCCACTGATATCACTTGTCCTATATCATTTTATAGAGCCTATGCACTAAGATCTCCAAAGCTGGAGAGATTTTAGTGCATAGGCTCCATAGAATAGCATAGGAACTGGAGAAGTCATCTCCATTTTATCACCTCTTTGTCACACCTTTAGTGCATCTCCCCCTATGGGTGTATAAATATATCCTGATAATATGCACACAGTTGTTTGTACATATGAGCAGGCCCGGACTGGCCATCGGGCATACCGGGCATTTGCCCGGTGGGCCGGTCCTGCGACCCAGGCTCTGTAGTAATACAGAGCGCTGGGAGATGACATCATCTCCCAGCGCTCTGCATTACTGCGAACCGCGCGCGGGAGATTAAGCTCTGTGCCGAAGGAGGCACAGATTCTTCTATCTATGGCACGCCGCTAGATCACCAGGGACTTGAGGTACGGAATCAAGGGGCAATGTGGAGACGAACGGGCAATGTGGAGACGAACGGGCAATGTGGAGATGAAGGGGAATTGTGGAAAGGGCAATGTGGAGATGAAGGGGAATTGATGAAGAGGCATTGTGGACATGAAGAGGGCATTGTGGAAGGGGGCATTGTGGACATGAAGGGGCATTGTGGACATGAAGGGGGCACTGTGGAAGGCACATTGTGGACATGAAGGGGGCACTGTGGATGGGACATTGTGGACATGAAGGGGGCACTGTGGATGGGACATTGTGGACATGAAGGGGGCACTGTGGAAGGGACATTGTGGACATGAAGAGGGCATTGTGGAAGGGGGCATTGTGGACATGAAGGGGCATTGTGGACATGAAGGGGGCACTGTGGAAGGCACATTGTGGACATGAAGGGGGCACTGTGGATGGGACATTGTGGACATGAAGGGGGCACTGTGGAAGGGACATTGTGGACATGAAGGGGGCACTGTGGAAGGGACATTGTGGACATGAAGGGGTATTGTGGAAGGGACATTGTGGACATGAAGGGGTATTGTGGAAGGGACATTGTGGACATGAAGGGAGCATTGTGGAAGGGGCATTGTGAAGATGAAGAGGGCATTGTGGAAGGGACATTGTGGACACGAAGGGGGCATTGTGGAAGGCACATTGTGGACATGAAGGGGGCATTGTGGAAGGGACATTGTGGACATGAAGGGGGCATTGTGGACATGAAGGGGGCATTGTGGAAGGGGCATTGTGGAGATGAAGGGGGCATTGTGGACATGAAGGGGGCATTGTGGAGATGAAGAGAGCATTGTGGAGGTGAACAGTGTGGGCACTGTGGAGGTGGGGAGGAGGATGGGGTGGGCAGTGTGGAGCTGAATATGTGGGCAGGGCAAGGGATTGTGTCCGGGTCGGAGGGGGATAGGGGCATCAAAATGCACCTTTGCCCCGTGTATACATAAACCCTTGCACCGGCCCGGGGGCTGGTCCGGATGTTTAAAAAAAAAAATAACGTGCGAACGCCCCCCCCCCCCCACGGGCTGCTCAAAAAATAAAAATGGGCCGCTCCGCTTTAAATGCCCGGGCCTATTTTTTGTCCCAGTCCGGGCCTGCATATGAGAAATGTAACTAACACTACACCATCAATTTGAACATGGAGAGAACAATACACTTGCCAGTGATATATTGAGGTATAATCAATGACTGTATGTGCTAGTGATATATTGAGGTATATAATAAATAAATAGTCCATCATCATAAGCCACTTAGAAACTGGTGTAAAAGATTCCCAGGAAATAATTAGCATACTTTGCAGGTAATTAGCATAAAGAGCTGCACTGTGCCACCAACCAAAGGTTTACTTCTCAAAAAAAAAAAAGGGTTTTACAATAAGGTGGCAGATCCACTTTAAATAGTAATGGTTACTGTTAGGGACAGACATGCTTTTTGCAGAATTCCAGGACCTCAAACTCCCCTCATTTAACCCTTTGTGTGCCAGAGGGTTGTGCAATGTGGTGCATATTCCTCTGGCACTCAGAAAGATCAGGGATTCCTAAGAAGACGTCAGTGACGGGCACACCCGGGAACTTTGTTTTCTGGAGTCCCCGAGGGGAACCCTCTGGTGCCGCTGGGGGTATAATTGCCTTGAATCATTGCAAAAAAGGGGTGGGGCTTACCTGACAGTGGGGGTGCAGCTTTCTGGGGCATCACAAAAGTGGGTGGGAAGTGGGAGGAACTGGGTGGAGAAGGAGCAGAAGTGGGCAGAGTTTTAAAGGAAACTCCCCACCCCAGAGAAGCATAGACCCGGTAATGCACTCTCAAAACCGGAGTCTCCGGCGCAAATCTGGGGAGTTCCCAGGTGTGGTGACGGAATTTTAGGTTTGTTGAGATGTACAAAATATAATCTGTGAACATGATATCCAGTATTAACTTCGGAAAAACCAATCCACGCAGAATGAATTCATAGAGGACATTAGGATTTTCTGCACAAATTAAGGAAAGTGGTGGTTATTATTAGAATGTGTTAGTGTTCCTTTAACCCTATGAATGCCAGTGAGGTACGCAGTGCATTGCTTTGAAATGCGTTGCACACCCCTCTGGCACTCAGAATGTTAATACACTAGAGTTTTATTTACCTTCCCCTTGAGCCTCATCAGGGGCCCAAAACAGGACAGGTCTATAGGATCCCCAGCATACCCAGGGGAGTAAAACCACTGAGTCTCTAATTAAAGGGATAGTAATGTTTCATAATAAAAGCAGCTCTAATTAATCATCATAGTATTTGGGCCATGGAGAGTGTTATTTCAATACTGTCAGAGTTGTAGTTCAAGAGTAATTCAATGACAAAGTATCCCCCTCCCGCCCCTTTTACTGATGTAACACTGCTCAGCCAGATCAGAAGTGAGGTGCCCAGGTAGACTGCAGAGAGGGGCAATCTTCAATTAAGATAAGGGAAAAACCTGAAAAGCTTCTCGAGGGGGGCAGGGCTTTCATTGTTCTCATAGGAAGAAGATTGTCCCCTTCTGTTATCTGTCTGGTCTATGGACTGCATTCCACATCTGAGAAGAGATGGCTTACACTAGGTAAAAGGGGCGGGAGGGGGAACTTTACTTGTGAATATCTCTCAAACCATAAAGGTTTGAGAGATAAGACTTTTATCGTTCTTCAGGTTTTTTTAATGCCTACAAAATAAAATAATGTCAAAACGAAGTATTACTATCCCGTTAACTTATCGTGCACAAGCAGAGAAACCCTAATGACCATTGTCTGTTAGGGTCTGAGAGGAGCAGGTTAGGAACCACTTCTCTGTACCAGAAATGGGCAACCTCAGGTCTTCCAATTGTTCACAACTACAATTCCCATCATTCTCGGCAGGCAACAATAGAAATTGTAGTCCTAAAGAGATGGATGATATCAGGTTGTCCACCAATACTTTATACCAGTGGTTCCCAAATCTCTCTTCAATGGCACCTAATGGGGCATGTCTGTAGGATATGCCTGTTTACGCACTCCCTTTGAATGCCAGAGGGAATGGTTCAACACATTGCTTTGAAATGCGTTGGTCACCCCTCTGGTACTCAAAGGGTTACGTGACTGACCCTCTGATTATCTCACCTGTGAACAATCTGGGAAATCCTGTAGACATGGCCTGAAAATAGACCAATAAAGGAATACTCAGCACCACACTAGATGAAAAAAAGATATAATATTTACTTGGTAAAGATAACCAATCAACCCCAGCTCCCCTATCCATTAGAATATGTAGCACAATTCCTATACAATATAATCGTGTATTCAAAAGACACAAAAAGACAAAAAATCAATATCCATTTACCGCCTGTAGATCATTCAAGAATCTCGGTGGAATCCAACATGGCATTGTCAGACCCACAGGGAGGAAGCCGCTCACCTCCCATGTGTGCAGCCGCGTTGCGCCGTCCTCGGACCTCTGGTTGCCAGGGGTGACGCGGCTGGCTGCCCTGGCAATGAGTGTGCGTACGGCCGCACAATGAGAAGCGGCGTGCGCACCTCAGGTGACGTCATCGGCAGCCGACCCAGAACTGAGGACGGCTGCGCACCGGCGTTCCGGACATCCACGCTGGAACACAGGTGAGTGTGGGGCGGTTCTACTCCTGGTGGTGCTAGACAGGCCCCTATATAAACTTGGTATGCCCCTTACGCGGTGCTCAGTTG
Organism: Rhinophrynus dorsalis; assembly: GCA_037306005.1. Classification (NCBI taxonomy): domain Eukaryota; kingdom Metazoa; phylum Chordata; class Amphibia; order Anura; family Rhinophrynidae; genus Rhinophrynus; species Rhinophrynus dorsalis. Next base: position 466,211,133 of record CM074723.1, read on the forward strand.
TTTTGTTGCCCTTCCCTGGACTAGATTTACTCTCTGAGCTCCTGATTCCTGATATCCCTGTTTGGCTACCTGACTACTCTGATCTCTGGCATCCCTGACCTCTGCCTGGCTACCTGGTTACTCTGATCTCTGGCATCCCTGACCTCTGCCTGGCTACCTGGTTACTCTGATCTCTGGCATCCCTGACCTCTGCTTGGCTACCTGACTATCCTGATCTCTGGCATCCCTGACCTTTGCTTGGCTACCTGACTATCCTGAACTCTGGCATCCCAGACCTTTGCTTGGCTACCTGACTATCCTGATCTCTGGCCTCCCTGACCTCTGCCTGGCTACCTGACTTACTCTGTCCTCAGGCTACCTGAAAATATCACTGGCTATCTCACCACCTACCTCTGGCCACCAGAATCTCCGAGATCCTGCTCTACTTACCAGTCCCTGTCTCCTGCCTCTCAAGCCCACGGCTGGCCTTCTACTCCTCTCTGATCTTCAGTAGCCCTTGTGTTGTGGCCCACACTCCAGCAGGTCTGTTCCTCCAGCCTCCTGGTTAGTGGCGCACGTACGCGGGTGTGCTCATCCCTGCTCCTGGGCTCCAGAACAAGAACTCCCTGACAGGCATCCACAGGATTCTCTATATCCAATAGGGATTGAGTATCTGTATTCCAAAAAGATAAACAGATATAAGTCAAAATGCCCCTCATATCAATCACATGATTAGCTGAGTCTTTATTGGACTATGAGTCTATGAGGGTAAGTGGGAGCCACTCTCTTGACTCATGCAGGTTAGATTGAGCTGATATTGTTTACACAATTTTTGGAGGGTGTTGATGCCTTTCTTTTCTTTTTTGAGCTGAAGACATGGCCTGTTTGGGGTTCCTGAAGATAGGGCTGAGAACCACTTATCTGGGGTAAGATTTATCAAAATTAAAAAACATGATGGGGGAGATTCACTAAGTAGTGATAAAGAGGTGATAAAGTGGAGATAACTTCTCCAGTGATATCACTTCTACAGTCCCTATGTTATTCTATGGAGCCTCTTCACTAAGATCTCAAAAGATGAAGAAATCTTATTGCATAGGCTCCATAGAAGTAACATAGGAACTTGATAAGTGATGAACTGGAGAAGACATCTCCGCTTTATCCAGAGGCAAACTAGAACCCACTGGGTCCTGGAGCAAGAAGTGCCATGGGCCCCCCTGACCACATTGGCCCCCCTCTGGCAGTCAAAGGGTTAATTGATTTAAATAGAAATTGTAACTCATTGATTCACAGTGTCTCATTCAAGCGGTTAAAAGGTATATTTATATCAATGGAAATTTGTGCAACTTTTATTGAAGCTCTGTGGTACAGTTGCTTTGCTCTAGAATGACACCTGTTTCCAGTGGCGTAACAATAGGGGTCACAGCGGTCGCACCTGCGACCGGGCCCGTCACTCCAGCGGTCGCCCCCTGCGACCCTCTCACCCACATCAGCAGCTCAGCAGATCTCCCGTTCAGCGCGCCGCTCTAGTAATACAGAGCGCTGGGAGATGACATCATCTCCCAGCCTCTGCATTACTAGAGCGGCGCGCGGGAGCTTCAGTAGTAGAGATCTGTGCCGAAGGAGGCACAGATCTGTTAAGCCACGCCGCTAGACCACCAGGACTGGAGCTAGGGGCAATGTGGAGATGGAGATGAAGGGGAAATGTGGAGATGGGGGCATTGTGAAAGGGGCATTGTGGAGATGATAGGGGGCATTGTGGAAGGGGCATTGTGGAGATGAAGGGGGCATTGTGGAAGGGGCATTGTGGAGATGAAGGGGGCATTATGGAAGGGGCAATGTGGAGATGAAGGGGGGCATTGTGGCGATGAAGGAGGGGCATTGTGGAAGGGGCATTGTGGAGATGAAGGGGGGGCATTGTGGAAGGGGCATTGTGGAGATGAAGGGGGCATTATGGAAGGGGCATTGTGTTGATGAAGGGGGCATTGTGGAGATGAAAGGGGGCATTGTGGAGATGAAGGGGGGCATTGTGGAAGGGGCACTGTGGAGATGAAGGGGGGCATTGTGGAAGGGGCATTGTGGAGATGAAGGGGGCATTATGGAAGGGGCATTGTGGTGATGAAGGGGGCATTGTGGAAGGGGCAATGTGGAGATAAAGGGGGCGTAATGTGGAGATGAAGGGGGCATTGTGGAAGGGGCAATGTGGAGATGAAGGGGGCATTATGGAAGGGGCATTGTGTTGATGAAGGGGGCATTGTGTTGATGAAGGGGGCATTGTGGAGATGAAAGGGGGCATTGTGGAGATGAAGGGGGGCATTGTGGAAGGGGCACTGTGGAGATGAAGGGGGGCATTGTGGAAGGGGCATTGTGGAGATGAAGGGGGCATTATGGAAGGGGCATTGTGGTGATGAAGGGGGCATTGTGGAAGGGGCAATGTGGAGATAAAGGGGGCGTAATGTGGAGATGAAGGGGGCATTGTGGAAGGGGCAATGTGGAGATGAAGGGGGCATTATGGAAGGGGCATTGTGTTGATGAAGGGGGCATTGTGGAGATGAAAGGGGGCATTGTGGAGATGAAGGGGGGCATTGTGGAAGGGGCACTGTGGAGATGAAGGGGGGCATTGTGGAAGGGGCATTGTGGAGATGAAGGGGGCATTATGGAAGGGGCATTGTGGTGATGAAGGGGGCATTGTGGAAGGGGCATTGTGGAGATGAAGGGGGGGCATTGTGGAAGAGGCACTGTGGAGATGAAGGGGGGCATTGTGGAGATGAAGGGGCATTGTGGAAGGGGCAATGTGGAGATGAAGGGGGCCAATGTGGTCGGGGGGGGCCCATGGCAATTCTTGCACCAGGGCCGGTGGCTTCTAGTTACGCCTCTGCTTGTTTCTATTGATGAATAATGCCCATTGTGTCTAAAAAAAGCCATTACATTTTGTGTTCTAGATACCCCACCCACACATTTCCAGCACGGCCGTGACTCCTGTCAGCATTTCAATCATTGTATGTAGTTATCTAGCACACACTGTGTATGTATCCTGTAAAAGCATCAGTCATTGAGTGTCGTTATCTAGCTCACACTGTGTATGTATCCTGTAAAAGCATCAGTCATTGAGAGGCCTAAATACACATCAGCATGTTAATAAACTGACATACAAATGTCTCTAAGGAATGTCGCCCGCAGTAAATATTAGTACAATTCATTAGCAATTGCAAATATATAGCGAGTCGATTAATCATCATTAGTACAATAAGGTGTAATGGACCATGGAGGACACAGACTACCAGAAGACAAAGGCGCGATTATGGAGCTTGGGAACGGAGTTAACAGAAAGATGAATACATGGGTAGAATTCAATACATTGAAGGAAACCTATCATCTCCTAAAAATAGCCCCCTAACTTCCTTATTATGGACAAGTGATTCCCTTGTCTAACAGCTAACATCAGCAAGCAGTCTGCTTTACATGGTAATCCTAAATTTTTAACCCTTTGAGTGCCAGAGGGGCATGCAACGCATTGTCCTTGGAAGCGGACATAACTGTAGTTAGCGAGATTACAGGTATAAATCGTTCCATACACTCAAGTTAACTCTTGAGCAAAAACACAAAGGCACAATTCAGATTGGCCATTATGATGATTTGATCATAGAAAAGTAAGTGAAGGTTGTTTAGTAGGAAGTGTTAGTTAGTAATCTCCAGTCTCCAGTGTTATTTAGGAACACTGGAGACTGGAAGTTAAAGGAGCAGTAAAATATTTCTTAAGAAAAGAAAATTATGTTATTGAGCTTTTCCTGTTGGTTTTTAAAGCTCAGACTTTCTTATTCCGAACCAAGCAGATAGAACAGCATAAACTAGTGCCCAGAAGATAATTTTTATTATAATACACTCTTCGAGAGAACTTGAATCTTAAACTACAGCTCTTCATAGGAAGTGATAAGAACAGCACCACCTGGTGAGCACAGTAGAAAACTGCAGATCAATAGTAAATGAAAGTCTGACCTGTTATAACTGTTGAATCAAGCATCTCCCTGCTGCAGGAACATTTTGTTTAATTTTATTTTTTTGCGCATCAGGAAAAGCTTTAAAAAAAATTGGTCCTTTAAGACAGTGGTGAATTACAGCGTATGCATGAGGCCTCCATTAACTTCTCCTCTCGCCCCAGTCTGTCACTCTCCCACATTCACACGCTACCCAGGGAATTGTCACTTTATAACTAAGGGTGGGTGAAAATTGTGAAAAATTTCCCGCAAAAAACATTTCTTGAAAACGTGCCGATTTTTCGCTTTTCCCGCTAAAAATTTCGCCTTTCTGCCTATGCAAAAATGTCCTCCTTTTTGCCAATTTTAACAAATTTTCCGCCTATGTTAACACATTTTTCGCCTATTTTAACGTATTTTTCGCCTATATTTTCTATAGGTACTACATTTCCCACTGTAATATTACTTCTTCTGAGGGCTGAAGTTTAGAAATAAGTGGCTGAAAATCAAAGTTGTGAGTCCTACAGCAAAATATGGCTTGAAACAGTGGCGTAACAATAGGGGTCGCAGGGGTCGCACCTGCGACTGGGCCCGTCACTCTCAGGGGCCCGGCCACCCCCTGCAACCTCCTTGCAACGCGCCCGCAGAACAGCTGATCTCCCGGAGGCTGGCTCTTTAATAATGCAGAGCGCCAGGAGATGACATAATCTCCCAGCGCTCTGCATTACTAACAACTGCGCGGGAGTTTGGTTCCGGAGGTCTGTGCCTCATTCGGCATGTCACACACCGCTAGACCACCAGGGACTCGAGGTAGGAGGATGGGGGGGTCAGTAGGGGCAATGTGTAGATGGGGGCAATGTGGAGAATGAGGGGCATTGTGATGGGGGCATTTTTGAAGGGGCATTGTGGAGATTGAGGGGCAGTGTGGAAGGGGCATTGTGGAGAATGAGGGGCAGTGTGGAGGGGCATTGTGGAGAATGAGGGGCAATGTGGAAGGGGCATTGTGATAGGGCAATGTGGAGGGGGCATTGTGGAGATGAAGGGGCAATGTGGAGAATGAGGGGCATTGTGGAAGGGGCATTGTGGAGATTGAGGGGTAATGTAGAGGTGGCCAATGTGGGTGAGGGGGGCCAGTGAGGTCAGAGGGGGGCCCATGGCAATTCTTGCACCAGGGCCCCGTGGCTTCTAGTTACGCCTCTGGCTTGAAAAATGTGTTAGCATGCAGAGTGCATTTGTCCTTTGCCCACAACACTAACTTCCTGCTTAAGTGACATTGGCACATATTCACGATGATGTCAAGTAATAAAAAAATAAAGTACAACCTACAATGTGGCAGATATGTATTGTAGTGGTGGTGGTGGTGGGGACTGGCATGGTGTGATTTGTGTATGTATTTTTATCATTGTCATACTCTATCCTCTTTCTAAGATTATTGCACACATTACTTATCAGTGATAGTAGTGGTCCCATCTGTCCTCCACCTCCTCATCTGTGCTGCTGTTAACATATTTGTCCTGGATTTGTCTGTCATGTATGGTTTCTGCTACTACTACTACTGGAGCTAGATGTTGATTTAATTCTACCGCCACTACTACTAGGTGTCAAAGATGTATCACTTACAGCAGCAGCACCAGAGGTACTCATCATATGTAACACTGTGGATGATAACCTGTGTTGCTGTTGCTGGGTACTCAAAACAGGTGTGTGTGGCTCAGTGGAACTTGGACTTTGAAGAGTTGATGATGCTGAAGATGACTGATAGGGTGACTATGTGCTTTTTGACATCTGTACTTGTCCAGGGTCAGACTTTCCAATGGCTTTCTCAAACAGTTTATAGACATACACAGTGCTCCTTAGAAGTGGTGGAAGATTCAGCCTTTGACGTTCTGCTAACCTTATAGCCCTGTCATCATCCTCACTCTCAACTTCATCTGTATCTGAACAAGAGAAGGATGCTTGAGGGATATATTCTAGATCTGCATCATCATCAATCATCATTAGGTCATCCTCAGCACCATCAGCATCACCTGACAGTTCTTGCCCACTACTACCCTTATATTCCTCTAAGTTTTTGGAGGTCTCAAACAATTTATTTTTACTTTTATTATAACAAAATTCACTACTACTTTGAGGACAGGTGTTTTGGTGTCTCACTGTCTGATGTAGCAGGCGGTTCAGCTGCTACACCTTCCTCTATTATGCTGTTGCCAGCATCATCAACACTTGAATGTGTCTTGTTGTCGTCTTCAATGTTCTCCTTATATGGTTCAATATTTCTACTGGCACTGGTGGTGCTGGACCTAGTTTTGCTGGGACCTTGACAAACTGCATCCTTCCTTGGAGTAAAGGGATCATCATCATTGATTGTACACGCTGCAACAACCATTGCTGCAGTAGGTTTTTGGACTACTGCTTTACTCTCATGTCCCTACACTGCTCCACCCCTCCCCCTCCCCCTTGTACGTTTGCTGGACATTCTGCAACTACTCTGTGTTTTTTTACTGTACAGTGCACAAAAGAAATGAGGGAGCTGTATGATGCCTTGACTAACCCCAGTCAGCTGTCTGTCACTGTCACCTAAGATATTTCATTTTTTATTCTTTATTTTTTTATTTATTTTATTTGTTTAAGTTGTCCACCCTGTTGTCTTATCATAGTCTGTCCAAAAAAATTATAACTGAAAAAGAAAATCAACAATGTCTTTCCCCAGACTTCCCCACCCAGCACTGGGATAACAGCAAGATCAGCAAGCAAATAGGTTGTCTTTGTCTTTCCTGTCAGTCACATGGAATTTTGGAGTATTTGGGGGACAACATCCTTCCTCCCTTCTTATCCCCTAGAGTGCCCCCAGACTCCCCTAATACAGTGAACAAATGTCCTACCTAATGACTCCCTAAACTAAGCCTCAATTCCCCTTTATTTGCCTATCTCCTCTAGATAAAAAACACACTGCTCTCTCCTCTCACAAACACAGAATGGCTGCTGTGAGAGCCTGAAAGACTTTTATATGGCTGGAGAGAACTTTTGTGTGGTGTAGAAATATTTTTCTTCCCATTGATTTCAATGGGTGGAAAAGGTGGAAAAAAGCAGAAAACTGCACTTTTCACTGGAAATTTTTCTCCAAGCAGAAAGTGTCATTATTCACCGATTTCAGTTTGAGGCGAAAATTTTCACCCACCCCTATTTGTAACAAAAAGATGATTTTGAATGAACACGTACAATCACCTATAATTATGTTAGCCTTTTATATTTCAAATAATATTTTATGGGACGTTTAAATGTAATTACTGGTCAGTTATGCAAATTAACTAACTGGGATGGTGAGCAGTGTGGGATGTTAGTACCAGGCTGGCAGGGAAAGGCAGATGGGATAGGGAGCAGTGAAGAATAATAGTATCTGGGTGGAAGGGAGTGCAGATGGGAGGAAGAGCAGTGTGGAATGTTAGCACTGTATGGCAGGGAGTGGCAGGTGGGATGGGATTCCGTTGCATGGCGGCTTCTGCTTCGCTCTAAGTGTCCTTGGCCAATGAGCTCCTAGCCCATTCCCCTATGTTTTGTATGTCTTTGATGGCTTTACCTTATATCCCTTATAAATGCCACTCAATGAGTTATGTGTATTATGCATGATGCGTACCAGACAGCAGATTATCCTATAATATAAAAGGCCAGATGTCTGTTTGTCCGATGCAGTCATGCACAGTAGAGACTGCCTGAATGGACAGAATACTGGCCCTTGTACATGGGCTTTTAAACTAGTCTGCAATAAATGGTAAAATCTGCAGCTTCTGCGGTGGAAGTTGATGCGGGTTGAAACGAGGTTTAAGCTGGCAACATGAGAATCTCCCTCTTTTGATGAAAGGCAAGATTCTCATGTTGCCCATTTCATCACTGAGACCTTGTGAATGCGCCGTTTCGTTGCACTCACATTTTCAGTCCGACATTTTCAAAGTTTACTCAGAAAACCATAGAAAAAAATCAAACCGAGTGCAAAGTGCACAATACCATACAGATACCTATTGAAACATAATGCAGTGGGATGGCACATCAAGAGTCAACCCTCATAATGACTGCCCAGCCCAATAGGGATGGGGGTGTACAGTTTAGTGATGACCGGTGCATATCTGTAACATATTGAGGACTAATGAAAGACTGTCCAGCCCAACGCGTATCACCACAAATGGCTTCGTTAGGGGATGCCAGACCACAACCTGGACTTTGGTCTTCAAAAGATACTCTGGTACTCAAAGGGTTAACTTCGGCATAAACCAAAATGTTTTGCCTTTTAATTTACATTATTTAATTACCCCACTTTATATCACAATAAGTCCCTGTTGTATTTGATCGATCCCCCTCCTGCTAGGAATTGAATGAAGTTATTTATTAGATACAATAGTGTTTGATACATCAAATAACTCCATTGATTACATACAGCGGTATGGGATCGATGAAACACATGAGACACTTTTTCCATTTGTCCATGCGATCAATCAAGCTTGAGATTGATTAAAACACATAAACCCTTCTCAGTGCTCTGATCATTAATCCTAGGTCCTGGGAGCTGAACTTCACCCAGCCTGACACAATTCACTGTGAAGCTGATGTACTAAGAATAGTTAACAGAAACATGGAGCTTCACCAGATGGAAGAAAAAACATTTCCTCAACTCTCCCTTAATTTAAACGGGGCTTTTAACTCAATACAATGTTATACAACTTCCCAATACATTATGGGTCTTTTGTTAACCCTTTGAGTGCCAGATACCTCTCTGGCACCCAGATCTGAAGCTGTTGGTACCCCCCACATCCAGAATAAGGTTTTTTGACCTTGAGGACAGTTTACTACAAGGACACAATTACATCATTCCATACCTGATAGGGAAGACAGAACAGGATGCGGAGGACCTTCGCGACTTAAATGCCAAAGAAAAGATTTGAGTATTTTTTGTTTCTCTAGCAGGGCAACTGTGTAAGTCCTCCCTGTGAATACAAATACAAAAAATGCCAGAGACCCCTTTTAACTGAGGACATTTATAAATTATTGCATAATATGGGGCTGATTTGATGTGAGTCAGAGTGTAGGTGTATATGTCACAGTGCATGAGAGTGTATGTGTTTTTGTGTGAATCAGTTTATGTGTGCTATTTTCTGTGTGTGTATGAATATGTGTGTGTCAAAATGTTTGCGTTCATGTGTGCTTTTATGTAAGTGTATGCATATATGTGTGTGTGTGACTGTATGTGTAAGTAGGTATGTATGGGCATATGTGTATATGTATGTGTGTTTACTTGTCTGCATATATGTCTGTGTGTGTGAATATATGTCTGTGTGTATGTGTATGTATGTATGTGTGTAAATACTTGTATACATGTGTGTGTATACAGTAATATGCAAAAGGCTTAGGCAGGTGTGAAAAAATGCTGTAAAGTAAGAATGCGTTAAAAAAATAGACACGTTAATAGTTTATTTTTATCAATTACAAAATGATAGTGAGTGAATAGAAGAAAAATCTAAATCAAATCAATATTTGGTTTGACCATCCTTTGCCTTCAAAACAGCATCAGTAGTTCTATGTACACTTGCACACCGTTTGTTAAGGAACTTGGCAGATAGGTTGTTCCAGACATCTTGGAGAACTAACCACAGTTCTGTGGAGTTAGGAAGCCTCCGTTTCTCTCTCTTCATGTAATGAGTGAATAGAAGAAAAATCTAAATCAAATCAATATTTGGTGTGACCACCCTTTGCCTTCAAAACAGCCTCAGTTCTTCTCGGTACACTTGCACACAGTTTGTTAAGGAACTCGGCAGGTAGGTTGTTCCAAACATCTTAGAGAACTAACCACAGTTCTGTAGATTTAGGCAGCCTCCGTTTCTCTCTCTTCATGTAATCCCAGACATACTCGATGATGTAGAGATCAGGGCTCTTCAGGGGCCATACCATCACTTCCAGGAATCCTTGTTCCTCTTTATGCTGAAGATAGATCTTAAAGACTTTCACTCTATGTTTGTGGTCATTTGTCATGCTGCAGAATAAATTTAGGATCAATCAGATGTCCCCTTGATGGTATTGCATAACTTATAAGTATCTGTCTGTACTTCTCAGTATTGAGGAGACCATTCATTTTGACATAATCCCCAACTCAATTTGCAGAAATGCAGCCCCAAAAATGGAAGGGATCTCCACCATGCTTCACTGTTGCCCTTCGGTGAACAAACTGCCTTCTGCTATAGCCAAATAGTTCAAATTTTGACTCATCAGTCCAGAGCACCTGCTACCATCTTTCTGCACCCCAGTTCTTGTGTTTTCATGCATAGTTGAGTCTCTTGGCCTTGTTTCTACTTCGGAGGTATGGTTTTTCAGGCGCAAGTCTCCCATGAAGACCACTGCTGACCAGGTTTCTCCGGATACTAGATGGGGTGTGTCAGGATCCCACTGTTTTCTGCCAATTCTGAGCTAATGGCAATGCTGGACATCTTCTGATTTTGAAGGGAAGAACGTATGATTTGTCTTTCATCTGATGCACTAAATTTCCTTGACCGACCACTGCGCCTACGATCCTCAAAGTTGCCTGTTACTTTGTGCTTCTTCAAAAGAGCTTGAACAGCACATCTGGAAACCACTGTCTGCCTTGAAATTTCTGCCTGGGAAAGACCTTGCTGATGCAGTATAACTACTAGGGATGGGTGAAAATTTTCGCCTCAAACTGAAATCAGCAAATAATGGTACTATCCTCTTGGCGAAAAACTTCCCACGAAAAGTGCAGATTTTCTGCTTTTTCCCGCCTTTTCCGCCCATTGAAATCAATGGGAAGAAAAGTTTTCTACAGCCATATAAAAGGCTGTCAGGCTCTCACAGCAGCCATTCTGTGTTTGTGAGAGGAGAGAGCAGCATGTTTTTTAGCTAGAGGAGAAAGGCAAATAAAGGGGAATTGAAGTTTAGTTTAGGAAGTCATTTAGGTAGCACATTTGTTCTCTGTATTAGGGGAGTCTGGTGGCACTCTAGGGAATAAGAAGGGAGGAAGGAAGTTGTCCCCCAAATACTCAAAAATTCCATGTGACTGACAGGCAAGACACAGACAACCTAGTTGCTTGCTGATCTTGCTGTTATCGTCCCTGTGTATCACGGTGCCCGTGCTATGCGGGCGACATTTTGACACGTTACTTCCTGATACCTTTTATTGGCTACGCTGTTTTGCTCCTTCCAGTGACAGCCTTTAAATACTCAGTGCTGTCACTTCTGCGCTGCCCTTTTGTGGTGTTTCCATTGCCTAACGCTTGTTCCGTTACTTTCATATGATATCAGTGTATGACCCGGACTGCCTGACTATTCTGCCTGTTTACGTTCCTGCTCTGTGTACCAACCCAGATTGACTGACGTTCCTATTCTGTGTACCGACCCGGATTGGCTCACGTTCCTGCTCTGTGTACCGACCTGGCTTGGCTGAAGTTCCTGCTCCGTGTACCAACCCAGCTTGGCTGAAGTTCCTGCTCCGTGTACCGACCCGGTTTGGCTGAAGTTCCTGCTCTGTGTATCGATCCGGCTTGGCAGACGTCCTGCTTTTGCTCTGCAGCCCGAGTTGCACACACTCTCTCTCTTGGTCTGTACTGGACCTCCGGTTGCCTCGGTTACTGCGCAGCCAGTCCTATACGTGACCCGTTCACTCCATAGTGCCTTATCCTCTCTCACTCCGGTAGAGAGTCTCCGGTTGCACCACGGTATGCTTGGTCTGTTTATTGCTTCATCTGAGGTTGGGTTACTCTTGGGCGCCTCAGGCTGTCTATACCTCTAGCAGTTGCCTCAGACCGGAGCGTTCATTTACCCCTTGCGGGGTGGTGCTGTGCACTTGGGTCATTATCCATTGCTGTCTCAGATTGGCGTTACTTTGCACCATCCGGTGCTGTGCACTTGGGTCATGAATTATTGCAGTCCCAGTTTGGCGTTCACTATGCCGCTGGTTGCCGCCTTCCTCTGGTGCCCAGTAGCCAGTCACATATCCTGGCTCCACTTGCTCCACTGTGGCTACAGTCGCAATTGTCACTCTCTGCGTCGAGAGTATACTGTGGGTCTTCCACTATTAGGGCCTATCCGCTGTTCCTGGACTAATAGTATCATCTGCCATATTCTCACTGTATCATACGAACTGTACCTGACCTGTGTCAGTATTGTATATTGTTCTTTACATACTGGACCTGTGTGGGTTAATCATACCTTTGTAAGCTGTCCTGTGTCAGTTTTATAGGCTATTTGTATGCTGGACCCGCGAGGGTTACTGTCATTCTGTGTGTGCTAATAAAACTGTGTTTTACCAAAACCTTCCGCTTCTGAGTGTATATAAAACCTTAACACTGTGCTGGGTGGGGAAGTCTGGGGAAAGACGTTGTTGATTTTCTTTTTCAGTTATAATTTTTTTTGGACAGACTGTGATAAGACAACAGGGTGGACAACTTAAAAAAATAAAATAAAAAAAATAACAAAATGAAATATCTTGGTGGCAGTGACAGACAGCTGACTGGGCTTACATCATACAGCTCCATCAGTTGTGTTGTGCACTCTACAGTAAAAAAACACAGTGTAGTTACAGAATGTCCAGCAAACACACAAGGGGAAGGGGGGGTGGAGCAGTGCAGGGACGTGAGAGTAAAGTAGTAGTCCAAAAACCTGCTGCAATGGTTTTTCAGCGTGTGCAATCAATGATGATGATCCCTTTACTCCAAGGGAGGATGCAGTTTGTCAAGGTCCCAGCAAAACTAGGTCCAGCACCACCAGTGCCAGTAGAAATATAGAACCATATAAGAAGAACACTGAAGATGACAAGTCACATTCAAGTGTTGATGATGCTGGCAACAACATAATAGAGGAAGGTGTAGCAGCTGAACCGCCTGCTGCATCAGACAGTGAGAAACCACAACACCTGTCCTCAAAGTAGTAGTGAATTTTGTTATAGTAAAAGTAAATAGTTTGAGACCTCCAAAAGCTTAGAGTAATATAATGGTAGTAGTGGGCAAGAACTGTCAGGTGATGCTGATGCTGCTAAGGATGACCTAATGATGACTGAAGATGATGCAGATCTAGAATATATCCATCAAGCATCCTTCTCTTGTTCAGATACAGATGAAGTTGAGAGTGAGGATGATGACATGGCTATAAGATTAGCAGAAAGTCAAAGGCTGTATCTTCCACCGCTTTTAAGGAGCACTGTGCTTGTCTATAAACTATTTGAGAAAACCATTGGAAAGTCTGACCCTGGACAAGTACAGATGTCAAAAAGCACACAGTCACCCTATCAGTCATCCTCAGCATCATTGCCGCTTCAAAGTCCAAGTCCCACTCAGCCACACACACCTGTTTTGAGTACCCAGCAACAGCAACACAGGTTATCATCCACAGTGTTAGATATGACGAGTACCTCTGGTGCTGCTGCTGTAAGTGCTACATCTTTGACACCTAGTAGTAGTGGCAGTAGAATTACAACAACATCCAGCTCCAGTAGTAGTAGTAGCAGAAACCACACATGACAGACAAAACCAAGACAAATATGTTAACAGCAGCACAGATGAGGAGGTAGAGGACAGATGTGAAAAAGGGTTGCCACCATCTACCCCACTTAAGACCACTGCTATAACAGATACGTAATATGTGTCAATAATCTAAGAAGGAGGATAGAGTAGGACAATGATTAAAAATACATGCACAAATCACACAATGCCAGTCCCCCACCACCACCACTACAATACATATCTGCCACATTGCAGGTTGTACTTTATTTTTTTTATTACTTGATATCATCATTAATATGTGCCAGTGTCACTTAAGCAGGAAGTTAGTGTTGTGGGCAAAGGACAAATGCACTCTGCATGCTAACACATTTTTCAAGCCATATTTTGCTGTAGGACTCACAACTTTGACTTTCAGCCACTTATTTCTAAGCTTCATCCCTCAGAAGAAGTAATATTACAGTGGGAAATGTAGTACCTATAGGAAATATAGGTGAAAAATATGTTACAATAGGCAGAAAATGTGTTAACATAAGTGGAAAATTTGTTAAAATAGGCGAAAAGAAAGACATTTTTGCATAGGTGGAAACGTTAAATTCTTAACGGGAAAAGCGAAAAATCAGCACGTTTTCACTAAATTTTTCACGGGAAATTTTTCACACTTTTCGCCCACCCCTAATAACTACCTTATATCTGGTTGCTGTACTCAGTCTTGCCACGGTGTATAACTTTTGACATTAAACTGTCTTTAGCAACCTCACCTTGTTAGCTAAGTCTGGCTGTTCCTCATCTATTTTTATTCTGTTTACACAGTTGTTCCTGTTTCAGTTAATAAACTGATGATCATTAGCACCTGTTTGGTATAATTGTTTAATCATACACCTGACTATATGCCTACAAAATCCCTGACTTTGTGCAAAACACACACAATACACAGACATGCAACCAATACACCCAGAAAGACAATACACAATACACACACACACGCAAAACACACAACACACAAACAATACACACATGGAATACACATGCACAACACACACACAACACAATACACACAACACATACACAAAAAATACACATATGCACAACACAGACAACACACACACACACAGACAATACACTCATGCACAATACACACACAAAACACACATGCAAAATACATAACTCATAGTAAATTAAGTTGAATAAAGACACAAGTCCATCAAGTTCAACCTTCTCCTCATACCCCAGTAATTTTATAGCTTTCCTGCTGTAACGGTTTGTGTGACACTCAGAGACAGTAGTTTAGGTAAAAACCACAGTTTTATTGAACACGGTAAAATAATAATAACCCTCACGGGTCCAATAGCAAGAATACAATGCAATACTGACACAGGACAGGTTACAGATGAATACCCACACGGGTCCAGTAATTGTACATGCAAGATAACAATGTACTTACACAGATCAGGTATAGTGTGTGATATGCATACAAGACAGCACTGAACGGGTTACTGATAGTCCAGGAGAATAGACTGAGAGGAAGAGTAGAAATGTCGAGTAATGCCACAGATAGGAGGGGAGGCCCTTGGCAACTCAGATGCTGCCATAGCAGTAGTGGAGGATTGAATCGTATGCCCAGAGTTTGCCCAACGGAGACTACAACGCCAACAACTGGTGGTGTATACTGCCGTAGCAGTAACGGCAGACTGAACAGTATGCCCAGGGTTTGCCCAACGGAGACTACAATGCCAACAACTGGTTGTGCATACTGCCGTAGCAGTAACGGAGGACTGAACTGTATGCCCATGGTTTGCCCAACGGAGACTACAGTGCCGAATAACCGGTGGTGTGCGGCTTTCAGACCGAAGGAATATATGCGTAAAGACCATAGTCGACTGCCGGGATGGAAGAGCCTGAGGCGCCCAACTAACCCAACCTCAGCTGATGTCAGGAGTAAAGGTCTGGTGAATGGAGGCACGGAAAGAAAGGCACACACCAGAATGTTGCACGTGCGACACGGAAACACCGGAGCCAGACTACAGTAAGAGGCACAGAACAGGAGTGTCGCCCGTGCGACACGGAGACAACGGACACAGGGCTGCAGTACTGGACCACACTGCCCAGATGCCAAGCCCAAACGGAGACTACACGAAACAAAGGCAATCCAGGACAGGCAGCAATGGAAGGCCTAACAGGTCGGCACACAGGGTAGGAACAGCAGTCAACCGGAAACAGAGAATGACCGGAACGTCAGCCGGGCCGGGTCAGTAATGGAGCAGGAACGTCAGCCAATCCGAGTCAGTATCAGAGCAGGAACGTCAGCCAAGCCGGGTCGGTACACAAGCAGAAATGTCAGGCAATCCGAGTCGGTATCAGAGCAGGAACGTCAGCCAGGCTGGTTGGTACACAAGCAGGAACGTCAGTCAATCCGGGTCGGTATCAGAGCAGGAACTTCATCCAGGCCTGGTCAGGATACAGAGCAGGAACAACAGCAGTAGAATGGTCAGGCAATCCGGGTCATACACTGATATCACACAAAGACTAGAATAACGCTGGCACAGGAACACAACGAAAGGGCAACAAGTAAGTGACAGGACCCAGTATTTAAGGATACATAGTGGGCAGGCAAATCTCACAGTAGCCAATGGGAGCAGACTTAGAGTCAGACTGACAGAATGTCGCCCGTATAGCACGGGCACCATGATACCTGCTCCGAAATTAGTTAGTCTTTATCAGACCTTCCTGATCTGCCTACTGATAAACAGTATAGCTCTGTATGTTTCCTTTGGAAAGAAATGTATCTAATCTTCTCTTGAATGTATCTATTGTATCTGCCATAACCACCTCCTTGGGCAAAGAATTCCACAATTTAACAGACCTCACTGTAAAAAAAAAAACTTCCTCTGCTGAAGTCTAAACCTCCTTTCCTCTAATCTCAAGGGGTGTCCCCTGGTCACCTGATCAGGCCTTGGAATAAATAGTTCACCACCGAGATCCTTGTATAGACCTCTGATATACTTGTACAATGTGATAAGATCTCCTCTTAGTCATCTTTTCTCTAGAGTAAATAAACCATGTTTGTCAAGTCCTTCGTCATACATCAAGTCCTCAATTCCATTAATTAATTTTGTTGCTCTTCTCTGTACCCTCTCTAGTTCTAGTATATCCTTTTTCAGAATTGGTGCCCAAAACTGCACTGCATACTCAAGGTGAGGTCTTACCGATGATTTGTACAATGGCAAAATAATGTTATCCACTCTTGCTTCAATACCTCTTTTTATGAAAGACAGGATTTTGTTTGCCTTTGCTACTGCTGTTTGACACTGGTCACTGTTTCCAAGTTTGTAGTTGACAAGGATACCAAGGTCTTTCTCTTTAGCAATGAGTCCCCTAAAATGAATCTATTAAGTTTATAATTAGCCTTGGGATTATTTCCTCCCAAATGCATGACTTTATACTTCCCCACATTAACCTTCCTATTCCATTTGTTTGCCCAATCTGCCATTTTATGTAAATCCCTTGGCAGAGAGCAATTATCCTGTTCTGAATTAATTACCCTGCATAATTTAGTGTCATCTGCAAATATTGATATTTTGCTTTCTAGATCTATTTCCAGATCATTTATAAACATGTTAAAAAGCAGCGGACCTAATACTGAACCCTGAGGTACTCCACTCTCCACTTTAACTGTATTGGAGAATTGTCCATTTACAACCACACACTGTTCCCTATCCTTCAACCAGTTTTGTATCCAATTGCAAAGGTCATCTTCTAGCCCCGATTTCCTTATTTTATACCCCAGCTTTCTGTGTAGCATTGTATCAAATGCATTTGCAAAGTCTAGATATACTACATCAACTGCCTTGCCATTATCAAGGTTGCAGCTTACTTCCTCATAGAAGCTGAAACGGTTAGTTTGGTATGATCTATTCTTCATAAAACCATGTTGATTCCTGCTAATGATCTTATTTTTTGTGTTGTAATCCTGAATATAGTTCATTATTATCCCTTCTAGCAGTTTTCCCACTACAGAGGTCTAATATACAGGTCTATAATTTCCAGGTTCTGTTTTAGTTCCTTTCTTAAATAGAGGCACTACATTGGCTCTTCACCAATCCTGTGGCACTGAGACTGTGGTGAGAGAATCTTTAAAGAGTAAATATAGGGGTTTTGCCAACACTGCACTGAGTTCCTTAAGAATCCTTGGATGTATACCATTAGGACCTGGTGCTTTGTCAGTCTTAATTTTGTTCAGTCTACCCATGACATCTTCTTGAGTTAACCCAATATCTGATAATTGTATTGTTTTATTAGTTACTTGTTCAGGCTGTTCTACCATTCCTTGCTCCCTTGTATATACTGATGCAAAGAAAGTATTTAGAACATCGGCCTTTTCCTTATCTTCACTAATCAACCCATCTCATTTTTGAATGGTCCAATGCACTCCTTCTTAAGTTTTTTTCTATTTATATATTTAAAAAACTTTTTTGGATTAGTCTTATTTTCCCTTGAAATTTGAGTTTCATTTCCTATTTTTGCTACCCTAATTGCCTTTTTGCAATCTTTGTTGCACTCCCTGTATTTTAAGAAAGAATGTTCAGTTCCTGCAGACTTAAATAGTTTGAATGCTTTTTTTTTTTCTTTGCCATTTCCTCTTTACATGTGTACTTAACCACATTGGCTGTGACTTACTTCTTTTGCATTTGTTCCCCATTGGTATACACTGTTGGGTATATTTCCGCAGCCTAAATTTGAATTCTGACCATTTATCCTCAGTATTTTTGTTGCATTGAAGCCTTTAATAATTTGAAGTTAGCTTTTTTAAAATTAAGAGTTTTAGTTGAACCTATACAGTTTTGCTTTGCCAAACTGATCTCAAATGTAACCATGTTGTGATCACTGTTTCCCAAATATTCACTTACCTTAATATTGGATACAATTTCTGTGTTATTCGTTATCACTTGGTCCAATATATTGTTATTTCTTGATGGCAATTCCACCATTTGTGACATCTAGCTTTCACGAAGTATGCTCACAAACATGCAGTACACAAGCACAATACAAACAATACAAACACACACAACACACTTGCCCACAACACATACACACAATAAACACACACACACACCACAAGGCACGAAACACTTACACACAATACACAAACACACACACAACACACATGCCCACAATACACAACACACGCTCAATACACACACACGTGCATGAAAAACACACACAATACACACGTACAAAAACACACATGCATAGCCCACCACAACACATATGCACACAATACAAAATACACAGACACGTGCAAAACACATACAAAACTCACAAACAATATACAATTCACATGCACAATACACACTCACATGCAATGCACACACGTATAACACACACACATAATACACACACCATACACATACAAGACACATGCCCACAATACACAACACACGCTCAATACACACACACGTGCATGAAAAACACACACAATACACACGTACAAAAACACACATGCATAGCCCACCACAACACATATGCACACAATACAAAATACACAGACACGTGCAAAACACATACAAAACTCACAAACAATATACAATTCACATGCACAATACACACTCACATGCAATGCACACACGTATAACACACACACATAATACACACACCATACACATACAAGACACACACACAAAACACACATGCAGAAAAATCATGCACAACACACATACAATACACACATGCACAACAGATACACACAAATGCACAATACATACACATGCACAGCACACACACAATACACACATGCAACACACATACACACACAATACACAAACACACACACACACTCAAATTCAACAATCTAGAATTTACCTGGATGTCAGGGGAAAATAGTCCTACACGTAAATCCACTTAATTTTTTTAACCCTATTACTACCAGACAGGTATCACATTCTGCGTTTATTTAGTCATGCATACAACTGCATGGTACTTTTGTTTTTTTTTGGGGGGGGAGGGGTTATTTATTTTATTAACCGCAAAGCCATGTCAATTTTGCTAATATATATATATATATATATATATATATATATATATATATATATAGAGAGAGAGAGAGAGAGAGAGAGAGAGAGAGCGAGAGAGAGGGATTAAAGCCCAGCAGAATTTCACAAGAGATCATTAGGTCAATGGAATATTACATAATCTAGAAGAATATTACATTGTACCAGTAAGGCAATACACTCTTACATGTAAACAGCAGGGGAATATACATGATGTAATGCCCTGACAGGTTGATGCAATAAAAGGTTAAAAAACAAGTTCTGGTTCATTGACCTGGAGTGACTTCACTAAATGGAAACCATGGAGACACTCTGGTTTCATTCTGTTGAGAAATAATTGATCAAGAACTCCTCTCTTTTTCCAAGATCATACAGGGAGACAGATCTGTAAACACTGATGTGAAATGTTGGCAGGAAACACATCAGAGTTGTCTGTCAAACCTTATAACTGAATGAAATGTGATTACAGCAGCCTGGGTGACTAAGCTCAGCTGCATCAAAGGTGACAGAACTTTCAGAAAGAGTATTCAAATGGATTCTGAAACAGAAATGCTTTAGATGCACATTAGACAGTACTTTAACCCTCAGAGTGCCAGAGGGGTATCTAATGCATTGCAAATCAAGGCAATGGATGTATACTCCTCTGGCACTCAAAAGGTTAAGCCTATCCTTATTAGACAAAATGCTGCTAATGTACTAAGATAAATGGAAGTCATTCTAAAGTAAACCAATCTCATCAAAGGGGACAAATAAATTGTTCCACAATGTCCATTGATTTAAATGGAGCTTTTAACCCTTTAGAATGGTCTCCAGTGCACTGCATTTGTTTTTCTGCACAGGAATTTTTATGGAAAAAAAAAAGCATTACATTGTGTTTTTTTCTATGAAAATTCCCAGGGAAAAAAGGGACTTTTCTTCCATCCCTAGAGATGATGTCAAACAGAATGGGCCCTAGAGATTATGTCACACAGAATAGAACCTAGAGATGATGTCACATAGAATGTTCCATGGAGATGATGTCACATAGAATGTTCCATGGAGATGATGTCACACAGAATATTCCGTAGAAATTAAGTCACACAGAATGTTCCCTAGAGATGATGCCACATAGAAGAGTCTGTAGAGATGATGTCACACAGAATGTTCCCTTGAGATGATGTCACACAGAATGTGCCCTAGAGATGATGTCACACAGAATGTTCCCTAAAGATTATCACACAGAATAGTACCTAGAGATGATGTCACATAGAATGTTCCCTTGAGATGATGTCACACAGAATGTGCCCTAGAGATTATGTCACACAGAATAGTACCTAGAGATGATGTCACACAGAATGTTCCCTTGAGATGATGTCACACAGAATGTGCCCTAGAGATGATGTCACACAGAATGTTCCCTAAAGATTATGTCACACAGAATAGTACCTAGAGATGATGTCACATAGAATGTTCCATGGAGATGATGTTACACAGAATATTCCATAGAAATTATGTCACACAGAATGTTCCCTAGAGATGATGCCACACAGAATAGTCCGTAGAGATGATGTCACACAGAATGTTCCCTTGAGATGATGTCAAACAGAATGTGACGTAGAGATGATGTCACACAGAATGTTCCCTAGAGATTATGTCACACAGAATAGTACCTAGAGATAATGTCACATAGAATGTTCCCTGGAGATGATGTCACACAGAATATTCTGAAGAAATGATGTAACGCAGAATGTTCCCTAGAGATGATCCCACACAGAATAGTCCCTAGAGATGTTGTCACACAGAATGTTCCCTAGAGATGATGTCACACAGACTATCCCCTAAAGAAGATGCCACACAGAATAAATCAACATGAAAGTATCTCTAAAAACATTTTGATAAATAAGAAATAGTTATCACTATATAATGGTGATTATGAAAGCTCTTTCTAAATCATCTAAGTCATTTCAGAAGCATCTCTAAATTGTGTTTTTTTCCCATGAAAATTCCCAGGGAAGAAAAAGGGACTGTTCTTCCATCCCTAGAGATGATATCACACAGAATGTTCCCTGGAGATGATGTCACACAGTCAAACAGAATGTGCCCTAGAGATGATGTCTCACATAATAGTCTATAGAGATGATGTCACACAGAATGTGCCCCAGAAATGATGTCACACATAATGTTCCCTAGAGATGGTGTCACACAGACTATCCCCTAGAGATGATGCCACACAGAATAAATCAACATGAAAGTATCTCTAAAAACATTTTGATAAATAAGAAATAGTTATCACTATATAATGGTGAATATGAAAGCTCTTTCAAAATCATCTAAGTTATTTCAGAAGCATCTCTAAATTGTGTTTTTTTCCATGGAAATCCCCAGGGAAGAAAAAGAGACTTTTCTTCCATCCCTAGAGATGATGTCACACAGAATGTTCCCAAGAGATGATGTCACACAGACTATCCCCTAGAGATGATGACACACAGAATAATTCAAAATGAAAATATCTCTAAAAACAATATGATAAATAAGAAAGAGTTATCACTATATAATGGTGATTATGAAAGCTCTTTCAAAATCATCTAAGTCATTTCAGAAGCATCTCTAAATTGTGTTTTTTTTCCATGAAAATTCCCAGGGAAGAAAAAGAGACTTTTCTTCCATCACTAGAGATGATTTCACACAGAACAGTCCCTAGAGATGATGTCATACAGAATGTGCTCTAGAGATGATGTCACACAGACTATCCCCTAGAGATGATGTCGCACAGTATGCATATTCTGGTACTTTTTATCAAAAAAATAATAATTGCACAGGTTGCTCTACCACTCTACCATTATATAGCTGCCATCATCACGGTTTACTTTTGAAAAGGCGCACTTAAAATGTTGTGTTTTAAAGTGTTGCATTTCTTTGGTCGTGTCATTCTGAATGGCACATTTAGCATGTCGCTCCTTACAGAGTCGCAAATTTGACATGTCGCGTCATTCCGAATGGCGCATTCACCATGTCACACATAAAAGAGTTGCATAAGGATGCATTAAGGACACAATAAGGATGCAATATGGATGCAATATGGGTGCAATAAGGAGGCATTCAGGACACAATATGGGTGCAATATGGATGCAATATGTGTGCATTGAGGACGCAATATGGGTGCGCTATGGGTGCAATAAGGACGCATTAAGGATGCAATATGGGTACAATAAGGGTGCATTAAGGAAGCCTTATGGGTGCAAGATGGGTGCAATAAGGACGCATTAAGGATGCAATATGGGTGTAATATAGACGCATTAAGGACGTAATATGGGAGTATTAAGGACGCAATATGGGTGCATTAAGAACGCAAGATGGGTGCAATAAGGACGCATTAAAGATGCAACATGGGTGCAATATAGGTGCATTAGGGACCCAAAACCAACCTAAAACTCAACCCTAAACACACTAAAACCAGCCCTAAACACAGTAAAACCAACCCAAAACACACTAAAACCCACCCAAAACCAACCCTTATTGCACCTATGTTGCATACTTAATGCATCTTTATTGCACCCATATTGCATCCTGAATGCGTCCTTAATGTGTCATTATTGCGCCCTTATTGCACCCATATTGCGTCCTTTATGCATCCTTATTGCACCCATATTGCATCCTTAATGCGTCATTATTGCACCCTTTAGTTGCGTCCTTATTACGCCCTTAAGTTAAGCCCTGCATCCTTATTGCGTCATTATTGCGTGTGCGACATGTTGTATTTGTGACTCTTTAATGTGCGATGTGGTGAATACGCCATTCAGAATGACGCAACATGTAGAATTTGCTACTCTTTAAGGGACGATATGGTGAATGCTCCATTCGGAATGATGCGGCCAAAGAAATGCGACACTTTAATACGTGACATTTTAAGTGTGCCATTTCAAAAGGATACCCATCATCACAAACCAGCCAATGGCAGAAATTGTAATCTCTAAGAGCAGGGGGGTCTAATGTTGCCCATCCATGTTCTATTTTGACATTAAGGTTAAGGTATGAGTACAATTCCATAATAAATCATGCATTGGAATTAATATTCTAGGTTTACTCCTGCATAACACCAATTTACTAAGATATTTTGTACCAAGAATTCTCCCCTTAATGTCACATGTGCCAAGGAGAGGGAAATGGGGCAATAAATATGCATTTTGGAGTGACTTTCCTCAAAGTCTTGTTTAACATTATGAACTAAACGAGGTGTAGATGAAATGACTTGATCTTATTCCTTGTTCATGCGGGTAGTATTAACTATTTGAGTGCCCGAGAGGTATCGTATCCAACACATTGCATTGCAGTGTGTTAGATATCTCGCTGGCACTCAAAGGCTTAAGATGATTGATGGCATTAAAGTTATAATGACAGCCGAAATTGTGTGTTGCTATATACTTAGCTGGCGTATTCAACTCTGGTACTCATGATCTACCAACAGTGAATGTTTTAAGGTTATCCTAGCTGGTGCACTGGTGAGCTAATTAGTGGCTCAGTCACTTTAACTGGTCTCCCAGTGCGCATTTAGGGACATCCTAAAATCAAGCACAGCTGGTAGATCCTGAGGACTAGGGCTTGTTAATCCAATCAAACACGCATCCTTAAATGCAGCCACTTGAACTGGTAGTAATATCTATAATAAAGTTGGAGGCAATTATAAGTTGATACCTTTATTGGTTAACTAAACAGATTTAGGATGCAAGCTTTCAAGACCTCTTAGGTCTCTTCCTCAGCTGTGTTGGTATAACACACCTAAGGAAGAGACCTAAGAGGTCTTGAAAGATTGCATTCTAAATCTGCTTAGTTAGCCAATTAAGGTATCAACTTGACCATACTTGCCTCCTGTATTTCTACGGCTAACACGGTACCAACTCTCATCTTTTAAAATAAAGTTGAGCTCCAAGTCTTTCCCTCCTGCCCCTTCTTGCGGCCTCCCACTGAATCTGGAATCCAGTTCTGGGATCAGACGGATTCAGTGAGGGACAATCTTCACTCAGTAAGTATAAAGAAATCCCTTGCCCCCTTTAGGAAGGAGGACAGAATTTTCCTTTTGCTTACTGAATATTGCCCTTTGTCACTCTCCATCCGGACCACATTTACAGGCAGAGTGACATGGCCAGAAGGTGGTACAGGGGGATCATTTAAGCTTCAATATCTTTTGAACTACAGAACAGTAAGTTATTAAACATAGTGCAGCATGTTATAAAACCAATGTAGAAAACTCACAACTCAACTTTATTATTGACATCTCTATCCCTTTAAATTGGAAGCTAACACCAGTGAAGCTGCCCTGACGGATGCATACATTAATTTCATTGTGGTCTACATCCATGTGTCATTACAACAGGTTGCATTCATATACATTGAGCTCTATTAGTTGTCTTCTTCCTATAATTTCTTCCACTCTGTCTTAATATATTACTATATATCATAGTGTTCCATCAGATAAGAGGTCTGGAACTCCAAATGATACTATTATATGTTGGATTCCAAACCAAATCTCAGCTCGGCCAAAGTTCAAGCTGGATTCCCCAATGTCTGATCTCAAATGTTATTTTAAGAATAACAATTCTGATATGTGCAAAACAGCAGATATTAAAATATAAATAGGAAACACAAATTATATTAGCTAATGCGAACAGGGCCAGATTCACATTATATTTAATTGTTTATCTATTTCCCTGGCTTTGCAACCAATTCTCAGTTGGGTTAACCAAATGCAATTTAAGGCAAACATAAGGAAGTGATCAACATTCTGACTTGGCAGGACATTTACCATTGCCTCACATTGTCCCAGAAGTCAGCATGGCCAGTTTCAAAGGGATAGTTTTAAAGGAGAAGTAACGTGTCCTAATAATAAGTCCCACATAACTTACCGTAGCCAGAAAATTCTTGTGGCCCCTGTGAATATTGTTGTTGTGCCTTTTTTCAAGAGATAATATCTTAATCCAGTCCCGGATGTCATGTTCATGGAAGGAGACATGACAGTTGCTAGCAAAATCAAAGAACAAAAGCACAACCTACAGCACATGTGAGTATAGTAACATAGTTGACAAGGATGAAAAAAGACACGCGTCCATCAAGTCCAGCCCATGCCAAAACACCCCTGTTGATCCAGGCAAAAAAAAAACAAAAAAAAAAACATTAAGCCATTTCCAGTTTAGCCCCAAATGGATAAAAAAATTCTTTCCAAATGGCAGTCAGATACTTCGCTGGATCAACAACCTATCTGCATTGAAGCCAACTGTCATAATTCTCAATATTGTTCGTACTAGATAGGATTCCATTGCTTTTTTGAAAGAAGTTAGATTATCTGCCAGCACAACATCCTGAGGCAAAGAATTCCATAGCTTTACCACCCTTACTGTAAAAAATTCCTGCCTTTGTTTCAGTCAAAAACGCCTTTACTCTAGGCATCATAACTTGGTATGAACCAGAGGGTGTGTGAAGCATTGCAGAGCATGCCGCTGCGGTCCTTAAATTGTCTAGTGGGTTCATGCACTCAGCCTGCTTCAGTTTAAAAAACTGCCATCGACTTCACGTCCGATGCATTGCACACCCCTCTGGTCTTTATTCCCTTAAGGACCACGCTGTTTGGGGGTGGGGTGCAGAGGAGGACCAGTACACAATTTTTTTTTTATGTCCGGCCTTCTCAGTGATCAGGGCAAGCTGCACACACAAAATTACATGACATGCCAGGACCATCACTGGTCCTGGCTATTCCTTGGTCATTAAAGGGTTAACCCTCGGAGTGCCAGAGAGGCATCCACCGCATTGCAATGTACCTCTATGGTACTCGGAGGGTTAAGATTACCACGTGCAGTGGGTAGAGTTTATATCCTGTGTTTCTGTTAACAACTGTCATGGCCACCTACCTGGACATGAAATCCAGAGGTAAATGAAGATGTTTTCTACTAAACAAAGCCACAATGGCAAAATTCATGGGGGCCATTGGGATTTTCTTCCCACAGTAAGGTAAGTGTGGGGGGTTATTATTAGTGGGAGTTGCTTCTCCTTTAATCCAGTGAATGCTAGAATGGTTTCCAGTGCGCTGCATTTGTTTCTATGCACAGGAATTTCTGTGGAAAAAAGCATCAAATTGTGTTTTTTCCATGAAAATTCCCAGGGAAGAAAAAGGGACTTTTCGTCCATCCCTAGAGATGTCACACAGAATAGTCCCTAGAAATGATGTCACACAGAATGTTCCCTAGAGATGATGTCACAGAGAATAGTGCTTAGAGATGATGTCACACAGAATAGTCCCTAGAGATGATGTCACACAGAATATTCTCTACTGATGATGTCAGACAGAATAAATCAAAATGAAAATATATCTAAAAACATTTTGATAAATAAGAAATGGTTATCACTATATAATGGTGAATATAACAACTCTTTCAAAATCATCTAAGTCATTTCAGAAACATCTCTTTTTTAACAGTATTTTTATTTTTAGCCCAAAATGACAAATGCATTTTCTTGTACTTTTTATCCAAGGAAAATTATTGCACGGGATGCTCTAGATTGTCTCTACCTCCATCTAGGACTTTTCTTTTAATCACTGAATAGATTACCCCACATGTGGCAAAAGTACATCTTATAGGTTACATACAACAAACGTTACAATACTTCATAGGATCTGTAAATAGAGAATTGCATTTCTAACATTTGAAAAAGTGCCAGACATTGAGGCACATCAATTTGTCAACATGCCTTCATTTCAACATATTTTCTATAAACTTTTTTCTTTATATATAAATTCTAATTCCTGAAATAAAAAATATTATTCTTAAATAATATTCACATTGGCTATGTTGATGTTAGCTATCAAATGGGGTAATTTAAGGCAGACTTTATTTAATATAAACAGCACTATCTCAATAAAGAATGCTCTAAAGAGTCATAGAAAGGTAAATCAAGATTGAAAATTATTTAATTGTAAAAGAATGTAAAATGCTATGCATTTATTTTTAACTGTATGGGCAATCTACAATGTAAAATAACAAATTCATATATTACTTGGGTGCTTTTTTCCCATCCATTAACATGGGAGTATACTTTGATTGGTTGTTCTCTGTTTGATAACAGACATTCGACCAATCAAAATGTAATAGGGTTACAACATGTTTGTTGGCTACCAAAAGAAAATAGGTGTTTTTGGACAGTGAGTCTATGCTACTGCCAGTTCAGTGATATCAGTCAAGATGTATATTCTATAATGAGATTAATGTACTAAGAATTTCTGGAGCAATTATGTGGCAAATCAACTGCTCCACAGGGGGCAGATGAAAATACCATTTTATTTAAATGGGGATTTTAAACCATTGAATGCTAGAAAGGTCTGCAACACATTGTGTAGCATTGATGGGTTTAAATAAAGATTTTTTTTTATCAAAGTCCTAAGATGCGGGTGGTTTTATTTAGAATATGTTTTACAAGGAAGAATATATTGAGATATCTCTCATTTTCAAGTATGTCCTGTAGAGTAAAGGGTTACCTATTTACATAAATAGAGAAACGTTACATATATGCACACAAAAATATGTACACATAACATATACAGTTACATTTTGTTTTTAGATATAAAGAAGCAGTTATTTTTAAGGATTTTAAACTGGGAGAAAATCTGATTTTTTTCGGGCAGGTTATTCCAGACTTTCAGAGCTCTGAAGCAGAAAGCAGACTGACCAGCTTCTTTCTTGTAGGCTGGAATACTCAGTGGGGTTTATTCACTAAACGGTGATAAAGAGGTGATAAAGTGGAGATGACTTCTCCACTGATATCACTTCTCCAATTCCTATGTTATTCTTAAGTTTTGGGGCTGCTTAAATAAATGTGACAACTTTGCTAAGCCAAATGAAGAACTGTCGGCCACGTCTAGTGAGTGGAGGCAGGCCGGGTCTAGACCCAGTCACGTCAGACGCACAGTGAAGAACACTGCGTCTGCGCACTGGGTAGTCTGGCCACTCCTATCTTAAGCACTGTTGTGATCTGCAGAGACAGAGAGATCTGACTGCAGATGCCAGACACTGTCACAGGCAAGAGGGGGAGATCAAGACAGGGAGAAAGGCAAAAGGGGGATCAAGAGGGGTTATATAGAGGTGAGAGGGGGAGAAAGGCAAAAGGGGGATCAAGCGCGGGTAAAGGAGGCAGAGTGGGGCCAAGAGGGAGAAAAAGAGGCAAAAGGAGGAAGGATCAGGAGGCAAAAGGAGGGGGGATCAGGAGGGGGAGAAAGAGGAAAAAGGGAGGAAAAAAGAGGCAAAAGGAGGAAGGATCAGGAGGCAAAAGGAAGGGGAACCAAGAGGCAAAAGGAGGGGGGATCAGGAGGGGGAGAAAGAGGAAAAAGGGAGGAAAAAAGAGGCAAAAGGAGGAAGGATCAGGAGGCAAAAGGAAGGGGGACCAAGAGGCAAAAGGAAGGAGGATTAGGAGTGGGAGAAATAGGCAAAAGGTTGAGATCAAGAGTCAAGAAGGGGAGAGAGAGGCAAAAGGGGGATCAAGAGTCAAGAAGGGGAGAGAGAGAGGCAAAAGGGGGATCAAGAATCAATGAGGGGGAGAAAGAGGCAAAGGGGGATCAATAGAGGGGAAAATGGGGGAGGGAGATCAAGAGGGGTAGAGAGGCAAAAGGGGGGAAACAGGAAGGGGAGAGAGAGAGGCAAGAGGGGGAGGAAGAGGCAAAAGGGAGATGAAGACAAGAGTCAAGGGTGGATAAAGGCAAGAGGGGGAAAGAGGCAAAGAGGGGGAGAAAGAAGCAAAATGGGAGATCAAAAGGGGTAGAATGGCTAAAGGAGGGATGAAAAGACAAAGGGAGAAAGAGGCAAAATGGGGGACAAGGGGGGGAGAATGGAAAAAGGAAGATCAAGAGGGGTAAAGAGAGGCAACTTAGCAAGAGGGGGAATCAAGAGCGGGTGAAAGAGGCAGAGGGGGTCAAGAGGGGGAAAAAAGAGGCAAATGGAGGGGGGATCATGAGGCAAATGGAGGGTGGATCATGAGGCAAAAGGAAGAGGGATCAGGAGGGGGAGAAAAGAGGCAAATGGAGGGGGGATCATGAGGCAAAAGGGGGGATCAAGAGGCAAAAGAAGGGACGGAGCAAGAGGCAAAAGGAGGGTGGATCAGGAGGGGGAAAAGAGGCAAGAAGGTGAGTGAGATGCAAAAGGGGGTCAAGAGACAAGGAGGGGGAGAAAGGGGAAACAAAAGGGAGGAAAAAGGCAAAAGTAGGGGGCTCAAGAGTCAAGAGGGGGAGAACGAAGCAAAAGGTGGGAGTGAAGAGTATGAGAAAGAGACAAAGGGGGGGACTCAAGAGTCAAGAGGTGGTATATATATAAAAAGTTGAGTGGGCACTCCTATTCAACAGATTAAATGTAAAATGTAAACTATTGCCTGGGTGCTACTTATGAAAATATCTAAAATGGAAATGGTACAAGTCCATATATTAAGAGCACTCACAGGTCTTGTGGAAATTGTGCTTATTTTATTTGTCAACATTCTCTTTATTGCTCTGGTGGTGGCATATAACTCTGTATTGTCTTATGGTGACATCTAACTGTATTGCTCTGGTGGTGGCATTCAAATATGTTTTAAAATGCATGGTTTCCCCTTTTATAAACAAGAAAAAAATGCCTTTATGCTATGGGGCTGGTATAATGACGCAGTACTATGGGGCTGGTATAATTACACAATGCTATGGGGCTGGTCAGCAATTTTTTCCAGGGCTGGTTTTAATTCCCTGTCCGGCCCTGGAGATCTTAGTGCATAGTCTCCATAGAATAACATAGGAACTGGAGAAGTGATATAACTGGAGAAGTTATCTCCACGCCTTAGTGCATAACCCCCTGTGAGTTTTTAGCAGTGGAGCAGAGGTTATGGAAAGTATGGAGATCAGGGGGGATATTCACTAAGCGGTGATAAAGTGGAGATGACTTCTCCAGTGATATCACTTCTCCAGTTCATATGTTATTCTATGGAGCCTATGCACTAAAATTTCTTCAACTTTGGATATCTTAGTACATAGGCTCTAAAGAGTAATATAGGAACTGGAGAAGTGATCAACTGGAGAAATGATCTCCATTTTATCACCTCTTTATCACCTCTTTATCAACACTTAGTGAATCTCCCCACTGGAGTGACATACTGCTCATGTAGTGTGGAATAATAGTCAATGAGTTGTTAGCAGTGGAGAGGAGGTTATAGTTAGTATGGAGATCTCGAATGATCATACTGCTCAGGTAGTGTGGAATAGTCAGTGAGTTGTTAGCAGTGGAGGTTATAGTTAGTATGGAGATTTGGAGTGAACATACTGCTCAGGTAGTGTGGAATAGTCAGTGAGTTGTTAGCAGTGTAGTGGAGGTTATAATTAGTATGGAGAGCTGGAGTGATCGTACTGCTCAGGTAGTGTGGAATAGTCAGTGAGTTGTTAGCAGTGGAGTTGAGGTTATAGTTAGTATGGAGATCTTGAGTGATCATACTGCTCAGGCAGTGTGGAATAGTCAGTGAGTTGTTAGTAGTGGAGGTTATAGTTAGTATGGAGATCTGGAGTGAACATACTGCTCAGGTAGTGTGGAATAGTTAGTGAGTTGTTAGCAGTGGAGCAGAGGTTATAGTTAGTATGGAGATCTGGAGTGATCATACTGCTCAGGCAGTGTGGAATAGTCAGTGAGTTGTTAGTAGTGGAGGTTATAGTTCGTATGGAGATCTGGAGTGATCATACTGTTCAGGTAGCATGGAATAGTCAGTGAGTTGGTAGTAGTGAAGTGGAGGTTATAGTTAATATGGAGAACTGGAATGATCATACTGCTCAGGTAGTGTGGAATAGTCAGTGAGATGATAGCAGTGGAGGTTATAGTTAGTATGGAGATCTGGAGTGATCATACTGTTCAGGTAGTATGGAATAGTCAGTGAGTTGGTAGTAGTGGAGTGGAGATTATAGTTAATATGGAGAACTGGAGTGATCATACTGCTCAGGTAGTGTGGAATAGTCAGTGAGATGTTAGCAGTGGAGTGGAGGTTATAGTTAGTATGGAGATCTGGAGTGATCATACTGCTCAGGTAGTGTGGAACAGTCAGTGAGTTGTTAGCAGTGGAGTGGAGGTTATAGTTAGTATGGAGATCTGGAGTGATCATACTGCTCAGGTAGTGTGGAACAGTCAGTGAGCTGTTAGCAGTGGAGCGGAGGTTAT
Source organism: Rhinophrynus dorsalis (assembly GCA_037306005.1). NCBI lineage: Eukaryota > Metazoa > Chordata > Amphibia > Anura > Rhinophrynidae > Rhinophrynus > Rhinophrynus dorsalis. The sequence goes on from CM074723.1 coordinate 466,242,797, forward strand.
AGTTAGTACGGAGATCTGGAGTGATCATACTGCTCAGGTAGTGTGGAATAGTCAGTGAGTTGTTAGCAGTGGAGGTTATAGTTAGTATGGAGATCTGGAGTGATCATACTGCTCAGGTAGTGTGGAATAGTTAGTGTTGTTAGCACTAGAGCGGAGGTTATAGTTAGTATGGAGAGCTGGAGTGAGCATACTGCTCATGTAGTCTGGTAGAGAAGCGATTGTATACTAAGCAAGAAAGGTGAAGGGTACGTCTAGATTTGAGTGTTAGTTCTCTAAACATATCACAATGATGGGTAGTGTAATTACATTGGCGTACAAAGAGGCCAAATGAGTTATACAGAGTGTCAAGTTTACCAAGATGGATTTGGTGCGCATGGGGGGAGAGAAGGTGCCAAAGGGAAGAATGGGGAGATAGTAGGTACCAGCAGGAAGCATGGGGAGATAGAAGGTAACAGCAGGGTCCATGGGGAAAGATGAAGAGGAGGCAATATGGTGAATATGAAGAGAGGAGGCAGCAGTGGGCAGCATAGGTAAGAAGGAGGTAGTAGTGAGCTGCCTGGGGATAGAGAAAGTACCAACAGGGTGCATGCGAACAGGAGGTGGCGTGGTGCATGAGAGGAGATGTGGGGGCAGCAGACAGCATGAGGAGAGAAGAAGCAGCAGTGGGAAGAATGGAAAGAGAAGTAGAGGCAGCAGGACACATGGGCAGAGTGGAGGTGGGAAAATGGACAGAGAGAGGAGGCAGCAGCAAGGAGCATGGAGAAAGAGTAGGCAACAGGGTGAAGAAATGCAAGCACAGAGATAAAGAGAAGGAGAAAGTTGGAGTCATCCAAGCGTTACCATCCACCAAAGTCCCTTCTTCAGACTAGTGAACTGGACAAGAATTTGTTTGACTAACTTCTGAAGGTAAGAGAGCCTGCTACTTTCAATTCCTTCGTTTTTTAAGGCACCCAAGGAGGCAGTAAGTCAGTTCTCATGTGTGACAACATTTTTCCCTAATTACTAATATTTTAACTTCCATTTTTAACTACTGTGTACATTTATTAATTTCAGCTAGGCCAGAGAAGGCACTGCAGTTTTACTCTAGATCTTTTATATGTGATGTTATTGACATATGGGTAAATTGTGGCACTGTTTTAGCCATAGGAAAAGCAGGAGACTAGTAGAGTAAAAGTGAGATGTTTATTGGCAGAGTGGCTCTAGGATGCAAGTTGTCAAGACAGCTAGTTCTCTTATTCAGGCATAATAAGGGATAAGAAAAATAATGTGCATGAGTATTTTAAGTCATGTAATTGTGCATTCAGCTTTCATTCCTACTATGCCTGAAGAAGAGACATAAGCGGTCTTGAAAGTTTGCATCCTAGAGCCACTCAGTTAGCCAATAAAGGCACCACTTCTACTCTACTTGTCTCCTGTTATTAACATACACAGCTTTATAAGCTCCATTCCATATTGAAATGGATGAGAGTAGAGTTATCATCCATTAGCACACTAGGCATTGAAGTTGCAGCAGAAAGCCACAAAGCGGGCAACATTATGCTCACTGTAGACCCTGGGACACAACGATTAATATGTGGGTAACTGGGTATCAAACTGTTTCATTTAATATAGTGCATAGTCATGGTGGCTTCTCAATTGAAGGGTCAGAGCAGTTTTATTGTACTATCTATCCTACTCTATGTCTTATATAATGGGCTTTTGCAATGCACTTGTACTTAAATTAAATGTCAGACATCATCGATTAGCCTCTGTAGGGCTCCAGTTGGACCCTTAAGCAGGGAAGGGCTGGCCTGGGGGGCAGGGTGCAACTGTCCCCTGGACCAATTATATGTCTGGGCCAGTGGGTCATTACCTCACTCAGTCTACCACTTGCTGCTGTAAATGGAGCTACACTAGTGATACCACAGAGCTTACAATTGAAATGGAGCTACACAAGTGATACCACAGAGCTTACAAATGAAATGGAGCTACACTAGTGATACCACAGAGCTTACAACTGAAATGGAGCTACACTAGTGATACCAAAGAGCCTACAACTGAAATGGAGCTACACTAGTGATACCACAGAGCTTATTTAAAATGGAGCTACACTAGTACCATAACCCATTTCCCGTATAAGCTCTATGGTATCACTAGTGTAACTTACTTAAATTGTAAGCTCTGGAGTAACACTAGTGTAGTCCCATTTCAATTGTAAGCTCTGTGGTATCACTTGCCTTACATCACAACATTAATGACAATTTTAAAATTAACAAAACTAGGGGTGGGCTGGGACAGTGGGCTGGATTGATAGAAGAAATGGGCCAGTAGGTTGTATTTGCCCTCCCCCAGGCCACAAGTTGCCAGCTCTCCCCCGCCCTTGAGACTGGTGACAGAGGATATCCCTACTATGTGTCCTCCATCTGAATGCCCTTAGCCACATGATATATCTTAGTATTTTGTTTAAAATATGGTAACTAGTAACTGTGTGCCACTATACAGTCATTAATATTGAGACATTATGGTGACATTTATTAAATCGATATGGCAGAATGTTGCAGATATGGCACACTTCTTTTTAGGTTTAGGGCATTTTTTCTAAAATAGCAATGGTTACCGAAGTCATTGTGAAAATCAGATTGGAGAAAGCACATGTAACCCTAATAGCACCAGCATGTCTGAAGAGGACATGGTATCACTTCCTAGTGGAACTCCATACAGAAGAACGATGGATACTATGGATGTCACCATATATTCTCATTCAAGGTCATATTTGTCATCCAAGTTTGACCAATCTGGCTTTACCAACATGGAACTTGAAGTAATTTGGAAGTATTACTATACCTTTAAGGATCAAGGTCCTAGGAAGTAACCTTCTCTTAAGGTCCACTTTGATCCCTTCTGATGCTTCGGTACACGGGCCCTGTGATGCATACCGGCGCACACCACAGTGAGGTCCAAGAGAGACTGTTCCAGTCTTGGAGCGGGCAATTTCAGGCCCACTTTGTACTTACATCGCTCCTGGAGGAGCACTGTAAGTAAAATGTATGTGATGAGCTATGACCGTCACTGGTCCTTATGGCAAAGCCGAGTCACAGTCCATCACGTGGTCATTAAGGGGTTAATGTACCCAACATACTGCATGTTTATATATCACTTAGTATATTGTGTTTGTGGTTTGCATTTTCTTTTGCAAAGCAATATGGTATACAATTTGGGGTATTTTGCCTATTTAGTATATTGTATATTCATGGGCTGTGCATGCCTGGGCTTGCTGTATTTTTCTTGTGTATTTACATACAGTTTAGGTGAACGCTGGTCTTCTTAACCCTTTGTGTGCCAGAGGGCTATGCAACACATTGCAGAGCAACTCATTGGGCACCCCTCTTGCATTCATAGGATTAATACTTTATAACAGATGAGAGTTGGTACCGTGTTAGCCATAGAAATACAGGAAGCAAATATAGTCTGGTTGATACCTTTATTGGATAACTAAGCAGATTTAGGATGCAAGCTTTCGAGAACTCTTAGGTATCTTTCTCATGTGTGTTATCACTAACATGCCTGAGGAAGAGACCTAAGAGGTCTCGAAAGCTTGCATCCTAAATCTGCTTAGTTAGCCAATAAAGGTATCAACCTGACTATATTTGCCTTCCATTCATAGTTTATAAAACAGGAATGTGCAACTTATACAGTGCACATCACAGGTGTATTTAAATGATAAATCTGTAAGCATAGCTGGTTTATATAGTTTTATAAGTAAATAATACATTTTCTTCAAAGGCTGTTGTGCTATTCTATTGTATTCTATCATATTTTGTTCAAATTGCAGTAGACACTGGTAGTATTTGGCTTCAGTTACTAATCTATTTTTAAAGATGGATGACAGTGTTTTTTCCACTTTATATAGCCACCTTTTTATTATTGTTTAACACATGTTTTTTGCATACTGAATATACTTTTTGTATTATATAGATTTACACAAAGGACTAAAACTCTCTTTGCTCAAAGTCCAGATGTCCTCCTTGTTTGTGCTCTTCCAAAGAAAACTTATGGATATTCCAGAAGGCCAAACTATTTTAGAATGATTTTGATCCTCCCTGTAGGGAGCTTGATCCTGGTTTTAGAGGTTTCAGTCCTCTACATTGTTAATTGTTCAAACATCTTACCTGCAAGAACAGGGCCGGATTTGCCACAAGGCAGAGTAGGCACCTGCGCACCCCAGAGAGGGGCACCTGTCATTGAAATAAGTTTTTTATATATATTTACAGCACTTCCGCTCTGCGCACAGTAACCCGCAGCCCGGCCCGCCCCTCGCTTGCTAAGGTCTGTGCCGAAGGCTGTAGCTGCTATTGCTCCCCCTCATCGGCTCTAACGACATCATCTCCCAGCACTCTACGTTCCTAAAGAGATGACCGCGCAGGGTGCAACAGAAGCTGCAGGTCTGTGCAGAAGGTGGCACAGACATCTCCTGCCGCTGGACCACCAGGGAGGTAGGAAATGGATAGAGGGGGCAATGTGGAGCTGATGGCAATGTGAGGGCAAGTTGGAGCTGATGCTGATGGGGGCAATGTGGAGCTTGGAGCTGATGGGGGCAAGACAGTTGGAGCTGATGGGGGCAAGTTGGAGCTGATGAGGCAAGACAGTTGGAGCTGATGGGGGCAAGACAGTTGGAGCTGATGGGGCAGGTTGGAGCTTGAAGCTGATGGGGGCAAGTTGGAGCTGATGGGGAGAAGACAGTTGCAGCTGATGGGGCAAGTTGGAGCTTGGAGCTGATAGGGGCAAGTTGGAGCTTGGAGCTGATGGGGGCAAGTTGGAGCTGATGGGGGCAAGACAGTTGGAGCTGATGGGGCAATGTGGAGCTGATGGGGGCAAGTTGGAGCTGATGGTGCAAGACATTTGGAGCTGATGGGGGCAATGTGAGGGCAATATGTATATGGGGGGTAATGTGGAGATTTGGAGCATTGTGGAGATGGCCAATTGGGGGGGGTGGGCGCTTCAGATTTCTGTGCCTACAGGCTCCTGAGATGTAAATCTGGCCCTGTGCAAGACAGTGTTCCTCCTGGCCATCTTCACAGCAAGGAGGATTTCTAAACTCAGTGCTCTTTTGTGCAAACCTCCACACCTCATATTTTATCAGGATGAAGCTGTTCTGAAAGCTGTCACAGAATTCCAATTAGCTTTTCACATCAATCAAGAACTGATCTTAACGTCATTGTGTCCTAATCCTACATATAAAAAGGAGGAATGCCTTCATACTCTCGATGTTGTGAGTTGACTTAAATCACACATGCTATAAATTCTTTTCAACAGACTCAATATTTGTGATCCCAGAAGGTCCAAGGAAAGACAGATCATCATCTAAAGCTACTGTTTCCTTATGATTTAGATGGACTATTAAACAAGCTCACTTTCTTCACTCCAAGCCTGTTACTTTCAAAATTATGGCTCATTCTACTGGATCGATAGGTACATGATGGGTCAGCAAACACCCAGCTTGTACAGAACAGATGTGTAATGCAGCTACTTGGTCATCCTATAACATAAGGTGGTAGAATGCGAGAGTCTCTACTGTGCATGTGTGGTTTCGCACACAGGGAGCTTTGCTGTGAGCCGTCTGGAGCTCCCCGCTAAGGATCAGCGTGTTCGGTGAGCAGTCATGCGCAGTAGAGACTTGCCAAACGCCATGTCCTGCTCTGAACGGCTCACATCCTGTCTCTGTTCCCGTCTCCGGGGCAGCTGGGTGCACTTTAGCCCATGTATACGGGCTTTCATACTAGTCTTTACATATGTCTACCAAGTTCTTTGAAGTTAACCTTATTTCTTCAGCAGATAAAATGTTTTGAACGTAATGTACAGCCATTTTCTCCCACCCACTGATCGGCAGTTCATGTGGCAGGAGGCACTTACACCCCATAGCACTAATTCCTTAGGTGACCCACCTACCTTCCTCTAGACCGTAAGTTCTCACCAGCAGGGGGCCCTCTAATCCTTATGTTTTCAATGTTCCATGTGCACTATTTAATATCTCTGTATGTCTATTGCTTATTGTACAGTGCTGCAGAATAAGCTGGTGATAGATGAATAAAGAATAATCATACTAATAATACAGCAAGCTGATGTAGTTTAATCCTTTGAGTTCCAGAGGGGTATCCAATACATTGCTTTGCAATGTATTGGATACCCTTCTGGCACTCAAAGGGTTAATTAATTGTTTTTTGTGTTTTTTTTTCTCCCTCCTTGTGTTTTTTGAACAGCTTTGAGACAGCTCCATGGGCTCTGTCCCCCCCCATTGGATGTCAGAGAAAAGGTGACTTTTTTTTTTACTTACCAATAAATCTTTTTCTCTTAGTCTACAAGGTGGGACAAAGGGCATCCAACCAATAAAAAACCCTCCTTATTTGAAGAGGGCAATGATTCCCTGCCATTTATCCTGGCGACTTTGCCTTCATATACCTTCCTATACAGAGCCGGCCCAAGACATTGTTCTGCCTGGGTTCAAGGATGAAATGCTGCACCCCCCCTGCACACCAAAACCACGCCCACCAAAACACGCCACGTCCTTAATTATATTAACCCCTCTCCTGCCCCTAAAACCACATACAACTGTAGTGTTTTTTTTTACACCCCTTGTACCTTTCTCTCCCCTTGCCTTTTTACACCTCTTGTACCTCTTTTTTCTCCTCTTTTCACCCCTTGTGCCTCTTTTTTTCCCCTCTTTTCACTCCCTGTGCCTCTCTTTTCCCCTCTTTTCACCACTTGTGCCTCTCTTTTCACCACTTGTGCCTCTCTTTTCACCCCTTGTGCCTCTCTTTACCCATCTTTTCACCCCTTGTGCCTCTTTCTCCCCCCCATGCCTGTTTCTCTTCTCTTTCTGGCTCACTCCCTCTCTTCTCTGCTTGTCTGGCAAGTCTCCTGTTTTTTACTCAGTCTCCCCACTGCCGACACTGATGACAAACGGGAAAGTGTCACATGTGGAGACGCAGAGTGGTGCATTCTGAGATTTTCTTCATCAGTCTGGGCGCCAGTTTTAAACTTGCATTGGCTTCCAAACAGAGGAAAAAAACCCTGGCATGCTACACACCGCGTCTCCACATGTGACACGGTCCCAGCCGTCATCAGTGCGGGCAGTGGGGAGATGCTGTGCACTAAATAACATGTCCGCCTGGGTCCATGGCCCCACCGGGACCCATGTAAGGGCCGGCCATCTTCCTATATATAAACAATCCATTGGCAGCACTTCGGGGGCAAGCACGACAGAGACAGGAAGGAGCCTCGTTTGTACTTAGTTAACTCTTTAAGTTCCCTGCCTCCTGATGGACTCACCTTTAACCCTTTGAGTGCCAGATGGGTATTCAATGCATTGTAATGCAATGCGTTTTATACCTCTCTGACACTCAAATGGTTAAACCCACGGTCCCTGTGTACCCCATGTTTACAAAGATCAAAGTATTTATTGGTAAGTATAAAAATCTTCTTTTATTATAATAATAACCAAAGACTTTTTTTGTGTTTTTAAACTTTTTCCTAACTCAATAATTTATATATAAAATGATGTTATTTTGTGTTTGCCTCATCTTTTTTTGGTCTAGTAATTATTTTCAGAAGATGAAATCCCCCAGAGCGACTCGCATGCAGGAATGGAGGGTTTGCAAGTTAGGTGGGTTTAGGGGTGGAGAATATAGGTATTAAGTTAGGGTGAGAGCAGAAGGGGATGCAGTGTGGGTAAAAGAGTATAAGGATTTGCAAAACCATCCTCCCTCACCATGTGGTTTTGGTTGGGGCATGTGTGGGTTTAGGGTTTCCTTGGTTTCAGTTGTGTGTGGAAGGTTTCAAATAATTCAGGTTGGATCCTTAGAGAGGTAACCCAAGAGCATGGGCGGATTGTCCTATCGGGGGAATGGGCATCCCCCGGTGGGCCGCTAGATCATGGGCCGGTGGGGAGATCAGAGGATCTCACCTCACCATCCCACAATATTTTGAAGGAGAGGTCTGTGTTGCCATCGGCACAAGCACTCTCTGTGACAGCCTTCACGTTCCTTGTTAATGCAGAGCGCCAGGATATGACATAATAATATGACATAATATCCTGGCACCTGCTCTCCCATGCCACACAGGGGCCACAAGGGGGTGTTGATAGGGATGTCGGTGCAGCTAGTGGGCTGCTTTAAAAAAAATGCCTGGGCTGGTATTTCCCCCACACATTTGGGACTAGATTGGAAATGGCTACAGAGGGCTTTTTTGCCTTCCTCTGGATCAACAGGGGTGTTTTTGGCATGGGCTGGACTTGATGGACGCATGTCTTTTTTCAGCCTTAACTACTATGTTACTATGTTACTATGTAATCCGCCCTTGCCCAAGAGAGGTTGGCACCAGGCTGATGCCGCAGGTGGTTATGCTACTCATTGTAGCTGTCTGGGTCTGGCACAATTGGGGTAACTGGTTAAAATGTACTTTAACCCTTTGAGTGCCAGAGAGGTACGGAACACATTGCTTTGCTATGCGTTCTGAAACTCAAAGGGTTAAAGGGATAGTAATGACTAAAATAAAGTAGATCGCAGATTCTTCATTATGGTATGCATAACAATTTGCACTGTGTGTAATAACTTACATTGCTACAGTTTGAAAGATATTCCATGTAAAAAGATCACCCTCCAGCCCCTTCTGGCCACGTCACGTTCATTTAAGAGCGGTCTGGATGGAGAGTGGCGTGGGACAAACTGCAGTAATCAAAGGAAAACCCTACCCTACTTCATGAAGAGGGGCAGGGTTTTCCTTATGCTTACTGTCTTAAGTTTGTCCCTCACTGCGTCCGTCTGGTCCCATGACTGGATTGCAGTGCTATGGAGAGGCAGCCAGAAGGGGCGGGAGGGGGGTCCTTTCACATGGAATATCTTTAGAACAATAGCAATGTAAGTTATTAAAGATAGAGCAAAGTGTTATGCTTACAATAATGAAGACTCAGCGATCTACTTTATTTTAGACATTACTATCCCTTTAAAAGGTGGATATTAGTTTGTTTTATGCATGAGCCCGTTTTTGTATTTGGCCATGCAAGGCAAGATGTTAATTATGTGCAGAACTGGTTAAAAAGGGAAAAATGCTAGGAATCATTTTGTTAACAAGGTATTTATATTTTTTTGATATATGTTATGTGTGTAGATGTGGTTAATAAAGTTGGCTTATTCTTACCCAAGATAGGAGTGATACCCTATTCATTTTGCATGTTCTTTTCTCACCCACGTAGGCAGAAAACTCACTGGGCATTCTCCACTAGACACGGAACACGAGGAAGGGACGGCATTCTCCACTAGACACGGAACACGAGGAAGGGACGGCATTCTCCTCTAGACACGGAACAATAGGAAGGGACACCATTCTCCACTAGACACGGAACAATAAGAAGGGACAGCATTCTCCACTAGACACGGAATATGAGGAAGGGACGGCATTCTCCACTAGACACTGAACAATAGGAAGGGACGGCATTCTCCACTAGACACGGAACAATAGGAAGGGACGGCATTCTCCACTAGACACAGAACAATAAGAAGGGACAGCATTCTTCACTAGACACGGAACAATAAGAAGGGACAGCATTCTCCACTTGACACGGAACAATAGGAAGGGACGCCATTCTCCACTAGACACGGAACGATAAGAAGGGACAGCATTCTCCACTAGACCCGGAACAATAGGAAGGGACGGCATTCTCCACTAGACACGGAACAATTAGAAGGGACCGCATTCTCCACTAGACACGAAACAAGAGGAAGGAAAGGCATTCTCCACTAGACACGGAACAATAAGAAGGGACGGCATTCTCCACTAGACATGAAACAATAGGAAGGGACAGCATTCTCCACTAGACACGGAACAATAGGAAGGGACGCCATTCTCCACTAGACATGAAACAATAGAAAGGGACGGCATTCTCCACTAGACACGGAACAATAGGAAGGGACGCCATTCTCCACTAGACACGGAACGATAAGAAGGGACAGCATTCTCCACTAGACACGGAACAATAGGAAGGGACGCCATTCTCCACTAGACACGGAACGATAAGAAGGGACAGCATTCTCCACTAGACACGGAACAATAGGAAGGGACGGCATTCTCCACTAGACATGAAACAATAGAAAGGGACGGCATTCTCCACTAGACATGGAACAATAGGAAGGGACGGCATTCTCCACTAGACACGGAACAATAGGAAGGGACAGCATTCTCCACTAGACATGGAACAAGTGGAAGGGACAGCATTCTCCACTAGATGCGGAACAATAGGAAGGGACGGCATTCTCCACTAGACATGGAACAATAGGAAGGGACGGCATTCTCCACTAGACACGGAACAATAGGAAGGGACGGCATTCTCCACTAGACATGGAACAAGTGGAAGGGACAGCATTCTCCACTAGATGCGGAACAATAGGAAGGGACGGCATTCTCCACTAGACATGGAACAATAGGAAGGGACGGCATTCTCCACTAGACACGGAACAATAGGAAGGGACGGCATTCTCCACTAGACACAGAACAATAGGAAGGGACGGCATTCTCCACTAGACGCGGAACAATAGGAAGGGACGGCATTCTCCACTAGACACGGAACAATAGGAAGGAACGGCATTCTCCACTAGACACGGAACAATAGGAAGGGACGGCATTCTCCACTAGACGCGGAACAAGAGGAAGGGACGGCATTCTCCACTAGACATGGAACAAGTGGAAGGGACGGCATTCTCCACTAGACACAGAACAATAGGAAGGGACGGCATTCTCCACTAGACACGGAACAATAGGAAGGGACGGCATTCTCCACTAGACGCGGAACAAGAGGAAGGGACGGCATTCTCCACTAGACATGGAACAAGTGGAAGGGACGGCATTCTCCACTAGACACAGAACAATAGGAAGGGACGGCATTCTCCACTAGACACAGAACAAGAGGAAGGGACGGCATTCTCCACTAGACATGGAACAAGTGGAAGGGACGGCATTCTCCACTAGACACAGAACAATAGGAAGGGACGGCATTCTCCACTAGACACGGAACAATAGGAAGGGATGGCATTCTCCACTAGACGCGGAACAAGAGGAAGGGACGGCATTCTCCACTAGACATGGAACAAGTGGAAGGGACGGCATTCTCCACTAGACACAGAACAATAGGAAGGGACGGCATTCTCCACTAGACACAGAACAAGAGGAAGGGACGGCATTCTCCACTAGACATGGAACAAGTGGAAGGGACGGCATTCTCCACTAGACACAGAACAATAGGAAGGAACGGCATTCTCCACTAGACACAGAACAATAGGAAGGGACGGCATTCTCCACTAGACACGGAACAATAGGAAGGGACGGCATTCTCCACTAGACGCGGAACAATAGGAAGGGACGGCATTCTCCACTAGACACGGAACAATAGAAAGGGACGGCATTCTCCACTAGACGCGGAACAATAGGAAGGGACGGCATTCTCCACTAGACACGGAACAATAGGAAGGGACGGCATTCTCCACTAGACACGGAACAAGAGGAAGGGACGGCATTCTCCACTAGACACGGAACAATAGGAAGGGACGGCATTCTCCACTAGACACGGAACAATAGGAAGGAACGGCATTCTCCACTAGACACGGAACAATAGGAAGGGACGGCATTCTCCACTAGACGCGGAACAAGAGGAAGGGACGGCATTCTCCACTAGACATGGAACAAGAGGAAGGGACGGCATTCTCCACTAGACACGGAACAAGTGGAAGGGACGGCATTCTCCACTAGACATGGAACAAGTGGAAGGGACGGCATTCTCCACTAGACACAGAACAAGAGGAAGGGACGGCATTCTCCACTAGACACGGAACAATAGGAAGGGACGGCATTCTCCACTAGACACGGAACAATAGGAAGGAACGGCATTCTCCACTAGACACGGAACAATAGGAAGGGACGGCATTCTCCACTAGACGCGGAACAAGAGGAAGGGACGGCATTCTCCACTAGACATGGAACAAGAGGAAGGGACGGCATTCTCCACTAGACACGGAACAAGTGGAAGGGACGGCATTCTCCACTAGACATGGAACAAGTGGAAGGGACGGCATTCTCCACTAGACACAGAACAATAGGAAGGGACGGCATTCTCCACTAGACACAGAACAAGAGGAAGGGACGGCATTCTCCACTAGACACAGAACAAGAGGAAGGGACGGCATTCTCCACTAGACACGGAACAAGTGGAAGGGACGGCATTCTCCACTAGACACAGAACAATAGGAAGGGATGGCATTCTCCACTAGACACAGAACAAGAGGAAGGGACGGCATTCTCCACTAGACACGGAACAATAGGAAGGGATGGCATTCTCCACTAGACATGGAACAAGTGGAAGGGACGGCATTCTCCACTAGACACGGAACAATAGGAAGGGACGGCATTCTCCACTAGACACAGAACAAGAGGAAGGGACGGCATTCTCCACTAGACATGGAACAATAGGAAGGGACGGCATTCTCCACTAGACACAGAACAATAGGAAGGGACGGCATTCTCCACTAGACACGGAACAATAGGAAGGGACGGCATTCTCCACTAGACACAGAACAAGAGGAAGGGACGGCATTCTCCACTAGACATGGAACAAGTGGAAGGGACGGCATTCTCCACTAGACACAGAACAATAGGAAGGGACGGCATTCTCCACTAGACGCGGAACAAGAGGAAGGGATGGCATTCTCCACTAGACATGGAACAAGTGGAAGGGACGGCATTCTCCACTAGACACGGAACAAGTGGAAGGGACGGCATTCTCCACTAGACACGGAACAAGAGGAAGGGACGGCATTCTCCACTAGACACGGAACAATAGGAAGGGACGGCATTCTCCACTAGACACGGAACACGAGGAAGGGACGGCATTCTCCACTAGACACGGAACAAGAGGAAGGGACGGCATTCTCCACTAGACACGGAACAAGTGGAAGGGACAGCATTCTCCACTAGATGCGGAACAAGAGGAAGGGACGGCATTCTCCACTAGACATGGAACAAGTGGAAGGGACGGCATTCTCCACTAGACACAGAACAATAGGAAGGGACGGCATTCTCCACTAGACACGGAACAATAGGAAGGGACGGCATTCTCCACTAGACGCGGAACAATAGGAAGGGACGGCATTCTCCACTAGACACAGAACAAGAGGAAGGGACGGCATTCTCCACTAGACATGGAACAAGTGGAAGGGACGGCATTCTCCACTAGACACAGAACAATAGGAAGGGACGGCATTCTCCACTAGACACGGAACAATAGGAAGGGACGGCATTCTCCACTAGACGCGGAACAATAGGAAGGGACGGCATTCTCCACTAGACACAGAACAAGAGGAAGGGACGGCATTCTCCACTAGACATGGAACAAGTGGAAGGGACGGCATTCTCCACTAGACACAGAACAATAGGAAGGGATGGCATTCTCCACTAGACATGGAACAAGTGGAAGGGACGGCATTCTCCACTAGACATGGAACAAGAGGAAGGGACGGCATTCTCCACTAGACATGGAACAATAGGAAGGGACGGCATTCTCCACTAGACATGGAACAAGTGGAAGGGACAGCATTCTCCACTAGATGCGGAACAATAGGAAGGGACGGCATTCTCCACTAGACATGGAACAATAGGAAGGGACGGCATTCTCCACTAGACACGGAACAATAGGAAGGGACGGCATTCTCCACTAGACACAGAACAATAGGAAGGGACGGCATTCTCCACTAGACGCGGAACAATAGGAAGGGACGGCATTCTCCACTAGACACGGAACAATAGGAAGGAACGGCATTCTCCACTAGACACGGAACAATAGGAAGGGACGGCATTCTCCACTAGACGCGGAACAAGAGGAAGGGACGGCATTCTCCACTAGACATGGAACAAGTGGAAGGGACGGCATTCTCCACTAGACACAGAACAATAGGAAGGGACGGCATTCTCCACTAGACACGGAACAATAGGAAGGGACGGCATTCTCCACTAGACGCGGAACAAGAGGAAGGGACGGCATTCTCCACTAGACATGGAACAAGTGGAAGGGACGGCATTCTCCACTAGACACAGAACAATAGGAAGGGACGGCATTCTCCACTAGACACAGAACAAGAGGAAGGGACGGCATTCTCCACTAGACATGGAACAAGTGGAAGGGACGGCATTCTCCACTAGACACAGAACAATAGGAAGGGACGGCATTCTCCACTAGACACGGAACAATAGGAAGGGATGGCATTCTCCACTAGACGCGGAACAAGAGGAAGGGACGGCATTCTCCACTAGACATGGAACAAGTGGAAGGGACGGCATTCTCCACTAGACACAGAACAATAGGAAGGGACGGCATTCTCCACTAGACACAGAACAAGAGGAAGGGACGGCATTCTCCACTAGACATGGAACAAGTGGAAGGGACGGCATTCTCCACTAGACACAGAACAATAGGAAGGAACGGCATTCTCCACTAGACACAGAACAATAGGAAGGGACGGCATTCTCCACTAGACACGGAACAATAGGAAGGGACGGCATTCTCCACTAGACGCGGAACAATAGGAAGGGACGGCATTCTCCACTAGACACGGAACAATAGAAAGGGACGGCATTCTCCACTAGACGCGGAACAATAGGAAGGGACGGCATTCTCCACTAGACACGGAACAATAGGAAGGGACGGCATTCTCCACTAGACACGGAACAAGAGGAAGGGACGGCATTCTCCACTAGACACGGAACAATAGGAAGGGACGGCATTCTCCACTAGACACGGAACAATAGGAAGGAACGGCATTCTCCACTAGACACGGAACAATAGGAAGGGACGGCATTCTCCACTAGACGCGGAACAAGAGGAAGGGACGGCATTCTCCACTAGACATGGAACAAGAGGAAGGGACGGCATTCTCCACTAGACACGGAACAAGTGGAAGGGACGGCATTCTCCACTAGACATGGAACAAGTGGAAGGGACGGCATTCTCCACTAGACACAGAACAAGAGGAAGGGACGGCATTCTCCACTAGACACGGAACAATAGGAAGGGACGGCATTCTCCACTAGACACGGAACAATAGGAAGGAACGGCATTCTCCACTAGACACGGAACAATAGGAAGGGACGGCATTCTCCACTAGACGCGGAACAAGAGGAAGGGACGGCATTCTCCACTAGACATGGAACAAGAGGAAGGGACGGCATTCTCCACTAGACACGGAACAAGTGGAAGGGACGGCATTCTCCACTAGACATGGAACAAGTGGAAGGGACGGCATTCTCCACTAGACACAGAACAATAGGAAGGGACGGCATTCTCCACTAGACACAGAACAAGAGGAAGGGACGGCATTCTCCACTAGACACAGAACAAGAGGAAGGGACGGCATTCTCCACTAGACACGGAACAAGTGGAAGGGACGGCATTCTCCACTAGACACAGAACAATAGGAAGGGATGGCATTCTCCACTAGACACAGAACAAGAGGAAGGGACGGCATTCTCCACTAGACACGGAACAATAGGAAGGGATGGCATTCTCCACTAGACATGGAACAAGTGGAAGGGACGGCATTCTCCACTAGACACGGAACAATAGGAAGGGACGGCATTCTCCACTAGACACAGAACAAGAGGAAGGGACGGCATTCTCCACTAGACATGGAACAATAGGAAGGGACGGCATTCTCCACTAGACACAGAACAATAGGAAGGGACGGCATTCTCCACTAGACACGGAACAATAGGAAGGGACGGCATTCTCCACTAGACACAGAACAAGAGGAAGGGACGGCATTCTCCACTAGACATGGAACAAGTGGAAGGGACGGCATTCTCCACTAGACACAGAACAATAGGAAGGGACGGCATTCTCCACTAGACGCGGAACAAGAGGAAGGGATGGCATTCTCCACTAGACATGGAACAAGTGGAAGGGACGGCATTCTCCACTAGACACGGAACAAGTGGAAGGGACGGCATTCTCCACTAGACACGGAACAAGAGGAAGGGACGGCATTCTCCACTAGACACGGAACAATAGGAAGGGACGGCATTCTCCACTAGACACGGAACACGAGGAAGGGACGGCATTCTCCACTAGACACGGAACAAGAGGAAGGGACGGCATTCTCCACTAGACACGGAACAAGTGGAAGGGACAGCATTCTCCACTAGATGCGGAACAAGAGGAAGGGACGGCATTCTCCACTAGACATGGAACAAGTGGAAGGGACGGCATTCTCCACTAGACACAGAACAATAGGAAGGGACGGCATTCTCCACTAGACACGGAACAATAGGAAGGGACGGCATTCTCCACTAGACGCGGAACAATAGGAAGGGACGGCATTCTCCACTAGACACAGAACAAGAGGAAGGGACGGCATTCTCCACTAGACATGGAACAAGTGGAAGGGACGGCATTCTCCACTAGACACAGAACAATAGGAAGGGACGGCATTCTCCACTAGACACGGAACAATAGGAAGGGACGGCATTCTCCACTAGACGCGGAACAATAGGAAGGGACGGCATTCTCCACTAGACACAGAACAAGAGGAAGGGACGGCATTCTCCACTAGACATGGAACAAGTGGAAGGGACGGCATTCTCCACTAGACACAGAACAATAGGAAGGGATGGCATTCTCCACTAGACATGGAACAAGTGGAAGGGACGGCATTCTCCACTAGACATGGAACAAGAGGAAGGGACGGCATTCTCCACTAGACATGGAACAATAGGAAGGGACGGCATTCTCCACTAGACACAGAACAAGAGGAAGGGACGGCATTCTCCACTAGAGGCGGAACAAGAGGAAGGGATGGCATTCTCCACTAGACATGGAACAAGTGGAAGGGACGGCATTCTCCACTAGACACGGAACAATAGGAAGGGACGGCATTCTCCACTAGACACAGAACAAGAGGAAGGGACGGCATTCTCCACTAGACATGGAACAAGTGGAAGGGACGGCATTCTCCACTAGACACAGAACAATAGGAAGGGACGGCATTCTCCACTAGACGCGGAACAAGAGGAAGGGATGGCATTCTCCACTAGACGCGGAACAATAGGAAGGGACGGCATTCTCCACTAGACATGGAACAAGTGGAAGGGACGGCATTCTCCACTAGACACGGAACAAGAGGAAGGGACGGCATTCTCCACTAGACACGGAACAATAGGAAGGGACGGCATTCTCCACTAGACACAGAACAATAGGAAGGGACGGCATTCTCCACTAGACACGGAACACGAGGAAGGGACGGCATTCTCCACTAGACACGGAACAAGAGGAAGGGACGGCATTCTCCACTAGACACGGAACAATAGGAAGGGACAGCATTCTCCACTAGACACAGAACAATAGGAAGGGACGGCATTCTCCACTAGATATGGAACAAGTGGAAGGGACGGCATTCTCCACTAGACATGGAACAAGTGGAAGGGACGGCATTCTCCACTAGACACAGAACAATAGGAAGGGACGGCATTCTCCACTAGACACGGAACAATAGGAAGGGACGGCATTCTCCACTAGACATGGAACAAGTGGAAGGGACGGCATTCTCCACTAGACACGGAACAATAGGAAGGGACGGCATTCTCCACTAGACGCGGAACAAGAGGAAGGGATGGCATTCTCCACTAGACATGGAACAAGTGGAAGGGACGGCATTCTCCACTAGACACGGAACAATAGGAAGGGACGGCATTCTCCACTAGACACGGAACAAGAGGAAGGGACGGCATTCTCCACTAGACACGGAACAATAGGAAGGGACGGCATTCTCCACTAGACATGGAACAAGTGGAAGGGACGGCATTCTCCACTAGACACGGAACAATAGGAAGGGACGGCATTCTCCACTAGACACGGAACAATAGGAAGGGACGGCATTCTCCACTAGACCCGGAACAATAGGAAGGGACGGCATTCTCCACTAGACATGGAACAAGTGGAAGGGACGGCATTCTCCACTAGACACGGAACAATAGATAGGGACGGCATTCTCCACTAGACACGGAACAAGTGGAAGGGACAGCATTCTCCACTAGACACGGAACAAGTGGAAGGGACAGCATTCTCCACTAGATGCGGAACAAGAGGAAGGGACGGCATTCTCCACTAGACATGGAACAAGTGGAAGGGACGGCATTCTCCACTAGACACAGAACAATAGGAAGGGACGGCATTCTCCACTAGACACGGAACAATAGGAAGGGACGGCATTCTCCTCTAGACACGGAACAATAGGAAGGGACGGCATTCTCCACTAGACATGGAACAAGTGGAAGGGACGGCATTCTCCACTAGACATGGAACAAGTGGAAGGGACGGCATTCTCCACTAGACATGGAACAAGTGGAAGGGACGGCATTCTCCACTAGACACGGAACAATAGGAAGGGATGGCATTCTCCACTAGACACGGAACAATAGGAAGGGACGGCATTCTCCACTAGACACGGAACAAGTGGAAGGGACAGCATTCTCCACTAGTCACGGAACAAGTGGAAGGGACGGCATTCTCCACTAGACACGGAACAATAGGAAGGGACAGCATTCTCCACTAGACATGGAACAATAGGAAGGGACCATGGACTGTAGTCAGAAAACTATATATAGGGGTATTAGGGGAGAAATAAATGTTAATCTCAAATTAAAGTTATAATCCCTTGAATGCTAGAGAGGTTTCTAGAGCTGTGGAAAGTGAT
Organism: Rhinophrynus dorsalis; assembly: GCA_037306005.1. Taxonomy (NCBI): domain Eukaryota; kingdom Metazoa; phylum Chordata; class Amphibia; order Anura; family Rhinophrynidae; genus Rhinophrynus; species Rhinophrynus dorsalis. The sequence continues at coordinate 466,261,555 of CM074723.1, forward strand.
AGTGCATAGAGCTCTCTGATCCTTAAAGGAGAAGTAACACCTCTCAATAATAACAACACCCACTTATCTTACCATGACCAGAAAATCATAATGACCCCTATGAATTTTGCTCTTGTGAGTTTGTTCAAGAGAAAACATATTCAATCAGTTGTGGATGTCATATCCATGGAGGCGGACATGACAGTTGCTAGTCATTTTTCAAACTGAAGCAGGAACAGTGTATGGGCCTTCTAAAGCCTTTAAAGATCTGAAAGATCTGCAATGCCTTGTACACCCCTCTAGTCCTCGAATGGTTAAGATTTCCATGTGCGGTGAGCAGAGTTTGAGGTTCTGTGGTCCTGACAGCAACTCTCGTGTCCGCCTCCATGGGAGTGACATCCAGCAGTGATTGAAGATGTTATCTCTTGCACAAAGGAATTCATTACCCAAGCATGTGGTAATGGCAGATACAACGGATACATTTCAGAGAACTTTTGATGCATTTTTTTCAAGAAGGAACGTAAAGGGTTATACTGTGTATTAGCAGGTCAAACATGACTCTCTGATAAAGACTAACTTATTTGGCACCAGGAAAGCTTATATAATTCTCATGTCTCTGGGTTATGAGGCAAAGGTTGAACGTGATGGACTAGTGTCTTTTTTCAACCTAATTTACTATGTTACTATGTTAAAGGCAGAAGAGCAAAATTAATAGAGGCCATTAGGATTTTCTGGACTTAAAGGGATAGTAATACTTAAAATGTAAAAACAAATATGTTGTAGGGGTTATCCCCCTGAGTAAAACAAGAGTATTCCCACTGCTGAAAGGTGTTTCATTCAAAAGTTATTAATTTTCAAAGTTGAATTTTTTAGGTGCAATATCACAGTGGCCTGAAATTGTACAGTGGCGCTGTTGCTACACCATCCTATGGAGATTTATGGTCCCGGGACCAGAATTGTCCATAGGATCGTGTAGCAACAGTGCCACTGTACAATATTAGGCCACTGTGATATTGCACCTAAAAATTCAACTTTGAAAATTAATAACTTTTGAATGAAACACCTTTCAGCAGTGGGAGTACTCTTGTTTTACTTAGGGGGACAAACCCTATTACATATTTTTTTTTACATTTTAAGTATTACTATCCCTTTAATAAAGTGAGTGGCTGTTTTTAATGGATGTTAGTTCTCCTTTAAAGTGCTAAACAAGATAAAGTACAAATGCATTTAATACTAATATATCACTTCTTTTCATTACAAGGTTTGAAATTCCAGCGGTTACCATAGAGCCTATACCTAGAAAGACTTTTAAATCGGCTTAATGAAGTGTTGTGTAACAAATCGAGTAAGCTTCATAATATCGTGGGCATAGTCTGTATTATATAAAAGCTGTTGTTTGAAATGTAGAAAAAATAATGAAGGTCACCAACATGATGTGATGTTCCAGTTTTGGCATAATGAAAGTTACAAAAATACTCTTAAAGGGATAGTAATGTTTCATAATAAAAGCAGGTCTAATTAATCATCATAGTACTTGGACTTTGGAGAGTGTTATTTCAGTTCTGTCAGAGTTGTAGTACAAAAGTAATTCAATGACAAAGTGTCCCCCTCCCGCCCCTTTTCCTGATGTAACACTGCTCAGCCAGAGCAGAAGGGAGGTGCCCAGGTAGACTGCACAGAGGGACAATCTTCAATTAAGATAAGGGAAAAACCTGAAAAACTTGTCAAGGGGGCAGGGATTTCATTGTCCTCATAGGAAGAAGATTGTCCCCTTCTGTTATCTGTCTGGTCTATGGACTGGATTCCACATCTGAGAAGAGATGTCTTACACTAGGTAAAAGGGGCGGGAGGGGAAACTTTGCTTGTGAATATCTCTTAAACCATAAAGGTTTTAGAAATAAGACGTATATCGTTCTTCATGTTTTTTAATGCCTACAAAATAAAATAAAGATAAAATGAAGTATTACTATCCCTTTAACCCCTTTACGTCTGATGACATGTCAGGACCATCACGGCTGTCGGGTCGATAAGGACCTTTGACAGTCCTAGCACTTCATAGAAGTTTGTGTTTACAGCGTGGCTCATACCTCTCTTTAGGAGGGACAGTCCCTCTTTGAGACCCAAATCCCTCTTTCCCACCCTGGTGTCCCTCATTTTTAGGAGATCAGACTGTATGGTGTGTATATAAGTGTATCAAATTGCTCGACAGCAATAAAACACACATCAGTGTTTGTATAAACTTCAGTGTATGTATATATAAATTAGTCTATGTAAATAAAATACTTTGGTCTTGCTCTAAATAATTTATTTAGTTACAAGAATAGGTGTCAATAGGTGATGAAATAACCTAAAAATTCTAGGTAATGCCCTGCCCACCAGCCACATCCCCAACAACACCACCTTAAACAAAAGGGTCCCTCTTTGAACATGTGAAATGTTGTGAGGAATGGTGTGGCTGCACGCTGCTCTGTGAACACAAAACACCTTCTACCAAAAAAAAAAATAAAAAAATGCTGTGGTCCTTTAGTGCGCCCTACCCCCGAACTGTGCAGTCCTTAAGGGGTTAAAGTTGTACTTTGTCAAATTCAAAATTTGATGATGTGTTTTCTATAAACCTGAAATGGGCAACTTAGGGCCACTCCAAATGTTGAGGAATACAATCCCCATCATTCCTTGCCCAAGGACATGGTAATGGCAGATACAATGGATACATTTAAGAGCATAGATACAGTTATGTCAAAAGGGAACATAGAGGGTTATACTGTATATTAGTAGGCATAATAGGAAGGTCTGATGAAGATTAACTTATTTGGTAGCAGGAAAGATATATAATTCCCATGTCTCTGGGTTATGAGGCAAAGGTTGAGCTTGATGGACTTCTGTCTTTTTTTCTTTAACTATGTTACTATTCCTCTCCGGGAACCATGGGAATTGTAGTCCTCAACAAAGACTTATCTGCTTCTTCATGAATATGATGTTCAGAACTAATTAACTCTTCGCAATGCTTTGTGTACCCCTTGCCGTCCTCAGGGAGTTAAATATTAAATCTGTGGTTCGAAGGACTTTTTTTGGGAATGAATGAATATGTTTATTTATGTTTATTAGTTATATGTTTATTTTTGGGAAAGGGCTCTCCCCTTTATCAAAGCAAGAGCAGGAACTTGGTAAACTGTTTTTCAATATTTTATGAATAAGAGATAGGAGGATAAGGGAAGTGGAAAAGTTATAGATTTCTATTGCGCCAAATGAATAATCCAATACTTTTCCCATTAGAATAAATTATTAACTAGGTTGCTGGTCCCTAGTCTAGAAAAAAATGTTAAATACATTCCTATGCGATTCGCTTTATACTGTTGTTATTGTCTGTCTCATCTAAACATTTGAATAACTCATTCACCCTTTAAAGGGGAACTATCATCCAAAATAAAGCCCCCTCCCCAATATTTGCCATCTAGCAATAAGTTTACCAATGGTGGCGTTATCCAGAATAAATACCGCGTTACTTAGAAATCCTACTTGTGCTGAGACTGACGGCCAGGCAACAGCACAGACATCTTTGCTTACAGACATCTGTGCGCCTGCGCTGTCAGTCCCAGTCTCCTCTAGGAGGCGCTGCATGGTACCTTCCCAGGTAGGTGCCTTGTTTAGTATATAATGTTAAACAAGGAAACAAGAAGGAGATCTTATCACAATGTACAAGTATATGAGAGGTCAATACAGGGATCTCTCTAGTGAGCTATTCATTCCAAGACCTGATCAGGTAACCAAGGGACACCCCTTGAGATTAGAGGAAAGATGGTTTCAACTTCAGCAGAGGAATGGGTTTATTACAGTAAGGTCTGTTAAATTACGGAATTACTTGCCCAGGGATGTGGTTATGGCAGATACAATGGATGCATTTAAGACAAGATTAGATACATTTCTTTCAAAACAGAACATACAGGGTTATACTGTGTATTATTAGGTAAAACAGGAAGATCTGATAAAGACTAACTTATTTGGCAGCAGGAAAGCTATTTAATTCTCATTTCTCTGGGTTATGAGGCAATGGTTAGACTTGATAGAGTGTCTTTTTTCAACCTAATTTACTATGTTAGTAAGTATTTCCATGGTGTATACTTGAAATGAATAACTGATAAATAGGCAAGTACAAATTTTAATAAATAAAAATAATTCCTTGCATGTATATACCCAAAAGTCATGACAGATTTTAATCCATTGAGTGTCTTAAAGGGATAGTAATACTTCATTATTACTATCCCCCATGTTGTAGCCCTTAAAATTCTGAATTCAAAGATAAGAGCGGTATCTCTCAAATCTTTATGGTCTGAGAGATATCTTTTTTCAGTGTTCCCTCTTTTTACCTTTCCCCTGACGTCAGTGTTCTAGCTGAGAGAAGGGGAATCCGGTCCCGGGACCGGTGGTGGCTCTACAGCAGTGCTGAGATCTTGTTGTAGAAACAGAAATCCTTCACTAATATGGTCTTCCACGTGTGCTTGCAAACCAAGAGCAAACCAAGCACACTTAGAAGACCATTTTAGTGAAGGATTTCTGTTTCTATAACGCAATCTCAGGACTCCCGCAGAGCCGCAGCTTGCTCACGGAGAGGATTCCCCGGCTTTCAGCTAGAACGCTGACGTCAGGGGAAAGGCAAAAAGAGGGAACTTTGAAAGCAGATATCTCTCAGACCGTAAAGGTTTGAGAGATAACGCTGGTATTGTTGAATTCAGAATTTTAAGGGCTACAACATGGGGGATAGTAATAATGAAGTATTACTATCCCTTTAAGCCTCTGAGAGCCAGAGGGGTGACCAACGCATTGCACTCAAATAGTTAAGAGCGCAATGTATTGAAGCACTCAAATTTTAAAGTGATCTAGAAATGCTTTGGCTCGTTTCTTCTTCATTAAACACCGTTAACACCTTGATGCTAGAGGGATCTTCAATCCATTGCAATGCATTGGAGACATCACTAGCACCCATGGGGTTAAATGTTGTTGTCAGATTCCAGGAACTGAAACTTTTACCGTGCCTTTGTTTAATGTCTGTGCAGATAACAAAAATGTACACTTTAATGTGTATTATTTTATGATCGCGATAAATATTAAGCATTGATTCCCGTCAGTGTCCGAGAACAGTTTATCCTTTAATGTAAGTGATATCAATCTTGATTAAACAGGATGAATAAATGCCAGGTGCAGTTGTGTCCAAACATGTGTAACCCATTGTGAGGAGGTAGAATACTAACTGAAAAGTCCTGTCAGTCCTCTGCATACCTGGGGACTTCATTCTGTCGAGCCACCGGAGTGGGCTCATGTGCTGTGATCAGGGGTATGTAAATAATGCAATTTGCGCTATAAAGGGGTGGGGCTTGATTGGGTAGGTGTGGTTTATCAGCATTGTGACTTAAAGAAAGCAGGAAGTGGGCAGAACTGGGTGGGAAGCATAAGAAGTGGGTGGAAAGTGGGTGGAGGAGGATGAGGAGGAGAAGCAGCAGAGGTTCGTAGGAAACGTACTACCTCCAGAGAAATAGCCTCTGTTCCTGGAGACCCGGTTATTAATTATAAAAACTGGAGCCTCCGGGCAGATTCTAAGAGTTCCCAGGCATCGTTCCCTGCCACATTCTCAGGTGGCAGATCACTTATAATGGTAACTCATGTGCTCAGTGTAAGCCTTTACCTGTAGTGTTTATCTCTAGATCACATCTCTTGTGAGTGAATGTGGGGATTCACACTAATCCTCTGTGTACGAGACAGGTATCCAGTGAATTGTGGACCTGGACCAGGTCTTCCATAGGAAGTACCAGAGGGAGCGCAGCACCAGGCATGATTCGGTCCCCGGGGTGGAGCTTCACACAATAAAGATGGAGCCAGGAGTCCTGATGGGCGAAGCAGATGGGGATCTTGGAGCAGGTCATCCACCTCGAGTGCCAGACAGGAGACTGTTGTGGATGCGTCTTCCAAGATTCCTAGACTGGTAGAGGCAAAGAACAAAAGAAACTCACAGTGCTAGCTTTCCTATATAATAATTCACTAGGATGTTTGTCAGAAACTGTCATGTGCAGTAGAAACTACCAGAAAGCACGTAATGTTGGGAGCACAGAATGCTGGAAGCACGTAATGTTGGGAGCACAGAATGCTGGGAGCACGCAATGTTAGGAGCACGGAATGTTGGGAGCACAGAATGCTGGGAGCATGGAATGCTGGGAACATGGCATGCTGGGAGGTGTAGGGATGATGGGAGGTGTAGGAATGCTGGGAGTTCTATGCTGGGAGCATTCTGTGCTTTAGGGCAGTCTCTACAGTGTATAACTGCGTTGGCGGCAGGACACAGAGCAGGACCGGCCTCTTAACCCTTTAAGTGCCAGAGGGGTACACAACGCATTGCAAAGCGTACCTCTCTGGCACTCAATGAGTTAACATCACCCGGACCTTGGCCTTTGTACATAGGCTTTTACACTAGTATAAATATAATATAGAAATGTAAAATATCCAAAGTGGATAAGATATAGATAGCAGCAAGGAATGAGGGTTCGCCAGGTCCCAAAAGTTAGACCAGTGCTCTTCCATACAAATTATCCAAACGTCCACCCTGTATAAAACATATATTATACCACTGTGTTGATAATGTTGAAGTTTTCATTGCATAGTTTGGCCAAAATAGGTTTAAATAAATGGAACAGAGGTTCTTCTTTTATGCAATAATTTTGATGTCACTGAATAATCACCACAAAAAAACAAAAGAATGTGATGAACGCACATCGAGAAAGAACAAAATAGAGTGGTTTGCTTAAGGCATGTGTGGCCTCTCAGGTGCTACTCAAGTCATGTTTTTCACTCCCATGTGCCATTGCAGAGAGGAAATCTCCATATTCATATTAGTCTGGTCCCGCCCACAGACAGTTCTGCTCCGAAATGTCAGGCAAATCCTCTCTGCACGAAAGAAACAGCACAACCCCAGACGTACGTTTCGGTCTGTGTGGATCTCGGCAGTGGGGTGCAGCTGATTCCTTCTAGGCATATGGAGGCAAGGGCCCATGCCTGGGATGCCCTTCCGCTTAGAGAGACTACAAAAAAACAAAAGAATGTGACTAACACACACCGAGAAAGAGCAAAATAGAATGTTTTGCTCAAGGCATGTGTGACCTCTTAGGTGCTGATCAAGTCACGTTTTTTTGCTCCCATGTGCCATTGCAGAGAGGAAATTTCCATATTCATATCAGTCTGGTCCCACCCACAGGCAATCCAGGCCCGAAATGTCAGGCAAATCCTCTCTGCACGAGAGAAACAGCACACTTTCTCTTGTTCGTTCTCGATGGGTGCTCATCACAACATTTGTTTCTTTGTCTCCCTAAGTAGAAGGGGATCCCAGGCATGGGCCCTTGTGCTCCATGTGCGTAGATGGAATCAGCTGCACCACCCCGATGAGGCCCACATAGGCAGAGTCATACGTCTGTGGTTTCAATCTTGTGCAGGAAAGATTTACCTGACATTTCGGAGCTGGACTGTCTGAGGGTGGGACCAGTCTGATATGAATATGGAGATTTCTTCTCTGCAGTGGCACACGGGAGTAAAAAACGTGACTTATAGCACCACTTAGGTGCCACCATGCCCAAGAACAAGACACTTTATCTTGTTTGTTCTCAATGGGTGCTCGTCACAACATTTGTTTCTTTGTCTCACTGAATAATCACCACACCATCTACAATGAAGAGGTACTCACAAAAGCAAATGCTGGAGATGCACGTATGTGGAGACCAGCCTGAAAGTCTCAGGATATTTTTGAGATGGAGGACTTCTGGAGGGCATGTGAAAGGTGCAGTGCGCCCTGTGTTCCTGTATGAATTTTGAAGGGCATGATGGCAGAGTGGTTACCACAGTCTGTAGTGCTGACACTTAAGTGTGCACGGAATGGTCACAGCTCTTTGAGCCATTGGGGGTTTCCCGGATGATGCTAGTCACTTTCACGTGGTTCTGTTTTGGATTTGGTCCTGGTTTAGTCAAGGTTTATCACCTGCGGCCATAATAAGACAGCTGGCAGATGTGTTTTTATTTTTATTTTAAAGGAGCAGTAAACTTTTTTTATGAAAACACAGATTTTATAGAGCATTTCCTGCTGAATAAAACAAGGTCAATCCCATTGCTGTCAGATGTTTTATTCAAAATGTATAGCAGTTTAAATAATCAGGAAGTGAATTTACTGTGTTTACTTCTTGATAGTTCTAACTGACAGGAAGTGAATTTGCTGTGTTTACTTCCTGATAGTTCTAACTGACAGGAAGTGACAGGCAGTTTCTATCACATTCTATGGAGAACTGTATGTCTCTGACTTTTCTGACTTTCCTCTCCTTTAGAATCTAACAGGAAATCTAATTAGAATTTGACCAGTAGAGGGCACTGCTAATGTAAAAAAAAATGGATTTAAACTGTAATAACTCTGGAAATATAAATCTCTTGCAGTCAGAGTACCCTTATTTTACTCAATAGGAAAATCCCTACAATATATATTTTTTCATAAAAAAGTTTACTGCTCCTTTAAGCTGTTGGGTTGGAAAGAAGTCACAATGGATGTTGCAGTTCACATGTTGTTGGGGGAATGTGAAAAGGAACCTGTATACTGTTCTGTTGTGGCTGAATTGTATTGCAGTGTGCTGGAACACGCTCTGGAACCAAGTGGCTAACCCTTTAAGCACCAGACGGTTGCGTAATGCATTATACCACAATGCGTATTACACACCTCTGGTCCTTAAATGGTTAAACTGAATTGCTTGTTGTTTTTTTTATTTTAATAATGTACTAGGATTTAAATTAGTAGCACACCCTTATTATTATAATTATAATTAATAATGATAAAAACATGAAACATAGATTTGATGGAAGAAAACAACCATCTGTCCCATCCAATCTGCCCATTTCCCTGTCTAATTAAAATAAAATACACAGTCTTCTGTACTTCACACAACAGACATGTCTATTTCTGGCATTTTTGACTAAACTAGGAGTTTTTGTCCTTATCATCTCTGATGTAAAGTAGTACTTACACACCTTCCACCGTCTAACTTTAAATCATGAATACAAACAGAACGTTTGCTTCAACCCTTTGAGTGTCAGAGGGGTACGCAATGCATTGCTTTGCAATGCATTGCGTACCCCTCTGGCACTCAAAGGGTTAAAAAAATGATGGCCAGGTGACGCTCTGTGACATAAGTTCTACATAGACAGCAATAGCAATAACACGACCTGGTTAAAAATATCGCTGTTACACCAGCATTTTAAGGAGAGATGTAGCCTAAAGCTCAGTTCTCTCCTAGAAAGCAATAAAAACAATTTTGATATCTGGACACTAGGAATTGCTTTCACTAACAATTTCATACAAAAAACAAAACAAAACAAAAAAAAAAAAACTATATATATATATATATATATATATATATATATATATATATATATATCCTTATATAATAATTCGCTAAGACATGTGTAACGACTCAGTCACCCGCAGTAGAGACTGCCCGTGCCGCAGCCGATACAGAACTCGGAGCGTCCAGCTCTGTATTAGATGCTGCGTGGGCAGTCTCTACTGAGCATGACTGCACCGCGACCAGCTGGCACTGTATCAGCCGCGGAGTGGGCAGTCTCTACTGAGCATGACTGCACCGAGACCAGCTGGCAGTGGCACTGTGGCCCGTGTAACGGGCTCCTCAACTTGTATATATATATTTATATATATAAATGTACAGATTGACAGTGGCACTCACTTCACTCAAGACTAGTGTTGAGCGAGCACCCCGATGCTCGGGTGTTCGGGTGCTCTGACCGAGCACCCCCGGAGGCTCGAGTGCTCGGCCGAGCACCCGAGCCCCATTGAATTGAATGGGAGGACTCGAGCATTACACCAGGCACCCACTGCTCTGATGAGGGGAGGGTGCCTGGTCAATGCCCCCCTTCATCTCCACAATGCCCCTCTTCCACAATGTCCCTCTTCCACAATGTCCCCCTTCATCTCCGCAATGCCCCCTTCATCTCCGCAATGTCCCCCTTCCACAATGTCCCCCTTCCACAATGTCCCCCTTCATCTCCACAATGTCCCCCTTCATCTCCGCAATGCCCCCTTCGTCTCCGCAATGCCCCCCTTCCACAATGTCCCCCTTCATCTCCGCAATGCCCCCTTCATCTCCGCAATGCCCCCTTCATCTCCGCAATGCCCCCCTTCCACAATGTCCCCCTTCCACAATGTCCCCCTTCCACAATGTCCCCCTTCATCTCCGCAATGCCCCCTTCCATCTCCACATGTCCCCTACCTCCAGTCCCTGGTGGTCCAGCGGAGCGTCTGTAAGATCTGTGCCTCCTTCGGCACAGATCCCTGCCACCCGAACATGGCGGGCGAGCACATGGCGGTACTCGTACGAGTACCGCCATGTGCCGAGCAGAGCGATGCTCGAGCCGATCCGAGCATCGGCCGAGCATGCTCGCTCAACACTACTCAAGACCAATTTAAATGAACATTGGTGCACGTCTCATAGAAATATCAAATAGTCTTTAGGTATACTCAGCCCGGGATTGTCCCAGCGTCGTAGGAGACAGCACTCAGTGAAGGTGAAATCAAACGGTTACTTTATTGCATCCAAAAGCCAAACGCTTTCGGTCCCCACGGGACCTTCCTCAGGGCAAATGGCCTAACATGTCATAACATACATCTATATATACAAATTAAAAAGCTTACCCCCCTCTGCCTCGTGGTCCAAAGGCGCCAAAAACTTTGCAGCATCATTCGGTACCCTCGGGAGTGACGTCATGGGGATCCCGTTACTAAGCATCATCGCTGCTGAAAGCAGGAGCAATATAACCTGCCTATCCCCCATTGGAGAAAGAAAAGCACCTGTATGGTGCTATAGTGTGAATTAGGTCATACCTGGACTAAAAGGATATATATATATATATATATATATATATATCTCCTATATAATAATTCGCTAAAAAGCTTGTCACAACACAGTCATGTGCAGTAGAGACGGATGCGCGAGCTGCAGTCACGCGCAGTAGAGATTGCCCACGCAGCGTCTGATACGGAGTGGGGCTCCCCAAATTCAGACCAGTGTCCTCTCTGCCCACCTTTCATGGACCGCTTGGTCTCAGGAAGGTGCGCAAAGAGGTCTACGATCTGAATTCGAAGCTCCTTGCACGACTGCAGTCCCGCCAGTGCTGGCCTGTGTACACGGGCTTTAAAACAAGTATATATATAAAGAGAAAGGATAGCTCACTGCGCTAACTCACCATAATATATTCATATTATAAATAAAACTGAAATCAAGTAGAATGATTATAGTATTGATAGCAGCAAGGAATGAGAGGGTTCTCCAGCCACCCAAGTATTAGACCTAAACCTAAAGTGCAAACAAGACAAAAAACAGACCTGCACTTCTCCATTCAATGAATGCATATATGTGCCCAATGTTGGACATGTATAATAATACTGTGTTAGTAAATATGAGGATTTAGTTCCATTAGTTTGGCCAAGAAAATGTGTAAGCTTGCCAACCTCATCAATTTACCTCAATATGTCCTAATGTAATACACCTATAAAATGGTGTTTGGCAAGCGTACACATTTTTTTGGCCAAAATAATGAAACTAAATCCTCATATTTACTAACACTATGATTATTATTAGTGTTGAGCGAGCATGCTCGGCCGATGCTCGGATCGGCTCGAGCATCGCTCTGCTCGGCACATGGTGGTACTCGTACGAGTACCGCCATGTGCTCGCCCGCCATGTTCGGGTGGCAGGGATCTGTGCCGAAGGAGGCACAGATCTTACAGACGCTCCGCTGGACCACCAGGGACTGGAGGTAGGGGACATGTGGAGATGGAAGGGGGCATTGCGGAGATGAAGGGGGACATTGTGGAAGGGGGACATTGTGGAAGGGGGGCATTGCGGAGATGAAGGGGGACATTGTGGAAGGGGGACATTGTGGAAGGGGGGCATTGCGGAGATGAAGGGGGCATTGCGGAGATGAAGGGGGCATTGCGGAGATGAAGGGGGACATTGTGGAGATGAAGGGGGACATTGTGGAAGGGGGACATTGTGGAAGGGGGGCATTGCGGAGATGAAGGGGGCATTGCGGAGATGAAGGGGGACATTGTGGAAGGGGGACATTGTGGAAGAGGGGCATTGTGGAGATGAAGGGGGGCATTGACCAGGCACCCTCCCCTCATCAGAGCAGGGGGTGCCTGGTGTAATGCTCGAGTCCTCCCATTCAATTCAATGGGGCTCGGGTGCTCGGCCGAGCACTCGAGCCTCCGGGGGTGCTCGGTCAGAGCACCCGAACACCCGAGCATCGGGGTGCTCGCTCAACACTAATTATTATACATGTCCAATATAGGGCACATATTTTCACTATGTGTATGGAGGAGCATAGATATGTTCTTCATATGTATATGTATATACAGGGCTCAAAATTTCCACTCGCCGCTAGCCAATGGCGGGTGAAGATGTAGCCCTGGCGAGTAGAAATTCAGCCCTGTTGGGTATGTTATGGCTTCCAGTGGTGAGTAACTTTTCAGGTCTGGCTAGAAGCAAAGGACCTAAATTTATATATTCATAATTCAACTTTACTGCTGTTTAAATATCACATCTCTATTAGTATATTTTTCTTATCCATCCAGAGAGAAGTTATTAATAGTCCTTCTATTTTCTAGTTTGGTACAGTTCCTAAATGTGATGATGTATATCTTTTCACTGGTACTTTCCCCTGATAAAAAGCCTTAATTCATCCATGCTTAGTAATAGGAAACCTCATGTCATGGTGCACTTGTTCTGTGCGCTGTAAACTGATTTATGTAGACAAATCAATGACAAGGCCTGGGACACGCTCCACTGATTTTATAAGCACTGTCTCCAAGTGGGCACGGCATTAACAACATACTGGGAACAGGCTTCCCCATTTGAGCAGCTGCTGTGTTCAATAATTCATTTTCAGTGGGTTGGATACATGAGCTTTGTTGTATAGTCTAGGTGTCTTAAAGGGAATCACTGTGTATAGCGACATGATTTGGAAACATGAGTTGAAAGGAAATCTCTAAGAGACACACACAAAAAATGAAGACTATGTCTACTGCAACCCATCAGCACCACAGGGGACAAATTAACCCCTTAGCGACAATGGACGTACATGTACGTCCTCTGTGGTTGTCACTTAGTGACAGAGGACGTACATGTACGTCCAGGAAATCTGCGGCTGCACGCCGTTCGGGGACTCCGGATTCTTCTGAAAAAAAAAAAAAAAATGTTAGACGGGCGTTACGTGACGGCCGTGTCTGCACGCAGCCGTCACTAAGGGGTTAAAATTACTAAACATATTTTTGGTGATTTTGAAGAACTTTCCAAATCACTTCTATGATACATTATCCATTTTAATTTAAAACAGAGGTGCAGTCACTTCCTGTCTTAGCTCTGCATTATCACAACCTGACACTGCTATGCAATGCACTGACCACCTTTCCAAGAACCCAAATGGCTAACTGTTAGTGGGCGGGGGAAGTAATGTAGCCCTGCAATACGTTGCATAACTCTCTGGCACTCAAAGGGTTAACAATTTTAGAGAACATGTCTATTTCACATTTTAACCGCTTTACGAACAGGGTCCTTGGGAAGTAACTTTCACTTAAGGACCAGTTTGGTCTTTCCGTCGTTCCGATACAAGTGACCTCTTGCGTGTATCGCCGCGCCGCTTTGGGGGCTGAGAGATACCGCTCTAGGCTGCATGACATGTCATGTTTCTTGTTATGTGTTATGCTTTTTAGTGTTTATAATATGCAAATTTTTGTAGCGGTAGCACTCACTGTAACAAGTCTAAATGTCTGGGTGCAACGTCAAAAGAATGAAGAAATCATACATACAATTGATTGGGAGATAGACGGCACTCACAGGTCTTGTTGAAGGTGAATAAAGATGTTTATTGAATCAACGTTTTGGCCAAAATGTCTGGCCTTTATCAAGATCTTGATAAAGGTCAGGCATTTTGGCCAAAATGTTGATTCAATAAACATCTTTATACACCTTCAACAAGATCTGTGAGTGCCGTCTAACTCCCAATCAATTGTAAATATCTATAATATATATATATATATATATATATATATATATATATATATATATATATATATATATAAATTTTTTTTTTTTTTTTTTTTTTGGGGTGGGATAGATAAGATAGAATAAAGCTTCTTTTGGTAGTATTGCACCCAATTTGCATCATTATTTCATCCATATTGCACCCATATTGCATTGCATCCATATTGCACCAATATTGCACCCAATTTGCGTCATTATTTAACCCATATTGCACCAAAATTTAACCTATATTGCACCCAATTTACGTCATTATTGCACCCATATTGCATCCATATTGCACCCATATTGCACCCATATTGCGTCCTTAATGCACCCCTATTGCACCCATAATGCGTCAATATTACACCCATATTGTGACACGTTAACGCACGAAATGGTGAATGCGCCATTCGGAGTGATGCAAAATGTAGAATGTGCATCACTTTATGAAGCAAAACTTTAAATGCAACACTTCAAATGACGCGGCAAAACACATGCATCATTTTATGACACAAAACTTTACATGAAACACTTCAAATGGATACCGATCCAATTGATGCAGGGAGCCAATCTGAATAGCTTCCTGCAGTAGCAGTAGACTGCAGGGAGTGCTGTGACTACTATATATAAATGATCTTGTGTGTTATGGCAGAAAAAAAGGAGGCAGTTAATATAACGCATGGGTGTCCAACATGTGGCTTGTCTGCCAGACCCCAAGATGTGGCCCACCTGAGATTTTTAGCAAGTTTTTTTCTTAATTTGTTGGCATAAGGGGGTAATTATTCCTCCTCCTGCTATATAGCCTTGTTTCTCTCAACCTTGTCTCACTCCTCTTTGCCCTATGTTGCTTACAAAGACCTATACTGATTCTATTTACCCCTCCTGTCCCAACTGTCACTCATACTCACCACCTGTGCCCCTGCTTGCTCCCCTAATGTGCCCCTGCTTGCTCCCAAAATGTGCCCCCTCTTGTTCTCTTACTGTGCCTCCTTTTCCTTCCTTAATGTGTCCACTCTTATTCCCCTCCTGTACCCCCTTGTCTGTCTTACTCCTCATCTCCCCTTTTGCTCTATATTGCCCCTGTTTTGCCCCTCTCATTCTCCTGTGCCCCTTTTGCTCCTCAGTTCCACTCTTTCTCCTCTATACCCATCTTGCTTCCCTATTCACTGCTGTTGGCTCCTTTTGCCCTCTTTCCTGCCACCTTCACCTCTTGCTCTTCTGTATTTCTCCCCTCTGGTGCTCCACAGGTTAAACACAAGTGAATATCATTATCAAAGGAAGCGTCTTCAGTATGACACACTGATTGACCAGTGTTCATGTAAGGAGATCCTGTTGGGGGACCATGGAGGATTAGTTTGGGTATCCATGTCATAGAGCATGTTACAGTGTTGAAGATTTGAACCTAGCTGAACATCCTATATAATAATTCGCCAAGTTGTGTGTAACGCCCGACATGCGCAGTAGACACAGCTGCGCGTGCGGCAGTCATGCGCAGTAGAGACTGCCCGCGCCGCGGCTGATACAGAGCTGGGCGCCCCCAAGGAGCGTCCAGCTCTGTATCAGCCGAGGCGCGGGCAGTCTCCATTGCATGTGACTGCCCGCGACCGGCTGCCAGAGGCACTGTGGCCCGTGTAACGGGCTGTTCAACTAGTACAGTATATTCTATGTCAGGGCTGTCCAAGTTCAGTCCTCAAGGGCCACCAACAGGCCAGGATGTAAGGATTTCCCTAATTAATCACAGGTGAGTTAATCAGTGGATCATTCATTGTGACTGACTCACCTGTGATTAATCAGGGAAATCCTTACGTCCTGGACTGTTGGTGGCTCTTGAGGACTGGTGGTGCACGCGATGCAGTCATGCGTAGTAGAGAATGCCCGAACGCACAGAATGCTCTCAGCCAGAGGGGTGTCCGAGGCATAGCAATGCCCTTCTGGCATTCAAAAAGTTAATCCCTTAAGCGCCAGAGGGGTATGCAGCATATTGGCTTGGAATGCATTGCTCATCCCCCATGGCACTTAAAGGGTTAAACATGAACTTGTTTATCGCAATCATTATGGTCCATAACTCCTACATATTAACTCACTTGTTTCAAGCTGAAGCTTTTGTTGCATAGTTTGGCCAAGATATTTTTTACCCTTTGAGCTCCCATGTGTTCCATACCCCTCTGGCACTCAAAGGGTTAAGCTTGCCTGCTACACCAGGAAACCCCGCATATATGCTATGCACAATTCACTTTAACCACCTGGATGTTAGTGAGATCACTGAATCACTATGAAGCATTGAAGGGGTTAAAACCATTCAGAAATATATATATATATATATATATATATATATATATATATATATATATATATATATATATATATATATATATACACACTAACGGTCAAAAGTTTTAGAAAACCTCAATTTTTGCTACTTTTAGTTATTGCCATATAACTTGGCAAATACAGTCAAAAAACATGTAAACATTGCGTATTTCTAAACTCAAGACAAATATTATAATCGATTTTGCAGGGGGTTTTTAGTGTTTTTAGATATGTATAATATTTTTTGTGTAAAAGCTAAAAAAAAGTGCTTCTGTTAAATTACTTTCATCATATTTTATAATTTTTTTTAAAGTAAATTATATGATATGATGAAAATAGTGGTATCTTTGGAAAGCCCATCTTATGGCAAGAGAAACAGTGTATAATATATGTGGGTACATTAAGGGGGTACGGAATGCATTGCTTTGCAATGCATTCTGTACCCCTTTGGCACTCAAAAGGTTAAATGAACAAGAGGAAAATTACAGCTAAACACAAACACAGTAACAGTGTTAAAACAGCTGTTGTCCAGAAAGACAAAAAATGTTCCAAACCTCTGGTCCTTAAAGGGATAGTAATACTTAAAATGTAAAAAAAATATGTGGTAGGGTTTATCCCCCTGAGTAAAACAAGGGTACTCCCACTGCTGAAAGGTGTTTCATTCAAAAGTTATTCATTTTCAAAGTTGAATTTTTTAGGTGCAATATCACAGTGGCCTGAAATTGTACAGTGGCACTGTTGCTACACCATCCTATAGACAACTCTGGTCCCGGGACCATAAATCTCCATAGGATGGTGTAGCAACAGCGCCACTGTACAATTTCAGGCCACTGTGATATTGCACCTAAAAAATTCAACCCTACAACATATTTTTTTTTTACATTTTAAGTATTACTATCCCTTTAAGAGGTTAAACAAAATTACCATAAGATGGGCTTTCTAAAGATACCATTATTTTCATCATATCATATAATTTACTATGAAAGAAAAGTATAAAATATGATGAAAAAAATGTAACAAAAGCATGTTTATTAGCTTTTACACAAAAAATCTTTTACACATCTACAAACGCTAAAAAATCCCTGCTAAATAGATTATAATATTTGTCTTGAGTTTAGAAATACCCAATGTTTACCTGTTTTTCTAATGTTTTCTCCAGGTTATATGGCAATAACTAAAAGTAGCAAAAACTGAGGTGTTCTAAAACTTTTGACCTGTAGTGTGTGTGTAAATCTCTATATATTTATGTGTATATATATATAGATATAGAGTGGAGATTGTAGCCGTATTAGTCCAGTGATGCAGATGTAAAATAACAAACAAAATAAGTATCTTGTAATACCTATTTTATTGGACAGAATTTTGTATTGACAAGCTTTCGGGAGAACCTCCTTTTCTCAAGTCTTAAGCTTTAGACTTGAGAAAGCAAGGTTCTCCTGAAAGTTTGTCAATCCAAAATTCTGTCCAATAAAATAGGTATTACAAGATACTTATTTTGTTTGTTATTTTACATATATATATATAGATATATATATATATATATATATAGATAGATAGATAGATAGATAGATAGATAGATAGATATATACCAGTATTATATATTATAGAACAGTTGCCGGCATGTCCCTGTAATTATATGCATTTATACATAGTTACTATGCTAATTACCGCACATCACATGCATTCAACATCAGTGTGTCGGTGTGTCCTTAAGGCAGAAAGCAATGAGGCAGCTGGATAAAAGCTTCTAGTGACACTGAGGGCTGCAGGGAAATCATATGTATGTAAATCAATATTCATGAACATATACATACAAATATCCCTGGGTGATGCTGAGGCTTTTAAAAGGAACTGTACCTATAGGAATAAGTGGCTTTTAGAGGATGAATGCCTCTTAACCCCTTAACGACCTTGACGGTCATAGTACGTCATGGGTAGATCTGACTGCATGCTGTTCGGGGAGTACGGAATCCAAATAAAAAAAAAAAAAAATGCTCCCTGGTCCTTTAGTGACTGCAACACGCCCACGCGGCTAGTCGTTAAGGGGTTAATCTCTCTTTGTCATTCCTCTGTTGATTTCCTTAACCCTACAAGGACCAGAGGTGTTAGCAATGCATTGCAAAGCAATGAATATGGCATTTGAGACCTACTTCTTTATTCCAGTGCTAAGTGGCTCCATATACTGTAACCTTTAACCCTTAGAATGCCAGAGGGATACGCAACTCATTACAAAGCAATGCCTTGTATCCTTCTCCTGCACTCAAAGCGTTAAGAATCAGAGCGGTGTGTGATGCATTTAATAGTTTGCAAATATACTATTGTTTTTAATTGTCACTCTTTTGTGAATTTCTCTGGGCCTAGCAAATTTATGTTGTCTCATCCTCCCACTTTTATTCCACTAAAGGAGATTTAAAGAGATAGCAATGTTTCACAATAAAATCAGCTCCAATGAATCTTCATAGTATTTGGGCCATGGAGAGTGTTATTTCAATCAGAGGTGTAACTAGAAGCCACGGGGCCCTGGTGCAAGAATTGCCATGGGCCCCCCTCTGACCTCACTGGCCCCCCTCAACCACATTGGCCACCTCTACATTATTACCCCTCAATCTCCACAATGCCCCTTCCACAATGTCCCTCATTCTCCACATTGCCCCTTCATCTCCACAATGCCCCCTACACATTGCCCCTTCCACATTGGCCCTCATTCTCCACAATGCCCCTTCCACACTGCCCCTCAATCTCCACATTGCCCCTTCATCTCCACAATGTCCCCTCCACATCGCCCCCATCACAATGCCCCTCATTCTCCACAATGCCCCTTCCTCATTCTCCACAATGCCCCTTCCACACTGCCCCTCATTCTCCACATCGCCCCCATCACAATGCCCCTCATTCTCCACAATGCCCCTTCCTCATTCTCCACAATGCCCCTTCCACAATGCACCTCATTCTCCACATTGCCCCTTCATCTCCACAATGCCCCCTACACATTGCCCCTTCCACATTGGCCCTCATTCTCCACAATGCCCCTTCCACAATGCCCCTCATTCTCCACATTGCCCCTTCATCTCCACAATGCCCCCTCCACATCGCCCCCATCACAATGCCCCTCATTCTCCACAATGCCCCTTCCTCATTCTCCACAATGCCCCTTCCACACTGCCCCTCATTCTCCACAATGCCCCCTCCACATTGCCCCTCAATCTCCACATTGCCCCTTCAAAAATGCCCCCATTACAATGCGCCTCATTCTCCACATTGCCCCCATCTACACATTGCCCCTACTGACCCCGCCCCCCATCCTCCTACCTCGAGTCCCTGGTGGTCTAGCGGTGTGTGACATGCCGAATGAGGCACAGACCTCCAGAACCAAACTCCCGCGCAGTTGTTAGTAATGCAGAGTGCTGGGAGATTATGTCATCTCCCAGCGCTCTGCGTTATTAAAGCGTCGGCCGCCGGGAGATCAGCGGGCGCGTTGCAAGGAGGTCGCAGGGGGCGGCCAGGGCCCCTGAGAGTGATGGGCCCGGTTGCAGGCGCGACCCCTGCGACCCCTATTGTTACGCCACTGATTTCAATACTGTCAGATTTGTAGTACAAGAGTAATTGAATGATAAATTATCCCCCTCCCACCCCTTTCACTGATGTAACACTGCTCACCTCAGAGCAGCAAGACTGTCTGGATGGATAACAGAGAGGGAAAATCTTCAGTGATCATAAGGAAAACTTGAAAAACCTGTCAAAGAGGCCAGGGTTTTCCTTATGATCACAGTAAGAAGATTGTCCCTTGCTGTGATCTGTCTGGTCAAGATACCAAATTCCACATCTGAGGGGAGGTGGCTTACACTAGGTAAAAGGGGCGGGAGGGGGATACTTTATCATTCAATTACTGTTGAACTACAACTCTGACAGTAGTGAAATAATACTCTCCATGGCCCAAATGTCCGTAAGGCAGAAAGCAATGAGGCAGCTGGATAAAAGCTTCTAGTGACACTGCGTGCTGCAGGGAAATCATATGTATGTACATCAATATTCATGAACACATACATGCAAATATCCCTGGGTGATGCTGAGGCTTTTAAAGGGAACTGTACCTATAGGAATAAGTGGCTTTTAGAGGATGAATGCCTCTTAACCCCTTAACGACCCTTGACGGTCATAGTACGTCATGGGTAGATATGACTGCACGCTGTTCAGGGAGTCCAGAATCATAATTAAAAAAAAATTCTTCATGGTCCTTTAGTGGCAGATGCAGGGTTTTCCTTATGATCACAGTAAGAAGATTGTCCCTTGCTGTGATCTGTCTGGTCAAGAGACCAGAGTCCACATCTGAGGGGAGGTGGATTATACTAGGTAAAAGGGGAGGGAGGGGGATACTTTGTCATTGAATTACTCTTGAACTACTACTCTGACATAATTGTAATACTCTCCATGGCCCAAATACTATGAAGATTAATTGGAAGTGTTTTTTGTGAAACATTACTATCCCTTTAACCCTACAAAGACCAGAGGTGTTAACAATGCATTACAAAGCAATGAATATGGCATTTGAGACTTTCTTCTTTATTCCAGTGCTAAGTGGCTCCATATACTGTAAACTTTAAGGATCACAGTGGTGAGCAATACATTTAAAGGTTTACAAATATGCTAATATTTTTAATAGTCTCTCTTTTCTGAATTTCCCTATGTTGTCTCATCCTACCACTTTTAGTTCACTAAAGGACATTTAAATGATCACCATGAACTGACAGACGACAAGTAATCTCTTCATTCCCACAGCAACACAAGAAGCACACTAAATAATTTACTTTTATTACTTTTTTTGAATAAGACAGTTGCCCACAAAAAAAACATAGATCTATTTTATTTTATTTCCTTCATTTGTTACTGCATGTATTTAAACTGTATCCCAAAAACGCACTGACCTTCTAACTTGTATAATCCTATGAATGCTTCATAAAGCATAAAATATATCTCTGACATCAAAGAGATTAATAGAATGGCTTATTTAAAGGGATAGTAATACTTAAAATGTAAAAAAAAAATATATGTTGTAGGGTTTATTCCCCTGAGTAAAACAAGGGAACTCCCACTGCTGAAAGGTGTTTCATTCAAAAGTTATTAATTTTCAAAGTTGAATTTTTTAGGTGCAATATCACAGTGGCCTGAAATTGTACAGTGGCGCTGTTGCTACACGATCCTATGGACAGCTCTGGTCAATTGACCATAAATCTCCATAGGATGGTGTAGCAACAGCGCCACTGTACAATTTCAGGCCACTGTGATAAACCCTACAACATATTTTTTTACATTTTAAGTATTACTATCCTTTTAAGTTGGGGTCCTTTAAACAGTGCTCAGGTGTATCTGTAAGACAGCTTATAGTAACAGTAGTGACATAAAACTGAACAAACACACACACATATACTTTAATAGATCATAGAATTTAAATAGTTGTATTAAACCAGTTGATGAGGGGTAAGGGAGATTGCTAACCTAGACCTCTCTCGATGTTGTAGTACTACAAATCCCAGGAACAATTTGGAAAAAAAAATCACTCTTTCAATTAAAAAATGCTGTAATAATCTACATGTTTATATTACAGCAGTGATGACAAGTTGCCATATATTTTTGGAAAACCTATATGTTATAGAGCTTTCCTGTTCAGTAAAATAAGGGCACTCCCACTGCTGAGAGATGCATATATCCAGCGTTGTTATCTTTTACACCAGTGTTTTTTTTTTACAGTAGCACTGCCCTCTAATGTTCAAATTCTAATTAGTTATTCTGTTACTTTCTAATGGAGAGGAAAGTCAGTGACTTACAGTTCCCCAAAGAATGTGATAGAAACTGCTGAGTCACTTCCTGTCAGAACTATCAGGAAGTAAACACACAGTAAATTCACTTCCTGATAATTTGAACTATTATAAATTATAAAACAACTGACAGTGGTGGGAGTATCTTTGTTTTCCTCAGCAGGAAAAAGCTCTGTATATATAATGTATAGGTTTTCTTAAAAAAAAAGTTTACTGCTCTTTCAAAGTTTAAAATGCAGATCGAGATTAAATTGCTATTTTCAAATGCTTCTAACATTTGAACAAAATTACAAATCAGTCTAAGATGTAGCATTCAATCTTGTATTGCAGACCTCACATACCCTGCACATTTTATTTAAATTAATTTAATATTTGTTTAAGAATGATGAGCCCCCAGATTTAAAAGTTCCTTGTTATTTTCTATCCTTTCACTTTTTTGCTTCAGAACTAGAGCAAAATTAATGAACAGATGATCAGACTGACAAAGATTTTCACAAATTGGTAGATCTTATGGGATATGATTACCTTTCATTCAAAGTGTACTATATACTTTAACGTAATACACTACAGCTCGTGGACACTCATA
This sequence comes from Rhinophrynus dorsalis, assembly GCA_037306005.1. NCBI lineage: Eukaryota > Metazoa > Chordata > Amphibia > Anura > Rhinophrynidae > Rhinophrynus > Rhinophrynus dorsalis. The sequence goes on from CM074723.1 coordinate 466,284,351, forward strand.
GGGTTGTTTTTATTGATTAAGTGTCTGATTGACTTTGTGGTTTGATTGATTTGATTTACAATACTTAAAAACATAGAAACATAGAATTTGACGGCAGATAAGAACCATTCGGCCCATCTATTCTGCCCATTTTCCTACTGTAAAAACCACAAACCTTTTTTGGGCCTTTGTCTTTTCTTATGTTAAAGGGATAGTAATACTTAATTATTACTAATCCCTATATTAAAGTCCTATTAAAATTAAATGTATTGCCCTCAATGTCACCTCTCAAACCTTTATGGTTTGAGAGATAATCGCTCCTAAAGTTGCCCTCTCCCTCCCCCTTCCCCGAAGTCAGCGTTGTAGCTGACTGAAGGGAAATCCTGTCTTAGATCATCAGGAGGCTCTGCAGCAGAGCCGAGATCACGTTAATAAAAAAAAAATATTTCACTAAAACGGTCTTCTACGTGTGCCTGCAAACCAAGCTCACATAGAAGACTATTTCAGTGAAAGTTTTCTTTTTTATTAACGTGATCACTGCTGTGCTAGAGAGCCGCCTGAAAGTCGTACGACTGGCTTCCCTGCAGTCAGCTAGAACGCTGACTATGGGGAAGGGAGAGGGCAACTTTAGGAACGATCATCTCTCAAACCATAAGTGTTTGAGAGATGACACTGGGGGCAATACATTTATTTTTAATAGGACTTTACTATAGGGATTAGTAATACTTAAGTATTACTATCCGTTTAAGGACAGCCTTATGCCTATCCCATGCATGCTTACATTCTGTCACTGTATTAACTTCTACCACTTCTGCTGGTAGACTATTCCACTTATCTACTACCCTCTCAGTGAAGTAAAACTTTCTTACATTACATCTAAACCTATGTCCCTCTAGTTTTAGACTATGATCTTCTGTCCTAACATTTTTACTCCTTTGAAATATACTTCCCTCCTGCACTTTGTTGAATCCCTTCATGTGTTTGAATGTTTCTATCATATCCCCTCTCTCTCTTCTCTCCTCCAAGCTATACATGTTCAGATCCTTTAGTTTATCCTGATATTTCTTTTCCTCTAAACCAGTCACCATTTTAGTAGCCCTTCTCTGAATTTTCTCTAGAGTATCTATATCTGGAGATGGGGTCTCCAGTACTGTACACAATACTCAGTACTCTACTTCATAAAAGGAAAAGGATATCTAAAGCCCCTGAATTTGAGATAGCGGAAGTAGAATTTTGATCACAGTGACATTCTATCTTAGAAGATTGCTCCAGGAAATGAATCACCATTGATTAAATATAACACATGAAGGTTAGAAAAATTTAAGAAGACTGAAGATTTGGAAAAGAAAATGGTCTTGTAGTTTGAAAGATGAACGTAAGGTAACAAAATAGTATCAATAAGAGAAGAATGATATTTGAGATAAACATCATACACATACTAAACAAAAGATATGTATCAGGGGCAAAATATTATATTATAACAACAAATCTGCACATTCCACGATACCAGTGTATCACTGTGCTACTCCACATCATAGCAATAGATAGTTGCCTGGAGCGGCTCCTCCAACAAGATCCTATAATCCTAGAAATATGACACAGACCTCTACCACCAATACACAACTATCTAGGTCCAATACTGAATTACACAAAGCATCAACCACTAATCTTTTTTAAGTATATATAATAACCATTAAGTAGTACACCAAGTCCAGAGAGAAAGGGGCACTTCTAAACTATATGAAAATTATAATATCTATATCTAATACGGAGGTAATTAAATACTTCGGTTTCAGATAACTCAACTTTTTCCTTTTTTACAGATAAACGAAAAATTTTAGTTATCTGAAACTGAAGTATTTAATTACCTCCGTATTAGATATAGAATTTCAACGATAGGGATACTAAAATTCCCAGCATGGGAGAAATTTCTGGCAGAGTGTAATAAGCCTAAGCTGATATCTAGGATTAGGAACTCACGGGACAGCTTGATGGTGGATCCAGTAGAGGCTACAGTGAGGAAATGGAAATAGATATAGGCAGATCTTATCCCTTGGATAAATGGTATCAGGCTTACAGTAGAATTAGAAAATGTACGCATTGTCTTGGTATGCATGAATTGTAATACAAGATTTTTTACAGATGGTATAGGGTTCCCTCTCAGATACATAGATATGATAAGCAGGTTTCCAGTTTGTGCTGGAGATGTATGAGGGAAGAGGGAACAATATACCATACGTGGTGGAACTGTGAGGAAGTTAGAAGAATAAGCAAATCTATCTCCCAATTAGTTAAGGACCTGATGGGAATTCAGCTTAATCTCCTTCCCGAAACGTTTTTGTTTCATTTGGATATTCCAGTGAGATCTTGGAATGATAAAAGTCTAATTGTACAAATATTGATGGCTTGTAAGAAATCTTTGGCAAGGAATTGGAAAATGAAAGGTAAGGTTGATCTAGAGGAAGTTAAGAAACAGATCCATTTTCAATATAATATGGAGGAAGGTTATTTTAGGAGCAAAAATCAATTAGATAAGTTTAAAGATATATGGACACCTTGGGAGAAAATGATTAGAGGGGATGCAGTAGGATAGGCGCTTTCAACAGTATTGATGGAGGATGACAGAGGATGAGTCTCCCTTCCGACGGATCATGGGTTTTAGAAAGAGAGTGAGTGTGGATGTGAGTTATGGGTTAATAGATAGGTTATTGCGCTATTTTTTTTTTTTGTGAAGGGGGAATGAGGATGAGAGGGATGTATGGAAGTTGAGTAAGTGGCGGGAGTATTATGGTTATAAACGTATATTGAAGTTGTACATTATATGTTCATTTTTGAGCATTGGATTTGTAATATGTGCGATTTATAAATAAAAAGAAAAAAAAATAAAGAAAAAAAAATAATAATATCAATAGATCATATTTATACTAACATTTTTAGGGAACAGATTAAACCCATATAAGGCAATTATTTTTTATCACAAACATCGTTATCAGAGACAATACAAACAGAATTGCTGTCAGTTTCAAAACAGAATGCAATACAGAGCTTGGTAACAACAAGGACAGACACTGACAGAATCAGACACAACAGAGGACAACAATCACCTTTATCTGAAGAAGAGGATGTAGAGGAAGGAGAAACACAATTCTCAAAAATAGACCTATAGAGACTCCTACAGGCATATTTAGTTTGAATAATCATGTTTTCAGTAAAGCAGAAACACAGGTACTATCTAAAGGGTCATTATTTGCATCTACATAGGGGATTAATATATTTGAGGCATATGTGGATATTCACAAATATATACGATAAATCATTTTAAAATAGTTTTTTTTACTAGACAGAAAGAAAATATGGAACTTATCCTTTATTATTCTGTCTAAGATAAATATGCTTTCAGGTCGCTATAAATGTTAAAGGGATAGTAATACTTTGTTTTATCTTTATTTTATTGTGTAGGCATTAAAAAAACATGAAGAATGATATAAGTCTTATCTCTCAAACCTTTACGGTTTGAGAGATATTCACAAGCAAAGTTTCCCCTCCCGTCCCCTTTTACCTAGTGTAAGCCATCTCTTCTCAGATGTGGAATCCAGTCCATAGACCAGACAGATAACAGCAGGGGACAATCTTCTTCCTATGAGAACAATGAAAGCCCTGCCCCCCTTGACAAGATTTTCAGGTTTTTCCCTTATCTTAATTCAAGATTGTCCCTCTCTGCAGTCTACCTGGGCACCTCCCTTCTGCTCTGGTTGAGCAGTGTTACATCAGTAAAAGGGGTGGGAGGGGGATACTTTGTCATTGAATTACTCTTGAACTACAACTCTGACAGAATTGAAATAACACTCTCCAAAGTCCAAATACTATGATGATTAATTAGAGCTGCTTTTATTGTGAAACATTACCATCCCTTTAAAGCAAAATAATGAATAAACAGATATTTGGGTTCTCATACATAGCTCAAAAAAGTCAAATCTTCATTTTGCCATGTGTCAATCACAACATATAAAGTTCTAAAACCATATGGTATTAACCCTTTGAGTGCCACCCCTCTGGCACTCAAAGGGTTAACAGACACTGAGCCAACGAGAATCTAACAAAATCAGAAGAGGAAGCACATTTTTTTACAAAATAATAAAGAATATGTGAGGATAAAAGGGCAACTATTTCTGTTCAGGATTCTTTAATATACCTTAATTTAATACATGGATTATTGAGTGATGTTAAGACTTTTGCTCACTCAAGATCCAACTAATACATATGTCAAGAAGCTAAAATGTATTTTAGAAGAAGTATTTTGAAATAAAATCCTTACTCAAAGTGGATATAAATTCCTGTTCAACAGCCTCCAGACTATCCCTATTTTGTGACATTTGCTTAAAGGGGTAGTAATGTTTCATAATAAAAGCAGCTCTAATTAATCATCATAGTATTTGGACCTTGGAGAGTGTTATTTCAATTCTGTCAGACTTGTAGTTCAAGAGTAATTCAATGACAAAGTATCCCCCTCCCGCCCCTTTTACTGATGTAACACTGCTCAGCCAGATCAGAAGGGAGGTGCCCAGGTAGATTGCAGAGAGGGACAATCTTCAATTAAGATAAGGGAAAAACCTGAAAAACTTGTCAAGGGGGGCAGGGCTTTCATTGTTGCCATAGGAAGAAGATTGTCCCCTGCTGTTATCTGTCTGGTCTATGGAACAAATTCCACATCTGAGAAGAGATGGCTTACACTAGGTAAAAGTGGCGGGAGGGGGACACTTTATCCTTCAATTACTCTTGAACTACAACTCTGACAGTATTGAAATAACAGGATGCAAAATTTTTTGTAAAGTTACATGCCTGAGGAAGAGACCTAAGAAGTCTTGAAAGCTTGCATTTTAAATCTGTTTAGTTAGCCAATAAAGGTATCAACTTTACAAAAAATTTTGCATCCTGTATTTCTACGGCTAACACGGTACCAACTCTCATCTAGTATTGAAATAACACTCTCTATGGCTCAAATACTATGAAGATTAATTGGAGCTGCTGTTTTTGTGAAACATTACTATCCCTTTAAAGAATATAAATTCATCATTAACACCCCCCAGGAAGTCCCATCATTTCAGGTATTAATTCCCCCACTAACCAACTATAACAATTCATATATAGATTCTTACCACCATTGATCATTCACTTACCAGCTTATCTGAAAATCACAATCCTTATCTTATGGTACATACAGAATATCTGAGGGAAGAGTGTTGGTACTGGGGGAAGTGACATCACTAGTCTACTCAATAATATTTCTCAAAAAGGCAGAGACCATATAATATTACTTAGTGTTACAGAAAGCGTTACAACAAAACAAATGTATTAAACTTTGAGATATATAGAATTTATTCTTCAGCACAATTTTTTCCTTCTTTGAAAATCAATTTTTATGTTCAGTATTCTGGAGCAGCTCTGGTTTAAATTTCACAACATCATATGTAAATCATTTTATGAGAAATTGGGAACATGAATACATCCATAAAACAAATGAACGGGAAGAGCGCAAAACATCAGTAATTGTGGCATTATGTATAGATTTTTTATCTGTATATTATTTTTAATAAATTCATTATTATTATTTTTATCGGAGGATCCATTGTTTTTTTTTTCCTGTGAGAAGTGCCTGGAATGGGGTGGTCATCATTTACCCTGTTTGAATCTGCTGGTTGTACCCACACCCAGCAACCTCATATAGGAATTGTGAGTATTGGATTAATCACTGATTGGTGCAAGCTATAGAGATATACGTTGGTGGTCTGAGTTCTTCCTGTTCATTTGTTTTCTGCATTTTAAGGTTCCTAGTGAAGTATTGTGGGGTGTCCTTTGAAGATGCACCATCCATCTACCAACTTGGAGAGACTGAGCGAGGGCAGTCTAAGTCCCTCATCTGCTTATGCTGATCACTATTAGTGATTGATGCAATTGTGAGTAGAGTGGTGTATTGGTGGAGGTCTTAAATTGGCAAGACATATTGCACCAGGGAGCGCCCTTGTTTCTTCCTTTTTGTATCTATAAAACAACCCATTCTGCAATAACATAATTTACTATAAACCATATATTGGTGACCTGTGGTGCTAGAAAACTTTGAAGATTTTATGGTATATATGAATAACAAACCTGTGGCTTTACTAGCAACATAGATTAAAAAAAAGTGTCTAGATTTGGTGCTCTCCCATAATTCATATAATAACATAAGATTGATCAGCTATAGAAAATGTGTAGATGGCAATACCTACACACTGAAACATAGTTTATAAGTGGATCAAAAATGTACAGTACAATTAAATGCAAAGCATCAGCCATAATTATCCAAGTGATGAGGACTTGTTAAAAAGATCCAATGGCTAAGTAGAAAAGTCTCAGGAGAAAATTATGCTAAAGGTCCAAAAAGCCAGAGATACATCCCTAAAAGTAATTTTAACCCCTTAGTGACAGCCGCGTGCGTACGCGGCTGTCACCTTAATGCCCGTGGTACATTTTTTTTAATTTTTTTTTTTAAACGATTCCGGAGTCTTCGAATGGCGTGCAGCCGCATGGAGACCCGGACTTCTGGGACTTACCAGGTACGTCCTCTGTCACTAAGTGACAGTTCTTGCGGTACGTACCTGGTAAGTCAATTGTCGCGATGGGGTTAAAGAACTCTTCACATACAAAGTTAAAAAATAAGTGTTCAACAGTTTGTCACCTTTTTTGTTACAAAATATAATGACAAGCGCCACAGAATACCCATATACTAGACAAACAGTGGCATATTCTCATGTAGGATCTTATCTTAGAAAAGACTGGAAAATAAACAACATTTTTTATTGACCCCTTAAGGATCGGTGCGCGCACGGGCAGACGGCACTTAGTGACCACGGGGCTTTTTATATTTTTAGTTCAGGGATTCCAGGAGCCCTGAACTCCATGACGTGCCAGGACTGTCATTGGTCCTTAAAGGGATAGTAATACTTCGTTTTAACTTTATTTTATTTTGTAGGCATTAAAAAAACATGAAGAATGATATAAGTCTTATCTCTCAAACCTTTATGGTTTAAGAGATATTCACAAACAAAGTATCCCCCCCTGTTCAACCAGATCAGAAGGGAGGTGCCCAGGTAGACTGCAGAGAGGGATAATCTTCAATTAAGATAATGGAAAAACCTGAAAAACTTGTCAAGGGGGGAAGGGCTTTCATTGTTTTCATACAAAGAAAATTGTCCCCTTCTGTTATCTGTCTGGTCTTACAACCAGATCCACATCTGAGAAGAGATGGCTTACACTAGGTAAAAGGGGCGGGGAGGGGAACTTTGCTTGTGAATATCTCATAAACCATAAAGGTTTGAGAGATAAGACTTATATCATTCTTCATGTTTTTTTAATGCCTACAAAATAAAATAAAGTTAAAACGAAGTATTACTATCCCTTTAAGTGCCGGACCGCCGTGACGGTCCTGGCACGTCAGTGGTTGTGAAGGGGTTATATATGTGTATTTATATATATATATATATATATATATATATATATATACATACATTATATCTATCAAGTTTGTAGATAGAAATACCATCACACAGATAGCACACACAGGGGTGTGATGGTATTTCCATCTACAAACTTGCTATAAACTTTGAATTCAAGCTGCACCAGGCAAGTAGTTCACTTACTATGGTTATGGAGTGCTCATCCCTTTTTGCTTTATATATATATATATATATATATATATATATGTATATATATATATATATATATATTGTTGCTCCAAGTGATATTCACCATAACCTAAAGATCAAGGGCTAGATTCTAATGCAGGTGCTAATTTTATCACTGTTTTTATCTCCAGTTTTCCCCATAGACTTCAAAAGGAAAATGTCTGATAAAACGGGTGTTACCATTTAGCACCTGCAATAGAATCTGGCCGCAACCTGGTAATTTCGTACGGGCTCAACAAATAGGATGCATAACTGTGTGATAAAGAATTGTAGTACATTATTTCACGTGTAAGACTTTTTTTTTTCTTTTTTCAAATTAATAAAAATCGATATTGAATAAAAGATTGTATTACCTGTAATGGCACCACACAGTTTATACCAAAAAAATGGTGATCAAGTAGTTAAAGACATAATGGATGATGGATGCACATTTTCAGGTAAGAGTTTACAGTGGGAAGGAGTTTGGCTCCTTGTAGGTTCTCCTGGTCCAGAACGTCTACAGGTACAAGGATTTTATAGATGTGGAGGTAGGTATAAATGTTGTGCATTCCCTGAGGTGTCAAAAGCTTTTCAGAATTCAGTTACAACAGTGTCATAAACCATTAATAAGTTATATTATTTGCTCTACTACCAAAGTAGTGTACCTTATAACTTGTGGGGACATGTCACAAAAAATATATTGGATACATTATACTTCAGTTGAAGGAAAGGATTAGGGAACACTTGAATGCTATAGAGAGAAAGGGGACATCAGATCACCTATAGCCAGACATTTCCCATCCCGAAATTCCAATTTAAATTTCTTAAAGTTTCTGGGCATTGAAATAAAATAATTAGATGACTCAGGAATGGAAATAAGACTTCCATGTTTGGGTAGACAAGAATTATTTTTTCATAATCGTAAATTAGATACCCAAATACCCAATGGATTAGTTGTGGAATGGGATTTGAGCTTGTTTCATTCATTCCTCTGTAAACTTTTATCTGTACCATGGATTTTTACAATCTCCTGTTTTATTTACAATAGTTGTAATATCTTTAATATTCATAATTTATTTTTCTTAATTTTATGTGCAGTGGACATCAGTATGACTGTACGTTCTTGTATCGAAAAAAATTATTTTTCATAAATGTACTCTTATTTCATACATATATGGGAGAAATCATTTCGCATTAAGTATATGGGGATTTGTTTCCCCATTTGTTTATATGTGAATGTACCAGGGGGAGGGGGATTGGCTTTGTCTACTTAAACCCCAAGTTTACCCTCCCAGCATGCCTGTAAGGAACCTAGAGGTCTAAAACACGTCAGAATATTTGTGGAGTGATATACCTCTTGTCCTTTTGTGTATTTCACAGTTTTTAAAAGTCTTGGTTTATTATTACAATGTGCTTCATATTTACATACATTGTTGCTGCCTGACTATATGATAGCCTAAACTTCCTGATGATAAGACAGAGTTTTCTTTTTGATGATAGGATAACCTAAACTTCCTGATGATAGGACAGAGTTTTCTTTTTGATGATAGGATAACCTAAACTTCCTGATGATAGGACAGAGTTTTCTTTTTGATGATAGGATAACCTAAACTTCCTGATGATAGGACAGCCTACACTTCCTGATGATAGGACAATGTAGATTCCAGGATGATGGGATAGACTTCCTGCTGATAGCATAGCCTGTATTTACTGATGATTGAACAGTCTAGACTTCCTGATGATAGGGTAGTTTAGACTTCCTGATGATAGGAAAGCCTAGACTTCCTGATGATAGGAAAGCTTATACTTACTGATAGGTTTGTGCAATTCTGTTCGTCTACATTCGGAATTCAACAAAAAAGGGGTCATTCGGTGACATTCAGGCCATCCGAAAGGCAAGGGTCATTTGCCAAAAAAAATCCGAATTCAACCAGCCCTGCTCTGAACGTTGTAGAAAATTTCAGAAATTCTGCGACTACTACCCCTGCGTAATTACTTTTCCTCCATGGCCCTAGTCCAATTAGCTTCTCCGTTTTATGAGCTACTTTCCCACTTTGTCTCTATTACAATTAGCTTCTTTGTTTCGTGATGGGGGTAGGACAAATGACACAGACACCCAGACATCCTGCATTTCCTCTTAATGCTTTGTTGGAACTCAGAAAGAGACGAAGCAGGGCATATTAGAGTGTCCAGTTGTTGTGAAGGCAGGCAGGTAGCATTAGGCATAGGCAGGCAGTCAGCATTAGTGTCTTATTGCCACTGCAAAGGAGAGTCATCTTTGTTCCTGTGCAATATATTAAAAGTATTAGGGATTTGTTTGAATCATTTTCAGAGTGACACATCAGCCAGTCTCACAGTTCTGCAGACAGGGTGCCCTATTGCCACCGCAAGGGAGAGTCACCTTTGTTTCTGTGTTAAACATTAAAATGAATATTAGGAATTTGTATGAGTAATTTTCAGAGTGACACATCAGCCAGTCTCACAGTTGTGTAGGCAGGCAGGGTGCCTTATTGGGTCCCCAAAGGAGAGTCACCTTTGTTTCTGTGTTAAACCATAAAATTAATATTAGGAATTTGTTTGAATAATTTTTCAGAGTGACACATCAGCCAGTCTCACAGTTCTATAGGCAGGCCTAGTACCTTATTGCCACCGCTAGGAAGTCACCTTTGTTTCTGTGTTAAACATTAAAATTAATATTAGGAATTTGTTTGAATAATTTTCAGTGACACATCAGCCAGTCTCAAAGTTGTTCAGGCAGGCAGGGTGCCTTATTGGGTCCCCAAAGGAGAGTCACCTTTATTTCTGTGTTAAACCTTAAAATTAATATTATGAATTCGTTTGAATAATTTTCAGAGTGACACATCAGCCAGTCTCACAGTTCCATAGGCAAGCCTAGTACCTTATTACCACTGCAAGGGAGAGTCACCTTTATTTCTGTGTTAAAAATTAAAATTAATATTAGGGATTTTCAGAGTGACACATCAGCCAGTCTCACAGCTGTGTAGGCAGGCAGGCCTTCCTTCAAATTTAGGTGCATCCATACATCATCTACTTCATCCATAGTACCATAAGGCTAAAGCTCCACCTTACCCTGTTCCACCATCTTCGTTTAGACCCTAGAAATGGTTCCATTGATTTAATTAAAATTTTTTATTGTATTTTTAAAAGTATTTGAAATTCAACGAATAATTCGGATTGTCATCGAATTTCATCCGAGTCAAACAGGTCGGATCCAAAATGCAGTGTCGACGGATAAAAAAAAAATTTAGCCCGAAATCTAATTTTACCGAGAATTTTTGTTGTGCACAAGTCTACTTACTGATAAAAGGGCTGGATGACTCACAAAACGAGTGTAAGGTTATTATTACGATTTAATCGTGTTTCACTTACTTTTATTTGTGATATACTTTTTACATTACAAGTAAACAGCTTTTTGAAGAGTGAGGCTTGTGGGCATGGAGTGATCACTTGACATGGGTGGGTATATTTCCCTGGTGCCATGGTTTCGGCAATTTATTTCTACCTACCGGTAAAAAACTGATGTGAGTACAAGTATTAAGCACATTGTTAATATTTTATTTAGTAAATCTCCCTCATTGTGCATGTATTGTTTTATGTATTTTTCTACGTCTGAGCGGTCGATGTTTTAGAGGTTGGAGTGGTTGATCTGTTGAAGAATCTGTGTGGTGGGCAGTTATAATATTCCTCTCTTGTCACATTGCCACAGATGATCCTTTAGCAACCTACCGTAAAATCTTGGGTATAATATGCATAATTTTACCCCACTTCACCTAATGTGAACTGGAGGGGTGCGTATTATACCCGAGAGTTTTTTATAAAAAAAAATAAAAAATTAAGCCCGCCCGATCCCTTCCCTCCCTCTCCTAGAGCTATGTGTTGCTAAAATATAATTTACTTACTTCAAAGTTCAAGTCCCCGCATTTTCCCCATTAGCAGGCAACATATAACAGATGTCAATATTCTATGTGGGCAGCATGCTTCTATTCACCGCCCGTCTCCTTCAGGACCTACCGGCTCCAGCCATTGGTAATGTCCTGTGAGGATCTGAAGGTCCTCACAGGACAATACCATATCCGGAAGGAAGCGGGCGGCGAATAGAAGCATGCCTCCCGCAGGGAATATTGACATCTGTTATATGTTGCCTGCTAATGGGGAAAATGCGGGGACTTGAATTTTGAGGTAAGTAAATGGTATTTTAGCAGCAGATATCTCCGGGGGAGGGAGGGAAGGGATCTGGAAGGCTTAATTTTTTTTTCTTAAGAGGGGAAAACAAGGTTGCGTATTATACATAGACACTCTTATTTTCCCCTAAAATCTTGGGCATAATATACACCTGCGTATTGTACACAGGTGCATATTATACCTGAGATTTTACAGGTATGTGGAATATAGCTCAATAAATATTTTGTCTTTATCACAGGCTCAACCTTGATTGAACTAGTTTATCCTATGTGCTTCACCAACCCTGAACTTTATTCCATTAGGGCTTTCTGGTCATAATAAGATGAGTGGTGTGTGTGTAATATTATTACTCAGTGCTAGTTTCCTTTAACCGTCTGAGTGCCAGAGAGGTATCCAACGGATACCTCTATGGTACTCAAAGGGTTCATTAACATACAGTGCTGCGCTGAAAGGCATTATCTTTTTTTAGATATAAAAGTACCACTATCCTCTAAATTATGCGTCTGCTGGCAAAAATAACACATAGGCAGCTTTGAATGCAATTTTTTTTTCAGTATTCAAACGTGAATTCAAGGTGACAACAGGTCCCCTTTAATTATTATGATTGTAAGCTAAAAAGAGTGCATTAAATGATTTCCTGGCTTCTCCTAGCAACGATTCCAGAAAAAGCCGGGTAAACGTATATGCAACAAGGGAAATAAGTGTCTCACAGCGGGGAAAAAGGATTTTACCTTGTTCAGTTTGTTCCTGCAATATTCTCTAAGATACAAATAAAAAATAGTTTTTCATAGTACCTTTTCTTAACCCCTTGGGTGCTAAAGATGTCTCCACTCTCTAACGCATTTTACACACACACACACACACACACACAAACACACACACACACACATATGAAAAAAGAAGAGGTGTGTCCTAGTGATATGTTGTAGTTTTTCTTAACACATTACCCACTGCCTAGACAGGTGTCCTTTACTGTATATAGCTGTCAAGTATAACTATTTATTTTTGTATTATATCTACAAGTTCCTATATATAATGATCTGTGTTGTAGTCTCTCTCTGTCTCTTTCTCTCTCTCTCTCTCTCTCTCTCTCTGAAGGGCCACTAATCTTTATCAAATTGTACACTGACAGAATTAGCAGTAGACTACAACGATACAGTCTTAACTGACTACTGTATGAGGAGCTCTTATCTTGGTAAGTTCTTCTTTTCCCCCCATTAGTGAATACCCTAAGTTCATAGTGAACCTATTGTAATGATTCATATATAATCCAAGATGGCTGACCACACTTTTATTTCCATGTTATATTTTATTAAAGGGAAGTATGCCTATACATAATTGCTTATTTAAGTGCTTAACAGAAAGATTTAGGCACTTCTTATGTTAGGTAGGTGTGCTGCAGCATTCAGGTATACCTATTTAATTATGATGTTAAAAAGAAGGACTTACTCAGGTAGGAGTCCATCATACAGCAGTCAGGTGTATCTATATAATTACTGTGTGTAACAGAAGCACTTACCTAGGTAGGAGTCCATTGTACAGCAGTCAGGTGTATCTATATAATTACTGTGTGTAACAGAGCACTTACCTAGGTAGGAGTCCATCATACAGCAGTCAGGTGTATCTATATAATAACTGTCTGTAACAGAAGCACTTACCTAGGTAGGAGTCCATCATACAGCAGTCAGGTTTATCTATATAATTATTGTATGTAATAGAAGGACTTACCTAGGTAGGAGTGTATCATAGAGCAGTCAGGTATATCAATATAATTATTGTGTGTAACAGAAGCACTTAGCTAGGTAGGAGTCCATCACACAGCAGTCAGGTATAACTATATAATTATTGTGTGACAGAAGGACTTACCTAGGTAGGAGTCCATCATACAGCAGTCAGGTGTATCTATATAATTACTTTGTGTAACAGAAGGACTTACCTAGGTAGGAGTCCATTATACAGCAGTCAGGTGTATCTATATAATTACTGCGTGTAACAGAAGCACTTACCTAGGTAGGAGTCCATCATACAGCAGTCAGGTGTATCTATATAATTACTGTGTATAACAGAAGCACTTACCTAGGTAGGAGTCCATCATACAGCAGTCAGGTGTGTCTATATAATTACTGCGTGTAACAGAGCACTTAAATAGGTAGGAGTCCATCATACAGCAGTCAGGTGTATCTAAATAATTACTATGCGTAACAGAAGGACTTACCTAGGTAGGAGTCCATCACACAGAAGTCAGATATATCTATATAATTATTGTGTGACAGAAGGACTTACCTAGGTAGGAGTACATCACAAAGAAGTCAGGTATATCTATATAATTATTGTGTGTATCTATATAATTACTGTGTGTAACAGAAGCACAAACTTAATATTTATGTACATATGTTTTACATTATATCTGAAGTCTCTTGTATACATTGATCACTGTCATGTCCTCCTCTAGGTCATGCCTCCTCAAAATAAAGTCTTTAATAGTCCTGACTTGTCCATATGAGTCAACTGTATTTGTCAAATTTTAAACTGAAACTACAACAGATAAACATATATTGATATAACTGACTGCAGAATGAAAAACTCTTACCTAGGAAAATAAATCGGTTTAGAGAATTAAGAGATGTTTTTTATTCTTGGGTATGTTCCGTTTTTAACTGATATTAATTATATGTTCAATCAGATAACATTAGAGCAATGATGGAATTGCTGTGCTGTTCATCATATATTTATCTCCATTGTCCTTTCTTAGCCTGGTCACATTTATGGTACGTGTGTTGGCCCAATGCAGAATGCTGTATCTTTGCTGTCACCAATGACCAATGCCTCATTGTTTGAAATCACTGATAGGGAGCAATGTATTATAAATCTCTCTGTCTTTCAATGGGATAAAACTCAGTTTTATCAGTATGTGGGGAATGTTCATTTGCCCCTTGAAGAAATGCTGCACTTTTACCATGATAATTACTCCCCATAGTGAGGTAGAGATAAAAAGACACAACCACTCTATTCTGTGATATGGTTTGCCTAGGGTGACCACATTTCCGTTCTGCTATTCCGGGACATGTGGTCACCCTAATTGCATCGCTTCTCTGGCACTTGAAGGGTTATACATTCACTATGGAATATATGTAGTAAATACACTGATAATATTATTTCACCATATCGTGACTAAACAATGACTAAAAATATAAATGCAGCTCTCCTTTTCTGAATATGGTCCCCTTGGAATGCGTTGCTTTTTATGTCCTTAAACTTTTGAGCGCCAATAAGTACCAACGAGCGGGATTGCTATAGTCCACTAAACGTTTGGACGCGCTTTCTTGTTTATAGGAGCGCAGCTCACCTGGCATGCCGCTTCGTGAGCTGCTATGATCAGCTTTGCAGAAGAATCAAGGACGGGGCTGTGTGCGGCCTGCCCTTCTGTACCAGGGCCTGGACAACCTTGGTCTCGTCCTCCGGGACTCTCCTCCTGGTTACTATGCCGTGAGTTGGAATACTCGCTGCCCCCTGTCATACTTCTGAGACTTCGTGGTAGTAGAGGGATACAGACTAACGCAAATCTATGCGAAAGAGTGATTGGGCTTGCCGGATAAAGAAGGCAGACACACCAGGGAAAGGAGAACATGCCTCCCTCATGCCTCTACCTGTTTCTGTTGCGGGCTATTTGAGTGGCATCCGGTCCCCTGCGGCTGGCTGGCACTGAGTTCCCTCCTACCCGCCCGCATCATCACGCACCCCTGCGGGCCGTGATGACATACATACAGAGAAGAGGAAGAGGGCAGAGGCACCGGAAGAGAAGCGCTTGCTGCCAGAGTCCAGCAGCAAGCGCTTCTCTTCCGGTGCCTCTGCCATCTTCCTCCTCTCAGTATGTATGTCATCGTGGCCTGCAGGGGCGCGTGATGATGCGGGCGGGCGGCTACCTTCATTTCGGGACTCTTTATTGACCCGGTGGGGGATGATCCGGGACGCGGGACATAGATCCCAATTAAGGGACAGTCCCGGACGTTCCGGGACACGTGGTCACCCTAGGTTTGCCTTCCATTTGTAATAATGTGCGACACACAATCAAAAACAAAAAATCATGCACTGCTCCATACAGACTGCCCAAAATGTGAACCTTTGTGTAGAACATACCGTAAAATCTCGGGTATAATACGCACAATTTTACCCCACTTCACCTAATGTGAAGTGGGGAGTGCGTATTATACCCGAGAGTTTTTAAATAAAGTAAAAAATTGAGGCTGGTAGATAGCTTCTCTCCCTCCCCTGGCGATATTCGCTCTGAAAATAAGACTTACTAGTTTAAATATAATAAAAATGTAAAGTCCTCACTGAGAAGAGCAGGCATACCGGTATGTAAAGCTTCAGTGCGGGCGGCATGCTTCCATTTGCTGTCCTCTTCCTTCAATGGGCTTTCAGGATAGGGTGACCACGGGTCCCGGAACGTCCGGGACTGTCCCTTATTTCAGGGCTATGTCCCGCGTCATCTTCAACCGGGACAATGAAGTGTCCCGGAATGAAGCCAAGCCGCCCTGGATGTCAGCCTCCAAGCGGTGTGTCACATCATGGACGCCGCTTGCAGGCTGACATCCAGGGCGGCAATGCAGCTTACCTGATCTCCTGGAGGTAAGCGCTCTAGTAATACAGAGCGCTGGGAGATGACATCATCTCCCAGCGCTCTGCATTACTGAGCACAGCGCGTGGGAGCTTCAGCTCTGTGCTGGAGGAGGCACAGAGCACTTTCCACGCCGCTAGACCACCAGGGACTCAAGGTAAGGCATGAAGGGGCAAGTTCTAGGGTGACCACGTCCCGGAATGGCAGAAGGGAAATGTGGTCACCCTATTTCAGGACCTTCTGTCTGTGGAATTGCCCTGTGAGGACCTTGAGATTCTTACAGGGCATTGGCTGCAGGAGGAAGGACCTGAAAGCCCATTGAAGGAAGCGGGCGGCAAATGGAAGCATGCCGCCCGCACTGAAGCTTTACATACCGCTATGCCTGCTCTTCAAAAGGCGAGGACTTCAGCGGGGACTTGCTTTTAAACTAGTAAGTCTTATTTTCAGAGCGGATATCGCCAGGGGAGGGAGGAAAGCCATCTACCAGCCTTAACCCTTTCAGGCACTCAAAGGGTTAAAAAAGAGGAAAGCCATCTACCAGCCTTAACCCTTTCAGGCACTCAAAGGGTTAAAAAAGATTTCAGTAACGGGGAAAACAGGGGTGTGTATTATACATAGGCACTCTTGTTTTCCCCTAAAATCTTAGGCATAAAATGCACCTGCGTATTATACACAGATGTGTATTATACCTGAGATTTTACGGTATATTATTATTTGTTTCAAAAAATGAGGGTTTTGCAGCAGAGATTGGCCAAAGTATGTATAAGCTCTCTTACCTTGCCAAGGTACCCCATTTTAACCCCTTAAGGACCAGCGGTCCCGGTTTGTGCCGTCCCTTAAGGACCACATAGGAAATTTTGACGTGCAGTCCCACATGACTAATCATGTGGGGC
This sequence comes from Rhinophrynus dorsalis, assembly GCA_037306005.1. Lineage (NCBI taxonomy): Eukaryota > Metazoa > Chordata > Amphibia > Anura > Rhinophrynidae > Rhinophrynus > Rhinophrynus dorsalis. Next base: position 466,301,744 of record CM074723.1, read on the forward strand.
GGCAAGCCAAACGGGGGCCTGAAAGCAGGGGCAGGCTGGCCTGGGGGGCAGGGGTGCAACTGCCCCCTGGGCTGGCCATGTGTCTGGGCTGGTGGGCCACTGCCTCACTCAATCTCCCACCTGTAAATGGAGCTACACTAGTGATACCACAGGACTTATGAAATGAATCTATATGCAAGTGACACCGCAGAGCTACAATCCAAACACAGCTGCACTAGTAGCATAATCCATTTCCCTTGCAAGCTCTATGGCATCACTATTCTATCTTTACTTAACCCTTTGAGTGCCAGAGGGGTACACAACGCATTGAAAAAGCAATGTGTTGTGTACCCCTCTGGCACTCACAGGGTTAAATTGTAAGCACTGTAGTATCACTGATGTAGCCCCATTCCAACAGTAAGCTCTGTGGTATCACTTGCTTTAATTCACAGCATTAAGGACAATTTTAAAATGAAGGAAACGGGTGTGGGCTGGGACAATGGGCTTGGACGATAGTAGATATGGGCCACTTAATTGTATTTTCCCCCTGGGCCGTATGTTGCCAGCCCTCCCCTGCCTGAAAGAGATCACTCCGGTCTTGGAGCGATCAACTTCAGTCCCCGGTATTACTCACCGCGCTCCTACAGGAGCGCGGTGAGTAAAAGTATGTGACGTACCAGGACCGTCACTGGTCCTTAAGTGCCGGACCAGCGTGACGGTCCTGCCACGTCAATGGTCCTTAAGGGGTTAAGTGAGTCCCATAGTCCCATATTTCCATTATTATGACATAGCAAAATGCTATAAATTAAAAATTGCTTCTGAATAAATTATTTTTGTCGCGAAATGCTGAATTTAAAAACACCTAGTGGAAAACACCTCAACCATTACTCATAAAGATATTTAATATCCTTCTGATTAGACTGCTCTCTAACAGGAGACATTTGCAGTCAGTGGGTGGGCAGTCGGGACCCAAAAGGACTGAACACTTCCACAGCCCTTTTATATTGGTCTATCCTACCCACAACTACAAACCACATGAAACCTGTATGCATACTTAAAGGGGTAGTAATGTTTAAATTTAAGTTTATTTAATATACTGAAGGCATTACAAAAATAAGTACAACAATGCAAGTCTTATCTCTCAAACCTTTATGGTTTGAGAGATATAACTCGCTAAAGTTCCCCTCTCCAGGCTGTTCCAGCTCTCTATGGGACAGCAGGAGATTCCTGCCATTTGACCGGAAGGCGGCTCTTCAGCAGAGTCGAAACCGCACTATTTAGAAATAATTACTTCATTTGAACGGTCTACAAATTGTGCCTGGTTTGCAAGCACACTTTGTAGACATTTCCAATGAAGTATTTATTTCTAAATAGCGCAATATCAGCTCTGCTGAAGAGCTGCTTGCTGGTCCAAGGACCAAAATCTCCTGCTGTCCACTAGATGGCAGACTTGTCTGAAACAGCCTAGAGGGGGAACTTCAGCCAGCTTTATCTCTCAAACCATAAAGGTCTGAGAGATAAGACTTACATCTTTGTACTTATTTTTTTTAATTCCTACAATAACAAATAAACTTAAATTTAAAAATTACTATCCCTTTAAAGGTAAATCCAGGCTAGGCAAACCAATCAGAATAATGCCATGTAATATGCTTTTTTTTAAAAAAAACACCTTTAAGTAATTGTGCATATTTAATTTTAAGTTTATTTTCGTTATATATAATCATTTATAACAGTTTACATAAATAAGGTGAACAATATTTGCAGAGCAAAGAAAAAGAATCAAAAACTCATAGTGCTAGCACACCATAATATACACATCCTATATAATAAAAGGCCAGAAAGTTTGTCACGATGCAGTCATGCTCAGTAGAGACTGCCCACGTTCAGCCAGTCTCTACTGCACATGATTGCATCGCGTGACTGAGGTGGAGCAATCTCGTGGATCAGTGAGGTAAAGGCTGTACGCAGAGAAGGTCCGTGTAATGTTAACCCTTTGAGTGCCAGAGGGGAACGCAACGCATTGCTTTGCAATGCGTTGCATACCCCTCTGGCACTCAAAGGGTTAAGAGGCCGATCCTGCTCTGTGTCCTGCCGCTACCTCACTGCTCCACGGCCCGTGCACACGGGCTTTTACACTAATACAATATATACAAAAATAAGAACCCAAGTGAATGAGGCATGGAGCGCATGATCATCTTTTTTTCGCAACCGTGATCTTTTACTAGCATTGCTAACTTTTCTCCCCAAAAAGAAACATTTTTATTTGCGTTGCTAATTTTTTTAGAAGTCATGCCACATTTATTAGAAATGTGATTTTTTTTTTGCAGCTTTTTTATAAAAAGTCCAAAATGTTAGGAACCAAATTAATTTTCATCCTTAAATATGAGCAATGTTCTTCTCTGCATTTTTAAAGAGCAGTTTTATTAACCCCTTACCGTCCGAGGACGTACATGTATGTCCCGAGAGGATGTCCCAGGTGGACAGAGGGCGTACCTGTACGTCCCGGAATTCATTTAAACAAATGAAAAAAAATGTTTGGCGGGCGTTAAGTGTCGGTCGCGTACGCGTGCGGCCGGTCACTAAGGGGTTAAATAGACTCCAATGAATATTTTTTGAAGCCTCAGAACTTTTTTGGTTTGACTATCAGCTTTTTAAGAGGTTATCTGTCATTATAAGGTACGGGTCTGAATTTCATCCAGGATATTTTTGTCTATCATTATTACATGACCAACAGAGTAATTCACCATTACATGCCAATAGCAGGGCATTACACAATGAGATGTTCTGGCACATTTCTTTTTTAGAAAAATCCACGGCTCTTCTGTAAGAGCGTCTTGAGCTCTATCAATAGAAGAATTTTTAATGGATCCTAAAATAAGTTTTTTTTTTTTTGGGGGGGGGGTTTGAAAGTGTGAATATTTGTAAGATCAAAGTAAATTCCTATTATGCAAATACCATAATAATAAAACGTGGGGATTTCCAGAATAGTAAATGTCGCCTTTGCTTCAATATTTTCTTTCCTTAGAAAAACTACTGTTTGGAAGTGTTATGTGGAGAAAAAAGAAAGTTAACCTCTTGAGTGCCAGAGGCAACGCTCAGCAATGCGTTGCGTACCCCTCTGGCACTCAAAGGGTTAAAGCAAGCTCCATTTCCAGCAAATGTATCTTAAAAAATTCCTTAAACCATTGTGAACTTCAAGGATGTGCAATATATTGCTTATCAACACATCAACATGTTGTGAAATTCCTGTTCATCAAGAGGTTAACAAGTAGAAACTCAAAGCATAGCATTGCAAAATGAAAAAAAAAAAGATTAACGGAGCACCAACGGTCCAAATCTTATTTAAAGGAGCAGTAGATTGTTTTATTGAACACCTAAATGTTATTGTGCTTTTCCTGCTAAGTAAAACAAACCATTCATTTTATCAGGAAGAGAACCACAGAGTGCTTACTTCCGGGAAGTTCTCACAACATGACTCAGCAGTTTCACATTCTTTGGAGAATGATTTGTCAGTTACTTTCCTCTGAAATACAATGTAACAGAATAACTAATAAGAATCTGGAAATTAGGAGACACTGATAATGAAAAAGCAAAAAACCCAAGAGTTTAAACTGTAATAACTCTGGAAATGTATATATAAATATACGTATAAATAAATATAAATATATATATATATATATATATATATATATATATATATATATATAAACAGTAGATTACCAGTCATTTAACACTTTGAAAATCAGAGCAATATGAAGCAAGCCATTGCACACCTCTGGTTCCCAAGGGGTTAACAGTATGCGAGGAAAAAAAACAGTGTTTAAAGAAGAGGTAAACAAAAATGATGCTAATGCTGCAATTTGCTTTATGCAAAATTATTACACTTCAAACTATTGCTTTTTTATATTAAACTGCTAGCAAAAGTGATACCTGGTGCCCAAACTGTCTTGTCCTATTGCAGTCTATGAGAGAGGTAAGTCACTAGGTACAGTTCTCCATAGAATATGACAGCAATAGCAGCCAGAGCCACAGGTCAGCACCAGAATGGATGGTCAGACAAGCCGGGGGTCAAGCATGGAGTGGGTAGTCAGCCAGAGCCACAGGTCAGCACCAGAATGGATGGTCAGACAAGCCGGGGGTCAAGCATGGAGTGGGTAGTCAGCCAGAGCCACAAGTCTGCAGCAGAATGGATGGTCAGACAAGCCAGGGGCCAAGCACGGAGATAACACAGGAACACAGGATAGTACTGCACTGGACACCAACATAAGGGCGACTGAGCTTGGTTTCCAGACAGTATAACTACTCTAGCGAGAGAAAGGAGGTGGAGCACACAACAAGGGCAATGCCCCTTTAAGAACAGTGCACGCGTCACTAGAGGAATCCCCCTATGCTGAGTGCCTGCACAAGACTCCGGCCTGAAGGAGACACAGATGCGGTGTGAACAGCCGTGAGGAAGCACGGATACGGCCGGCTCCCTCACCACAGGCCACAAGGTAAGTAATATTGTGACAGCACGTCATTCAGTAGACCTTCCAGAAGGGCTGGGTTTGCCATACAAAGCCAATTAATTTTTACCCTTCATGGGACCAGATTTCAGATCTCACTCATCTTTAACTGACGTGATGAAAAGGGACAAGAGGGGAAGAATTTGGATTCAATTTATGAGAAGGACAGACAGGTACCTACTTTGCTAACAATGTCTTATAGTTTAAAATATTACAGTAACCCATGCTATGGCTATTTATTTCAAGAAATTACTATCCCTTTAAATGTTGTGATAGCCATTTTTCTGTAAAATCAATTGTTTTTGAGAAATTAATCTCTATATTTTAGTGGCACAGTTTGGTATTTTATGTGATTCCTTGCACATTACTTGGTTATTAAAGTTGCGTTAGATGTTAAACATAGTCCTCACTATGAGACAGTGTCATTATGTGTACTCTGCCAGGATTAATTTATTCATAGCGTAGAGCAATATATGGTAATATAGGCCCAGCTCAGAAACAAATTTGCATAACGTGCTACCAACAAATAACATGTAAATTCTCAAAAATTATTTACTTTACGATCAAATGAATTGTACAGTGATTCCCAGTCGGATTAAGTTTGACACATTGTTTTCCAAGTTTTGACACGTAGCATAACATTTTAGATTTCTGAGACACTTATGAAAAACAATATAACTTAACCCATTAAGGACCAATGACATGCCAGGACCATCACAGAATTTGCTTTTTAGGGACCAATGATGGTCCTTGAACATCATGGGGTAATGATCACAGTGCACCTCATGCTGTTGAGGCAGTAACTGTTTCAGCCTTTCCCTGTTGGCTTGGAACATGTGATCACTGTGCTGGTGGAGCCACATGACAAAGGCAATGTATGTAAACATTACATCTGTCACTGTTCTCTGCCTCTCTCCTCCTCACTGTAATTGTGTAATGTAGTGTAATGCTGTCTATCACTGTTCTCTGCCCCCCTCCTCCTCATTGTGATCGTGTATAGTAAGCATTCAGTCTGTCACTGTTCTCTGCCCCTCTCCTCCTCACTATGATCGTTTATAGTAAACATTCTGCCAGTCACTGTTCTCTGTCCCTCTCTTCCTCACTGTGATCGTGTATAGTAAACATTCCACCTGTCACTGTTCTCTACCTATCTCTTCCTCACTCTGATCGTGCATAGTAAACATTCAATTTGTCACTGTTCTCTGGTCCTCTCTTTTCCTCTCTGTGATTGTGTATGGAAAAAATCCCATCTCTCACTGTTCTCTGCCTCTTTCCTCCTCACTGTGATCATGTATTGTAAACATACCGTCTGTCACTGTTCTCTGCCTCTGTCTTTCTCATTGTGATCGTGTATAGTAAACATCCGTCTGTGACAATTCTCTGTCTCTGTCCTGTTGTGAGGAAGAGAGAAGGAGAGAACAGAGCAGCCACATATCAACTGGCTAAAGAGGGGGTCAGTTTAATTTACATTGGTGGTGCTGAGGGCAGGACTAAGGGTAGGTCATTTGATGACCTAATGCACATCTTTGTGTTATTGAATAATTGATTTAGACTTTAGAGCAAGATCATAAAATTATTTTTTACACAGACTAATATATAAACATTTATAAACACACATTGATGTGAGTTTTATTGCTGTGGAGCAATGTGATACATTTATATACACACCACACAGTTTGATCTCCTAAAAGAGGGACACCAGGGAAAGAAAGAGGGACATTGGGATTTTGGTGTTAGAGGAACAGTACCCTCCTAAAAAGGAACACTTGGGAGATATGAACGAACGTTCATACCTTGTATGCAGTTAAAAAAAACAATTGCGTACAAATTATCACAGAAAAGCCTATGCAAACGTTTTTTTTTTTTTCATTTTTTATTATCAAATTAAACGGGTTATATGTATAAATTTGGTAAATGTGGTAAAAGAAAGCCCTATTTATGCTTAAAAAACGGTATATAATTTGTGTGGGTATACTTAATGAATTAGAGGGAAAATATGGTGGAACAAAAACATACTAAAAAGGCCAAAATTGCTCTGGTCTTCTAGTGTAAAAAGGACCGGCTCACTAAGGGGTTAAAGGAGCAGTAAATTTTTTTATGAAAAAAATATATTGTAGGGGTTTTCCTATTGAGTAAAATAAGGGTACTCCCACTGCCGAAAGATTTATATTTCCAGAGTTATTACAGTTTAAACCCATGTTTTTTTTACATTAGCAGTGCCCTCTAGTGGTCAAATTCTAATTAGATTTCCTGTTAGATTCTAATGGAGAGGAAAGTCAGAGTCATACAGTTCTCCATAGAATGTGATAGAAACTGCTGAGTCACTTTCTGTCAGTTAGAACTATCAGGAAGTAAACACAGTAAATTCACTTCCTGATTATTTAAACTGCTATAATTTTTGAATAAAACATCTGACAGGCAGTGGGAGTGACCTTGTTTTATTCAGCAGGAAATGCTCTGTAAAATATGTGTTTTCATAAAAAAAAGTTTACTGCTCCTTTAATGTAAGTATTTTGACTGTTGTGAGTTTGGTGCAATGACAATAAAATGTGCTGTGATATATTTTTGGGAACCATTGGAATAATACAATAAATAGGCAGTTTTTAATTTTCTTTAAGCTTTAAGTGGAACTCTCACCTGTATTAATGTTGCCTTCATTTGAATGTTCCTTTGTACCTTTGTACTGAATCTGTAATCCTTTTTTTTTTTTCAATAACGGAGGATTCCGGCATATAACTTGGCATGCTCTCTTGCAAATGCACAGAAGGATATAGATACTCTAGAGAAAGTTCAAAGAAGGTCTACTAAAATGGTGACTGGTCTACAGGAAAAGAAATATCAGGATTGTCGAAGGTAATATCCAAGAAAGGGTTAAACAACAGAGCCTATTAGGTTTGATACTTTTACATAAGTAGATAAAATTAAATTTGAGAAGGAGGATTGTCAGGGTGAGAGGCAATAAAGGCTTGCATTCTATCTGACAATTCCTGAATCTGCCTGGGCAAGATATCCAATGTCCCGTCATCCATTGATATATCCCCTTTTGGGGCACTATCAATGGACTGGTATACCAACACTTGCTCCTGAAGTTTGGCATTCTCATGAGCCCACCTGTCTATATGGGATTGGAGTTGCTTAACTTGTTCTTTCAAGTTGTGGTTCTCACATGTTAAATTAAACATATCAGCACTGAGAATAGAATGCTGTTCTTTTGCAGACCACACTTTCACCAGATTATCTTTACACCTGCTCTCTAGCCCATTTACCTGGTGCTGGAGAGACTGAATTTCCTCTTCCTGTGTTCTTACCAATTTATGGTAGTCACACATATCTTTCTCTAACTCAGAGATGTTTTCAATCTTAGCCTTTAGTGTTTGTTTTATTGGCTTCATATTTTCTTGCTTAAAGGGATAGTAATACTTCGTTTTAACTTTATTTTATTTTGTAGGCATTAAAAAAACATGAAGAATGATATAAGTCTTATCTCTCAAACCTTTATGGTTTATGAGATATTCACAAGCAAAGTTTCCCCCTCCCGCCCCTTTTACCTACTGTAAACAATCTCCTCTCAGATATGGAATCCAGTCCATAGACCAGACAGATAAGAGAAGGGGACACTCTTATTCCTATGAAAACAATGAAATCCCTGCCCCCCTTGACAAGCTTTTCAGGTTTTTCTCTTATCTTAATTGTAGATTGTCCCTCTCTGTAGTCTACCTGGGCAGCTCCCTTCTGCTCAGGCTGAAGAGTGTGACATTAGTAAAAGGGGAGGGAGGGGGAAACTTTGCTTGTGAATATCTCATAAACCATAAATGTTTGAGAGATAAGACTTATATCATTCTTCATGTTTTTTTAATGCCTACAAAATAAAATAAAGTTAAAACAAAGTATTACTATCCCTTTAACCTCTAATTTGTTTCTCTGGAAGGCTATAATATTTACCAATTCGGGCACAATTAATAAAATCTGTATATCCATCCCCTTTAGCTTGGTTAGTTCTATACATTTATTTAAAGCTCTATAATAGAAGCTATCGGCTTCCCAAATTTTATCGAATTGGGATTCTACCTTTAACTCTATATCATTACTCCATTGCTGTGCATCACTTTTAATTTTTAGGCGAGAATGGATGGCATAAATTAACCGCCCTTCTACAGACTATTTCATGTCTTCTCCTGAGATCTGTTCCATGTAAAGAGAGACCCTTTTTTCTCTAAAATGGAGTCACTGTTATAACACGAGATCATTATACACATCTTAAAGGGATAGTAATACTTTGTTTTATCTTTATTTTATTTTGTAGGCATTAAAAAAACAGAAGAACGATATAAGTCTTATCTCTCAAACCTTTATGGTTTGAGAGATATTCACAAGCAAAGTTTCCCCTCCCGCCCCTTTTATCCAGTGTAAGCCATCTCTTCTCAGATGTGGAATCCAGTCCATAGACCAGACAGATAACAAAAGGGGACAATCTTCTTACTGTGAGAACAATGAAGGCCCTGCCCCCTTGACAAGTTTTTCAGGTTTTTCCCTTCTCTTAATTGATGATTGTCCCTCTCTGCAGTCTACCTGGGCACCTCCCTTCTGATCTGGCTGAGCAGTGTTACATCAATAAAAGGGGCGGGAGGGGGATATTTTGTCATAGAATTACTCTTGAACTACAACTCTGACAGAATTGAAATAACACTCTCCAAAGTCCAAGTACTATGATGATTCTTTAGAGCTGCTTTTATTATGAAACATTACTATCCCTTTAGAAACAGACTTTGGAGAATTTGGTTTAAAATAAAAATTAACCACTTCTTCCCCATCATGGCAATGTCTCTGACAGGATAGACTAAAGGATCTGAACATGTATAGCTTGGAGGAGATAAGAGAGAGTGGGGATATGATTGAAACATTCAAATACATGAATGGATTCAACTAAGAGCACGATGGAAGTACATTTCAAAGGAGTAAAAATGTTAGTACAAGAGGACATAGTCTAAAACTAGAGGGACACAGGTTTAGATGAAATGTAAGAAAGTTTTACTTCACTGAGAGGGTAGCAGATAAGTGGAAAAGCCTACCAGCAGAAGTGGTAGAAGTTAATACAGTGACAGAATGTAAGCATGCATGGGATAGGCATAAGGCTGTCCTTAACGTAAGAAAGGACCAAGGACCAAAAAAGGTTTGAGGTTTTTATAGTAGGAAAATGGGCAGAATAGATGGGCCGAATGGTGTTTCTATCCAGGTCATTGTACAGGTACAGACTAGCACATTCATGCTCTCATTCCTTTATAAAAAGTGCCAGTCCACTTGCCTCTTTTTAGGTTAGAGAGCACTCCAGGACATATGCCGAAATCCTCCGTTATTGGATGAGGTGGGAACAAGGCAATACTTGGGGAGGGAACAGAAGCAGATCTAAAGGCTGCGGAAGAGAGCTGTACCCGCAGCCTGTACAAAACTGACATCAGCAGCATAACTTTAAAAGTCAATATCTTCAGAGAATACCGCATTATACTAAAAATAAATAAATATTTAAAAAAAATTACAGATTCAGTCGCAAGGAGCATTCAAATGAAGGCAACATTAATATAGGAAAATAAAGTTCTCCACTCCCTCCCCTTTCTGCTTGACGAGCTGTAAAGCTGTCAGAAGCAGATTATGGTTCCTGGATCAGACATGGCTCTTCAGCAGAGCCTATATAGCGATGCCTAAAGATAAATACTTCATCGGAACGGTCTACAACGTGTGCCTGGTTTGCAAGCATACCTTGTAGACCATTCCAATGAAGTATTTATCTTTAGATATTGTTATATTGGCTCTGCTGAAGAGCCACATCTGGTCAAGCGACCAGAATCTGCTTCTGACAGCTTTACAGCTCGTCAAGCAGAAAGGGGAGGGAGCGGAGAACTTTATTTTCCTATATCTCTCAAACCATAACGGTTTGAGAGATACAAATAAGTATAAGTACTCTTTTTTTTTTTTTTTTTTTTTAATTTTGAAAAAGGTTTATTGAAGAATCAAGCAGTATACAGAAACTTGAATATCAGAGTATGAAACAAGATGATAAACTGGAGCATAGAAGTATCAATCTCACAAAATATGTTGAGGTCAGAAACAATAATACACAAACATCAATATCAGAAAATGTACATTGTGCATATAATCCAGACCAAAGATAATGGAACTAATAGCAGGTGTATACGGAATATCAGTGCAAGGGGTAGGGGATGGGGAGTTGTAAGAACCTCAAGATGTCAGGAGAGAGACAGGCAAAGAAAGACAGAAGTGAAAAGAAGAAAAAAAAAAGGGGGGTAGGGAGTAGATAGGGTCAGATCAGCACATCTGGCAAGCCACATCCAGCAGAGTTGCAACCATATTATGCACTAGCAGTAATAAAGTTAAAAAGGGCACGTAGAGAAGAAGTTGTCTACCGCATCAGGGTCACCTCCTTTAGAAGCAATATGAACCCTCAGTAGAGAGAGATGTAGGTGCAAGTACTCTCTTTTAATTGTATGTACCATACAGTTAATACTTTTTTTCTGACATTACTATCCCTTTAAGCAAATTTATTTTAGGATGACATGACAAGTCCACTTCAATTTCATTGACCAACTGCAAAATGTTACCACTCCTAAGCAAGAAAAAAAAAAAGCAAAAAGTAAAAGTCAGTGTGTTAATTGCATTATAGAAACCCAATCTTATGTTGAGAGAGGCTATTTATATCTACCAAAGACATAAAATGCAACGGGACACCGTCTAGTTCAGAGCTCTGCACTGTGCTAAGTAAATACATGTTCTTCATCACAGGAACATTTTGGATAAGAGATGAAAATAAACTTTCAAATCCTTCTATGAAACAGAAGAAAATCAAATTAATCTATTACAAGCTGTGATTCAATAATGCATCATGTTGATCTCTCGTAATCTGACCCAACTGGTTAACTTTCTAGAGAAACAGGAACGACTGCTGAACTAATAACAGATCACTGTATATTTAAGAACGGAGCCTTGATTAGTTCAAAGAATGTTATTAGCAGAAAAATATTGTGGTTATTCTAAACACTCAAAAATCTAAAGAATGCTATTAACAGGTCTGCAGTTAATTACTTGAATCAAATTCATGTACTGGCAAGTTTGCACTTTATTATGTAACTAGTGTAAAAGCCCGTGTACATGGGCCAAGGTCCGGGTGATGTTAACCCTTTGCAATGTGTTGCATACCCCTCTAGCACTCAAAGGGTTAAGAGGCCGGTCTTGCTCTGCGTCCTGCCGCCGACGCAGTCATGCACTGTAGAGACTGCCCGAAAGCACAGAATGTTCCAAGCACAGAACTCCCAGCATTCCTACACCTCCCAGCATTCCGTACTCCCAGCATAGAAACTCCCAGCATTCCGCACAGAATACTCCCAGCACAGAACTCCCAGCATTCCGTTCTACCAGCATTCCGTGCTCCCAGCACAGAACTCCCAGCATTCTGTGCTCCCAGCATTCTGTGCTTTCAGGCAGTCTCTACTGCACATGAAGGCTTCTGACAAACATCCTAGCAAATTATTATATAGGATTGAGTTGAAACATGGGGGGGATAGTTCAGCTGTTAACTGTTTGAGTATCAGATGGGCATCCAACACACTGCTTGGCAAGGTGTTGGGAATCCATCTACAGTGGATTTAACACCTTATAACAAACAGGGAATTTTGAAAGAGGGCATTTTAGGTGATTTTGAAAGAGCTTCGAAAATCACCTATATGTTGTGTTAGTCATTTTCTAAATATTTAAAACAATAGTTTGTGAGAAGTTTAACTATATTTATTTGTCATTTTATGCAAATTTGACAGTAGTAGCTTGTATGCCAGCCAGATACTAATATTGCACGCTGCCCTGTCTCTCTCACCTGTCACTCTCTGCCAGTCAGATACTCACATTGTACACTGAGCTCTCTCTCCCACCTGTCATTTTCTGCAGCCAGGTTCCAACATTGCGCATGGCTCCCTCTCTCTCTTTTCCAAATACCACCCTCTGCCGGCTAGATACTAACATTGCACACTGTTCTCTCTTTCTGCCAGTCAGATACCAGCTGCACACTGCTCACTTTCTCTCCCACCTGCCACTTTCTGCCAGCCAGGTGCTAACATTCCACAATTCTCCCCCTTCTTCTTGCTGCTCCCTGCCATCCAGATGTTAACACTTCATATTGTTCACCCTCCCAACTGCTACTACCTACTAGCCCAGTGGTTCTCAATATTTTTTTCCTCGGGGCACCCCTAACACGTGATCTAGAACATTCGGGGCACCCCAAACATATTTAATGTACTTTATCAAGGGCATAATAAGGGTGCAATACATAAATATACAGTTATTATTAGGTATTATAATCATAATAACAAAACTAAATATATGGCGCATAACAATTTCTATAAATCTTTATTTAAAAGTCCATTTTTGTTAGTCGTCATAGAAAACATAGGGCACCCTAAGCTGATGTCCGTGGCACACCAAAGTGCCACGGCACCCTGGTTGAGAATCACTGTACTAGACGAATACTAATATTGCACACTGTTCTCCCTACCCCTTGCCACTCCCTGACAGCCAGATAAAAACTTCCAACTCTGCTCTCCCTCCTATCAGCCTCTCTCTGATAGCCAGAAACTAACTTTCCACATTGCTTTCCTCCCACCTATGCCTCCCTCCTTGCCAAATGCCAGTATTTTGCACTGTTCTCCCTCCCACCTTCTACTCCCTACCAATCAGAAACCACCATTCCACACTGCCCCCTTCCCACTTGTCAGTCCTTGCCGATGAATTACTGTTATCTGCTTATTGGTCGGTAGAATTATCGATCTGCCTTATCACCTTTGCCAAGTAGCAGGCATTTTGGAAATAGTTTAGTTAGGGTGTGAATAAGGGCTTACTTCTGGCTTTCAACATTTCAATAGGAAATTTCTTCGGCCCAGCTGCTTTGACATTTTTCATTGGTTTTTATTGCAGCTTCTGCTTCTTCTACCAAATCGTCTGACACAGCTCGAGTCTCTGTCACTGCATTTAGTTGTCCTTCATCCTAATAAAGATTTGAAGAAAATTCCTCCACTCATTTTAGTATTTGCTGACAAGTTTTTGCTGTTGTACCATCTTCAATCTTTAATGCAAACATGTGGCTCTTATGTGTGGCTTTCTTTAGCCCTTGATTTTCTTCCAGTGTCCTTTTAACCCCTTAAGGACCGTCCGCGAGCACAAGCAGCTGGAACTTAACCCTTTGAGTGCCAGATAGGTACGGAACGCTTTGATTTGCAATGCATTCTGTACCCCCTCTGGCATTCAAAGGGTTAAGGGCCACGGACCTTTTTTTTTTAATTTTCTTCATTTTTTATTCTGGACTCCCTGAAAGGCGTGCACCCGCCGGGGGGAGCCCGGAATTCCATGACGGTCATAGTACGTCATGGTTCGTTAAGTCAGATCTACCCATGACGTACTATGGCCGTCAAGGGTCGTTAAGGGGTTAATGAGGTCAGCATTGAGCTTGCACATTTCTTGTGCTTCCTTAAAGGGATAGTAATACTTTGTTTTATCTTTATTTTATTTTGTAGGCATTACAAAAACATGAAGAACGATGTAAGTCTTATCTCTCAAACCTTTATGGTTTAAGAGATATTCACAAGCAGAGTATCCCCCCCCGTTCAGCCAGATCAGAAGGGAGGTGCCCAGGTAGCCTGCAGAGAGGGACAATCTTCAATTAAGATAAGGGAAAAACCTGAAAAACTTGTCAAGGGGGGCAGGGCTTTCATTGTTCTCATAGGAAGAAGATTGTCCCCTTCTGTTATCTGTCTGGTCTATGGACTGGATTCCACATCTGAGAAGAGATGGCTTACACTAGGTAAAAGGGGCGGGAGGGAAAACTTTGTTTGTGAATATCTCTCAAATCATAAAGGTTTGAGAGATAAGACATATCGTTTTTCATGTTTTTTTAATGCCTACAAAATAAAATAAATATAAAACGAAGTATTACTATCCCTTTAATGGTGCTGCACATTTCTGCATATCCTACCCTGTTTCTAATTTTATCATTTTGCTTCATTTCTCATTGCTTTTTCATCATGTCAACTGACACTTGATATTTGTGTTGTTTTTTCTTGGGCACGGTCAGTGTCTATAATAGTCTCAATGACTTTTTCATTGTGGGTGGAAATGTCTGTGTCTGGAAGGTCTTGCTGCACATTGACGAGATTAGATAGTGCTATCTCATAATTATTATGTTTGTTCAATAGTTGGCTAGGGTCAACCTTCATGTTTGTGGAATTGATCATTTTCTTTATTTCCTTCTTGCAGTCAACTTTGATTTTTGCTCTCACTAGACAATGGGAACTTCCAACATTAAAGGGATAGCATTGCTTGAAAATAATTTTATTTTATATTGTAGCCCTTAAAAAAACATTAAAAATTATAGAAGTCTTATCTCCCAAACCATTATGGTTTGGGAGATATTAGCAAGTAAAGTTAACCCCTTAACGACCCTTGACGGTCATAGGATGTCATGGATAGATCTGACTTAACGACCCATGACATACTATGACCGTCATGGAATTCTGGGCTCCCCCTGCGGTTGCACACCGTTCGGGGAGTCCGGAACCGTAAACAAACAAAAAAATATGCTCCGTGCTCCTTAAGCGATTGCCCGTGCGTGCATGGCCGGTCCTTAAGGGGTTAATAATAATAAAAGTAAAGTTCCCTTTTCCTGGCTGTTTTAGCCAAGTCTGCCATCTAGTGGACAGATTTGGAATCTGGTCCACAGATCAGCGGGCAGCTCTTAAGCAGTGCCGAGATCACGATCTTTAAAAAGAACTACTTCATTGGAACTGTCTACAAAGTCTGCCTGGCTTGCAAGCACACTTTCTAGACCATTCCAATGAAGAAATTCTTTTTACAGATCGTGATCTCGGCACTATTAAAGAGCTGCCCGCTGATCTGTGGACCGGATTCCAAATCTGAAGAGTGGAGCAGTGACGTCACTCGGGGTAAACTTTGCTTGCTAATATCTCCCAAACCAAAAAGGTTTGGGAGATAAGACTTATATAATTTGTAATGTTTTTTTTAAGGGCTACAATATAAAATAAAATTATTTTCAAGTATTACTATCCCTTTAAAATGATTTAAGACTGAGCAGTCAGTGAATATCGTTTTATTATTTGCAAGTATGAAGTCTATTTCACTTGTATTACCATAAGAGCTTTTCTGTGTCCATTTTCTCTGCAGAATTAATTCATGATGTACAAATTTTGTTCTCCTGCAACTTCGATTGGTTGGTTGCTTCTTTCTCCTGTTCCAGTTCCATGTGGTCCGATCGATTTTTCACCATTTTAAATCTTACCTATTCCTGCGCTGAAATCTCCCGTTATAAATTTGTAGTGGTAATTGTCCTGTTTGTAGAGGCGTAAGAAATCATCATAAAATTATTTTACTTCATCATCACTGTTACTTGTAGGAACATAAACTTGGATGATTTGAAGAACATATGGCGCGATGCAGGAAACGTGCACAATCACTATTTCCCGTGTGAAAACCACTATGGAATAGGTTTGCGCATGATTTTGTTGAATTGTGCATGAAAATTCAAGATTAGCGAACGGCTGCGTATATTTAATTTTTGTGGGCGTGGCTAAGATTAACGAATCTGTGTGAGTGGAATACCGAATATGCCTAATGCAAGAACTGCTATTGCGAATGAATTTATACGTCTGTACACTGTTGTCATAAAATGACATTTTTTATGCGCAATTCAAGAAGCGTTCGGTACTTAGCTTCCTGGATTAGAACATGCGCAAAATCTATCTGCGCACAAAAATGCCTTTATCTGATGTGAACGTTTCTTGCATCGCGCCAATAGTGACTGTTTAGTTTGATAGCACAGTAAGCGATTCTTTCAGAAATACTTTCTACTTTGACGACCAAGTCTGTCTGTTAATCCTATTCCTCCACATTGACCATGCTGTATAGTATAGCCAGTGTCCATCTTCTAATTTGACTAAATCTTCATCTTTTTTATGAGTCTCACATAAGCCGATAATGTCTCAATTGAAGTAACTTAGTTCTTTTATGAGTTCCTCTAAGGTCCTGATGAAAATGTGCTGAGCACATTGAAACGTTGACAGCTGTTTGATATAAAAATTACACTTTGCAAAAGTCCTGAGAGGAATGTACTGGACAGCGGGGCACATCTAGTCTGGTCCGTACCTTTGACAATAATCATGCTGCTTCTCAGTTTCTCACTCAGTCCCTGAGTCCCATATTGTATATTATGTTTAGGGGGCCAGGCGACCACTGAAGCCAGAGCCACTAGTAAAACAGCATTTGTATAACATTGTACATTCAGGGAGCTGTGCCCCCAGTAGATGTGTGCCCTAGGACAGCTTCTACCTTGCCTATAGGTGGCACCGGTCCTGCCAACAAAATAGAAATATTAAAGGACAAGTAACTTTTTTTTAATGACAATTTATGTGTTATAGGGATTTCCCTGCTCAGTAAAACAAGAGTATTTCCACTACTGGTGGTTTTCTTCAAAAATACAGATCAAATGGTCACTAACTGATGAAGCTGTTAAGATTATCTTCTATGGAAAACTGCAGCCTTGGCTCACCTTTCCCATAGAATACAATATAATTATACTAGTATAAAAGCCCGTGTACACAGATCAAGGTCCGGGTGATGTTAACCTTTTGAGTGCCCTTTGGCAATCAAAGGGTTAAGAGGCTGCTCCTGCTCTACATCCTGCTGCCAACGCAGTCATGCACTATAGAGAATTCCCGAAAGCACAGAATGCTCCCAGCCCAGAACTCCCAACATTCTGTGTTCCCAACATTATGTGCGTCCGGGCAGTCTCTACTTCTGACAAACATCCTAGCGAATTATTATATAGGATATGGATTGAAATAGGAGGCAATAGGAGGCACTGTTAATGTAAAAAAAAAAAAAAAAAAAAAAAGTTTAAACTGTAATTAGTTTGGAATTATATATTTCCCAGCAGTGAGGATACTATTTTTGTACTCAGCAGTTAAAACCCTACAATATATATTTTCATATTAAGAAAAAAGTTTGCTTGTAGTTTAAGATTGATGATCTGTAAAATTAAATTATGTAAAATAAAATTCAAATATAAAGCAAACGAAACATGCATTCTTAATTTTTGCTATTCTTTTTTTTTCAATCCAAAGTCAAGTCAGATTTAGTGCTTAGTATTTTTACATATATTTCTTAATTAGCCATATATTGAATTTCCATAAATTAAAAAAAAAATGAATTTCCAAAGTATATTAACCCTTGTAAATGCCAGAGAGTTTGCTTTGGATACCTGTCTGGCACTCAGAAGGTTAAAGGGATAGTAATGTTTCACAAAAACAGCAGCTCCAATTAATCTTCATAGTATCTGAGCCATAGAGAGTGTTTCAATACTGTCAGAGTTGTAGTTCAAGAGTAATTGAATGATAAAGTATCCCTCTCCCACCCCTTTTACCTACTGTAAACAACCTCCACTCAGATGTGGAATCTGGTCACTTGACTGGACAGTTCACACCAAGGGACAATCTTCTTACTGTGATCATAAGGAAAACCCTGCCCCCTTGACAGGTTTTTCAGGTTTTTCCTTATGATCACTGAAGATTGTCCCTCTCTATGATCCATCCGGACAGTCTTGCTGCTCTGAGGTGAGCAGTGTTACATCAGTAAAAGGGGTGGGAGGGGGATACTTTATCATTCAATTACTCTTGTACTACAACTCTGACAGTATTGAAATAACACTCTTCATGGCACAAATACTATCAAGATTAATTGGAGCTGCTTTTATTGTGAAACCTTACTATCCCTTTAAAATCACCCTACTGTTTCCTAAACGGACATAGAAAAAACATAAGATTGTGGAGGATCGTAGTGATAATTAGAGTGATATTAATAAAGGTTTATTTTTTGCCTGATTAAAGTAGACCTATCTTATGTAAGAAAAAATATCACTAGTATATACAGTAGGAATTCCACTATTAAAACCCTTTGAGTGCTTTGCAATGCATTGCATACCCCTCTGGCACTGAAAGGGTTAATATTCCCACAATTGGTACTAACATTCTACTGATATCTGTGATGGAATGGTGGTCACCCTAAGAATGAGCCCTGTCTGTTTTTAGTGACCCCCGCTTGTCTTCACTGTGTGATCCCATTCTAGCAAACAGTAAAGTCCTCTGTTGTGTGTGGATGTATTAGAGAGCGTTCGCCTTTTATCAGTATTGAAGTGATTAAAGGGATAGTAATACTTCGTTTTATCTTTATTTTATTGTGTAGGCATTAAAAAAACATGAAGAACGATATAAGTCTTATCTCTCAAACCTTTCCCGCTATAGAGCAGTGTATGCAAAATATGTATTGTAGATGGTATCTGTGACATCAGATCCTGGAACAAGTGTGGTATCAAGGAAACTCTAAGAGAGAAACTCAGTGAGGAGAAGAAAACTGAGAATGTATAAGAAGGGGTAGGGCTTCTCTAGAATGGACAGATATCTGAGGCCAGTTTGCATTTTAACTGGCACATGTGCTTGCTAAGGCAATATGGGGAAGCTGGGAGTGGTGTGTGACCTCACCAGTAGAGTTAGGGTGAGTAGACATTGAGATGGCTGGGTTTTTCTTCCAGTTGCGTGCTATAAACCAAGCTTCAGCAGCTGCAGCCATGGAAAGTTCCTTGATTTTCTCACGATAAGGTGGGGGGGATAAAGCCAAAGTCTGGTGGCTATGGCCCAAGAAAAAGAAAAGTGTACTGCGATGCTTTACCCAAATCCTTTGCCAGGATTGCAAGGTACAAAGAAGCTTCATGCAAGCCAGCACATGGTGAACGTGCAGTGGGCTGTGTGTAACACTCCTGCCTCTATTGGGACTGTGTTTTACCTTCAGATTAAAAGGATAGTAATACTTCATTTTATCTTTATTTTATTTTGTAGGCATTAAAAAAACATGAAGAACGATATAAGTCTTATCTCTCAAACCTTTATGGTTTGAGAGAGATTCACAAGCAAACTTTCTCCCTCCCGCCCCTTTTACCTAGTGTAAGCCATCTCTTCTCAGATGTGGAATCCAGTCCATAGACCAGACAGATAACAGCAGGGGACAGTCTTCTTCCTATGAGAACAATGAAAGCCCTGCCCCCCTTGACAAGTTTTTCAAGTTTTTCCCTTATCTTAATTGAGGATTGTCCCTCTCTGCAGTCTACCTGGGCACCTCCCTTCTGATCTGTCTGAGCAGTGTTACATCAGTAAAAGGGGGGGGAGGGGGATACTTTATCATTCAATTACTCTTGAGCTACAACTCTGACAGAATTGAAATAACACCAGGGGAGGACTGGCAACATTTGGCCTGGGGGGCAAATTTAATCAAGTGGCCCATTTCCACTATTTGTGCCAGTTTCACCCCTTTGTGCCTCTTTCACCCCTTGCACCTCTCTTTCTTGCCCCATGTACTTCTTTCACCCCCTTGTGCCTTCTCCCCCTTGCAATTCTTTCTCCCCTCTGTACCTCTCCCCCCTTGCACCTCTTTCTCCCTTATGTACGTCTTTCACCCCATGTACTTATTTCACCCCCTTGTGCCTTCTCCCCCTTGCACCTCTTTCTCCCCTTGTACCTCTTTCTCCACTCTGTACCTCTCCCCCTTGTACCTCTTTCCCCTCCTTGTACCTCTTTCTTCCCCCATGTACTTTTCTCCCCCATCTTGTGCCTCTTTCCCCCCTCTGTACCTCTTCCCCCCCTCTGTACCTCTTTCTTCTTCCCCCATGTACTTCTTTCTCCCCCCCGTTCCCCATTGTGCCTCTTTCTCACCTCTGTACCTCTCCCCCCCGCACCTCTCTTTCTCCCCCATGTACGTCTTTCACCCCATGTACTTATTTCACCCCCTTGTGCCTTCTCCCCCTTGCACCTCTCTTTCTCCCCATTGCAATTCTTTCTCCCCTCTGTACCTCTCCCCCTTGCACCTCTCTTTCTCCCTCATGTACGTCTTTCACCCCATGTACTTATTTCACCCCCTTGCACCTCTCTTTCTCCCCTCTGTACCTCTCCTCTCCTTGTACCTCTTCCTCCCCCTTGCACCTTCCCCCCCGTACCTCTTTCCCCCTTGTACCTCTTCCCCCTCCTTGTACCTCTCTTTCTTCCCCCATGTACTTCTTTCTCCCCCATCTTGTGCCTCTTTACCCCCTCTGTACCTCTTCCCCCTCCTTGTACCTCTCTTTCTTCCCCCATGTACTTCTTTCTTCCCCCCTTCCCCATTGTGCCTCTTTCTCCCCTCTGTACCTCTTCCCCCTTCTTGTACCTCTCTTTCTTCCCCCATGTACTTCTTTCTTCCCCCCTTCCCCATTGTGCCTCTTTCTCCCCTCTGTACCTCTTCCCCCTCCTTGTACCTCTCTTTCTCCCCCCTTCCCCATTGTGCCTCTTTCTCCCCTCTGTACCTCTTCCCCCTTCTTGTACCTCTCTTTCTTCCCCCATGTACTTCTTTCTTCCCCCCTTCCCCATTGTGCCTCTTTCTCCCCTCTGTACCTCTTCCCCCTCCTTGTACCTCTCTTTCTCCCCCCTTCCCCATTGTGCCTCTTTCTCCCCTCTGTACCTCTTCCCCCTTCTTGTACCTCTCTTTCTTCCCCCATGTACTTCTTTCTTCCCCCTTCCCCATTGTGCCTCTTTCTCCCCTCTGTACCTCTTCCCCCTTCTTGTACCTCTCTTTCTTCCCCCCTTCCCCATTGTGCCTCTCTCTCCCCTCTGTACCTCTTCCCCCTCCTTGTACCTCTCTTTCTTCCCCCATGTACTTCTTTCTTCCCCCCTTCCCCATTGTGCCTCTTTCTCTCCTCTGTACCTCTCTTTCTTCCCCTTGTATACTTCTTTCTCTCCCACCCCCAGTACCTCCTTATGCCTCGTTGTCTTCTTCTCCACACTGCCCGCACTGATGACAGTCAGGACCGAGTCACGCTGAGACGCTGCGTGGTGCATGCTGGGGTTTTATTCCTCAGTCTGGGCGCCAGTTTTAAACTTGCACTGGCCTCAGAACAGAGAAAAGAAAACACCAGCTTGCACCAAGCGGCGTCTCTCTGCTTATGACACTGTCCCGGCTGTCATCGTTGCGGAGTGGGGAGAAGAGAACATAAAAAAGTAACAATTCCCCCTCCGCTGCGGCCCTGCACGCTAAGACTGACAGACAGTCAGTCACATGTCTAACATGGCGGCCCGCTACACGCGCTGGCCCTGCGGCCCGGGGGGCAATTGCCCCCCTGCCCCCCGGGCCAGCCCGCCCCTGAATAACACTCTCCAAAGTCCAAATACATAAAACATAAAATGAACAATGAGTGTTAAGTGGAAACCCTGCCAATCTGCACACATTCACTAGTATATCAAGGACACAGTTCTAGAAGTGTGTAGGTTTTCCATTGTACCCATTTGTTTGTCTGTAGTTGTTGTCCTTTATTTGTGTGCCATGACATAAATGCTTTTTATTATCTTTTTTGGCTGGAGAATCATATCCCGTGTGCTTATCCCTTGATTTACCAGTTAGTAATTCCACCCACTACATCCACTCTGTCTCCCCTCTTCCCTGAGCTAAGGCCAGAACTCTTGCTGTGAGCAGACTCAAGTGTGTCATGTATTGTCAGACTTTGTCTAAGCAAAGAGCTAGTAGGCCTGAGACCAGTGGTGTAACAATAGGGGTCGCAGGGGTCGCACCTGTGACTGGGCCCGTCACTCAAGGGGCCCGGCCGCCCCCTGCGAACCCATCACCACTCACCCGTGCCGTGCAGCAGCTCAGCTGATCTCCCAGCGCTCTAGTAATGCAGAGCGCTGGGAGATGACATCATCTCCCAGCGCTCTGCATTACTGAGAACCGTGCAGGAGCAGGTGATGGAGGTAGGAGATGGACATGGGGCAATGTGAAGACGGGGGGTGCCGGGCCCATGGCAATTTCTGCACCAGGGCCTGGTGGCTTCTAGTTACGCCACTGCCTGAGACAGGAAGGTATCAAGGAGTCAGGGTGGCTGGGCTGCAGGTGTGGAACCCCCTGTCCCATCACAAAATCAATAATCTTATTAATGATAATCAGAATTACAGGTATGATGAAATAAAATACTTGATAAAAAGGGTTATTTCCCAAGAGGGGTTGCAGATATTAAAAAAACAGTTTTTGATACGTATCATACAAATCATTCAAAGGATTGAAGTATTTACAATAAAGCCAGGTATCCACAGTCCTTCCCTGCAGAATATTTCTAAGATGCCCTAGACTAGTCAATCTATTTAAAGAGATAGTAATACTTAATATGCAAAAAATAGATATTGTAGGATTTATCCTCCTGAGTAAAACAAAGGTACTCCCATTGCTGAGATTTGTCTTATTCAAAAGTTATTCCAGCTCAAATGTGATTTTTTTTAGGTGCAATATCTCAATGGCCTGATATTTTACATTGGAGCTGTTGCTACACAATTCTATGGAGATTTATGGTCAACTGACCAGAGCTGTCCATAGGATGGTGTAGGAACAGCGCCACTGTACAATTTCAGGCCATTGATATATTCCAAGTATTCAAGTTTGAGCTTAACCCCTTAAGGACTACGTGACGTACTATGACCATCATGGTCCTTAAATACTTAAGGACTGATGACGGTCATAGTACGTCACATACTTTTTACTTACAGCAATCCACCAGGAGCGCTGTCAGTAAAAATTGGGCCTGAAATTGACCGCTCCAAGACTGGAGCAATCTCTTTTAGGCCCAAAAGCGGCGGGCCAATACATGCAACAGGTTACATGTACCAGCGCGTCGGCAAGGATCAAATCGGTCCTTAAGGGGTTAAAGGGATAGTAATGTTTCATAATAAAAGCAGCTCTAATTAATCATCATAGTATTTGGACTTTGGAGAGTGTTATTTCAATTCTGTCAGAGTTGTAGTTCAAGAGTAATTCAATGACAAAGTATCCCCCTCCCACCCCTTTTACTGATGTAACACTGCTCAGCCAGATCAGAAGGGAGGTGCCCAGGTAGATTGCAGAGAGGGACAATCTTCAATTAAGATAAGGGAAAAACCTGAAAAACTTGTCAAGGGGGGCAGGGCTTTCATTGTTCTCATAGGAAGAAGATTGTCCCCTGCTGTTATCTGTCCAGTCTATGGACTGCATTCCACATCAGAGAAGAGATGACTTACACTAGGTAAAAGGGGCGGGAGGGGAAACTTTGCTTGTGAATATCTCTCAAACCATAAAGGTTTGAGAGATAAGACATATCGTTCTTCGTGTTTTTTTAATGCCTACAAAATAAAATAAAGATAAAACGAAGTATTACTATCCCTTTAACTTTCAAATAAAACACCTTTCAGCAGTGGGAGTTCCCTTGTTATACTCAGGAGGATAAGCCCTACAATATATATTTGTTTGGCTATAAGTGTTACTATCCCTTTAAGAGTGAAATAATTATACTTCAGCTATCTGGGTGGTAAAAAAAATTTGCAGAGAATCATGAACTCCGATATAAACAAAGATATGCTGGAAATTGAATATCATAACAATACATTTCTATAGGTAACATACTTGTTCATGTAATTAGAGTGCCTTTGTATATAATCCAGGACATTGTACAAGTTATAATTACATTATATACAAAACAAGCAAACATATGAAGCGTGATATCACTGCAGAACCGACATCCCCCAAAAAATCCCAGTGTATTCAGTGTATCTCACAATTACAGTTTTAAATGAGACCTAACATCTCCTAATATTAAAGTGTTAGTAATGTCTAAAAAAAGTTTTTTTGCATTTAGAAGAGCTTAAAAAGCTGATCTAAATGCAAAAAACCGTATCTCTCAAACCGCTATGGTTTAAGAGATACGGACATTTAAAGTCTGATTTCTCCTACTGACAGCTGTAAAGCTGTCAGCAGGAGATTCATGTCGGTCGACACTGTGGCGCTTGAGAAGTGCAGAGATCGCGTTACTTACACGGAATTCCTTCATTGGAATGGTCTAAAATGTGTGCCTTGTAGTGATGATCGAGCACCCCAATGCTCGGGGTGTTCGGGTGCTCTGACCGAGCGCCCCCGGAGGCTCGAGTGCTCGGCCGAGCACCCGAGCCCCATTGAAGTCAATGGGAGGACTCGAGCATTACACCAAGCACCCCCTGCTCTGATGAGGGGAGGGTGCCTGGTCCATAGGAAAAGGGCAGAAAATGATGGAAACACCACAGAAATGGTTCAGGGACAGCATAGGGAGGATGTCTGGATGCATCTTGGACTCCAACGTCGCTGCTGGGAACGATGTTTCGCCCGTAGTACGCCATTTTTACAGACTGACCGTAAAACACACAAAAAGGAAGATAAAAACGACTTTAGGCGAAAAATTGTTACCAAACAGTATTTGCTGTATATTTACTTGTATATCATCTGCAAATTCTGCAAAAAATTTCATCGATTTTTCGGAACTGGGGCCATGATTAAGAGGGAAACGTGCGCAGAGGCAAATTCTGCAAAAAATGTCCTCGATTTTTCGGAACTGGGGCCATGATTAAGAGGGAAACGTGCGCAGAGGCAAATTCTGCAAAAAATTTCCTCGATTTTTCTGAACTGGGGCCATGATTAAGAGGGAAACGTGCGCAGAGGCAAATTCTCCCAAAAATGTCCTCGATTTTTCTGAACCGGGGCCATGATTAAGAGGGAAACGTGCGCTGAGCCGACCATCTAAAACATTATGGGTGAGGGTCTGCTGCGGAGCTGACCATCCTAAACATTATATGCGAAGGCCCGCTAGTGAGCTGACGCTATAAAACATTATATGAGAGGGCCCGCTAGAGAGCTGACCCAATAAAAAATTATATGAGAAGGCCCGCTGGTGAGCTGACCTATACAAAAATTGTCAAACAGGGCCCGCTGGTGAGCTGGCCCTATATAAAAATTATATCACAGGGCCCGCTGGTGAGCTGGCCCTATATAAAAATTATATCCCAGGGTATATGGAAGAGAGTCAACCATATACCCATTTTTTGGGTGGAAGGGGTGAATGGGAATACAGAGTATTCCCATCATTGTAAATAACATATATAAAGTGACTTTATGTTCACCCGGGGCTTTCCTCCAGTGGAGTGGAGAAGTCAGGGGAAATCAAGGCCTTGTTCATTTTTATAAGTGTCAACCTATCAGCATTTTCAGTGGAAAGGCGGTTACGCTTATCTGTTATGATGCCACCAGCAGCACTAAATACCCGCTCAGACAGAACGCTGGCGGAAGGGCAGGCCAGCACCTCCAAGGCGTAGAGTGCCAGTTCATACCACGTGTCCAGCTTGGACACCCAGTAGTTGTAAGGCACAGAGGGATCATTGAGGACGCTGACACGGTCTGCTACGTACTCCTTCACCATCTTCCAAAACTTTTCCCTCCTTGTGACACTAGGCTGCGCATCAGGGTGAGGGTGCTGGCGGGGTGTCATGAAGGTGTCCCACGCCTTGGAGAGTGTTGCCCTGCCTTTGTCGGAACTGCTGTGTGCTCCCCTTTTCTCCCCTTCTCGGTTGGCCAAGGTAGCACGTACTCTGCCGCCAGCGTTGTCAGATGGAAAATTTTGGAGCAATTTTTCAACAAGAACCTTCTGGTATTGCACCATTTTGCTTGTCCTCTCCACCGGAGGAATGAGAGATGAGAAATTCTCTTTGTAGCGGGGGTCCAGAAGGGTGAACACCCAGTAATCCGTGTTGTCTAAAATGCGTATAACGCGTGGGTCACGGGAAAGGCAGCCTAACATAAAGTCAGCCATGTGTGCCAGAGTACCAACAGGCAAGATTTCGCTGTCCTCACCAGGAGGATGACTCTCAATCTCCTCATCCTCTTCCTCCTCTTCTGCCCACCCACGCTGAAGAGATGGAACTAAAGTTCCATGGCTACCCTCTGTAGCGCGGGCAACTGTGTCTTCCTCCTCCTCCTCCTCCTCCTCCGCCTCCTCCAATTGTCGCTGAGAAGACGAAGTGAGGGTGCTCTGGCTATCACCTTGTGTAAGCTCTTCCTCCCGCATTTCCACCTCTTCCACATGCAAAGCGTCGGTTTTAATTTTGAGCAGCGAGCGTTTCAGTAGACACAGAAGTGGGATGGTTACACTGATAATAGCGTTATCGCCGCTCACCATCTGTGTCGATTCCTCAAAATTGCGTAAAACCTCACAGAGGTCTGACATCCATTCCCACTCCTCACTTCTGATTACAGGAAGTTGAACGGAGAGGCGACGACCGTGTAACAGCTGGTACTCCACTACTGCCCTCTGCTGCTCACAAAGCCGGGCCAACATGTGGAAGGTGGAGTTCCAGCGCGTGCTCACGTCACACACCAGCCGGTGAGCTGGCAATTGTAAGCGCTGCTGCAGCTTCAACAGGCCGGCTGAAGCTGTTGATGACTAACGGAAATGTGCACACACGCGGCGCACCTTGGTCAAGAGATCATGCAAATTGGGGTAGGTTTTTAGAAATCGCTGAACCACTAAATTAAATACATGCGCTAGGCATGGTACGTGTGTGAGCTTGCCGAGCTCCAAAGCCACCACCAAGTTACGCCCATTATCACACACAACCATGCCTGGTTGCAGGTTGAGTGGCGAGAGCCACTGCTCGGTCTGGTGACTAATCCCCTGCAACAGCTCTGAGGCCGTGTGCTGTTTGTCCCCAAGGCAAATCAGCTTCAGCACGGCCTGTTGACACTTCCCCACTGCAGTGCTACACTGCTTCCAGCTACCGGCTGATGGGTGAGTGGCGCTGCGCGCAGAGAATTCGGAGGTGGAAACGGAGGAGGAGGAGCCAATAACGTAGGTGCTGGCGGAAACCCTGATGGAGGTAGGGCCCGCAATCCTCGGCGTGGGTAGCACCTGTGCCATCCCAGGGTCCGAGTCGCTCCCAGCCTCCACAACATTCACCCAGTGTGCCGTCAGGGAAATGTAGCGTCCCTGGGCACAAGCACTTGTCCATGTGTCAGTCGTTAAGTGGACCTTCCCAGTAACTGCGTTGGTCAGGGCACGGGTGATGTTACGGGACACATGGTGGTGTAAGGCGGGGACGGCACACCGGGAAAAGTAGTGGCGGCTGGGGACTGCGTACCGAGGGACAGCTGCTGCCATCAGGCTGCGGAAGGACTCAGTCTCCACAAGCCTAAATGGCAGCATTTCGATGGCCAGTAATTTGGAAAGGTGTGAGGTTAGTGCTATGGCCTGTGGGTGGGTGGCTGGGTATTTTCGCTTGCGCTCAAATGCCTGGGGTAACGACATTTGGACGCTGCGCTGGGACAGGGAAGTGGATGTGGTCGCTGATGGTGCTTCAGATGGTACAGGTGCAGGGCGGGAGGTATGCGGGCCTGCGCCTTCGACAGGCGATTGGCCGGCACCGAAAACAGGGGAAGAGGAGGCAGTGGTGTGGCCTGCAGACACAGATGGGCGATCCAGGCGTTCCTCCCACTTACTACGGTGCTTGGATGCCATGTGTCGGATCATGCTGGTGGTGGTGAGGTTTCTAGTGTTCATGCCTCGGCTCATTCTGGTGTGGCACAGGTTGCAAACTACAATTCTTTTGTCGTCCGCACTTTCCTTAAAAAAACGCCATACCGCGGAACACCTACCCCTTGGCAAGGGAGATTTACGCAAGGGGGTGCTCCGTGGAACATTTGCGGCCCGGTTTGGTGCGGTCCGCCTTCTTTCTGTAGCCACACCACTGCCTCTTCCAGCCTGTTGCGGTGCTGCAGATGGCTCACCCTCAGGACTGCTGTCATCGCTCGGCTCTCCACCTTCCCAGGTGGGGTCAGTCACCTCATCGTCCACCAAGTCCTCCTCCACTTCCTCACTCTGATCATCCTCCTCATTTCTTGATCCCACCACATACTCAGTCATTGACAACTGTATATCATCCTCCTCATCAAGGTCTTGAGACAGTAAAAGTGGTTGATTTGATGGCAACTGTGTCTCATCATCATCATCATCCACTTCCTTTGACCTTAAATGCCGTTCCCCTCTGTCATCTTCTTGTGATTGGGTACCCTCTAGAGGTTGTGAATCAGGGCACAAGATTTCATGTTCCTCTGCAAGCGTGCTTGGAGAGAGGTTCAAATTAAGGATTGGTGATGAGACGAGCTCCTCACTATATCCCAGTGTGGGATCACTTCTTTGACCAGACCCTCTATGGTGGGAGGAAGGATGATCAGGGTGAGGATTATGTTGACCAGACTCTTGGCTACTGAGAGTGGACTTGGTGGAAGACAGGGTGGTGCTTAACCGACTGGAAGCAGTATCACCTGAAATCCAACCGACCACCTGTTCGCAGTGGTCTGACCTCGAGAGTGATGTCCTGCGACGCCCTGTAAACTGAGACATGAAGCTAGGTATGGTGGATGTCTTTCTTTCTTGTGCTCTGGCACCAGGCACAGTTTCTACGCGTCCTGACCCGCGCCCTGAACTATCAGGATCACGTCCACTTCCCCGCCCCTTTTTACCCGCCTTCTTCATATTACACGGAATATGTGCTGCAAATCTTCAACTTTGCACACTAAACAGAATGTGCTGCTTATCTGCGGCTAGGCACAGTGAACAGAATATGTGACTTTTAGTTTTTACACTTTGCACACTAAACTGAATGTGCTGATAATCTGCAACTTTGCACACTAAACAGAATATGCTGCTTATCTGCGGCTAGGCACAGTGAATGGAATATGTGACTTTTAGTTTTTACACTTTGCACACTAAACAGAATGTTCTGCTAATCTGCAACTTTGCACACTAAACAGAATGTGCTGCTTATCTGCGGCTAGGATCAGTGAACGGAATAAGTGACTTTTATTTTTAACACTTTGCACACTAAACAGAATGTGCTGCTAATCTGCAACTTTGCACACTAAAAAGAATATGCTGCTTATCTGCGGCTAGGTACAGTGAATGGAATATGTGACTTTTAGTTTTTACACTTTGCACACTAAACTGAATGTGCTGATAATCTGCAACTTTGCACACTAAACAGAATATGCTGCTTATCTGCGGCTAGGATCAGTGAACGGAATAAGTGACTTTTATTTTTTACACTTTGCACACTAAACAGAATGTGCTGATAATCTGCAACTTTGCACACTAAAAAGAATATTCTGCTTATCTGCGGCTAGGCACAGTGAATGGAATATGTGACTTTTAGTTTTTACACTTTGCACACTAAACTGAATGTGCTGATAATCTGCAACTTTGCACACTAAACAGAATATGCTGCTTATCTGCGGCTAGGCACAGTGAATGGAATATGTGACTTTTAGTTTTTACACTTTGCACACTAAACTGAATGTGCTGATAATCTGCAACTTTGCACACTAAACAGAATATGCTGCTTATCTGCGGCTAGGCACAGTGAATGGAATATGTGACTTTTAGTTTTTACACTTTGCACACTAAACTGAATGTGCTGATAATCTGCAACTTTGCACACTAAACAGAATATGCTGCTTATCTGCGGCTAGGCACAGTGAATGGAATATGTGACTTTTAGTTTTTACACTTTGCACACTAAACTGAATGTGCTGATAATCTGCAACTTTGCACACTAAACAGAATATGCTGCTTATCTGCGGCTAGGCACAGTGAATGGAATATGTGACTTTTAGTTTTTACACTTTGCACACTAAACAGAATGTTCTGCTAATCTGCAACTTTGCACACTAAACAGAATGTGCTGCTTATCTGCGGCTAGGATCAGTGAACGGAATATGTGACTTTTATTTTTAACACTTTGCACACTAAACAGAAT
Organism: Rhinophrynus dorsalis; assembly: GCA_037306005.1. Taxonomy (NCBI): domain Eukaryota; kingdom Metazoa; phylum Chordata; class Amphibia; order Anura; family Rhinophrynidae; genus Rhinophrynus; species Rhinophrynus dorsalis. The sequence goes on from CM074723.1 coordinate 466,331,994, forward strand.
GTGCTGCTAATCTGCAACTTTGCACACTAAAAAGAATATGCTGCTTATCTGCGGCTAGGTACAGTGAATGGAATATGTGACTTTTAGTTTTTACACTTTGCACACTAAACTGAATGTGCTGATAATCTGCAACTTTGCACACTAAACAGAATATGCTGCTTATCTGCGGCTAGGCACAGTGAATGGAATATGTGACTTTTAGTTTTTACACTTTGCACACTAAACTGAATGTGCTGATAATCTGCAACTTTGCACACTAAACAGAATATGCTGCTTATCTGCGGCTAGGCACAGTGAATGGAATATGTGACTTTTAGTTTTTACACTTTGCACACTAAACTGAATGTGCTGATAATCTGCAACTTTGCACACTAAACAGAATATGCTGCTTATCTGCGGCTAGGCACAGTGAATGGAATATGTGACTTTTAGTTTTTACACTTTGCACACTAAACAGAATGTTCTGCTAATCTGCAACTTTGCACACTAAACAGAATGTGCTGCTTATCTGCGGCTAGGCACAGTGAACGGAATAAGTGACTTTTATTTTTAACACTTTGCACACTAAACTGAATGTGCTGATAATCTGCAACTTTGCACACTAAACAGAATATGCTGCTTATCTGCGGCTAGGCACAGTGAATGGAATATGTGACTTTTAGTTTTTACACTTTGCACACTAAACAGAATGTTCTGCTAATCTGCAACTTTGCACACTAAACAGAATGTGCTGCTTATCTGCGGCTAGGATCAGTGAACGGAATAAGTGACTTTTATTTTTTACACTTTGCACACTAAACAGAATGTGCTGATAATCTGCAACTTTGCACACTAAAAAGAATGTGCTGCTAATCTGCAACTTTGCACACTGAACAGAATGTGCTGCTAATCTGCAACTTTGCACACTAAACAGAATGTGCTGCTAATCTGCAACTTTGCACACTAAAAAGAATGTGCTGCTAATCTCCAACTTTGCACACTAAACAGAATGTGCTGCTAATCTGAAACTTTGCACACTAAACAGAATGTGCTGCTAATCTGCGGCTAGGCACAGTGAACGGAATATGTGACGTTTTTTTTTTAAACTCTGCCCCCCAAAACAAAATATATCTGCTGCCCCCACACACAGTAGTCCTAAAAAGGACTTTTGGGTCTTTTTTTTGTTCAAAAACACTTTTCTTCTCCCTACACTGACTTTCCCTTCCTATCCTCATCTCTCCCTGGCTAAGACTGAGCCGAACTCGTTGGTCAGGTGCTATACAGCAACCGATCACGGGTTCTGGCCAGCCAATCAGTGTAATGCCAGCAGCCAACATGGCTGCTGGCATTACACTGATGTCAGAGCCTCCCCGCACGTTTATTGGCTTTATTTATTTTATTATTGGTTTATTTCCGTGTCGACCGACATGAATCTCCTGCTGACAACTTTACAGCTGTCAGTAGGAGAAATCAAACTTTAAACGCATGTATCTCTTAAACCATAGCAGTTTAGGAGATACTTTTTTTTGCATTTAGATAAGCTTTTTAAGCTCTTCTAAATGCATACAACTTTTTTTTAGACATTACTAACACTTTAAACTCCTTCTTACTTTACTATAGGAAGAAAATCCTAATGGCACCCATGGATTTTTGCCTGTACCTTTATGTAAGCGATAATATCTTCAGTTAGTCCGAGATATCATGTCCATAGGGGCGGACATGACAGTTGCTGGCCGTTAATACAAACAGAAGCTGGAAGAGGGCGTTAGCCTACTGCCCTACTTAACATGATAGTAATGTTTCACAAGAAAGCAGCTCCAATTAATCTTCATAGTATTTGGGCCATGGTGAGTGTTATTTCAATACTATCAGAGTTGTAGTACAAGAGTAATTGAACGATAAAATATCCCCCTCCCGCCCCTTTTACTGATGTAACACTGCTCACCTCAGAGCAGCAAGACTGATCTCCCAGTGCTCTGCATTACTAAGAGGACCGGCGGGAGCTCCAGGTAGGAAGTAGGAGATGGGGGAATTGTAGAGATTGAGTGGCATTGTGAAGGGGGTCAATGTAATTGAGGGGGGCCAATGTAGTAAGGGGGAGCCCGTGGCACTTCTTGCACAAGGGCCCGGAGGCTTCTAGTTACGCCTCTGTTCATAGTATTTGGGCCATGGAGAGTGTTATTTCAATACTGTCAGAGTTGTAGTTCAGGAGTATTGAATGATAAAATATCCCCCTCCCGCCCCTTTTACTGATGTAACACTGCTCACCTCAGAGCAGCAAGACTGTCCGGATGGATCACAGAGAGGGACACTCTTCAGTGATCATAAGGAAAAACCTGTCAAGGGGGGCAGGGTTTTCCTTATGTTCACAGTAAGAATATTGTCCCTTGCTGTGAGCTGTCTGGTCTGTGGACCAGATTCCACATCTGAGGGGAGGTGGCTTACACTAGGTAAAAGGGGCGGGAGGGGGATACTTTATCATTCAATTACTCTTGAACTACAACTCTGACAGTATTGAAATAACACTCTCCGTGGCCCAAATACTATAAAGATTGATTGGGGCTGCTTTTATTGTGAAACATTACTGTCCCTTTAACCCATTAAGAATTAAAGGAATGTGCTATACATTGTAAAGTAATGGATTGTGCAACACTGTTCCAAAATGGTTATAAGTATTATGTGCAATGAAAATAATTTGCGGTCCTTTGATTCTGCCAGCAACTGTAATCTCTGCCACCATGAACATGGCATTCAGCACTGTTTAACCCTTTGAGTGTTTTGCATTGCGTTGCGTACCCCTCTGGCACTCAAAAGATTAACCCCTTTAGGACCGTGGACATACCTGGTCTGTCATAACTTCAGATCCATTAAGGACTGGTGACAATTCTGGCACTTTGTTATATTTTTTTTATCAAAGTGCACCTGCGGGCACATTCTGGGGGTCATTTTCAGCCTCTCTCTCGGCAAGTCGATACACGTGATCGCTCACATTTACTGGCTCTCCAAATAAAATAGCACTGGTCCTGAAGAGTACAAAAGACTCTGATCCGCTTGGTTCTTAAGGGGTTAAAGATGTTATCTCTTCAACAAAGACATAAGTACAAAGTTCATAGGGGCCATTAAGATTTTCTGGCAATAGTAAGTGTGGGGTTGTTAGTTAATTAGACAGCATCAGCCCAATTAGCCCCTTACAGTCTAAGATGTTATACTGTGGGTCCGCAAGGCAGCGTACTGAAATGTGGGTCTAATATAAACCGTTATGTAGGGGTTTTGCTATTGAGTAGCAATATATGACCCAATGTGAACCCCTAATAAGAGACAAAATGTATATTCTGCAGAATCATGATCATAGTGGGGAACTCTCTGGATCTGCCCTGGAGATTACCCGGGACCGACACTGATTCTCCGACGGTGAGAAATTTCATAAGAAATTCTGCCCACTTCTTCTTCTTCCCACCTATTTCTCCCCGCCACACTCACACTTATATGATTACCATTTACAAAGTCAGTACAAAGAACTATCCAATGAATTATTTATGCAAAGAGCTGAGCTAAGAACAAGAGGTCATCCATTAAGGCTAGAGGAAAGGAGCTTTCAACTAAAACAAAGGCAGGGATTCTTTACAGTAAGGGCGGTAAGGCTATGGAATTCTTTGCCTCGGGATGTTGTGCTTGCAGAAAATGCAACTGCATTCAAAAAAGCAATGGATGCCTATCTAGCACAGAACAATATTGACAATTATGACAGATGGCTTCAAAGCAAATAGGATATTGTCCTGGGGAACTATTTGACTACCAGGAAGGAATAATTTACCCCACACACACACACACTTGGGACTAGATTGGAAATGGCTCCAAAGGACTTTTTTTGCCTTCCTCTGGATCAACAGGGGTGTTTTTGGCATGGGCTGGGCTTGATGGACGCATGTCTTTTCTCAGCCTTATCTACTGTTACTATGTTACAAGTTATCCCCTCTCCTTTTTGATGTGAATCATGTAATGTATATCCTACAGCTGCACCTCCAGAGACGTCAGAAAATAAAGGTCCAAGGTATGATCATTAGTCCTTATCAAGGTAGGCTAAAGTCTACTCATGAGTAGAAGGGTAAGCTCACTGGTGTGAATGATACCAGCGATTATATTCAACAGTTATATTCAACCGTGCTCTTTTATTCAGCAAGGAGAAAGGAAGATATGTGTTCTCTTAAAGGGATAGTAATAGCTGCTTTTAGCAAAGCTTAATATTGTTGATATTAAAAAAATTAATTAATTGATGTAAATCCGGTCTCTCAAACATGTACAGTTTGAGAGATCTACGATTCTAAAGTTCCTCCCTTCCGCTCTTTTCACAGATGTCCATGCTGTAGCTGACAGCATGAGATCCTGGTCCCGGGACCGGCCAGTGGCTCTTTAGCTGACCAGAAATAGCACTATCTAAAAAGAAATACTTCACTGGAACAGTCTGCCTGGTTTGCAAGCACATTTTGTCGACTGTTCCAGTGAAGTATTTCTTTTTTTATAACGCTATTTCGGCTCTGCTGAAGAGCCGCCGTCCAGTGTCAGGACCAGAATCTCATGCTGTCAGCAGGGTGCTGGTGCCAGTGAAAGGGGCGGGAGCGAGGGACTTTATAAGCTTATATTGCTCAAACTATTCATGTCTGAGAGACCGGACTTACATCAATTAATTTATAATTTAATATCTACAACATGAAATGTTGTTAAAAGCAGGTTTTACTATCCCTTTAAATTAAATAACATTATATACTTTGATATATTCTGTACTCCATGTTAGCATCTGCAATATGTATCATAGTGCAGTATTGTCTGTAAGTGTGAGGGAAAAGAGAGAATTACAGAAGTCCTTTCTAACATTTAAGGAGCAGTAAACCTATTTTATGAAAACATATAAATTGTAGGGCAATTCCTGTTGAGTAAAATAAGGGGACTCCCATTACTGAGAGATGCATATTTCCATTTAAACTAGTGTTTTTTTTAATTAGCAGTGCCCTCTAGTGGTCAAATTCCAAATAGTTATTCTGTTACATTCTAATGGAGAGGAAAGTCAGTGACATACAGTTCTCCACAGAATGTGATACAAACTGCTGAGTCACTTCCTGTCACTTAGAACTATCAGGAAGTAAACACAGCAAATTCACTTCCTGGTTATTTGAACTGTTATAAATGTTGAATAAAACAACTGACAGCGGTGGGAGTGACCTTGTTTTACTCAGCAGGAAAAGTCCTATAACATATAGGTTTTCATTAAAAAAAAAGTTTACTGCTCTTTTACAGAAGCTAAAAGAATCAATGAAATCAGTGAAAATAATGGAAGTGGTTTCTTCTCCCCTATGGGGAAGTTGGTTTGCCCCAGAATTGCTCCAGTTGAACTTAAGACTTCATCCTCAGTGATTGATTCTGGAGTAAACCATCTGCACAGTGTGTGTGTGTGTGTGTGGGGGGTCAAAAATATTCCCAAAATTCCCATTGATTTAAATAGGGCTTTTAACCCCTTGAATGCTAGAGAGGTCTCCACCACATTGCAGACCAATGCTTTGGAGACTTCTCTATCATTCAAGGTTATTAAAAGCCCCGTTTAACTCTATGTATGCCAGAGGAGTGTGAAATGCATTGCAAAAACCAATGCTTTGCATACCCCCCTGCTACTCGATGGGTTAAATCAATGGGAATTTATATTCGGCTCCTACAGTGCAGTTGGTTTGTGCAAAAATTGCTCCGGTTGTAGAACTTCACAAAAAAAGGACCAAAAAAAATGTTAATTTCCATAGTTCATTTAAAGAGTTTTTAAACATTGAAAAGCTGAAATGCTTGCCTATTAACCCTCTGACTGCCAGAGGGGTACACGACGCATTGCTGCTAGGAACGTCTCCAACGCATTGCCATGTGTTCGAGATGTTTCTATCAGTGAAGGGGTTAAACGTCGAAGTGCACCATAAAGATGAGATTACCCGATAACAAACAGTTGTACTAACAAGTTTTTAATGGCAATTGTGTCGTGCAGTTCACTGTGTCAAGTGGTTTTGATTGATTTCAGGCTTTTCTCTATGTGCTACACACTAATGCAAATATGCATGGTATTCACATAACATGAGTAGCGGAAATAATCCTGTGTCTCCTTAATGTATTCTGGCACAACTTCTATAATAAAAAATTATAATAATAAATATATTCTTATCCACCTTGATTGATAGGTAAGTTTATATCGCGACTAGCTGGTATATTTTTGTTATATATATTTTTTTAATACTTTGTTTGGCTGAAATTACACATTTAACAATGATCCTGTGCCTTCCTTCCGGACAGACTATGGAAACATCTCTGTACCGCAGTGTGTCACTCTTCCCTCGATTCAGCCTCCAATGACAAAGGATTTCTCCTTGAAAGCTGGAGCGGTCTCTGGCCAATGAGAGCACTTCAGCTTACATGCAGAAACCTCAGTCATCTGAGGAGGCTGGATCAAGGTAGGGGAGCAGAGAAGGAGTGGTGGATTTATACATTCTCCTTTTTATCTCAAAGAAAAAGTGGTGTATTGTGATCTGTAAATCTGCAGAGCTACATACTACCATATTCTGAGTGCATCCTCTTGCCATCTGTCATAATGGCATCCCTTCCAGCAGTATCAGCCTGGATGGTAATAAGCACGATGGTCTCAAGTATCCTTGATTTCATCACATCCTTCATTTGCATCTTCTTCCTGCAAATTCAACACTAAGCTGTAACATTGTGTACAATCGGAATGTTGTGTCAGTTACTCTACAATTGCCTGTTAGGTGGGAAACACAGCAGCTTAAAGGAGCAGTAAACTTTTTTTTATGAAAAAATATATATTTTAGGAAATTTCCTATTGAGTAAAATAAGGGTACTCCCACTGCCAAGAGATTTATATTTCCAGAGTTATTACAGTTTAAATCCATGTTTTTTTACATTAGCAGTGCCCTCTAGTGGTCAAATTCTAATTAGATTTCCTGTTAGTTTCTAATGGAGAGGAAAGTCAGAAAAGTCAGAGACATACAGTTCTCCATATAATGTAATATAAACAGCCTGTCACTTCCTGTCAGTTAGAACTATCAGGAAGTAAACACAGTAAATTCACTTCCTGTCAGAACTTCCAGGAAGTAAACACAGTAAATTCACTTCCTGATTATTTGAACGGCTATAATTTTTGAATAAAACATCTGACAGCGATGGGAGTGACATCGTTTTATTCAGCAGGAAATGCTCTGTAAAATATGTGTTTTCATAAAAAAAAAAGTTTACTGCTCCTTTAATATTGTAAAAATATTCCATCATAAGGGCACAACGGAAATGTGAAAGCAACAGGAGGTTGCACCAGAAATATGCACTCACATGCAGAAAATGCTCAGATTTGCACTATAATTCTCCTATAAAAAAGCAACAGCCACAGTCAAAAATGCACAGTTGTCTTGGCCTCTTCTTGCTGCTTGGTGTTATTCTACATTTACTGACTACCAGATATTTACCCGTCTTCTTAATTTGCACTGCCTGCCCTGACCTATCTGTCTATTTACACATTTTGAACATGACTTGCCTACTCCTGACCTCCAACTGTCTGATTATGCTTTTGCCTCTGCCCTTCAGTTCCATGCATTGGCTGTGTTTCCCTGACCACTGATGGTCATATGACCATTGTGGCTCAACCCTAGGGCTAGAGTGGTTGACCTTGAATGGTCTAGAGTCACCTGCCAATGGGTTCCAAATTCCAGAAAGCATACCTCCCAAGTGTCCCTCTTTTAGACCCAAATCCCTCTGTCCCTCTTTCCCACTCTGATGTCCCTCTTTTTAGGAGATCAGACTGTGTGATGTGTATATAAGTATATCACATTGCTCTACAGCAATAATACTCACATTAATGCATGTTTAAACGTCAGTATATGTGTTTATAAATTAGTCTGTGTAAATAAAATACTATGGTCTTGTTATAAGTCATTTATTCAGTTATACAAGGAGGTGTCAATAGGTCATGAAATAGCCTAAAATTATCGGTAATCCCCCGCCCACCAGCCACGCCCACAGCAACACCCCCTAATTCACAGGTGTCCCTCTTTGGCAATTTGAAATGTTGGGAGATATGCAGAAAGTTAGAATGGCTGATTCAGGCTCTTGCAGTCAATATTGTACTTTCACCCAGTTTTGAGTGAAACAATGCAGTATTTGGTTGCAAGAGCAGGGGGAATAGTCACTATATAGGTCTGACTTAGTGAAAATGCATTGAGAACCTCTCCAAGCATCTTCTTTTGAAATATCCGCAAAGCATATGTACAGGGAAGTTTAAAACACCTGCACTACTAGGTTTTCTTAAATAAAATGCAGCAACAGTTTGTGCTGATCTATTAAATCGTGCATGTATTAAGCACACCCTTATATTTCTATGTGCAATTGTGGTTACAAAATCTAAAAACATTGCAGGTAAGATTATAGCCTCAATTAGTGAATTCCTGTAATACGAACTGATACTATGTTTTGTTATAAAAGTATCTGAAGTGTTGCTAACAAGTTGCATTACAACGTTTCAAAAGGTGTGTTGGATCTTTTAGATCATGTTTTTGAAGGTGATAATCCACAGGCTATGATAAACTTGATGTTTGTGAATTACTCTGTATGGGTCAGAATTCCACGGCAGGTGATAAGGGTTTTAGCTTACAGATTCCTATAAGTCTACTGAGAAATTTGTTGATAAAACCACTCATCACCTGCAAAGGAATCCAGACCACAACCAAGTGACCTAGTGGGCATTCCAGGCTTTTATTCATTTTTGGCAGATGATTGCAAAGAGCAACTTTTGGGATTTCAGACATGAAGAAAATGCCTTTATGATTTAGATATATAATTGGTATCTGACTGCTCATATGATAATGAAAAGATTTGGTAAACAACGGGAAGGGATCCTCAGCTAGAAGAAAATAATATGAAGGATTAAGACATACTCTATCAGTTTATTTTAAATAATCTTCTATGTTCCAGATGATGATCCCCCCCCCATGCCTGCCTCATAATATATGAATTATTGTCGAGGCCACTCAGTTTACATTAGATTACATTTAAAACAATTTGAAGAATTATCTAGAATGTGTGTAAAATCTTCTATGACAGATGTATGAAAGGATTAAACTTCCCAACAGAGGTCATACAGACAAGAGAATTCAAAAATGCCTGGAATACACTTGTTTGTATTTTAGTAGGTGGGGAAATGGGCAGACTGGATGGGCAAGATGGTTCTTTTCTGCCACTAAGACTGATATTTCTAGACATTTTCATGTATAGATATATCTATACATTAGGTAAAAGGTGGAACCGTGTTAGCAGTAGAAGAAGCAAGATACTGGTAGAGCAAAAAATGATGCCTTTATTGTCTGAGTAGCTGTAGAATGCAAGCTTTCAAGACAACCTTGGTCTCTTTGAAGGCTGACTACAATAGAAGAAATGGGTCAGTCACATTCAAACATAATTTGCAGGCTTCAAACAAGGCTAGCCTTGAAAACATGTGTTTGCAGGCCTCAGGAGTTCAAAAAAACAAGTCCTAAAAAATGCATTCACCGCTGGTCTAGTGCCAGCAATGCTAAATGCCTGGTGGTGGCAAAAGTAACATCACAACAAACCCCTGTCACTTCAGGTTCATCTAGTGAAGTGAAGATGGCTAATTATGCTTCTTTTTTTCACCCCCCTAAAATGATGGCTGTGTTATAAGGAACTGTGCCTTATCATCAGTGGATCAATGTGAGCAACAAACAAGACACCAGTTGGGAAACAAAATGTGCATAAACTGACACATTATCAAATATCTCAGGGTTATTGGAGTTATAAGGGAGACAAAACAACCAGGGAATATAAGCTGATGGCCAAGTTTAACACTCTGGACTGTGGCCTGAAACATGACAAGAAATGTATGTCACATTATTACACATAGCATATTTTAACCCGAAAATTCAATATACTTGGCCATTTTGGCTGCAAATTGCACAGTCTACATACACACTGAATTTACTGGCGTAATTACATCAAAAGGGTCCACTTGACCACACATCATACTGAGAGATGTATTTTATTGTAGACTACAGATTTGCTCCAGGTTCTTCAGACATCGCTTGTGGACCACAATTTTCAATCAGTGCCACAGAGTCTTAATGGATTTGAGATTAGGACTTCCATTGGGCCACTGTAGGGCATATAACTTTCAGTTCTTCAACCATTCTGATGTTAATCTGGACGTGTATTTGAGATTGTTGTCCTGTTGAAAGGGGAATTTCCTCCCACGCTTCAGTCCTTGCTGATGAGAAACATCTCCACAACATGATACTGCCACCACCACTTCATTGTAGGAATGGGGCGTCTTAAGGCACATAGCATTTTGAGTTTTGTACAAAAGTTCTATCTTGGTTTCATCTAACCACAAAACCTTTTCCCACATCGCGGCTGAGGCACGCTCATGCTTTCTGGCAAACTCAGGGGTGGAGATTACTAAGCAGTGATAAAGAGGTGATAAAGTAGAGATGACCTCTCCAGTTTATCACTTCTCTAGTTCCTATGTTATTCTATAGAGCCTATTCACTCAGATCTCCAAAGCTGAAGAAATCTTTGTGCATAGGCTCCATAGAATAACGTAGGAACCCCCCCAAGATATGCTTTCATATTGTACTCTTTGAGTAATGTCTTTTTATGCCACCCTCGCAGGACAGTGTTATACAAAGCTTTTGATATGATTGACTGGTGCACCATTACTCCACTCCCAGCCAATTAACTTTTCTCTGAAGTGACCAGTGTCCTCTGTATATCTTCTATCACAAGTCTCCTTCTTGTTTGAGGTCTGAGTTTTGAGGAACCTTTTCTCGTCAGTGCCTGGGTGGTGTAATGCAGCTTCCACTTCCTATTTATTGATCCAGCTGTGGTCATTTGGATATTCAGACACTTGAATATTATTTTTTGCACCTTTTTCCTAATCTATGCATTTATATTACTTCATCTCTAACATCTGTAGAATGTTCATTGTTTTTAATTTTCCTTATGATCCACAGAGTGATGAAAAATCCTTCAAACATGGAGTTTTTATCCTGAAAATATGATGGCTCACAGGTTGAGGTCAATGTAATTATGTCCTTATTAGGACAATTTCGTTCATCTGTGTAAACTGGGAGCTTCCACTTAAAAATATTCTTAAAAGTATTTCCCAACATGAAACCAATGCTACCTTAAAATAAATGATTTTAAGTTTTAGTGTTAAAGAAATCATACAAAAAGAAATTACAATGCACCATTTGCAAATCAGTAATAATTCAGTAATTTGAGAGAATTGGTCAGGGAGGTCTGAATACTTTTGCAAGACACATGCATATATCTTTGTCACATAATATAGAACATCAGAGAATAGTTTACATGGAGCAGTAGAGATGGAACATTGACAAAATGATTAATGTGTAACCCTGTTTTGTGAGTACTTTAACATTTCTATTCAAAAAGGAATCACAACGTCATAATCAATCATTTGTTTCCATAGCTTTTTTCCTGAATGCAAAACCGGGAGATATTAATCAATTCAGTAATGCATTACACAGTGGTGAAACAATTGACAGTATGAAGATAGCTGTTTGCATGAGTCTCACCGATCTGTTTAAAGAAGACGTTATGGGTAAATATTTAAACATGACCAGGCATTGCTCAAAAGAGTTCCCTTTGGCTATTTTTAAACCCAGTTAAATTGTAATTCATGTAAAAAATACTTGTGAAAAGAGCTCAGTTACGTGAGATTGTGGGCATGATTCATTTCACTCTGTGGTAAATGTTTACTTCTCAATGCAAGTGGAAAAGAAAATTTATACAAAAACCAAGTTTTATTATTTTACTTTATTTTAAACAGTTTGGGGTAACACTTTAAATTTTTTTAGCACATTATCTTTCAATCTTATTTCCTTTACACAAAAAAATATGAGCACAGAAAATATTTTTAGATTGAGCAAGGTATGACATGACTTCTGTTGACATTATTATATGTGTATAGAAAACTGAATTGTATTTGGTAAGATTTTGTTATTATTGAATCCCTTGCTGTGGCGATTGAGGTCAACAAAATGGCATCCAGAGTCCTTATGCCCATGGCATTCTCCAAGCGCTGTGTCCTTCTGTAAGTTCAACACAATGTCATTACATTGTAAAAAATCACAATTATTATTTATAAAATATTTTACCAAGAAGAATACTCATTTTCAAGTATGGCATGGAGAACTTTTACAGTAAGAAGTTACATATTTAAACAAAATAGAAAAATAAGAATGTGAACAGACATACAGAAAATGATATATGGTTACATATTATTTTTAGATACAAGAAGAAATTATTTTTCGGGATTTTAGACTATGAGAGCTTATTTTTTTCAGATAGGTTGTTCCTGGTTTTGGAGCTCTGAAGGAGAAGGCAGTTTGACTGGCTTCTTTCTTGTAGTGGGGAATAGTCAGTGAGTTATTAGTAGTGGAGGTTATAGTTAGTATGGAGATCTGGAGTGATCATACTGCTCAGGTAGTGTGGAATAGTCAGTGAGTTGTTAGCAGTGTAGTGGAGGTTATAGTTAATATTGAGATCTGTAGTGATCATACTGCTCAGGTAGTGTGGAATAGTCAGTGAGTTGTTAGCAGTGGAGTGGAGGTTATAGTTAGTATGGAGAGCTGGAGTGAACATACTACTCAGGTAGTGTGGAATAGTCAGTGAGTTGTTAGCAGTGGAGCGGAGGTTATAGTTAGTATGGAGATCTGGAGTGATCCTACTGCTCAGGTAGTGTGGAATAGTCAGTGAGTTGTTAGTAGTGGAGGTTATAGTTAGTATGGAGAGCTACAGTGATCATACTGCTCAGGTAATGTGGAATAGTCAGTGAGTTGTTAGTAGTGGAGGTTATAGTTAGTATGGAGAGCTGGAGTGATCATACTGCTCAGGTAGTGTGGAATAGTCAGTGAGTTGTTAGTAGCGGCGGTTATAATTAGTATGGAGACCTATAGTGATCATACTGCTCAGGTAGTGTGGAATAGACAGTGAGTTGTTAGCAGTGGAGGTTATAGTTAGTATGGAGATCTGGAGTGATCATACTGCTCAGGGAGTGTGGAATAGTCAGTGAGTTGTTAGCAGTGGAGGATATAGTTAGTATGGAGAGCTATAGTGATCATACTGCTCAGGTAGTGTGGAATAGTCAGTGAGTTGTTAGTAGTGGAGGTTATAGTTAGTATGGAGAGCTATAGTGAACATACTGCTCAGGTAGTGTGGAACAGTCAGTGAGTTGTTAGCAGTGGAGCGGAGGTTATAGTTAGTATGGAGAGCTGGATTGATCATACTGCTTAGGTAGTGTGGAATAGTCAGTGAGTTGTAAGCAGTGGAGCGGAGGTTATAGTTAGTATGGAGATCTGGAGTGATCATACTGCTCAGGTAGTGTGGAATAGTCAGTGAGTTGTTAGCAGTGGAGTGGAGGTTATATTTAGTATGAATATCTGGAGTGAACATACTGCTCAGGTAGTGTGGAATAGTCAGTGAGTTGTTAGCAGTGGAGTGGAGGTTATAGTTAGTATGAAGATCTGGAGTGAACATACTGCTCAGGTAGTGTGGAATAGTCAGTGAGTTGTTAGCAGTGGAGCGGAGGTTATAGTTAGTATGAAGATCTGGAGTGAACATACTGCTCAGGTAGTGTGGAATAGTCAGTGAGTTGTTAGTAGTGGAGGTTATAGTTAGTATGGAGATCTGTAGTGATCATACTGCTCAGGTAGTGTGGAATAGTCAGTGAGTTGTTAGTAGTGGAGGTTATAGTTAGTATGGAGATCTGTAGTGATCATACTGCTCAGGTAGTGTGGAATAGTCAGTGAGTTGTTAGCAGTGGAGTGGAGGTTATATTTAGTATGAATATCTGGAGTGAACATACTGCTCAGGTAGTGTGGAATAGTCAGTGAGTTGTAAGCAGTGGAGCGGAGGTTATAGTTAGTATGAAGATCTGGAGTGAACATACTGCTCAGGTAGTGTGGAATAGTCAGTGAGTTGTTAGTAGTGGAGGTTATAGTTAGTATGGAGATCTGTAGTGATCATACTGCTCAGGTAGTGTGGAATAGTCAGTGAGTTGTTAGTAGTGGAGGTTATAGTTAGTATGGAGATCTGTAGTGGTCATACTGCTCAGGTAGTGTGGAATAGTCAGTGAGTTGTTAGTAGTAGAGGTTATAGTTAGTATGGAGATCTGGAGTGATCATACTGCTCAGGTAGTGTGGAATAGTCAGTGAGGTGTTAGCAGTGGTGTGGAGGTTATAGTTAGTATGGAGATCTGGAGTGATCATACTGCTCAGGTAGTGTGGAATAGTCAGTGAGTTGTTAGCAGTGGAGGTTATAGTTAGTATGGAGATCTGGAGTGATCATACTGCTCAGGTAGTGAGGAATAGTCAGTGAGTTGTTAGCAGTGGAGGTTATAGTTAATATTGAGATCTGTAGTGATCATACTGCTCAGATAGTGTGGAATAGTCAGTGAGTTGTTAGCAGTGGAGTGGAGGTTATAGTTAATATTGAGATCTGTAGTGATCATACTGCTCAGATAGTGTGGAATAGTCAGTGAGTTGTTAGCAGTGGAGTGGAGGTTATAGTTAATATTGAGATCTGTAGTGATCATACTGCTCAGGTAGTGTGGAATAGTCAGTGAGTTGTTTGCAGTGGAGTGGAGGTTATAGTTAGTATAGAGAGCTGGAGTGATCATACTGCTCAGGTAATGTGGAATAGTCAGTGAGTTGTTAGCAGTGGAGTGGAGGCTATAGTTAGTATGGAGAGCTGGAGTGATCATACTGCTCAGGTAGTGTGGAATAGTCAGTGAGTTGTTAGTAGTGGAGCGGAGGTTCTAGTTAGTATGTAGAGCTGGAGTGATCATACTGCTCAGGTAGTGTGGAATAGTCAGTGAGTTGTTAGTAGTGGAGCGGAGGTTCTAGTTAGTATGTAGAGCTGGAGTGATCATACTGCTCAGGTAGTGTGGAATAGTCAGTGAGTTGTTAGTAGTGGAAGTTATAGTTAGTATGGAGAGCTGGAGTGATCATACTGCTCAGGTAGTGTGGAATAGTCAGTGAGTTGTTAGTAGTGGAGGTTATAGTTAGTATGGAGAGCTGGAGTGATCATACTGCTCAGGTAGTGTGGAATAGTCAGTGAGTTGTTAGTAGTGGAGGTTATAGTTAGTATGTAGATCTGGAGTGGTCATACTGCTTAAACAGTCTGTTAACTTTCTATTATTATTATTATTATTATTATTCTTTATTTATATAGCGCCAACTTATTCAGTAGCACTGCAAAATAGGGAATAGACATACAGAGGTATTAAGTAGTACAAATCAAATGTGGAGAACAGAAGGATCAGAGGGCCCTCTCCTGAGAGCTTACAGTCTAGAGGAAGGTGGGCTGAACACAGAAGTGCTCTTGGGTGTAAGTGTCTCCTGCCACATGAACTGCCAGTCAGTGGGTGGGAGAGAGAAGTGCTGTTGAGTGCAGTGGTCCAGGGAAGGGGTGGTTCTTGGTGATAATGGTTATGCAGGTAGTTGATAGGCTTCTCCTGAAGAGGTGAGTTTTCAGGGAGTGCCTGAAGGCTGGGGGAGAGTCTGATGGGGCGTGGGCGGGAATTCCAGAGCTGAGGTGCAGTACGGGAGAAGTCCTGTAGGCGGAGTGGGAGGATGTAATAAGAGCTGTGGAGAGCAGAAGGTCATGTGCAGAGCGAAGATGGCGAGTGGGAGTGTATTTGGAAATGAGAGATGAGATATAGGGGGTGCGGTGTTAGTGAGGGCTCTGTAAGTTAGCACCAGAATTTTGAATTTAATTCTATATGCTAATGGGAGCCAGTGTAGGGACTGGCAGAGGGGACTGGTGTTAGAGGAGTGGTTATAAAATAGGAAAAAATGGTGAAGAGTTCATCTAGAATCGAGTATCAGCCAATGATGGATAGTTAAATTAGATATGAGAACAAAGCAACATAATGAATTATACAGAACTAGTGTAAAAGCCTGTGCACATGGTTCAAGGTCCAGAACCCTTTGAGTGCCAGAGGGGTACGCAACGCA
The DNA here is from genome assembly GCA_037306005.1 of Rhinophrynus dorsalis. NCBI lineage: Eukaryota > Metazoa > Chordata > Amphibia > Anura > Rhinophrynidae > Rhinophrynus > Rhinophrynus dorsalis. Next base: position 466,348,049 of record CM074723.1, read on the forward strand.
TTGCTTAGCAATGCAATGCATACCCCTCTGGCACTCAAGGGGTTAAGCGGCAGCTACCTCACTGCTCCATGCGATGCAGTCTTGTGTCGCCTCACTCACACGATGCTATCATGTGTAGTAGAGACTTCCTGAACGCATGCAGTCTCTACTGCACATGACAGCTTCTGACAAACATCCTAGCGAATTATTATATAGGATGTCGAGTTTACCAAAATAAATGTGTTGCACAGATTAGAAGCACATACTACATCCCCATAGTTTATGATGAACCATATGTTTTCTTACCAGGAGACTTAGACAGGACTTGTTTTCTAAACAGAGAGCTTACTTTAAACGGGTAGTAATGTTTCACAAAAACATCAGCTCCAATTAATCTTCATAGTATTTGGGCCATGGAGAGTGTTATTTCAATACTGTCAGAGTTCTAGTTCAAGAGTAATTGAATGATAAAGTATCGCCCTTCCACCCCTTTTACCTAGTGTAAGTCACCTCCCCTCAGATGTGGAATCTGGTCCTGGGACCAGACAGCTCACAGCAAGGGGCAATCCTCTTACTGTGAGAACAATGAAGACCCTGCCACCCATGACAGTTTTTTCAGGTCTTTCCTTATGATTACTTAAGATTGTCCCTCTCTGCGATCCATCCGGACAGTCTTGCTGCTCTGAGGTGAGCAGTGTTACATCAGTAAAAGGAGCGGGAGGGGGATACTTTATCATTCAATACTCCTGAACTACAACTCTGACAGTATTGAAATAACACTCTCCATGGCCCAAATACTATGAACAGAGGCGTAACTAGAAGCCTCCGGGCCCTTGTGCAAGAAGTGCCACGGGCTCCCCCTTACTACATTGGCCCCCCTCAATTACATTGACCCCCTTCACAATGCCACTCAATCTCTACAATTCCCCCATCTCCTACTTCCTACCTGGAGCTCCCGCCGGTCCTCTTAGTAATGCAGAGCACTGGGAGATGATGTCATCTCCCAGAGCTCTGCATTACTAGAGCGCAGGAGGCAGATTGCAGGTGCGGGCGCTGTTTCACAATAAAAGCAGATCTAATTAATCTTCATAGTATTTGGGCCATGGAGAGTGTTATTTCAATACTGTCAGAGTTGTAGTACAGGAGTAATTGATTGATAATGTATCCCCTCCTGCAGCAACGGATGGAGTCTGGATAGATTGCAGAGAGGGACCATGTTCAGTGAGTATAAGTAAAAACCTGTCAAGGGGGGCAGGGTTTTCCTTATGCTCACAGTAAGAAGATTGTCCCTTGCTGTGATCTTTCTGGTCAGGAGACCAGATTCCACATCTGAGGAGAACTGTCTTACACTAGGTATATGGGGCAGTAAGGGGATATTTTATCATTCAATTACTCCTGAACTACAACTCTGACAGTATTGAAATAACATTCTCTATGGCTCAAATACTATGAAGATTAATTGGAGCTGCTGGTTTTGTGAAACATTACTATCTCTTTAAAGCACGGACACTGGTGATTATCCTGGCATGTCACCATTTCTGAAGGGGTTAGATCCTAACAACATACAATCTTAGTCTTGACTCTTTGCTGTTTTACTATCCAGAGAGAGCAATGGAGTTATTGATCCACCATCAGTACTGCATATCACACTGAAAGAGCTGATCCCGTAATTAATAACAGGGAACTGTTATAGATATTTACATTTAACCTTTAGCTAGTCTAACACCTATTAGTTTGCAATTAAATATGAAGTGCTAACACAATAATAGTGAAGTGGACACTGTTTATAAAGTACAGATGCAGTATTGGGGTATTTTAATTTACTGTACAAATCATCATGGACAATGAGATTTCTTGATTTTATAAAGATTATTAAAAGTTAAGTCTCATGATTGATATACTGGTCTGAACTGTATGCACCAAACTTGTCTCGTACAATGGTCCCATGTCAATTGTTCATATTAGATACTAAAATAGGGATTTTTTGTCCTCTCATTATTTTTTTTTAATCTTTTTGGTTAATGAGAAGTGAGTCAGGAGATAAAGAATGAAGACACAAAAACAAGTTGAATTAGTGCCGTCTAATTGCTGTTGAACTTCAATTCCCATTATTCCCAACAGCAAGTTGAGGGTGGTGGGAGTTGAAATCCAAAAACAGCTAGAGAACAGCATATTCCCTGGCTTGAAAATAAGAAGACGTGAACCAGAATATCACTATTTGATTGAAACCATGTTCCCCAGACCAAGGAACTGACATGCCTGCGGTGGTGCAGTGTAATTTCTGTTACTAAGCAGTTACAGTAGGTTTTGTGGACTTGACAAGCCTCAACAATCAGAAATGTTAACCATGATAAATGGATAAGCATTTTCCCTATATCCGGATTCCAAGGTGGCACTTCTCAGTGTAACTGGTTTTCTGAATGTCAGTGTGCAAGTTTAAGAGAGACAGGCCGTGGTATTACATAATTTATGAAGGGGAATTCCTGTCAATCACACAAATGAACTAAGTACCGTGTGCTGTTTCAGCTCTTGTGTGCTGGATTTTTAAAGGTGTTTGTGTGTATTCTTTCTCTCTCTCTCTCTCTCTCTCTGTTTCTCTTTACACACACACACACACACACACACACACACACACACACACACACACACACACACATATATATTTATACAGTATATATATGAATGAATGAATATGTTTATTTATTTAGCACCACGAGTGTACCCAGCGCTTTCTAAATGTGTGTGTGTGTGTATATGTATATATATATACATATATATGCATACATACATACTAGCAATGTTGGCACGGCTTTAACCCCTTAACGACCGGCCAATCAGCGCAGCACGGTCAGTTAAGGACCACAGAGCATTTTTTTTTAATTTCCACTTCCGGACTCCCCAAACTGCGTGCAGCCTCGGGGGGAGCCCAGAATTCCATGACGGTCATAGTACGTCATAGGTCGTTAAGTCAGATCTACCCATGATGTACTTGTCACGGTTTGTTAAGACTTTTAGACGCAAAGTTAGGTAAAAACACAACTTTATTGAAAAGTTTAAGATAATCCCATAGGACTTCATACACATACATACAATACATAGAAATGACAGATAGGTAGTGATGATTGCAAGTAAGGCTCTACCGGCCCTGCCAATATACCGGGCAAGGCAGCCTGGGCAAGCAATGGAAAGGTGGCTCTACCGACCCTGCCAATATACCGAGCAAGGCAGCCTAGGAAAGCAATGGAAAGGTGGCTCTACCGACCCTGCCAATATACCGGGCAAGGTAGCCTATCGGGAAACGAGGAGAACCAGGCTCTACCGACCCTGCCAATATACCAGGCAAGGCAGCCTGATAGACTATCAGGAGTATACAGGCTCTACCGGCCCTGCCAATATACCGGGCAAGGCAGCCTAGGAAAGCAATGGAAAGGTGGCTCTACCGACCCTGCCAATATACGGGGCAAGGTAGCCTATCGGGAAACGAGGAGAACCAGGCTCTACCGACCCTGCCAATATACCAGGCAAGGCAGCCTAATAGACTATCAGGAGTATACAGGCTCTACCGGCCCCGCCAAAATACCGGGCAAGGCAGCCTAACGGAAGACCAAGGATATAGGCTCTACTGGCCTAACCTCAAAATGGAAACGATTAGAAGGTTCTACCGGCCTTACCAATATACCGGGCAAGGCAGCCTAGAGGAGAAGGTGTCACCCACTATAGCCTCAATAACTGTCAGATGACAATGACAGTATGGAGATGGTATGTAGAGGTATGGTAGCTAGTGGTAATACCAGGGAGTCTGCACACATCAGTACCCATGTACTGAGAGAGAACTAGCTGTCTAGGACTGGACAGCGCACCGGGAACCATCAAACTAAATGAATAGTAAGCCGTAAGGCAGTGGAGTAAACCAGTGCCCTCGCGCTGGAAACCAACAGACTAGATGTAAAGTAGGCCTTAAGGCCATGGAGCGAACCAACGCCCGCGCGCTGGGAATCAACACTCTAATTCAAGTGAGCCGTAAGACAGGAGAGTGAACCAGCGCCCGCGTGCTGGGGTACAACAGGTACAATGATAGTAAACTGTCAGGCAGTGGAGCGAACCAGCGCCCGCGCGCTGGGAACCATCAGACTGAATGAATAGTAAGCCAGAAGGCAGTGGAGCGAACCAGCGCCCGCGTGCTGGGAACCAACAGACTGAATGAATAGTAAGCCAGCAGGCAATGAAGCGAACCAGCGCCCGCGCGCTGGTAACCAACAGTGTAGATATATCGAGGCCGTAAGGCAATGAAGCGAACCAGCGTCCGCACGCTGGGAGTCAACAATAAATGTATAGTAGGCCAAAAGGTAGTGGAGCAAACCGGCGTCCGCACGCTGGGAGCCAACAACTAAATGATCGTAGGCCGTGAAGCAGTGGAGCGAACCAGCGTCCGCACGCAGTGAACCAACAGATAGATGTCTATAGAGCCGTAAGGCAGTGGAGCGGACCAGCGCCCACGTGCTGGTAACCAACAGACTAGTCTAGAAAGCCATAAGGCAGTGGAGCGAACCAACGTCTGTACGCTGAGAATCAACAACTAAATGATAATAGGTTGTGAGATAGTGGAGCGAACCAGCGTCCGCACGCTGTGAACCAACAGATAGATGACTATAGAGCTGTAAGGCAGTGGAGCGAACCAGCACCAGCGCGTTGGTAACCAACAGACTAGTGCCTAGAACGCCGTAAGGCAGTGGAGCGAACCAGCGTCCGCACGTTGGGAACCAACAGAGTAACAATGTCGCCTGAGCGACCTAGGAACGAGGTTGTCACAGATGAAGGAACTGGATACAGGAGATGAACAGGAACCAGCAGCAACGATGGTCAACCGGATCAGGAACGGCAATGAAGACTGGCAGCAGGAAACAGCAACCTCGGACGACTCCAACCGGAACAGGCACTGGAACAAGTACAGCTGAGCAGGAGTCTCAGGAACTAGACGAACTCAGGAAACCAGGAACACAGCAAAAGGCCCATGAAGCTTCTGTAGCATAATGAAAGTGGAGGCAGCCAGAGACACCACGAAAGGGCAACCAAAAGGTGCCCAAACTCAGTTTAAATAGGCAAGATGAGGCGGGCTAATGGCAGACAGCCAATGGGAGCCTCCTACAGGTGATAGACACAGAAAGGCCGCAATCACGGGCACCGTGATAGTACTATGACCGTCAAGGGTCGTTAAGGGGTTAAGTGTGCAGATAATAAAATAAATAACCCCCCCCCCTCAAAAAAACAAACAAAAAACAAAGATCCCATGCAGTTGCATGCATGACTATATAAACACAGACTGTGATACCTGTCTGGTAGTAATAGAGTTAAAACATTAAGATTATTTTACCCTGACACCCAGATAAATCCAGAAAGGAAAAAGAAAAAAGAGACAGCGCAAATCTCCTCTAAATGTTATCCAAGTAACAATTCTTAAAAACCAATCCGTATGTTCCCCAAAACCCTATTAGTTGGGTACTCAGAAGCAGGGAGACTCTCACTGCCTCTGGAAAAGTCAGCTTGACTTCATCAGACCTCCAGTCACGGTCTCCAGCAAAGCCCGTCTGTTGAACCTCCGTCTCGGTCTGCGTCTTACGTCTCCTCCTTGCCCAGTCATTGAAAAATATTCCCGGTGACAGTATTAATTAGTATAAATAACTGAGATAGTGTCTGGGCTTATGGGGGAATGACAGCGAGCTCTAAAGGAGTTCAGGGCACCCATGAAAAGGAAAAATGAATGTTTAATAAATAAAATTGAAATGAAAAATTCGACATCAGACATACATATCCATATAAAAAATATATATTGGTAGATACAGTGGAAATACAGTCCCAACATGTTCCGCGGCTCCTATATTGCTTCATCAGGGTCATCAACCAAATGCTTCCAATTCCATAGTATTTATGTTGACCACTCCGTCCAATCTTCCGATCATCAAAGATAATTACTTCCGGTTTCCTCCAAAAACTCAACTTTACTTTAACCCTATATCCCTAAACAAATTCAATATATCTAAAATATACAATACAATAACAAGAGGTAAAGATACGAAATGTATGCCAATAAAATATTACATATAGCTATCTTTGTAATTAGATTGTCATTTTTTGGGGATATATTTACTATTTATTTATTATTTACCATATTCCATATTCCCCCCTTCAAACACCTCTATTCTATTTTTTGTCTTTCTCTTATTAGTTGGCACATATATCCATACTTATTTGTCTTAAACATACTATCCCAATTCAATCCTTTCTCTCTAACTAAATAGTAAATATTTCTACTTTAAAATTTTCTTATTAAAGGGATAGTAATACTTCATTTTATCTTTATTTTATTTTGTAGGTATTAAAAAAACATGAAGAACGATATAAGTCTTATCTCTCAAACCTTTATGGTTTAAGAGATATTCATAAGCAAAGTATCCCCCCCCCCCGTTCAGTCAGATCAGAAGGGAGGTGCCCAGGTAGACTGCAGAGAGGGACAATCTTCAATTAAGATAAGGGAAAAAGCTGAAAAACTTGTCAAGGGGGGAAGGGCTTTCATTGTTTTCATTGTAAGAAGATTGTCCCCTTCTGTTATCTGTCTGGTTTTACAACCAGATTCACATCTGAGAAGAGACGGCTTACACTAGGTAAAAGAGGCGGGAGGGGAAACTTTGCTTGTGAATAGCTCTTAAACCATAAAGGTTTGAGAGATAAGACTTATATCATTCTTCATGTTTTTTTAATGCCTACAAAATAAAATAAAGTTAAAACGAAGTATTACTATCCCTTTAAGTCTATTTCTTCTTTAATGTCTGACCTCCCTGGTTATTATGTTGCCAATAAACCTTATAGGACATTGCATATGTGTTACAAAAGTTCTTACTTTAAATATTATACTCCAAAATCACTATTCCTTTTATATGAAACACTATAAATACAATCTATATCTCCTAAAGGGACTTAATATCTACAGATCACCTTACAAGATGCACCCTAGAGGAAGGAGGCAGTTTCAACTGCCTCATTCAGACCCCTGGGTTCTAAAGTTCCCAGCTGAAAACTCCCAAAAGCCTCCCTCCTGCAGAGAACACTATATCTATCTGGGAATGTTGGTTCAATATGTTCTAGGCCCAAAACATTTAGGTTTTGGATCTCCCCCTTTATCACAGATGCCAGAAGATTTTGATGGTTTGTACCTTTTCTATATATATTATTTGAGGGGTATTTTATAATTTGTCACTCAAAACGAGGTCTAATTTGAGGATGTCCCAATTCTTTTTAAGAATACTCCTTCTTTTACTATATACCCATTTTGCATAAAATCCTTCTTTAAGCTCTGCCCCTGCATGATAAAATCCTCCATCTCCGTGGAGTTCCAGCATAGGCGGTGAAACTGCCCATCGTGGGTAATGGCTGCTGTTCGCTTCTATGTAGGAATTGCTAGTAACTGATTTCTTAAAAACTATACTATATATCCATCCTCCATTCCTACAAGGGTCAGGTCAAGAAATTCCACCTTTGTATCATCCACTGTATGTGTAAAATGTATGTCTCTGTAGTTCTGATTCCACGCCGTTATCTGCATCTCCAGGGACTCCCAATCTCCCTTCCAGACCAGAAGCACATCATCGATGTACCTTCCATAGGATACCAGTCTGCCCCCACAGCCCTTCTCCTGCATTCTCTAGATATGCTCGAAATGCCTCATGAAGAGGTTGGCATAAGATGGGGCAAATCTAGCGCCCATGGTTATTCCCATGGTCTGGAGGTAATATTTGCCCTGAAATTTGAAAAAATTGTGGTTGAGAATTAACCTAATGCTCTTAAGCAAAAATAATTTTTTCAACAGAGGCATATTCAGATCTTTATCGAGAAAAAAGGCTACTGCCTCCAAACCTAGACCATGATCTATAGAGATGTACAGTGACACAGCGTCTAAAGTAGCCCATAAATATTCTCCATGTTTCCAATCGGTACGATCTATTTTGGCTAGGACCATTTGGGAATCTCTTAAATAAGATGGAAGGGCTACCACATACACCTGTAGAAAACAGTCCAGGAAGGCAGACAGATTAGATGTAAATGAGCCTATACCCGATATTATGGGGCACCACGGGGCATCCACTAGTGACTTATGTAGCTTTAGAATGAGATAGAAAAAGGTCACTGATGGCTGATCTACCACTATGAAGCCATATTCGTCCTGTGTGAAAATCCTCTCTGGAGCGCTCCATCCATAAGATCTACAGTAGATGACTAATTAATTTTTTTTTTAATAGACTGCAGGATTCCTGATCTCCAAGTATACTAAAGCTCTCCTGGATATACGTTATTGTATCTTGAATTACTTTGTTTAATTATTTTGTTGTAATCTTTCATTACTTTTTTCATGAACATATCTACAAAGGGGCCTCTATAGCTACTTGGATAGAATTTTGATTGTTTTCTTTAAAACCTGTGTGAATGATTTGTACTTGGTTTACAACCTCACTTTCCTGCTGTAGCTCCTCCAAAAATGTAAGACATTTTTCATCTTTCTCACATTGTTTCATTTTCTCTATGAAGGGATCTATGTGTTCCTCCATCTTAGACGACTCTTTAATTTTAAAATATCTCTTCAAGGCTAATTTTCTGGCAAATTTATGCATATCAATGAAAACATTAAAGTAATTCGGCTTATGGGTCGTTGCATACTTGAGGCCCTTACTAAGGACCCTAAATTATGTTGGTTCAATTTTGATGGAGGATAGATTATTGACCCCCTTTCTATTAATGCCAGGCATAAGACCTCTACTCAAAACTGTGTTCTTTTGTCCTCCCCTTTTCCCCATCTTGTTCCTTGTCTTTCTTTTTTCTCGTTCCCTTCCCCTTGTGTTCCAAGGGATCTTTCGTCTCCTTGTTTTTCATTGTTTTTAATTTGGTTACTTTGAGTATACCTTGATCTAAAATAGGAGAACTTGTAGAGATAGATGGAACTGGTGACTGACATGGGCTTGTTCTCATAGAAGAACGAGATGGAGTACATTCTCTAGGTGGTGTTGTATTGTAAGTACCAATTGTTCCACATCTTTCACCATTTCATCCACTCTTTTAATGATTTCCTTGGTGTTATTTAGGACCCTAAACCTGTTTGCAACTGTTACTCCATACTGTAATTCCCCTTTCTTTACGTTATGAACTGGAATATTGTTTACTTCACTTATATACTTTTGAATCACAGTTTCTTTAGTTCTATCAAATGCTAATTCCTGTAATTGGTTGGAATCATTTTCCTGTATATTATCTACCACCACCACATGTGCTAACTGCTGTGTGGATTGTACAGTCTTTTGGGATATTTCTTCATTTCTTTTTTCGTGTTCTCCCTCTTCTACTCTTTTACCTCTCTAATGACTATATTGTCCCTTCTTATTTCGATAGTTAATATTTTGTGGGCACTTCCTATTCCATTTCCTAAAATTGTTCATTTTATAATCGCTCTCATCTCTTTTAATTTTCTGATCTTTCCTACCCTTTAATTCTTCGTCTACCCTCTCCATAACCCTATTAATATCCTTCTCCAATGACTTGAATTGAGCAGTCTCCACAAAAGGATTTATTTGTTCTTGGACTTGCAGAATTTCCACCTCCAAATATCTCATTAAATTAAAAGAACATTAATCTAAACTCCGAAACTAACCTTCCACACTTCTTCCTGGAAGGATGGCTGTTTAAAAATCCCGAGTCCGCGTGGGATAATCTTCTTCTGCAGATAATTTTCCAAAGAAAAAGTATCCCACCAGTGCCTCATCTCTGCAAATTTTCCAGTTTTTGACACACCATTTTTAAATCTATTTCATCCATCGTCTCTAATTGACTGTGTTCCTATATGACATTATTAAGTAATTTTTCTTTTCTTTCCTCCCTCGATGGAATTGAATAACAACTCATGATTTATAACTGCTATTCAATATTTGCAAAAATCAAAATAATGAGAGGGAGACGGCAATAGAGACACCTTTGCGTATATCGAAATAGAGTCTCACTGAAATCTTACTGATTTCAAGTATAATTGGTATAGTAATCTAAAAATCTACTTCTACTTTCCCTTTAAAAAAAATTAGCAATCCATAATTATTCACTTTAAAATTATTAAACCCCTTAACGACCCTTGACGGTCTTAGCATGTCATGGGTAGATCTGACTTAACGACCCATGACGTACTATGACCGTCATGGAATTCCAGGCTCCCACCGCGGCTGCACGCCGTTCGGGGAGTCCGTAACTGGAAACGAAGAAAAAAAAACGCTCTGTGGTCCTTAAGTGACCGCCGCGTGCGTGGCCGGTCCTTACGGCGTTAAAAAACAAGTTCAAATACCCTCTTACTTCAATTCTTAAATTCCTAAGAGGTTTTCATGCAAAATGATCAAGAGCTGCTCTGAGGTAAATCCATCCTACTTAATCTGTAAAAGATAAAGTCTAACAACTACACACTCTACACCCCTAGGGCTCATCAAGCTCATTGCACTCAGTCTTCCGAAGAACTATGTAAATACTATTAGCTGACTTTGTATCATGAATATACAACAATTGTTGTAGTTGTTAGACCAAATACAGAAAGGAAACAATGTTCTTAATCACTGGATTGTGAATTTGTGTGTGTGTGTGTTTTTTGTGTGCATGTGTTTGTGTATTGTACATATGTGTGTATTGTGTGTGTTGTGCATGTGTGTATTGTGTGTTGTGTGTGTTGCATGTGTGTATTGCATGCATGTGCGTATTGCATGTGCATGTATTGTGCATGTGTGTTGTGTGTTGCACATGTACATTGTACATGTGTGTTTATGGTGTGTTGTGGTGTATTGTATATTTATGGTATGTGTGGTGCATGTGTGTATTGTTTGTGTGTTGTACATGTATGTTGTATGTGTGTTGTGCCTGTGTATTGTTTGTGTGTGTGTGTTGTGGTGTGTTGTGCATGTGTTTGTGTATGTTTGTGCATGTGTGTATTGCATGTCTATTTTTTTATGCATGTGTATATTTTGTGAGTGTGTTGTGTATTGTGAGCATGCGTGTTGTGCGTGTTTGTGTATATTGTCTGCGTGTGTTGTGCTCCTTGTGGTGTGTGTGTTTTTTTTGTGTGTCTGGTTTTTGAGTGTATTATGGGTGTGTGTGTTGTGGAAGCGTGTGTTGTTTGTGTATTGTCTGTTTGTGTTGTGCATGTGTATTGCATGTATATATTGTGTGTGTATGTATTGTGCATGTATACGTTGACTGTGTGTGTTTTCTGTGTGTGTTGTGCATAAGTATTGTGTGTGTATTGCGTGTGTGTGTTGTGCATGTGTATGTATTGTGTATTTTCATGTCTGTTTTGTATTGTGTGTGTATTGTGCATGTGTATTGCATGTGTTTTGTTTATGTGTGTTTTGCGCATGTGTGTTGTACGTGTGTATTATGTGTGTGTGTTGTGTTGTATTGTGTGTGTTGCGTATTGTGTGTATTGTGCGTATGTGTGTTGTCTGATTTTTTTGTGCATGTGTGTACTGCGTGTGTGTATTGAGTGTTTGTGTATTGTAGGTATATGCGTTGTGTGTGTATTGTGTGTTGTGCATGTTGCAGTGTGTGTATTTTATTTGTGTTGAGTATATGGGTGTTTAATGTGTGAGTGTTTTGCTTGTGCGTGCATTGTATATTTGTGTTTTGCATGTGTATTGCATGTATGTATTGTGTGTTGTGTGTGTGTGGTGCATGTATGTGTTGTGTGTGTTGTGTGCATGTGTGTTGTATATGTGTGTGTTGTGCGTGTGTGCATTGTGTGTGTGTGTATTGTGTGTGTGTGTGTTGTGTGTGTGTACACTGCATGTGAATTAAACTAAATCCTCACTTATTTACTAAGAAGTGTTACATATGCCCAGTATAGGGCACACATTTGCACCTTGTATAGAGGAGCTCAGGTTTGTCTTTCTGTTTGTGTTTGCACTTTGAGTCTTGGACTAATATCTGGGGGACTGGAGAACCCTCTCATTCCTTGCTGCTCTCTATACATTAATCTCCTCATTATCATTTACACTTTATTAAGTTATGAATATGGTGGGTTAGCGTTGTGAACTTTTCTTTCTTTTGTTGTCGTTTTGCACTTCTCCTTTGTTCATTCAAGCTGCTTCTCATTTATTCCATTTAATCACTAAGGTTACACACAAAAGTCTTATTGCAACGCTTTTCTTCTTTTCTTTATTTACTGGCTTTAAAGGACAAGGCTATTGGCCTGTCTTGGTTTGCATGTCTCCTGTCTGTTTGTAATTAATTAATCCTCACATGGCCTGCAGGGGTGGGAATATTATACAAATAGGGAGGGCTGGCGGAACCACAGTCCTACTGCACAGGTACCCACTCAATGCAAACCTACAGAGTTTTTTTATACCAGGTAAGTCCTCCATTTATAACTTTTTAATCAGTTGTATGTATTCTGTTTTTAATTGCACCCACTGGGAACTAAAGAATTACAAACATTATATTTAAAGGTCCTCCTTAAGTGCATTTACTATAACTTCTCATCTGGGAATTTTAATTTAGATAGGGTTTTGTAGGTGTATTAGAGTAGGACTTGCCATATAGTTAAGTCTCTGTCAAGGCAAGCTTATCATGGTTTGGCCAAATTGTGAAACAAAATCCTCACTTATTATAAGTATTACAGTAGATATGCCCAATACAGGACACACATTTGCACCTTGCATAAAGGAGACTAGGATTGTCTTTCTGTTTGAGCATATATTGTGCATGTGTATTGTATGTGTATATTGTTTGTGTGTTGTGTATTGTGTGTGTGTTATAGTGTGTTTATTTGAATGTGTGTATATTGCGTGTGTGTATGTATATATATATATATATTGTCTCTGTGTGTTGTGGGCATGTATGTTGTGTGTGTATTGTCTGTTTGTGTTGTGCATGTGTATTGCATATATTATTATTATTATTCTTTATTTATATAGCGCCAACTAATTCCGCAGCACTGTACAATTGGGAATAGACATACAGAGGTATTAAATAGTACAGAACAGAACAGAAGGATCAGAGGGCCCTGCTCGTGAAAGCTTACAGTCTAGAGGAAGGTGTATTGCATGTGTTGTATATTGTGCAGGTGTGTGTTGTCTGTGTGTGTTATGCATATGTACTGAATGTGTGTGTGTATTGTGTGTGTTTGTGCTGTGTGTGTGTATTTTGCATGTGTATTGCAAGTATGTATTGCATGTGTGTGATGTATGTATTTTGTGTGTTTGCTTTTTGTGTGTATTGTGAATGTGTATTGCATGTATGTACTGTGTGTGTATGTTTTGTGCCTGTGTGTTGTACGTGTGTGTTGTGTGTGTGTCTTTCGTGTGTTTGAGTGTTTGATGTTTATTGTATGTGTTCTGGGTGTATTGTCTGTTTGTGCTTTTCATATGTATTGCATGTATATACTGTGTGTGTGGTGCATGTGTGTGTTGTCTGTGTATGTTGTGCATATGTATTGCATGTGTGTTATGCATGTCTATATTTTGTGGTGTGTGTATATGTATTGTGTGTGTTGTGGTATGTGTGTGTGCTTTTTTTTGCATGTGTGTATTGAAGGCCCCTGCAATTCCTTGCAGAGATCATCACAGGAGTGGCATGGGGTGGAAAAGGCATGTTTGTTTTTTGAAAGAGGAGATAGTGGGGGAGGACCAACTCATTGCAGAGAAATTCACTCCCTCCTGTATGTCCTGGATAGGCAGCACACAGAAGATGTGAATATTTCCTCCTTACTGCTGTCACGGTTCCCAGGAACAAACCAGGAGTCAGTACGGTAAAGTAAAGCAATCTTTTATTCAAAAAATCATAGTAATGCACGTAAACAGATAACACACAGTGGGTGATCAAAGAGGCAAGCACTGTATCAGAAATAGCAGTCCTCCAATAGATCCACCACACTGTCCAAAACTAGGCCTCAGCCCACTGGAGCCTCGAGTTAATTCAGAATGCCCAAAGGACTAGCACTGACTCAGCCTGCAATCAATAAGCTAGGAGTCTGATAGAGCCCCAGGTCCATACTAGGATGGGTGTGTGTGCAGCGGGAACCAACACACAGAGGAGACAGACAGAGACCCCTAGTGAGCACCAGAAAGGATAGTCAGACAACCCAGGTCATGCATGGAGCGGGTAGTCAGCCAGAGCCACAGGTTTGCACCAGATAGGATATCCACTGAAGCATTGGTATGCTGGATGTGCAGTAGACAGAGCTCCAGGTCAACACCAGAGTGGGTAGTCAGACAAGCCAGGTCATACACGTAGCGGGTAGTCAGCCAGAGCCACAAGTTTGCACCAGAAAGGATGTCAAAGCCAAATCGAAACGCACAAGGAGAATGGTCAGACAGAGCCACAGGTCAGCACCAGCATGGATGGACATACAGGCCAGGTCATACACAGTTCAGGTAGTCAGCTAGAGCCACAGGTCCACACCAGCTTGGTGTCCACTGCACAATGGGAGCAGGCAAAAGAGTAGTCAGGCAGAGCCACAGGTCAGCACTAGTGATGATCCAGCACCCCGATGCTCGGGTGTTCGGGTGCTCTGGCCGAGCGCCCCCGGAGGCTCGAGTGCTCGGCCGAGCACCCGAGCCCCATTGAAGTCAATGGGAGGACTCGAGCATTACACCAGGCACCCCCTGCTCTGATGAGGGGAGGGTGCCTGGTTCATAGGAAAAGGTCAGAAAATGATGGAAACACCACAGAAATGGTTCAGGGACAGCATAGGGAGGATGTCTGGATGCATCTTGGACTCCAACGTCGCTGCTGGGAACGATGTTTCGCCCGTAGTACGCCATTTTTACAGACTGACCGTAAAACACACAAAAAGGAAGATAAAAACGATTTTAGGCGAAAAATTGTTACCAAACAGTATTTGCTGTATATTTACTTGTATATCATCTACAAATTCTGCAAAAAATGTCATCGATTTTTCGGAACTGGGGCCATGATTAAGAGGGAAACGTGCGCAGCGTAAAGCAGGTGTTCAACGTGGTTATGGCCCGGGTAAGGTACAGCATTCAGGAACGGAGGCCGCAGCTACCACAGGTTTTACAACATGTCCGTTTGCCCTTGTTAAGTCCAAAATTTATAGTCGGAACAGTGGGGTCTGATCCATTGAGTAAAAGTGACGAAGTGACTTAGTGGATGAAGCCAAGAACTACCTTCTGCTCTGTCGAACACCCCAGCCCTATTTAATTCAATGGGAGGACCTGAGGCACTCCGATACAACCTGTATATCACAAAATGGAGGGCCTCATTCACATTGTGGTACAATAGTTCAGGTAGTGGTCCAACACTCATAAAGCCTATGCACTAAGTGAAAGGGCTGCCAAAAATTAGACTGAAATGTCACTCCAATACACCCTTTATTACACATAAAGGAGGGCATCATACACACCCTTGAAAAATTAGGATTAATGGCCTGCTGGTGACCCTCTAAAACATTAGGGGCGAGGGCATGCCGCTAAGCTGACCATCTAAAACATTAGGAATGAGGGTCTGCTGCTGAGCCGACCATCTAAAACATTATGGGTGAGGGTCTGCTGCGGAGCTGACCATCCTAAACATTATATGCGAAGGCCCGCTAGTGAGCTGACGCTATAAAACATTATATGAGAGGGCCCGCTAGAGAGCTGACCCAATAAAACATTATATGAGAAGGCCCGCTGGTGAGCTGACCTATACAAAAATTGTCAAACAGGGCCCGCTGGTGAGCTGGCCCTATATAAAAATTATATCACAGGGCATATGGAAGAGGAGGAGGAGGATGAGAAGATTAAGAGTCAACCATATACCCGTTTTTTGGGTGGAAGGGGTGAATGGGAATACAGAGTATTCCCATCATTGTAAATAACATATCTAAAGTGACTTTATGTTCACCCGGGGCTTTCCTCCAGTGGAGTGGAGAAGTCAGGGGAAATCCAGGCCTTGTTCATTTTTATAAGTGTCAACCTATCAGCATTTTCGGTGGAAAGGCGGATACGCTTATCTGTTATGATGCCACCAGCAGCACTAAATACCCGCTCAGACAGAACGCTGGCGGCAGGGCAGGCCAGCACCTCCAAGGCGTAGAGTGCCAGTTCATACCACGTGTCCAGCTTGGACACCCAGTAGTTGTAAGGCACAGAGGGATCAGTGAGGACGCTGACACGGTCTGCTACGTACTCCTTCACCATCTTCCAAAACTTTTCCCTCCTTGTGACACTAGGCTGCGCATCAGGGTGAGGGTGCTGGCGGGGTGTCATGAAGGTGTCCCACGCCTTGGAGAGTGTTGCCCTGCATTTGTCGGAACTGCTGTGTGCTCCCCTTTTCTCCCCTTCTCGGTTGGCCAAGGTAGCACGTACTCTGCCGCCAGCGTTGTCAGATGGAAAATTTTGGAGCAATTTTTCCACAAGAACCTTCTGGTATTGCACCATTTTGCTTGTCCTCTCCACCGGAGGAATGAGAGATGAGAAATTCTCTTTGTAGCGGGGGTCCAGAAGGGTGAACACCCAGTAATCCGTGTTGTCTAAAATGCGTATAACGCGTGGGTCACGGGAAAGGCAGCCTAACATAAAGTCAGCCATGTGTGCCAGAGTACCAACAGGCAAGATTTCGCTGTCCTCACCAGGAGGATGACTCTCAATCTCCTCATCCTCTTCCTCCTCTTCTGCCCACCCACGCTGAAGAGATGGAAATAAAGTTCCATGGCTACCCTCTGTAGCGGAGGCAACCGTGTCTTCCTCCTCCTCCTCCGCCTCCTCCAATTGTCGCTGAGAAGACGAAGTGAGGGTGCTCTGGCTATCACCTTGTGTAAGCTCTTCCTCCCCCATTTCCACGTCTTCCACATGCAAATCGTCGGTTTTAATTGTGAGCAGCGAGCGTTTCAGTAGACACAGAAGTGGGATGGTTACACTGATAATAGCGTTATCGCCGCTCACCATCTGTGTCGATTCCTCAAAATTGCGTAAAACCTCACAGAGGTCTGACATCCATTCCCACTCCTCACTTCTGATTACAGGAAGTTGAACGTAGAGGCGACGACCGTGTAACAGCTGGTACTCCACTACTGCCCTCTGCTGCTCACAAAGCCGGGCCAACATGTGGAAGGTGGAGTTCCAGCGCGTGCTCACGTCACACAGCAGCCGGTGAGCTGGCAATTGTAAGCGCTGCTGCAGCGTCAACAGGCCGGCTGAAGCTGTAGATGACTTACGGAAATGTGCACACACGCGGCGCACCTTCGTCAAGAGATCATGCAAATTGGGATAGGTTTTTAGAAATCGCTGAACCACTAAATTAAATACATGCGCTAGGCATGGTACGTGTGTGAGCTTGCCGAGCTCCAAAGCCGCCACCAAGTGACGCCCATTATCACACACAACCATGCCTGGTTGCAGGTTGAGTGGCGAGAGCCACTGCTCGGTCTGGTGACTAATCCCCTGCAACAGCTCTGCGGCCGTGTGCTGTTTGTCCACAAGGCAGATCAGCTTCAGCACGGCCTGTTGACGCTTCCCCACTGCAGTGCTACACTGCTTCCAGCTACCGGCTGATGGGTGAGTGGCGCTGCGCGCAGAGAATTCGGAGGAGGAAACGGAGGAGGAGGAGGAGCCAATAACGTAGGTGCTGGCGGAAACCCTGATGGAGGTAGGGCCCGCAATCCTCGGCGTGGGTAGCACCTGTGCCATCCCAGGGTCCGAGTCGCTCCCAGCCTCCACGACATTCACCCAGTGTGCCGTCAGGGAAATGTAGCGTCCCTGGCCACAAGCACTCGTCCATGTGTCAGTCGTTAAGTGGACCTTCCCAGTAACTGCGTTGATCAGGGCACGGGTGATGTTAAAATACACATGGTGGTGTAAGGCGGGGACGGCACACTGGGAAAAGTAGTGGCGGCTGGGGACTGCGTACCGAGGGACAGCTGCTGCCATCAGGCTGCGGAAGGACTCAGTGTCCACAAGCCTAAATGGCAGCATTTCGATGGCCAGTAATTTGGAAAGGTGTGAGGTTAGTGCTATGGCCTGTGGGTGGGTGACTGGGTATTTTCGCTTGCGCTCAAATGCCTGGGGTAACGACATTTGGACGCTGCGCTGGGACAGGGAAGTGGATGTGGTCGCTGATGGTGCTTCAGATGGTACAGGTGCAGGGCGGGAGGTATGCGGGCCTGCGCCTTCGACAGGCGATTGGCCGGCACCGAAAACAGGGGAAGAGGAGGCAGTGGTGTGGCCTGCAGAGACAGATTGGCGATCCGGGCGTTCCTCCCACTTATTACGGTGCTTGGATGCCATGTGTCGGATCATGCTGGTGGTGGTGAGGTTGCTAGTGTTCATGCCTCGGCTCATTCTGGTGTAGCACAGGTTGCAAACTACAATTCTTTTGTCGTCCGCACTTTCCTTAAAAAAACGCCATACCGCGGAACACCTAGCCCTTGGCAAGGGAGATTTACGCAAGGGGGTGCTCCGTGGAACATTTGCGGGCCGGTTTGGTGCGGTCCGCCTTCTTTCTTTAGCCACACCACTGCCTCTTCCAGCCTGTTGCGGTGCTGCAGATGGCTCACCCTCAGGACTGCTGTCATCGCTCGGCTTTCCACCTTCCCAGGTGGGGTCAGTGACCTCATCGTCCACCAAGTCCTCCTCCACTTCCTCACTCTGATCATCCTCCTCATTTCTTGATCCCACCACATCCTCAGTCATTGACAACTGTGTATCATCCTCCTCATCAAGGTCTTGAGACAGTAATTGTGGTTGATTTGATGGCAACTGTGTCTCATCATCATCATCCACTTCCTTTGACCTTAAATGCCGTTCCCCTCTGATTGGGTACCCTCTAGAGGTTGTGAATCAGGGCACAAGATCTCATGTTCCTCTGCAAGCGTGCTTGGAGAGAGGTTCAAATCAAGGATTGGTGATGAGAAGAGCTCCTCACTATATCCCAGTGTGGGATCACTTCTTTGGCCAGACCCTCTATGTTGGGAGGAAGGATGATCAGGGTGAGGATTATGTTGACCAGACTCTTGGCTAGTGAGAGTGGACTTGGTGGAAGACAGGGTGGTGCTTAACCGACTGGAAGCAGTATCAGCTGAAATCCAACCGACCACCTGTTCGCAGTGGTCTGACCTCGAGAGTGATGTCCTGCGACGCCCTGTAAACTGAGACATGAAGCTAGGTATGGTGGATGTCTTTCTTTCTTGTGCTCTGGCACCAGGCACAGTTTCTACGCGTCCTGACCCGCGCCATGAACTATCAGGATCACGTCCACTTCCCCGTCCCTTTTTACCCGCCTTCTTCATATTAAATGGAATATATGCCGGTAATCTGCGGCTAGGCACACGAAACAGAATGTGACGCTAATCTGCGGCTAGGCACACTAAACAATATGTGACGCTAATCTGCGGCTAGGCACACTAAACAATATGTGACGTTAATCTGCGGCTAGGCACACTAAACAATATGTGACGCTAATCTGCGGCTAGGCACACGAAACAGAATGTGACGCTAATCTGCGGCTAGGCACACGAAACAGAATGTAACGCTAATCTGCGGCTAGGCACAGTGAACGGAATATGTGACGTTAATTTGTGAATTTGCACACTAAACAGAATGTGACAATAATCTATGGCTAGGCACACGTTTAAAATGGCCCTTTTTGTCGCTGCGTTGTAAAATCATTGGCCCTGTGCACCTAACAGAATATGTCAGCTTGTCACTGCACTGTGAAATATTTGTCCCTGTGCACCTAGTACAATGTCACCTTAGAACATGTCCCCCCCCCACAAAAAAATGAAATTCTGCCACCCCCCAAAAAAATTAAATGCTGCCCCCACACACAACAGTCCTAAAAAGGACTTTTGGGTCTTGAAAGAGTTTCAACAATTTTATTCTCCCTACACTGACTTCCTGTGCATCTAGTATTATATGTCACCTTACAAATATCCCCCCCACAAAAAAAAGGAAATTGTGCCCCCCCAAACAAAATATAAATGCTGCCCCCACACACACAACAGTCCTAAAAAGGACTTTTGGGTCTTGAAAGAGTTTCAACAATTTTATTCTCCCTACACTGACTTTCCCTGCCTAAGCGCATCTCTCCCTGGCTAAGAATGAGCCGAACTCGCGCGTCGGGTGCTATACAGCACCCGATCACGGGTTCTGGCCAGCCAATCAGTGTAATGCCAGCAGCCAACATGGCTGCTGGCATTACACTGATGTCAGAGCCTCCCCGCACGTTTATTGGCTGCACAGCAGCTGCGAAACGTGCGGGGAGGAGACCCGAACATGGCGGGCGAGCACATGCGGTACTCGTACGAGTACCGCCATGTGCCGAGCAGAGCGATGCTCGAGCCGAACCGAGCTTCGGCCGAGCATGCTCGCTCATCACTAGTCAGCACCAGAATGGATGGTCAAACTAGCCAGGTCATACACAGACCCCAAGGGAAACAGAACTGTAGTGTACAACAACATAAGGGCAACTGAGTCAGGACTCAGTCTGCCCTTTAAACCCCTCCTCAGGAAGTAGGTAGGAGGAGACTACAGGAAGGAAACACATAAAACAAAGGCCTGCTGCATGCTTAAAGCCTCGCGCCTGCAGATGAAGCATCTAGCTTTGATGCGTCCAACCATGCGTCATTCCGGTGACATCCATGCGGCATGGACGGCCGCTGATGCCAAAGTGTCATTTCGAGCGTTGTCTGAAGCTGTGGATCTGAAACCAAGGTAATCTGTAACAACTGCCTCCCCTGGGTGTGTGTGCCAGGTATGCAGGTTTCTTCTTTTATATATATATATATATACTAGTATAAAAGCCTGTGTACACGAACCCAGAATTCTGTGCATTCGAGCAGCCTCTACTGTGCATGACTTTGTGTTCAGGCAGACTCTACTGTGCATGACTGCATCAGACAAATTGTAAAAGCCTGTGTACACGGGCCCAGCATTCTGTGCATTCGGGCAGCCTCTACTGCGCATGATTGCGTCGGACAAACATACATCTGGCGTTTTCTATTATAGGATGTATATATATATATATATATATATATATATATATATATATATATATATATATATATATATATATACACACACACACACACACACATACACATATACACAGACCAGATCGTCAGTGGCACTCTAAAATAATAAAAATTGGAGCAAATAGGTCTACATCCCATACAGTAAATATGAAGGTCCTTTGAGGGACTAAAAACATTTGGTGAAGATTTGAAGCACTGCTATTAAACACAACATCACTGAAGATTCCTGAGTGCAGTCTCTTCTTCACAGCCCAGGTGCTCTGATAAGTCTCTGGTCCACCAATACTACTAATATAATAAAACAGTAAATGAATTGCTTCTATCCCTAGACTTGTTAGTGGTACAAGTCCATTTATAGAAATCCAACACAAGTATAACGGAGAGCGCTAATATGTACTGTATCACAATAACATGTATTACAACCAATAAGCAAATGGCATATACATAAAATCACTGTAATATAAATAAAAAGTCCTTGTGCACTAATATCAAAAAAAATTATATAGCTCCAGAGCTGATACTTATGTGCACAAATAATGTGAAAAATTCCACTGCCAGTGAATGATTTAAAGGCTCCTTTAACCCTATCAGGGTATATATCTGTCAGTAGTGAATTAACGCTCAAGTCCTCACTGGGCCTTATGTTATAATCTCTGCCTCTCCCCACAACAGGTTTTTGACCCTTATCTCCATACAAAGATGTTGATTAGTCTGTATGACTTGAGTATTCTAAAGGTATAGATAGTTGGAACACCGGTTCTTATAGTGTATAATTAACCCCGATACTTTATTGGTAACCTTTTATACAATGCTACCTCTGGGTCCTTGCTGTTATCCACTTTCTGCTCTGTTGAATTGCGGGCAGAGGAGTCACGCCGTCTCTCAATTGACTTCCCGTCTTTGTTGTGTAATTTCACTCACAGTAATCACTGTAGTTGCTGAATAAGCCTTTATTTTGCCTTAAATCTTCTTTCAATTCACCGATCAGGTTCAGAATAAAATGAAGTGAATGAAATGAGACAGAGTGAATGAAATGTGACCCTGCTGAGTCTCTATGCAGAATTTTTCACACACACACATACTTACAGAGTACGAGTGTGCCTGAATCAGGTAAGTTAGCCTTGCTCTAGTTACCCCTTGGTTACTGGGTGATTCCAAGGACATCCCCTAGTTCAAGCTTAGTGTTTATAGTTGTTTTAACAAGAGGATTAAAGAGGTTGTGGTGGGGAGGCATATGCTCCTGAGGGGAAGCTCCAAGATGGAGTCACAACAGGTCTGCAAGGAACGAGAACTGTCCTTGACTTAGGTCTATCACCCTATTAATTGGAGACACTTATTCCTAGGGAAACATTTTCACTTTAAACCAATGTTTCTCAAATAGGGTGCCGTGGCACTTTTGTGTGCCACAAACATTCACTTAGGGTGTCCCATTGTATCTATAAGACTTTGACAAAAATGTGAATGTAGACTTATAACTGTATATTTAAGAATATTACTATGCACAATATGTTTATTTTAGTTGTGAGGTCTAAAAATAACTATGTTTATGCATTTATAACCTTCATTACACTCTTGACAAATGAGATAAAATGATAGGGGTGCCCCGAAAATGTCAGACCTCATGTTAGGTGTGCATTGAGCAAAAAAAGCTTGCGAAACACTGCTTAAAACAAAAGTGAGTTTGGAGAAATAATTAATTGTTACCTACTGTGCAACCATACTCCAAATTTACTCCTATGATACTGTTATACATTAATTAGAGAAATTATATGTACATGGGGGCTAATGTACGTAGAGGATCTGAAGCAATTCTGGGGGAAACTGTTTACACCAAAGAGGACTAACAGAATCTCCCTATTTAACCCGTTGAGTGCCAGATGGGTGTGCATCGCATTGTTCAGACATATGTTATGCACCTCTATGGCACTCAAAGAGTTAAAGGGATAGTGATTAGTGTTGAGCGAGCATGCTCGGCCGATGCTCGGATCGGCTCGAGCATCGCTCTGCTCGGCACATGGCGGTACTCGTACGAGTACCGCCATGTGCTCGCCCGCCATGTTCGGGTGGCAGAGATCTGTGCCGAAGGAGGCACAGATCTTACAGACGCTCCGCTGGACCACCAGGGACTGGAGGTAGGGGACATGTGGAGATGGAAGGGGGCATTGCGGAGATGAAGGGGGCATTGCGGAGATGAAGGGGGACATTGTGGAAGGGGGACATTGTGGAAGGGGGGCATTGCAGAGATGAAGGGGCATTGCGGAGATGAAGGGGGACATTGTGGAAGGGGGACATTGTGGAAGGGGGGCATTGCGGAGATGAAGGGGGCATTGCGGAGATGAAGGGGGACATTGTGGAAGGGGGACATTGTGGAAGGGGGACATTGTGGAAGGGGGGCATTGCGGAGATGAAGGGGGCATTGCGGAGATGAAGGGGGCATTGCGGAGATGAAGGGGGACATTGTGGAAGGGGGACATTGTGGAAGGGGGGCATTGTGGAGATGAAGGGGGGCATTGACCAGGCACCCTCCCCTCATCAGAGCAGGGGGTGCCTGGTGTAATGCTCGAGTCCTCCCATTCAATTCAATGGGGCTCGGGTGCTCGGCCGAGCACTCGAGCCTCCGGGGGTGCTCGGTCAGAGCACCCGAACCCCCGAGCATCGGGGTGCTCGCTCAACACTAATAGTGATACTTTGTTTTATCTTTATTTTATTTTGTAGGTATTAAAAAAACATGAAGAACGATATAAGTCTTATCTCTCAAACCTTTATGGTTTGTGAGATATTCACAAGCAAAGTTACCCCTCCCGCCCCTTTTACCTAGTGTAAGCCATCTCTTCTCAGATGTGGAATCCAGTCCATAGACCAGACACATAACAGCAGGAGACAATCTTATTCCTATGAGAACAATGAAAGCCCTTTCCCCCTTGACAAGTTTTTCAGGTTTTTCCCTTATCTTAATTGAAGATTTTCCCTCTCTGCAGTCTACCTGGGAACCTCCCTTCTGATCTGGCTGAGCAGTGTTACATCAGTAAAAGGGGCGGCAGGGGGATACTTTATCATTCAATTACTCTTGAACTACAACTCTGACAGAATTGAAATAACACTCTCCAAAGTCCAAATACTATGAAGATTAATTGGAGCTGCTTTTATTATGAAACATTACTATCCCTTTAATGGTTCGCAAAGCAAAGCTTTGAAGTACTGTCTGGCATTCAGTGGGTTAAAACGCCATTTAAATTCATGGGAATTTAGAAAGTTTGCATGTGTTACCTATACAACATTAACATTTTGAGTGTCAGAGCAGGGCACAATGCATTGCAAAAGCAATGTGTTGAGCAGCCCTCTCTCAAAGGGTTAAACAAAAATGAACCTTACGTTACACGTACAGTGAGGAAAATGTTCAAGTATGAATGCACAACAGCAGGTGCTGGAATATTGTTCTAACCCTACATCTGCCTAATGTCAATTAACTAAGTAACTTACAACAAGCAATGTCCCCTTAAAGGGATAGTAACGTTTCACAATAAAAGCAGCTCCATTTAATCATCATAGTATTTGGGCCTTGGAGAGTGTTATTTCAGTACTGTCAGAGTTGTAGTACAAGAGTGATTAATGATAAATGATCCCACTCCCTCCCCTTTTACTGATGTAATACTGCTCACTTCAGAGCAGCAAGACTGTCCGCTCCCAGGACCAGATTCCACATCTGAAGGGAGGTGGCTAACACTAGGTAAAAGGGGCAGGAGGGGGGATACTTCAATTCATTCAATTACTAATGAACTACAACTCTGACAGAATTGAAATAACACTCACCATGGCCCAAATACTATGAAGATTAATTGGAGCTGCTTTTATTGTGAAACATTACTATCCCTCTAAAGCTGCTTGTGCTAAGAGGATTGCAATGGGACAGCCTTATGGTGTTTTAGGCCTTTCATTTGCTCTATACCCTATTTAACACCGTGTATTAAATAAGGCAGAGAGCAAATGATGTAACATTACGCCATTATGCTAAACGTGCTAAGGGGCAGACGTAAGGTACTTGCTGGAATTAAATTCTTAGTGACAGTGCAGTGTATGCGCAGGTATGCACTACAGCAATCATATTCACTAATGCCAGTAGAGTCGTCCATTCGTCCATTCATTCCTAGTCTGAATTTCTAGCCCCAAGTATCCCCTCGGTAATCCTTCTAAACTGAAGTACAAGTGCACATTTAAAACAGCACATTTTTGCGGATCAAGTATCTAACGCAATGCCAAGAATCTGAAACACAGAAAATCAGAGCAATTCCGACAGAGCAATAATAATCCAAACAAAGCCCCCGTCTGTTCTATATTAAGAAACGTGTGCAGCAATGGTCTCCTCCGCTAACCTAAATATAACAATAAAATGAATGTATTCCATATGTAGCGTTTAAGAGGTCTGCAGCTGTCAGGCCACAAAAAGGATTAGTGTAAATGTAGATATGTGATAGAAGGGATGGATCATTATGTCTTGTGATATTTACACGTATCAGATGGTGTTGTGTGACTTTTACTTGTGTTATTAACCATTTGAGTGTCCTGATGCTGCTGATGGAGGAAGAAGTCAGTAGCAGCACCAGTGGTAAAGGGTGCCCACATACCCCTGACCATCCCCAACCAATCCCACTGTTTTGTTTTCCAGTTGTCAATGGGATCATTGTTTCTGCCTAGAACATAGCTATCCTGCATATATGCTGTAGCCATCTCACATACAGTGGGACCACTCCTGGGAGCTACATGGGGTTCCTATATATCAGTTACCAACCCATACTCTATGAGTGCAAGTGCAATAGAGATCTGCTACTTCCACTGCAAATGTTAGCTTGACTCCCCTGAGTCAATTGACGTGCCTTGTGATAACCATGTGATAACCATGATGAGTTCATAAATATGTTAGGATCAGTCCCGGACTGGCCATTGGGCATACCGAGCATTTGCCCGGTGGGCCGGTCCGGCAACCCAGGCTCTGTAGTAACACAGAGCACTGGGAGATGACATCATCTCCCAGCGCTCTGCATTACTGAGAACCGCGAGTGGGAGCTTCAGCTCTGTGTCGAAGGAGGCACAGATCACTCTTAAGGGAAGGCCACTAGACCACCAGGGACTTGAGGTAGGGGATCAAGGGGCATTGTGGAGATGAAGGGGCTTTATGGAGCATTGATGAAGGGGCAATGTGGAGATGAAGGGGAATTGTGGAAGGGGCAGTGTGGAGATGAAGGGGCAATGTGGAGATGAAGGAGGCATTGTGGAGATGAAGGGGCAATGTGGAGATGAAGGGGCATTGTGGAAGGGGCAATGTGGAGATGAAGGGGGCATTGTGGAAGGGGCAATGTAGAGATGAAGGGGGCATTGTGGAGATGAAGGGGACATTGTGGAAGGGGCAATGTGGAGATGAAGGGGGCATTGTGGAAGGGGAAATGTAAAGATGAAGGGGGCATTGTGGAGATGAAGGGGACATTGTGGAAGGGGCAATGTGGAGATGAAGGGGGCATTGTGGAAGGGGCATTGTGGAGATGAAGGGGGCATTGTGGAAGGGGCAATGTGGAGATGAAGGGGCAATGTGGAAGGGGCATTGTTGAGATGAAGGGGGCATTGTGGAAGGGGCATTGTTGAGATGAAGGGGCAATGTGGAGATGAAGGGGCAATGTGGAGATGAAGGGAGCATTGTGGAAGGGGCATTGTGGAGATGAAGGGGGCATTGTGGAAGGGGCATTGTGGAGATGAAGGGGGCATTGTGAAGATGAAGGGAACATTGTGGAAGGGGCATTGTGGAGATGAAGGTGACATTGTGGAAGGGGCAATGTGGAGATGAAGGGGGCATTGTGGAATGGGCTTTTGGGGAAGGGGCATTGTGGAAGGGGCAATGTGGAGATGAAGGGACAATGTAGAGATGAAGGGGCAATGTGGAGATGAAGGGGGCATTGTGGAAGGGGCAATGTGGAGATGAAGGGGCATTGTGGAAGGGGCAATGTGGAGATGAAGGGGGCATTGTGGAAGGGGCATTGTGTAGGTGGACAGAGTGGGCAATGTGGAGGTGGGGAGGAGGATGGGATGGGCAGTGTGGAGGTGGGCAGAGTGTGGAGGTGAATATGTGGGGGGGGGGCAGGGGATTGTGACAAAGTCGGGGGGGCAGGGGATTGTGTCTGGGTCGGAGGGGGATGGGGACATCAAAATGCACCTTTGCCTGTGTATACATAAATCCTTGCACTGGCCCTGTGTCCAGGGCCGGTCTAGACATTAAAAAAAAAAAAAAAAAACGGCCGCCGCCACCACCCCGCCAATGGGCTGCTCAAAAAATAAAAATGGGCTGCTCAGCCTTAAATGCCCGGGCCTATTTTTTGTCCCAGTCCAGGCCTGGTTAGGATGTTCTTGTTGATGCTGCTGCTTATACTGCTGCTGGCACTAACTTTCTCTCTCTCCATCTTATTTTCCAAACGTAACCCACCACTCAATCTATAAGCATATCTTTATATTGTTTCATTGAATCCGATTCCTCAGACAGAAGTTGCTGAATGTTTCACCTTGGCACAAATTGATCAGAAATTCTGAAACGTAATCTTTAAAGCTGGGGTCCAGCAAAGTAGAAAGAATGTACTTCTCATTGCTTTTAATTGACACTATGCAATGATGCTGTTCAAAGTATGCTGGCCTGTATTTCACTAGCTGGTGCATGTCTGTGTTGTCATTATTATATGATTTCTCAGCCGTGTTCCTCAGTTTTTTTCTGCAGTAAATTTATCAGTGGGAGAATCTCGCTAATTCCTGCCCTTACACGACTAACCAGCAAGGCTGTCATTGCCCTCACTTTACATCATTTACTTGCTGATGGCCTTATTCAGCTAGTACAAATACTCTAGCATGTACAATATGGAATTCCACCTGGTAGGGACCTCCAGTTTCATAGTCTCTTGTTTGGAATATATTGCAATATAGGAGCAGCTAAAATGGTCACAGATTTTGTTGGAGATATCCTGCATATCTCCGAGGGTTTTGGATTCTGAGAGGAATCTAGTGACAACTAAATTTAGGACATGGGCAAAGTACACTACATGCACCATTTCACCTTTTCTCAAGAAAGCTATTATGTTAGAGGCATTATCAGAAGAAACGAAACCAGCTTTCAGGGAGCCTGGTACGAGCCATTTCTCTATCACTTACTCCAGTTTATTTATTAAATCTATGGCTTTGTGGGATTGTCTCTCAAAACGCTACATGCTCAAATGTTGTGCCAATGGCATGGGTTATCCTGCTGCTGTCCTTTAATAACACTGCCAAAATCAGTGGCAAGATTACTGGCTGTCACCTGATGCCATAAGCTAATTTTGTCCACTGATGGGATGGAAACCCAGTAATCAGTTACAGTCTTATAGTCTGTACTCTTCCCAACTGTCAATATATCTGGTGTCAGGTACATTTTCTTTCCATATGAGGTTTCCAGTCCTCTGCACATCACACTAACCACCTGCTTGTACAATTGTGACACAGCCGTACTTGAAAAATAGCTGCAGCCTATGGTTGTGCTTCAGGTGGGATCTCAGTGAGGTGGTGCCTAGGTGTTAGTCTACTTTCCCCCTGCTCACATGCGGTTTACACAGGCAACAGATATCAACATGTTTAGCTTTTGGATCTGAATGAAGTATTTCTATACTATAGAATTCATAGACTAAGGGGTTCCTGATGGGCTACTACTACTACTATTGGGGATAAATGTTGCTGCAATTGTACTCACAGTAGGTGTCAGTGGTGCTGCACTCCCAACAGCAGCAGAGGCAATTATCATAGCTAGGGTTAGACCAGATGTTGATGACCTGTGTTGTTGGTGGTTACTCAACACTAGTGCATGTGACTGAGTCAGGGTTGGAGATGGAAGCAGCAATGATACTGATGATGACTGAAAGGATGATTGTGTATTTTTGCATCTTTACTTCCCCAGAGTCAGAGTTTCCAGCTGTTTTTTCAAAGAGTTTATAAGCAGGCACAGGGCTCCTTTTTTAGTGGTAGAACAATGAGCTTTTGCCTTTCAGCTAATTTTCTGGCCACGTCACCATCTCAACCACTCTCAACTTCACCTGTATCTGAAGAAGAGGAGGATGCTGGAGGGATATATTCTAGATAAACATCATCAGCAACAATAATTAGGGCATACTCAGCATCGCCTGACACTTCTTCCCACTACTTTTATATTTCTCTAGGGTTTTTGAAGTCTCAAACAATTTACTTTTATTTTTTCCCCTTAGAGGGATTTCCACAACATTCATTGGTGCTTCTTACCTCCATGATTGCTGGAGAAGTAGATTACATAGGAAGGAAGAGCCCTATATTTTTACGTCCCTGACAGCTGTCTATGCTCATTCTAAAGCTGAAGAAAGAAGAGAAGTGAACATTGGTTCTGTTGTAGTTAAATGACCACAATAAGGACTGATGAAGTATTTATTGGTGGAAGAATTACTGTTGACATTGAATAGCTTGGCTCAAACAGGGGAATTAGAAACTCTACACTCAGGTCCTTTGATATGGCAAAATAGTTTCAGTTAGCAGTAGTAGGCATTTTGCTTTTCTTGCAACTCCATACATGTATTATTAACAAATGCTTAATATTCCAAGAAAAGAAACTGATTTAACTTGATCTTAACCACTTATGGTCCAGTGACGTGTCAGGACCATCACTGCTGTTTTTGCCAAAAGGACCAGTGATGGTCCTGACATGTCACAGGAGCGCTGTGAGTAGTAGCAGGGACTGAAATTGACTGCTTCAAGACCGGAGCGGTCACTATCAGTCCCCAGTTCGGCGTGCCGGCACACACATGATCAGCCACATTTGCCGGCAAGTCAAACTTCCTTATGTGGTCCTTAAGGGACAACACACCACGGGACTGCTGGTCCTTAAGGGGTTAAAGGAGAAGTAAAGGATCTGGAGAAGGAATTTTAAACGTGTTAATAATGTTTCAAGATAAATTAAGCTTTGATCAGTTGTCATAGTTTTTCAAAACAGCAGAGTGTTATTCCAATGCTGCATGGTGTCTAGTTTATGTGTAATTAGTTATAACGTGTCCCCTCCCACCCCTTTTACATAGTAACGCCACCTACCCTCATATCTGGAATCTGGTCGTCGAACCAGACAGATCTCGGCAAAGGACAATCTTCTGACTGTCAGTATAAGGAAAACCCTACCCCACTAGACAAAGAAGGGCAGGTTTTTCCTTATGATGACAGAAGATTGTCCCTCTTCACAATCCATCTAGGGTTGCCACCTTTTCTTCCAAAAAATACCGGCCATGGCATTCTCTCCATAGACTTACCATTGGACAGAAGCCAATTTTTTACCTGCTGGTAAAATACCGGCTGGGTGGCAACCCTAAACCCTAAATCTGAACCGGCTGAGGAGAGGCAGAGTTACGTATGTAAAAGGTGCGGGAGAGGGACACTTTATTACACAATTCCACATAAACTAGACAGCTTACAGCACTGCAATAACTCCCTGCATTGTTGAAAAACTAAGAAGAATGATCAAAGTTTTGAAACATTACCATCCATATAAATAATTTTTCCATTAAAGGGGTAAATAAATATAATACGTGCAGGAGTATCGGGTTTGTACTGGTGGATTTGTTCAGCATGGTGGGAGTACCCATCACAAGAAGACAGATGACTACATTGCCTAATGGAATACTTGGCTCTGAGCAATATGAAATTCATGAAATAAAATGCAAAAAG
The DNA here is from genome assembly GCA_037306005.1 of Rhinophrynus dorsalis. Lineage (NCBI taxonomy): Eukaryota > Metazoa > Chordata > Amphibia > Anura > Rhinophrynidae > Rhinophrynus > Rhinophrynus dorsalis. The sequence goes on from CM074723.1 coordinate 466,378,800, forward strand.
TTTAAAGTTTTGACAAATCTCAAAGTTGTTATTGTGTATTTATTATTATTTTATTATTAATATTATTATTAGCCTATATTTATATAGTGATAATAAACAGTACAATGGAACATAAAAATCAAAATGCAGTGTCCCAGTCAAGTAGTGGGTCGGATCTGGACAAAGACTAACATGAATGATGAGGTTGTGATGTGGTTGTAGGTGTGAGGGTGATTGTAGGAGGGAACAGGAGTGAGTAGAGGTTGGACAGGCTATTGCTCTGGCCTTGCTCATAGTGGTTATAGGGGCAGCTGGTAGGCTTCTCTGAATATGTGAGTTTTCTGTGAGAGCCTCAAGATCTGAAGGCTGAGGATGAGTCTGATGTGGAGGAGGGAGGGAATTCCATAGCTCAGGTGCAGCACGGGAGAAGTCCTGTAGGCGGGAATGGGAGCATGTAATAAGAGCTGTAGAGAGAATAAGATCCTGTGCAGAGTGAAGATGGAGAGTGGGAGTGTATTTGGAGCCAAGAGTTGAAATTAAGAAGCGTGAGTGTTAGTAAGGACTCTGTAAGGTAGCACCAGTATTTTGAATCTATTTCTAAAAATTATATATATACTAGTGTAAAAGCCCGTGTACATGGGCCAAGGTCCGAGTGATGTTTGAGTGCCAGAGGGGTACGCAACACATTGCAAAGCACTCAAAGGGTTAAAAGGCTGGTCCTGCTCTGCGTCCTGCCGCCGACGCAGTCATGCACTGTAGAGACTGCTTGAAAGCACAGAATGTTCCCAGCACAGAACTCCCAGCATTCCTACACCTCCCAGCATTCCGTGCTCCCAGCTCAGAACTCCCAGCATTCCATGCTCCCAGCATTCCGTTCTTCTGTGCATTCTGCAGTCTCTACTGCGCATGACGGCTTCTGACAAACATCCTAGCGAACTATATATATATATATATATATATATGTGTGTGTGTGTGTGCTTGAGTGCCTATGTTTTGGTGTGTATGTGTGCATATATATGTCAGTATGCTTTTGTATGTTTGTTTATGTCACACACACGTGTGTGTGTATGTATGTGTGAGACAGATTTGTTCTAAATCCACTGAAAATGAAACACCTCCATGTCTGACATGTCGATCCACTAACCAAAACTGCAAAGTTTTGCTCATCTAACAATCTAACAGAGAGTGTGATAGTCACTGTACTACAGCTGGAGAGCTATAATGGAAACAATGCTTTTATATAAATTGCATTTATATGAATATTTACTTCATGTGAGGTTTAAAATAGATTAAAATGGTTCGCATGCAGAAGTCAGGATAAATATCTGCTTTCAGCAAATAAAAAGGCACATTTGTTTAATTTCATATTGAATATTGATTACCATTAATACTGCATTGTGATGTTTACAGGCCATTAAATTCCGTGTGGTGTCTTGGAACGTGGTGAACAGAATGTATGTGAAGCATCTGGAGAAAAGCTGCCTACGTTAAGATTCTGTCAGGAAAAAAGATCACCGTATTACTCAGGGTACAAGATCAATAGAATGTATCAGCTGAAGTAAAATGACCTAATAGTCTAATGATGTTTCCTTGCCTCTAGAGTTCTTCACTGCCTTTGATTTCCCAGTTTAACTGTCACAACATAACAGGAATGTAAAAAAAAAACTTTAAAGTTATTGACAAAGGAAATTTCAGTCAAATAGTTTACTTTCATCATCCAAGTACAGAAACAGTGATCTTTGTTTTACTGATGAGATCCTGCTGGGAAATAAAGATATTTTTATCAAATATATTCAGGGCAAGCCCAAGGCATCTTACTGCCAAGGTGGGCTATAAATTTAATGCTATCTCCATCACCCGCACCTCTCCTATGGCTCTACCAATGACTCCAGTAAGTGCTTTGGACTCCAAAACATCTTATTGTGATTGTGCATAATAATACCGCAATTTCAATATTATGTACGGTCTAATTAGAACTGAGAATACAACCATTTGTTGGTGATAGACGCAGGAAGGCACAGCCCCTCATGGACTTCCTTACTGTGTAGCCACCACTCATCTCTCATGACATCAGGTTGTGACAACACACGCAAATAGAAGAGGGTTGCCGATTAGTGAAGGAAGCAGTCCCATTTCATACAATGATGACTTGGGTAAAAAACAGACAGTCCCATAGGCAGTTGCCCCTTTGGCTAACCTGCCAGGGACACCTCATTGCATTTCAGCACCAAAAGCAGTCACTTTAGTGGCCTACATGGTTGGGCCAGTCCTACCTAGATTTAAGCATTGATAGTCAATGATCAGATCTTCATCTGTTGGGGACAACAACTCCCATTATCCCAACCAACCTTTGGGGATGATAGGAGTTGTAGTCCATAATGACTGGAGGTCTAAATGTTGACTAGCACTGGATTAAAGGAATACTAACAGCGTCTAATAATATACTCCCCTTACCTTAATATTTGCAGAAAATGCTAATGTCCATCGTAAATGAATTCTGTGTGGACTGGCTCCTCAGAAATAAACTTTATTTAAAATGGATATCGTGTCCATGGAGGCAGGCCTGATTCTTTTATAGGACCCCAAACTCCTCCCATTGAAGGCACCTTTGTCAGGAAGGTAGTGTTCAGTGGAAGGAGTTCAAGGTCCTATATTTTCACAGCAAAGAATCAGGTCTGCCTCCATGGACATGACATTGAGCATGTGGCTACCAATGGGACAAGGCTGGGCAGTCAAAGCATGTGTGGTTCTGTGACTACTAGTGGGACAAGGCTGGGCAGACAGAGCATGTGTGGTTCTGTGGCTACTAGTGGGACAAGGCTGGGGAAGAAGACAGAGCATGTGTGGTTCTGTGACTACTAGTGGGACAAGGCTGGGGAAGAAGACAGAGCATGTGTGGTTCTGTGACTACTAGTGGGACAAGGCTGGGGAAGCAGATAGAGCATGTGTGGTTCTGTGACTACTAGTGGGACAAGGCTGGGGAAGCAGATAGAGCATGTGCGGTTCTGTGACTACTAGTGGGACAAGGCTGGGGAAGCAGATAGAGCATGTGTGGTTCTGTGACTACTAGTGGGACAAGGCTGGAGAAGCAGATAGAGCATATGTGGTTCTGTGACTACTAGTGGGACAAGGCTGGGGAAGCAGATAGAGCATGTGTGGTTCTGTGACTACTAGTGGGACAAGGCTGGGGAAGCAGACAGAGCATATGTGGTTCTGTGACTACTAGTGGGACAAGGCTGGGGAAGCAGATAGAGCATGTGTGGTTCTGTGACTACTAGTGGGACAAGGCTGGGGAAGCAGACAGAGCATATGTGGTTCTGTGACTACTAGTGGGACAAGGCTGGGGAAGCAGATAGAGCATGTGTGGTTCTGTGACTACTAGTGGGACAAGGCTGGGGAAGCAGATAGAGCATGTGTGGTTCTGTGACTACTAGTGGGACAAGGCTGGGGAAGCAGATAGAGCATGTGTGGTTCTGTGACTACTAGTGGGACAAGGCTGGGGAAGCAGATAGAGCATGTGTGGTTCTGTGACTACTAGTGGGACAAGGCTGGGGAAGCAGACAGAGCATGTGTGGTTCTGTGACTACTAGTGGGACAAGGCTGGGGAAGAAGACAGAGCATGTGTGGTTCTGTGACTACTAGTGGGACAAGGCTGGGGAAGCAGACAGAGCATGTGTGGTTCTGTGGCTACCAGTGGGACAAGGCTGGAGAAGCAGACAGAGCATATGTGGTTCTGTGACTACCAGTGGGACAAGGCTGGGGAAGCAGACAGAGCATGTGTGGTTCTGTGACTACTAGTGGGACAAGGCTGGGGAAGAAGACAGAGCATGTGTGGTTCTGTGACTACTAGTGGGATAAGGCTGGGGAAGCAGATAGAGCATGTGCGGTTCTGTGACTACTACTGTGACAAGGCTGGGGAAGCAGATAGAGCATTTGTGGTTCTGTGGCTACCAGTGGAAATTTTCAATGTTTTCACCTCTCCAGGCAGTTATAAAGTTAATATTACAATCACATGCATTGCATGTCATGTGTTACCATCTCGTCAAATTTCATTTGGCATTAGTTCTTAGAATTTCAGGTTATTATAATGTATTGAGACTCATTCCCTATTTGTTTATCTCAATTATCACATATATTGCCCTTATCATTTATTAAGAGCTTGCAAAACAAACATGGGTCAAATATTCATACAAATATGCCCTCTTGTCATTAGAAAAAGCATCGGCTTTGTGGTGACGACACTACACCGAAGGGGCATGGCTTACAGCACTGAAGCAGAGGTATTTTGTCTGTCTGCACAACTTGTACGGTCCCGGGACCAGATTTCACTTCTGAGAAACAGAGAGGTGATGTAGTAAAAAGGGGCGGGAGGGGAGAAATAACACTACAGATTTCTAAAAAAACTATAGAGGTTAAAGAAGAGAGACATGGATCGTTCAGTTCAGATTTTTAAGGTTAATATTTTCAAGTTAAGTGAAATTGAAGCAATACTATCCCTTTAAGGAGAGGTTTCAGTAGAGGTTTGTTTGAAGAGCAATAAAAGGGGAGATTCACTGAGTAGTGATAAAGAGGTGATAAAGTTGAGATGACTTCTCCAGTGATATCACTTCTCCAGTTCCTATGCTATTCTATGGAGCCAATGCATAAGATTTCTCCAGCGTTGGAGATCTTAGTGAATAGGCTGTATAGAATAACGGAGACGTGATATCACTGGAGAAGCAATCTCCGCTTAATCACTTCTCTATCACGCTTTAGTGCATAACCCAAAAAGGGTTTGAACAAATATGCAAATATCCCGTGTTGTAACTTTTTATCCTTTTTTATGAATTTTCACATGGAAGATAATTGCCCCATTGCATGTTCAGGTTATAATTTTATACTGTTTAATCTACTGTATTTTGTCAGATGACAATTTCTGCTTTTAACAGAGGGCTATGTATGTTAGTATTTGGGTTAATATTTATTTTGTTCTTCTTGATCCAAGAAGAAATATGATTGCCGTTTGGAACCAAGAAGGAATTTTTCCCTCAATTCAAAGCAGAATCTGAAATTGTTGTAATGAGCCTTCTTTTGGATCAACGACGGTAAACAGGAATAGAAAAAGGGTTGAACTTGATGAACGCAAGTCTTTTTTCAACCTAAACTACTATGTAACCCTTTGAGTGCCAGAGGTGTACTCAACGCATTTAGTTGCCTTCCTCTCTGGCACTCAAAGGGTTAATCCCACTGCTGTTCAACAAGTCTCCAACACACGGCTTCACAATCTACTGGAAAGGTCTCTAGCATCCAAGGGAAATGGAAAACATCTTTCTTGTTAGCGCCTTCACTAAAATCATCTACTTTTGGTTGATAGATTGGTAAGAGTAAACCATGAAATAACTAGAAGAGGAAATAAGTCAAAATACACCCATTAACCTTGTCTACATGCCGACAGTCCATGATGGATGTCATCCTGACTGCCACAATGCAGGAGCTGTAATTTGCTTGGTCTAATAGGGGGATTGTCTGGACCATGCACATGATAGAATAATGAATTCTGCAGGAAAAACAATCAAGTCTTAGTACTAATTGGCCACTTTCATATCAAAACTCCAACACAAGGCTAAAGAAAAACTGAACCTGTTTTTGTTTTGTTGTAATTATCGTTATTATTTCATTAGGAGTATGGGAGGTTTAGTAGTCAAATCATTACGTAAACAAACGTTTTGTTTTATTAAGAACTACACTTGAGTCCATGTATAAGAACCAAAAAAGTGTAATGAAGTGCAATGTTTTTTGAAGTGTGTATATGAAGTGCTGTTTATTTAAATTCATAAACTTGATGCTGAAATTGTGTTACTGGAATGTTTTTTGTAATAATTTTTGTGACTTAGGATGAGTAATAAATATAGATGATGAGTGGGCTCTTTGCCATTCTGGCCTCTGGACAAGGGACAATTCTTAAGACTTTGGGAACGCTACCAGCCATACACATTGTTCCTTATTTGTACAAATTTCACTCACCGAGTACCTTTCAGGTGGTATGTCCGGAGCACTCCCCACAGCCTCGGTCAAAGACTCCAACAGACAAGATGACACAAGAGGGGAGTGCTTCCACGGACCCACCGATCATCAAACAGTCAAAAGACTCCAGCTTGTATCTGTGAAAAATTATCTTTATTATACCAAAGTTATAAACATAAGACTAAGTCTTATCAAGTTGACAAACTCTAGAGAACAGCAATATACTGGTACACGTTAGTCGCCTAACGCGTTTCATGCTATTTGCACTTATTCATAGGACTAACTTATCGTGCACCTAAATCACACACAAGTAGTGGTTACAAATATTTCCTCAATTCAGTGGTTTCATTGAATTGAGGCAATGTTTATAGCCACTAATTTAGTCCTATGAATAAGTGCAATTAGTGTGAAACGCGTTAGGTGGCTAACATATACCAGTATATTGCTGTTCTCTAGAGTTTGTCAATAAGCCAGTGAGATGGCTCAGTTGGTTAATGTACCAGCTGTAGAATCAGTTCAAGCTGCATAGTCGCAGGTTCTAGTCCCGGTAAGTTCAGCTCAGCCTTTCACCCTTCTGAGGTAGATAAAATGAGTCCATTACATACTTGAAAATGAGAGACAATCTCAGTGTATTCTTTCTGGTAAAATACTAAAACAAAAAAATGTAATATGACTTAGTCTTATGTTTTTAACTTTTGTATAATAAAGAGCATTTTTCACCGATACAAGTTGGTGTCTTTTAGCTGTTCGATGTCCGGTGGGTCAGTGGAAGCATTCCCCTCCTGTGTCTTTTCCTCTGGACAAGGGAAAACATTTTTGCAACAAATGAGTTACAAGAGGGGAGATTCACACAGCAGTGATAAAGAAGTGATAAAGTGGAGGTGACTTCTCCAGTGATATCACTTCTCCAGTTCCTATGTTATTCTGTGGATCTTATACACTAAGATCTCCAAAGTTGAAGAAATCTTAGTGCATAGGCTCCACAGAAAAACACAGGACCTGGAGAAATGATAAACCCGGGAAATCATCTCCACATTATCACCTCTTTATCATTGCTTAGTGAATCTCCCCCAAGGAACGGCAGTATGCTAGGTCCAAGGACAACTATCGTTGGTATCAGTCATTCTCGCTTGTTCTATGTGGGTAAAGTCAACCTATCATTGTAATTCGTTCTAAGAGCATGACCTTTGCAGCAAACCCACCTGGCTGACTTGGTCAGTACTTTAACCCTTTAAGTATCAGTTGGGCACCCCTCTGGCACTCAAGCAGTTAAAGGGTGCATCTACGTTGAACTGCCCAGATGCAAACAATTTTGAATTTAGTAAAATATGATATGCTGGTATATGTTTTACAGTTTGTTTAAAGGGATAGTAACACTTCGTTTTAACTTTATTTTATTTTGTAGGCATTAAAAAAACATGAAGAATGATATAAGTCTTATCTCTCAAACCTTTATGGTTTATGAGATATTCACAAGCAAAGTTCCCCTCCCCGCCCCTTTTACCTAGTGTAAGCCATCTCTTCTCAGATGTGAGTCTGGTTGTATGACAGTACAGATAACAGAAGGGGACAATTTTCTTTGTATGAAAACAATGAAAGCCCTTCCCCCCTTGACAAGTTTTTCAGCTTTTTCCATTATCTTAATTGAAGATTGTCCCTCTCTGCAGTCTACCTGGGCATCTCCCTTCTGATCTGGTTGAACAGGGGGGGGATACTTTGTTTGTGAATATCTCTTAAACCATAAAGGTTTCAGAGATAAGACTTATATCATTCTTCATGTTTTTTTAATGCCTACAAAATAAAATAAAGTTAAAATGAAGTATTACTATCCCTTTAAAGGAGCGGTAAACCTTTTTTTATGAAAACACATATTTTAAAGAGCTTTTCCTGCTGAATGAAACAATGTCACTCACATTGCTGTCAGATGTTTTATTCAAAAATTACAGCAGTTTAAATAATCAAGAAGTGAATTTTCTGTGTTTACTTACTGATAGTTCTAACTGACAGGAAGTGAATTTACTGTGTTTACTTCCTGATAGTTCTGACAGGAAGTGACAGGCAGTTTCTGTCACATTCTGTGGAGAACTGCATGTCTCTGACTTTTCTGACTTTCCTCTCCATTAGAATGAAACAGGAAATCTAATTAGAATTTGACCACTAGAGAGCACTGCTAATGTAAATAAACATGGGTTTAAGCTGTAATAACTCTGGAAATATAAATCTCTCTGCAGTGGGAGTACCCTTATTTTACTCAGTAGGAAAATCCCTACAATATATATATATATTTTCATTTAAAAAAGTTTACTGCTCCTTTAACCCTCTATCACCAAGACAGGGCTCAAATCCAGTAACTATTTGAATTCCAGAGATGTACTCAATGCATTGCAATGTGTTGGATACCTCTCTACCAATCAAAAGGTTAAAATATTATGTATTCATAGACAGCATTTTTTTGGTGAAAAAGTTCTACATTTTTTACAAATAAAAGCTAATATTGACCACTTTTTATTTGGTTCAATAAAAAAATGGTTAAAACTATACAGCTGTAATTGTTTAGAGATTAGAACCCACCCATTTCAGTTCAGTGAAACTCTTCTTTATTGATTTATCTAAATCATGTCTTATGCTGCCACCATCACTTGTACAAACAAAGAGGAGTAAAGTGGTCACTCACACCTGCTTCCAGATGAATAGCAAAAGCACGTTTATAATAGACTAGCAGTATAGGACGGCGTTGCCCGTCTGTTTATTTTTCAACCAATACTTAACCCTTTCAACAGTAGAGGTCTACACAACATATTAGAATGCATTGCGTACCCTTCTGCCACTCAAAGGGTTAAAGTAAGCCTCACTGACACAGAACTGTATATATAATGCTTATGATACACACATGATTGTATGTATCATGTATATTACTGTATACACAGTGTGTACATTAATATACATAATATATAGTCCTGTGTCTACAGTGTGTACATTAATATACATTATATATACACTCGTGTGACTCAGCGTCACAACCCTTTGACTGCAAGACAACTATGCAATGCATTGCCTTGTGTACCCCTCTGTCAGTCAAAGGGTTAAGCATTGCTTAAAAAAAAAGAAGGGCAACGCCGTCCCACACTGCTAGTAAGTGAATATATGATTTACAGCAAGAGCAAAGTAGTTTATGTACACAGACTAATGTATATACACATATACACATACATTAATGTGAGTGTTATTGCTGTGGAGCAATGTTATACACTTCTATACACACCACACAGTCTTATCTCCTAAACACAGGGACACCAGGGTGATACACTTCTATACACACCACACAGTCTGATCTCCTAAACACAGGGACACCAGGGTGATACACTTATATACACACCACACAGTTTAATCTCCTAAACACAGGGACATCAGGGTGATACACTTCTATACACACCACACAGTTTAATCTCCTAAACACAGGGACATCAGGGTGATACACTTCTATACACACCACACAGTCTTATCTCCTAAACACAGGGACACCAGGGTGATACACTTACATACACGCCACACAGTCTGATCTCCTAAACACAGGGACACCAAGGTGATACACTTATATACACACCACACAGTCTGATCTCCTAAACACAGGGACACAGGGTGATACACTTATATACACACACCACACAGTCTGATCTCCTAAACACAGGGACACTAGGGTGATACTCTTCTATACACACCACACAGTCTGATCTCCTAAACACAGGGAAACCAGGGTGATACACTTTTATATACACACACCACACAGTCTGATCTCCTCAACACAGGGACACCAGGGTGATACACTTATATACGCACCACACAGTCTGATCTCCTAAACACAGGGACACTAGGGTGATACTCTTCTATACACACCACACAGTCTGATCTCCTAAACACAGGGAAACCAGGGTGATACACTTATATACACACACCACACAGTCTGATCTCCTAAACACAGGGACACTAGGGTGATACTCTTCTATACACACCACACAGTCTGATCTCCTAAACACAGGGACAACAGGGTGGGAAGAGGGACAGAAGGATTTGGGTGTCAATGAGGGATTGTCCATACTAAAGAGGAACACTTGGTAGGTATGGCAGTGTAACTCTTTTGGTGCCTGAGGGGTACCCAATGCATTGCTTGACAATGCTTTACATATCCCTGTGGAAGTGAAGGGGTTAACTGCTTGATAGTGAAACAGGACTGTATGCAGGGCAATTTTTTGGGAAGTTTTGTGGCAGTGAAAGGGTGAAAATAAATAAAACATGTGTTAGTGTGGAAGATGTACTTTAATCATGTAAGGACCAGCAGGGTATAAAATGCATTGCACAGCTCTCTGGTCCTTAAGTGCTAAGGCCGAAGGGGTAGTGTAAAAGTTGTGAAAGCAAATGTTTGTGAACCACTGCAGTAAATGTAAAGGTTAGAGGCAAACATATTTGCACTGAGGAGGTCCCCGAGCAGGTAGGGTTAAAATGAGAACTGAGCAGACAGAATGTGACAGCATGAACCTGGGACGGCTGAGGGGGAGAGAATGATAGATTACAGGCTGTCACACATTTTACTGGTATAAAGAAGTTTGTGTAAAGACTCACATGCACTGGGTTTCGTTTTGTGGAAGGTAGCTTTTCAGCAGAGGAGACGATTAGGTCAGAGAGCATTCATAGAGAGCAGCACAGCATTTGGAGATAGCTGTGGCATGGGGAGCGGTCAGAAAACACACAAGCATTTGAATTACGTACAGCTGAAGATGCAACTCTCATGATTGATGGCATGTATGTGAAGGAGATGTATGTGGAGGACTGGCTATGTAAATTACCTACGTTTAGCACAGTAGAATATACTGAAGTGATTTGGGGTGGAGTGTGTAAGGGTGTGTTGCGATTAACCGTTTGAGAGCCAGAGGTATGCACAAGGCACTGCAAAGCAATGCATTGTGCACCCTTTTGGCCTCAGATGGTTAATGCAGAGTGCATGAAGAATGCGATGAGCCGTATGGTTAGTGAGAAAATGAACAGTAAGGTTGGCATTGTGTTCAGTAATTCTTTCAGCGTCCCGTGTAGTACTGTGTGCTCCATAACGTGATGAGTGCCAGGGAGGGATGGAAAACATTGCTTTTGGATAGCTCTCTGGCACTCACCATGTTATGGAGCACACAGTACTGCACGGGGAACACCAATAAACATATGGAGGGCAATTGCATTTGCATTCAAAATAGCATAAGGGTAGCCTTTCAGTGCTCCATGAAATAGAACACAAAGAAAGCCTAGGTGGGGAAGACTTGGGACTCAAAAGGCTAAACACCTGAATGTTCAATATTAACTCTTGGAGTGCCAGAGGAGTGTGCAACACATTGCTTTGCAATGAGTTGCATACCCCACTGGCACTCAAAAGGTTAAGTCTGTTCATTGAGTGTCTGCAAGTGGAGCTGAAAGGTACATGTCCTGAGATGGAATGCAGTGAAGCGGCATAAGTGGGATATTAACCCTGGGAGTGCCAGAGAGATAGTGAACACATTGCGTACTTCTGTAGCACTCAAAGGGTTAAACTCCGCATTCCATCTCATCAGAAGTAACTTATAGCTCCACTTACAGACACTCGATGAACAATACTGGATCGTACTGGTATCCATGAGTTGTGTACCTTGTACAGTGGCAGCTTGCTCCCACCCCCTTACCTCGGCCATGTTGCACAGTGTCCCGCAGGTCAGGCTAGTGTATCACACTGACACCATAGTAGACATGTAGTGGAAATGTGCAGACCTGTCCCCTCTTCCATGGTAGGCCAGCTATGTCCTCATGGTTTGTGTTTAGTTGTAAGTGAGTGTGTGAGTGAGGGACATGCAGCATCTACAGCAGGCAGATAGGTGGCTGAAGACAGGCAGGATACAGGTAGCAGAGCTGGTGTGTGTGTATTTGTCTGTGGTGTAGGAGTGAATGGCAGCCATTTTGTTTTTTTCCTCAGTTGTATAGTGGTGGGCGGGCTGGATAGTGGGGGAGGGCCAAGTCCCTGCTTGATTTTCATAGGAGTAGCAGTGGCCTTCGGCCACTGCAAATCCTATGAAAATCACGCTCCCATTGAATCATCCAATGGAAGCAGTAACTCTTTCTTTCTGCCGCCCCTGGGTGTGTTTTGCCAGGCACAAAGTCTTCTTTTATATATATAGATTTGGGGATATATGCACATAAGTAATATTTTTTTTTACAAATACTGGCTCAGAGTACAGGATTTTTAAACAATTATTTGTAGACAATAATGTCCCTTTATGGACCAGTGTGGTATTCTGAAAGGGTTAATGAATCCAAGTGAACCAATTCTGGGGCAAAATAACTGCCCCACAGGGATCAGAAAAAATGCCCCACTGATTCAAATGGGAAGTTTAACCCTTTGACTGCAAGGTAATGCGTTGAAAACCTACTGCATTTGAGATTAACCCTCTGAGTGTCAGAGCGATATCCAGCTCATTGCTTTGCAATGCGTTGGATACCCCTCTTGCACTCAAAGGGTTAAAGGATAGATTGTCAGACAGACAGTCTATAGCAGGCATGTCAATCATGTGGCCCCCTTGATAATAAACAGTAGCCCCAGCAGGATTTCTGATTTTAGTTACAGTGTGTCCCTTCAGGTACAAAATCTGATTTAGATCAGTTTCGTTTGCTGCCACATTCTGGAACACTGGCAGAACATCTTTGGCTTTTCAGTTGTCGATTGTTTGGGAATGATGGGAATATTCCATACTTTTGGGATTGGGTTTATCAATCTGTTGAAGAAAATGACTTACCTAGGTGTAACTATCCTTCATACATCAGTCAGTTATGTTGGTTCAAAATGTTCTGTGGTTTATATAATATGAAGTACAATTTTGGGCGCCAGTTCTTAAAAAAAGACATTGTTGAACTGGAAAAGGTGCAGAGACATGCAACAAAACTGATAAAGGGATTGGAGGATCTGAGTTACAAAGAGAGACTAGCCAAACTGGGTTTGTTTACATTAGAGAAGAGACATCTAAGGGGTGATATGATTACCATTTACAAATACGTTCAAGGTCAGTACAAAGAGCTATCCAATGAATTATTTATGCAAAGAGCTGAGCTAAGAACAAGAGCTCATCCATTAAGACTAGAGGAAAGCGCTTTCGACTAAAACAAAGGCAGGGATTATTTACAGCAAGGGGGGTAAAGCTATGGAATTCTTTGCCTCGGAATGTTGTACTTGCACATAATGCAACTGGTTTCAAAAAAACAATGGATGCTTATCTAGCACAGAACAATATTCAAAAGTATGGCAGATGGCTTCAATACAGATAGGATGTTGATCCATGGAAATATCTGACTGCCATTTGGAGTCAGTAAGGAATTTTTTACCCACTTGGGGCTAAATTGGAAATGGCTTCAGAGGGCTTTTTCTTGCCTTCCTCTGGATCATCAGGGGGTGTTTTTGCCCAGGGCTGGACTTGATGGACGCATGTCATTTTTTCAGCCTCATCTACTATGTTCCTATGTTACTATATCTGGATACAGACATTTTAGTATCTTCAGAATGTTTACATGATTCCACAACGGATATGTGTGGGTTTTTTCCTCTATGAGCAATTTCATTCACATTTACAAGCTTATTGTTGATATCTGAATTAAATACAGATATAAAATGCTGATCAGAAAATATAGGCCACAGCAGATACAATCCAACACTTAGGTAAGCTAAACTCCTTACCTAAGTACAGCTTTCTTTTACAAAATTAACCCCTTGAATACTTGTTGGGTGTCCACAGGGATGGTGCAAGGATTTTTGCCACCCTAGGCAAAACCGAATTTTGCTGCCCCTTGTGTCCCACCCCTTTATACCCCGCCTACTTATACCCCACCTCTTTTCTTGCCCCATCAGGTCCAACTTGCCCCCACCAGCTCCACTTTGTCCCTATCAGCTCTAACTTGTCCCCACCAGCTCCACTTTGCCCCACCAGCTCCATCTTGCCCCTCACTAGCTCCACTTTGCCCCCTATCAGCTCCAACTTGCCCCACCAGCTCCACTTTGCTCCCTCAGCTCCAACTTGCCCCCATCAGCCCCAACTTGCCCCCCACTAGCTCCACTTTGCCCCCTATCAGCTCCAACTTGCCCCCCACCAGCTCCAACTTGCCCCCCATCAGCCCCAACTTGCCCCCCATCACAGACCTGTAGCTGCTGGAGCTCCTGCGCGGTCTTCTCTTCAGTAATGCAGCGCGCTCTGCATTACTAAAGAGCCAACGGCGATGAGGGAGCTTAGTAGATACACAGACCTGACTGTGTTGCAGTGCCCGGCAGAGGAGTCCTGCTAGCTGGAACGGCCAGCCCTGGGCGCAGCTCTTCTCTGCTGCATGCCCGTGCCCCCAGTACATGTGCGCCCTAGGCCGGCACCTACCTTGCCTATAGGTGGCGCTGGCCCTGGGTGTCCAGCAATTTGCTCCCCAATGTGCTTGATTTAACAGCCACTTACTCTATAGGTCTAACTCCTCTTTAACTGTTTCCTCAACTTTTTTATTATCTATACAAAATCGTAATGAAAAAAATTATGCTTTCCAGATTCCACCCCCCTTAAGCAATGTGTTGGATCTCTATGGAATTCAAAGGGTTAAAGGCAAAATTAAGCCTGCAGAACATCCAGCTAAGAACTCACTAAACATATGTATGAACAAATACAATCACCATTTTTTCCTGAATTGCTTCTTTCTTCCTAAGTGCCCAATTTCAGCTCAAGAAGGAGCTGTAGGAAATGGATTCAATACAGTACACTCTAGATTTTCTTTTACCAGATTGATAGTGTTTTTAAAGTGCTTCAAGGTCATGAATCCAATATCGAACAATTGTATTGCAAAAACAAATGCTCTGTAACTTTGTTGATGAACAACATTCAACTCAGACAGGGACATGGGTTTTAGAGGCAGGTCACACATGTTATTAGTTATTTATGAAGACCTTTTTAAGTCAATGTAACAAAAGTTTTACTTAAAAACAACTTTGGTCATTTTGAAAGAGATTTCAAAATCCCATATATGTTGTATTAGTCATTCTACATTTCAATAAGTATTTTTTTAATTATTTTGATTCATAGATTATGCAGATTAAGGCATGTCAGACAAGCACTTCCTGTGTTAGCCTGAAGGTACATTCTCCACTCATTATGAAAGTAGAAATCCAATAATGCAGACAGACTGACAATAGCCCCAAATACCAGTGGTTGCACATTAGGAAATGCACTAGAACATGCCCTAGAGTGCAAGGATTTTAATGCCAAGATATTTTTTTTTCCTAAGCAGCCAGAGGTCCTGAGATCTGTAGGTAAGAGTGTCCAAGTTATGCAGCTCACATCATAAAGTGGTCAGAGCTTGACTAGGGTGGGGAGGTGGGATTTACCTTTAAACTGGGGACTAAGAAGAGTGGCCATAACTGGCAGTAAAGTGGGTGGACTTACAGGGAACTGAATGAGAACTGAGAATCCACCTCTGTCACTGGATACCCAGTAGTGCCTCTACCCTCGGGCGTCTTTAATCCCTTGATGACCAAAGTGGTGTACAATGAATTGCTTTTAGTGATGAGCGAGCGTGCTCGGCCGATGCTCGGATCGGCTCGAGCATCGCTCTGCTCGGCACATGGCGGTACTCGTCGAGTACCGCCATGTGCTCTCCCGCCATGTTCGGGTGGCGGGGATCTGTGCCGGAAGAGGCACAGATCCGAAGACGCTCCGCTGGACCACCAGGGACTGGAGGTACGGGGGCATTGCGGAGATGAAGGGGGCATTGCGGAGATGAAGGGGGACATTGTGGAAGAGGGGCATAGACTCTATGCCCCTCTTCCACAATGTCCCCCTTCATCTCCGCTATGCCCGTCTTCCACAATGTCCCCCTTCATCTCCGCTATGCCCCTCTTCCACAATGTGCCCCTTCATCTCCGCTATGCCCCTCTTCCACAATGTCCCCCTTCATCTCCTCTATGCCATAGAGGAGATGAAGGGGGACATTGTGGAAGAGGGGCATAGCGGAGATGAAGGGGCACATTGTGGAAGAGGGGCATAGCGGAGATGAAGGGGCACATTGTGGAAGAGGGGCATAGCAGAGATGAAGGGGGACATTGCGGAGATGAAGGGGGCATTCGGAGATGAAGGGGGCATAGCGGAGATGAAGGGGGCATAGCGGAGATGAAGGGGGCATTGACCAGGCACCCTCCCCTCATCAGAGCAGGTGGTGCCTGGTGTCGCCCCATTGACTTCAATGGGGCTCGGGTGCTCGGCCGAGCACTCGAGCCTCAGGGGGTGCTCGGTCAGAGCACCCGAGCACCCGAGCATCGGGGTGCTCGCTCAACACTAATTGCTTTCTAATATGTTGCACACACCTCTGATCCTTAACCGCTTAATGACCATCTAACGTAAGGTTGTAGAGTGGTATGCAGCTGCTCAGCGATCCTGAAATGCCATGACATGCCAGGACCAACAATGGTCTTTAAAGTGATAGTAATGATTCCCAAAAACAGCAGCTCCGATTAATCTTTATAGTATTTGAGCCATAGAGAGTGTTATTTCATTACTGTGAGTGATGTAGTTCATGAGTAATTGAATGATAAAGTTTCCCCCTCCCTCCCCTTTTACCTAGTGTAAGCCACCTCCCCTCAGATGTGGAGTCTGGTCCATAGACCAGACAGCGCACATCAAGGGACAATCTTCTTACTGTGAGAACAATGAAAACCCTGCCCCCTTGACAGGTTTTCCAGCTTTTTCCTTTATGCTCACTGAAGATTGCCCCTCTCTGTGATCCATCTGGACAGTCTTGCTGTTCTGAGATGAGCAGTGTTACATCAGTAAAAGGGGCAGGAGGGGGATACTTTATCATTGAATTACTCTTGTACTACAACTCTGACAGTAGTGAAATAACACTCTCCATGGCCCAAATACTATGAAGATTAATTAGAGCTGCTTTTACTATGAAACATTACTATTCCTTTAAGTGCTGGGCCAGGTGTCACAGTCATGGCATGTCAAGGGTCCTTAAAGTATTACTTTACTATGCATTCCGTACTCCTCTGGCACTCAAAGGGTTAACCCCTTAAGGACCCATGAGGGTCCTGGGCCGTCATGGAATTCCCGGCTCCCTGCGTGGCTGCACGCCGATCGGGGAGTCCGGAATCTTATTCTGAAAAGAAAAAAAAATGGCCCCTGGTCCTTATGTGACTGCACCGTGCGTGCACTGACGGTCCTTAAGGGGTTAAGGGATTAAAAAATTATTATGCAAGCATTACTAGGAGTGGACATCTATTCAAAATATGACAGAAAACATTAATAGTATATTTATCTATAGGAAAGTCTGTTTTGTTCATCTGTAAATAGCAAATTCTATGCCGAACAGAAAATTGGTGAATGGAGCTTTAAGACACCCACTAAAACAAATAGGATGTGTACAAAAGGCAAGGATAATCAATTACACTTAATCTACTTTTTTATGTTATTATTTACTTTTCACACTTTGCTCCTTGTGCTGAGTGAGAAAAGAAACACACGACACAAGCAGAGTGAAGCCGGCCCTGTTATAGTAGAGATTAGCAGCTATGGTCACTGATGAAACGTGTATCATCAACAACGAAAACATTCACACAAACGATGTGTCATTTTTTACTTCTTGTTCCTTTATGTATTTGAAGTCGGCAGGTGTGCTTCTCAAGCAAACCAGGAAAAAAAACAGTGTAAAGAACAGTAATTAACCCTATGGATGCAAAGCAATGAGGCTGATATACTATTAACAGTGGTTCAATTCTGGAGTAAACTTGGTGACAATGAAAGGGATAGCAATGTCTTAATTATATAAAAAGTAACACTGTAGACCATAAGATAAGAAATCCGTTGATGCAATTCAGTGGCGTAACTATAGGGGTCTAAGGGGTCGCAACCGCGACCGGGCCCGTCACTCCAGGGGCCCGGCTGCCCCCTGCGACCCCTTCTCCTGGTGCTGCAAGCTCCCTCCCGCGCTCTAGTAATGCAGAGCGCTGGGAGATGACATCATCTCCCAGCGCTCTGCATTACAGAAGAGGACAGCGCGGGAGCACGTCGCACCAGCCCGCCTCTCCTGCCACTCCACTGGACCACTAGGGATTGGGAGGTAGGAAATGGAGGCATTGTGGAGGGCCCGGGGGCCAATGTGTTCGGGGGTTGGGGGGGCCCATGGCACTTCTTGTACCAGGGCCCGGACCGCTCTAGTTACGCCTCTGATGCAATTCCTATGGTTTGAGAGACAGAGCGTTCTAAAGTACCCCCCTCCCTGATGTCAGTTTGTGACAGAAAGAGATCCATGTCGGCCGACACAAGAGGCTCTTCAGCAGAGCCGAAATAGCACGATTTAAAAAGAAATACTTCTTTGGAATGGCCTAAAAAGTGTGCTTGCAAACCATGCACACTTTATAGACCGTTCCAATGAAGTATTTATTTTTAAATTGCGCTATTTTGGCACTGCTGAAGAGCCACCTGTCAGTCCCCAGACCAGGACCTCCCGCTGTCAGTTTACAGCTGACATCAGGAGAAGAGGAGGGAGAGGGGAACTTTAGAACGCTCTGTCTCTCAAACCATAAAGGTCTGAGAGATAGGAATGGCATTGATGGATTTCTTATTTCATACACTACAATATTACTTTTTATATATTTAAGACATTATTGTACATTTAAAGATTCCCATTTGGCTGATCCTGGAGAGATACTGCCTTCTTAACTGTCGATCTGGGTGAATAGAGAGGCCTCTGACGTAGGGTGACCAGACCTCACCTTTAACCGGGGACATATATGAAAAATGCATACTGCAGGGCTGCTTTGATTTTGGTGCACTCCTGAAATATGCCTATTTCCTGTGTGTCCCCAGTTAAAGGTGAGGTCTGGTCAGCCTACTCTGATGCTACTAATTGTGAGCTGGAAACACTTGAGGGCTCTTCTGATTGGTGGGCCTCACTTCCTGGAAGCTTGTTGAGCCTGTTCCTGGTGGGGGGAGGTGGAGTGAGCTCGGAGGATCCCCTTTCCCCCAATTTTTTTTCTTTCTGGGGTAGTTAGATTTCTTGGTTAGGAGTTATAAAAAATGTACGTAAAACTTTTGAAGATCTAGTGGAGTAACTGCGTAATCTACAGTACATATTATCCTGTAAGGCACACTCCACTTGTTTTATTTGATGTCTTACTGAATAATTGCAATGTGTATCATTATTGTAACCTGTACATGTATCATTTGACCCATTTGTGTCCTCAATAAAAAAAAAATAAAAAAAAATAAAAAGATTCCCATTTATGAAAATGGTATTTAAAAGTGGGGTACACAAAGCATTGCAAAGCAATACGTTGGGTACCCCCTGGCACACAAAGGGTTAACTCTTTGAATGCCAGAGCACAAGCCCCAAATGTCTTCCATGTAGCAGGTTCAGTGAAGTAGAGTAAAACTACAGGGGAAGAGATACACTAAATTGTGATAAAGAGGTGATAAACAGATGATACAGTAGGCTGACCAGATCTCACCTTTAACCAAGGACACATAGGAAATAGTCATTTTTCAGTACTTCACTGAAATCAGTGCAGTCCTGCAGTATGCATGTTTCCTATGCATCCCCAGTTAAAGGTGAGGTCTGGTCAGCCTATGATACAGTGGATATGACTTCTCCAGTGTTGTAAACTCTTTAGGTCCTATGTTATTCTATGGAGCCAATGCAATAAAATATCTCCAGCTGTGGAGATATTAGTGAATTGGCTCCATAGAATAACATAAGGTCTGGAGAAGCGATATCACTGGAGAATGTATATTCACATTATCTCCTCTTTATCACACTCACTTGGTACTTAAAGGGATAGTAATGTTTAAAAATAAAAGCAGCTCTAATTAATCATCATAGTATTTGGACTTTGGAGAGTGTTATTTCAGTTCTGTCAGATTTGTAGTACAAGAGTAATTGAATGATAAAGTATCCCCCTCCCGCCCCTTTTAATGATGTAACACTGCTCACCTCAGAGCAGCAAGACTGTCCGGGTGGATCGCAGAGAGGGACAATCTTCAGTGATCATAAGGGAAAACCTGTCGGTGGGGGGGCAGGGTTTTCCTTAAGTTCACAGTAAGAAGATTGTCCCTTGCTGTGACTTGTCCGGTCAAGAGACCAGATTCCACATCTGAGGTGAGCAGTGTTATACTAGGTAAAAGGGGCGGGAGGGGGATACTTTATCATTCAATTACTCCTGAACTACAACTCTGACAGTTTTGAAATAACACTCTCCATGGCCCAAATACTATGAAGATTAATTGGAGCTGCTTTTATTTTGAAGCATTACTATCCCTTTAATTGAAAATGGCTTCAGTGAGGTTTTTTTTATGCCTTCCTCTGGGATCAACAGAGGTGTTTCTGGCATGGGCTGGACTTGATGGACGCATGTCTTTTTTTCAGCCTCATCACCTATGTTACTATGTTAGTGCATAGCCCCACAGCATTATTAGTACACAACATCAACCCTTTACGTGCCAAAGGGGATGGGCAACACAGTGCTTCTTACTGCGTTACACACCCCATTTGGCATTCAAAGGGTTAAAACACACAGAGGACCAGATGTGCTGGCACCGGGGCTGCCTTCATTTTATGGATGTTTTTTATCTTTGATATTTCATGTGCAATTGATATTTTGTATAGTATGGAATTTTCATGCTGTTTTTGTTAAAAATGTGTATGCTAAATAAAAAACTATTAAAAAAGAAAAAACACAGAGGAGAGAAAATTCACAGTCACTTCCCTACTTCTCTCCCTTTGGTGGAACTGGCTTTCAGAAGAACATTTTCAGATTGTGTAATTTAGTAAATTGGTGTTAGCAGATATAAGTCTAACAAACTGGCTCCCATCCCTGTTTTAGAATGGAATCATTATTCCATCCCCCTGCTGTGTAATTTTGTGGATTACTGTGTGCATATTGGCTATATAACCTTAGTGTAACCAATTAGATTTTTTTTCACTGCAAGCCCAAAATGAATAGAAACAATGGGGAGATTCACTAAGCTATGAAAAAGAGGTGATAAAGTGGAGATGAATTCTCCAGTGATATCACTTCTCCAATTCCTATGTTATTCTTTGGATCCAATGCACTAAGATGTCTTCAGCTTTGGTGATCTTAGTGAATAGGCTCTTTAGAATAACATAGGAACTGGAAAAGTGATATCACTGGAGAAGTTATCTCTACTTTATCACCTCTTTATCACTGCTTAATGAATCTCCCCCAATGTGTCACATGTATGAATGTGGTGTACAGCAATTGCTCTCAATCATTTTTCGCTCAAAAGCACACCTAACATGAAATGTGGAATTTTCTGGGCACCCCTCACATTCTATAGGTCTTTTCACAAGAGGGGTTATGCACTAAGGTGTGATAAAGAGGTGATAAAGTGGAGATGACTACTCAAGTGATATCACTTCTCCAGTTTCTGTGTTATTCTATGGAACATATGTAGATCTCGAGGAATCTGAATGCATTGACTCCATTGAATAACATAGGACATGGAGAAGTGATATCACTGGAGAAATCTTATCTGCTTTATCACGCTTTAGTTAATCTCCCCCCAAGGTCTTCTTGAAGGGTATAATATGGTAAGCTGGCGATTTAGATCATTTAGTTATTGCACCATCTGTACAATCTGTGCAAACTGCAGTTTTATAGGCTATGGTCCATCTAAGGTCAAGTCAGCCTTTCATCCTTCTTTGGTAGATAAAATGAGTAGCTAGGACATACTTACAAAGATGTATCCTTCCTTATATTGTACTTTCTTACAAAAAGGTACAATACATAAATATATAGTGATTTTTAGGTTTCACAGAATGAAAAAGAGCATATTGTAAATGATTATTTCTATAAATATACATTAAAGGGATAGTAATACTTCGTTTTAACTTTATTTTATTTTGTAGGCATTAAAAAAACATGAAGAATGATATAAGTCTTATCTCTCAAACCTTTATGGTTTGAGAGATATTCACAAGCAAAGTTTCCCCTCCCGCCCCTTTTGCCTAATG
This sequence comes from Rhinophrynus dorsalis, assembly GCA_037306005.1. Taxonomy (NCBI): domain Eukaryota; kingdom Metazoa; phylum Chordata; class Amphibia; order Anura; family Rhinophrynidae; genus Rhinophrynus; species Rhinophrynus dorsalis. Next base: position 466,400,835 of record CM074723.1, read on the forward strand.
TAAACAATCTCTTCTCAGATGTGGAATGCAGTCCATAGACCAGACAGGTAACAGCAGGGGACACTCTTCTTCCTATGAGAACAATGAAAGTCCTGACCCCCTTGACAGGTTTTTCAGGTTTTTCCCTTATCTTTATTGAAGATTGTCCCTCTCTGCAATCTACCTGGGCACCTCCCTTCTGGTCTGGCTGAGCAGTGTTACATCAGTAAAAGGGGCGGGAGGGGGACACTTTGTCATTGAGTTACTCTTGAACTACAACTCTGACAGAATTGAAATAACACTCTCCAAAGTCCAAATACTATGATGATTAATTAGAGCTGCTTTTATTATGAAACATTACTATCCCTTTAAGTATTGAATTTTCATGTTTATGTAAACATCTTCATAGAAAAAGAGGGGCACTCTGAGTTTTTACCCACGGCACACTGGGGTTGTTTCTATGGCTACTTTGTATCCATTTAGAAATCCTCTTTTTGCCCAAATGGTATTTGCTAATGGGTGAGCAGTGTGGGAGTGTGGATATTTTGGTTATTACTTTCTTTTTTTATTTTTATATATTAGTCATTGTTACTTGATAAAGTGGCCAGGGGGCTGTGAAATGCGTAGTATGTGTGTTTTTATTAGATTTATATTGTCTCCCAATGTAATTACAATCCCCATCACTGTCCTTTGTTTAAATAACTAACTTGGTTAACACACAAATCTATCCACCACTTCTCTGAAAAGTTACCTGGTAACTTCCTATGTCCTCTGTTCTCCTGTCAGCAACCCACTGACTATACCACACTACCTGAGCAGTATGATCACTCCAGCTCCACATACTAACTATAACCTCTGCTCCACTGCCAACAACTCAGTGACGATTCCACACTACCTGAGCAGTATGATCACTCCAGATCTCCATACTAACTATAACCTCCACTCCACTGCTAACAACTCACTGACTATTCCACACTACCTGAGCAGTATGATCACTCCAGATCTCCATACTAACTATAACCTCCACTGCTAACAACTCACTGACTATTCCACACTACCTGAGCAGTATGATCACTCCAGATCTCCATACTAACTATAACCTCCACTCCACTGCTAACAACTCACTGACTATCCCACACTACCTGAGCAGTATGATCACTCCAGATCTCCATACTAACTATAACCTCCACTACTAACAACTCACTGACTATTCCACACTACCTGAGCAGTATGATCACTCCAGCTCTACATACTAACTAGAACCTCCACTACTAACAACTCACTGACTATTCCACACTACCTGAGCAGTATGATCACTCCAGATCTCCATACTAAATATAACCTCCACTGCTAACAACTCACTGACTATTCCACACTACCTGAGCAGTATGATCACTCCAGCTCTCCATACTAAATAATAACCCCTGTTCAACTGCTAACAACTCACTGACTATTCCACACTACCTGTGCAGTATGATAACTCCAGATCTTCATACTAACTATGGGTAAATATATACTGTAAATTCTCTCCAGGAAATAGCTGAAAATGATATGTCACAATGTATTCTTCCTGGTAAACAAGTAATGAGTAGGTACTGGAAAACATCCCCTACAGTGTCTTTTATACATCACAGACAGGTGGCTGACAACCTCCATTCCATTCTATTCCATTGTAGCAACAGTGTTTACAGGTGAGAGAGAAAGCTTGCAAGGTGAAAACCACATCCGCCTTGCCACCTATCAGTACTCATTTCTCAATTGCACACACTTTATTAGTATCTTGGCAATTAACCAAAAAGTTTTATCATTAACTTGAGTCACTTGATTATGGTATCTGTGAATTATGAATTAACCCCTTAACGACCCATGATGTGCCAGGACTGTCATGGGTAAACTTCCCATAGGGACCCATGATGGTTCTCGCACATCAAGGGTTAAATGATAGTAGTGTGTCTCAGTGCACTCTGCTATCATGCTGCACAGGCTGAAACTGAGTGCTCCAGAACCAGAGAGCTCAGTTTTAGGCCTCTTTTCTGCGGTACATGTGATCGCTACTACAGCGGTCACATGTACAGGTTTTTTCATTCACAATGACAATGTGTCTTACACAGGAACTGGTTCTGCTACCTAACTACCCACACAGGAACTGATTCTGCTACCTAACTACCCACACCGGAGCTGATTCTCCTACCTGACTACCCACATAGGAACTGATCCTGCTACCTGAATACCCACACAGGAACTGATTCTGCTATCTGACTACCTACACAAGAACTGATTCTGCTTCCATGGCTGCCTACACAGGAATTGATTCTACTACCTGACTATCCACACAGGAACTGATTCTGCTACCTGACTAACCACCCAGGAACTGACTCTGCTGCCTTACTACCTACACAGGAACCGATTCTGCTGCCTTACCACCCACACAGGAACTGATTATGCTACCTTACTACCGACACAGGAGCTGATTCTGCTATGTGACTACCTACACAGGAACTAATTATCCTACTTGAATACCCAAACAGGAACTGATTCTGCTACCTGACTACCTACACAGGAACTAATTATGCTACCTGACTACCCACACAGGAACTGATTCTGTTACCGGACTACCCACACAGGAACTGATTACCTGACTACCTACATAGGAACTGATCCTGCTACCTGGCACTCTACACAAGAACTGGTTCAGCTAGCTGACTACTTTCACAGGAACTGGTTCTGCTACTTGACTACCCACACAGGAACCAATTCTATTACCTGACTACCTAAACAGGAAATTATTGTTCTACGTGACTACCTACACAGGAACTGATTCTGCTACCTGACTATCCACACAGGAACTGATTCTGCTACCTGACTAACCACCCAGGAACTGACTCTGCTGCCTTACTACCTACACAGGAACCGATTCTGCTGCCTTACCACCCACACAGGAACTGATTATGCTACCTTACTACCGACACAGGAGCTGATTCTGCTATGTGACTACCTACACAGGAACTAATTATCCTACTTGAATACCCAAACAGGGACTGATTCTGCTACCTGACTAACCACCCAGGAACTGACTCTGCTGCCTTACTACCTACACAGGAACCGATTCTGCTGCCTTACCACCCACACAGGAACTGATTATGCTACCTTACTACCGACACAGGAGCTGATTCTGCTATGTGACTACCTACACAGGAACTAATTATCCTACTTGAATACCCAAACAGGAACTGATTCTGCTACCTGACTACCTACACAGGAACTAATTATGCTACCTGACTACCCACACAGGAACTGATTCTGTTACCGGACTACCCACACAGGAACTGATTCTGTTACCGGACTACCCACACAGGAACTGATTACCTGACTACCTACATAGGAACTGATCCTGCTACCTGGCACTCTACACAAGAACTGGTTCAGCTACCTGACTACTTTCACAGGAACTGGTTCTGCTACTTGACTACCCACACAGGAACCGATTCTATTACCTGACTACCTAAACAGGAAATGATTGTTCTACGTGACTACCTACACAGGAACTGATTCTGCTACCTGACTATCCACACAGGAACTGATTCTGCTATCTGACTACCTACACAAGAACTGATTCTGCTTCCCTGACTGCCTACACAGGAACTGATTCTACTACCTGACTATCCACCCAGGAACTGACTCTGCTGCCTTACTACCTACACAGGAACCGATTCTGCTGCCTTACCACCCACACAGGAACTGATTATGCTACCTTACTACCGACACAGGAGCTGATTCTGCTATGTGACTACCTACACAGGAACTAATTATCCTACTTGAATACCCAAACAGGGACTGATTCTGCTACCTGACTACCTACACAGGAACTAATTATGCTACCTGACTACCCACACAGGAACTGATTCTGTTACCGGACTACCCACACAGGAACTCATTACCTGACTACCTACATAGGAACTGATCCTGCTACCTGGCACTCTACACAGGAACTGGTTCAGCTACCTGACTACTTTCACAGGAACTGGTTCTGCTACTTGACTACCCACACAGGAACCGATTCTATTACCTGACTACCTAAACAGGAAATGATTGTTCTACGTGACTACCTACACAGGAACTGATTCTGCTACCCGACAACCCATACAGGAGCTGATTCTGCTACTTGACTACCTACACAGCATCTGATTCTGCTATGTGACTACCTACACAGGAACTGATTCTACTACCTGACTACCTATACAGGAACTGATTCTGCTACCTGACTACTTACACAGGAACCGATTCCAGTGGACACAGATGGTACACATATCTGCTCTATTAGTTGTTTCTGCTTTTCCTGCAATCCTATTGGTTAAAACTAGGAATTAGTTAACCGATTCCATAAGTTTAGTATTCTTATGAAACCGGCTGTTTTGCAAGAACCAGAAACATGCTTTGCAATCTATGCTTATCATTTTCTTTTCTAACCAATCAGAATGTTGGAAAAACAAGCACTTTTGAATACTATCAACCTTATAGAAAATAGCTTCTTGTCAGGGTAGGACCTGCAATTATTTGCTAAAGACAAGAACAAGGACACAATAAGGTTTGAGGTTTTTACAGCAGGAAAAATTGGCAGACAAGATGGGCCGAATTGATTTTATCCGTGGGAAATTCTATGTTTCTAAGATATTATTTTTCATACAATGAATGCTTCCAGAGTAGATACAGTAATCCTCATTACAATTAACCCTTTGAGTGCCAGAGAGGTACTTCTCTGGCACTCAAAGGTTTAACACAATGCTATAATTTACACAATAAGCTTTACCCTCTTTAGGAATTAGTCAAGCGCATCATTTCTTGGGATTTCCTTGTAGGAAAACATGATAAAAAATGGTTCCTACTGACCCATGTTGGGTGTGAATACACAGTCTTAAAAGTGATTACAGTAAAGTCAATTCAAACACATTTTCTCTTTCATAAATTCATTAGCGTGACCTTTCTGCCTCATTTAAAAATCACAGAATCTTTTCACTTGCAAACTGAACAAAATATAGTTCTATACCAACAAACCAAAAAAAAAAGCTTGTGATTAAACCAAAAACAAGTTATTTTTCATACTTTATCTGCAATAGTTGCAGGACTGGATAATAACAAAAGTTGGTGAAAAAAATATTTTTAAATGTGAGATAAAAGCAAGTTTGTTTTTACAATTTGTAGTACAATAGTGTGAACTAAAGTTTAAAATGGATATCATTAATTGTATATATAGGAGTCATATGCACACAGAAACTGGATTAAATATTGGCCAAACCAACTGCACCCCAGGGTCAAATCCCTTTAATTTGAATTTACATACTCAGCAAGTGCATAATCTCTAAAGTCAAATGGCCTGTACATTTTATTATATTCACTTTTTTTTATCTTCGTCAATCTTTTACACTCTTTTGTCACTGAAAGTAAGCTCATTGGATCTCTGTTTTTAGAAAGTTTTTCTGGTCAGTCGATCATCAGAGTAGAAGCATTGAGTGCTCTGTATAGAGAATGTATCCCTATTCCTGTTTCCACAGTCCTTGAAAGAAAACTCTCTAAATCCAGGGAGATAAACATCAGGGACATAAAGTGTTAAATAATAGGTGAAGATGGTAAAAATAAATAAAAAAACAGTCAGTTTGACTTACACATATTATGCCAAGCAGCTTCAAAATTAGGGATTTTATCCCTTTAAAGCACCTGGGAGGTTACTCACTAATGGGTATCCTATTGAAATGTCGCCATCAATTGGACGACATTCGAAAAAGCGAGTTTAAAATATCGCCTCAATCAAAACAGTAACATCAGAATGTTGCCTGAATGAAAAGAGCAACATTCTGATGTTGCATGCTTAAAGGGATAGTAATGTTTCACAATAAAAACAGCTCAAATTAATTTTCATAGTATTAGGGCCATGGAGAGTGTTATTTCAATACTGTCCGAGTTGTAGTTCAAGAGCCCCTTTTACTGATGTAGCACTGCTCACCTCAGAGCAGCAAGACTGTCTTGATGAATTGCAGAGAGGGACAATCTTCAGTGATCATAAGGAAAAACCTGAAAAACCTGTTATGGGGGGCAGGACTGCTCACAGTAAGAAGATTGTCCCTTGCTGCAATCTGTCTGGTCAAGAGACCAGATTCCACATCTGAAGGGCTTACACTAAGTAAAAGGGGTGGGATGAGGATACGTTATCATTCAATTACTCTTGTACTACAACTCTGACAGTATTGAAATAACACTCTCCATGACTCAAATATTATGAAGATTAATTGGAGCTGCTGTTTTGTGAAACACTACTATCCCTTTAAAGGTTCACATAGAGAGTCATTAGATCTGTGTAGTGGTTCATGATCAAACACTAAATGAGGTTGCAGTCATTACATCTCCAGGATGGTTATTATACCTTGAGAATGAATGGTGGTAAAAAAAAAGAAATGTTTGGTTAGTTATACTACTTAAGAGCCTATGTACGATATATATATATATATATATATATATATATATATATATATATATATATATATATAAAACAGTATTCACATGGGTTCACTTTTGAAATGTCACAATTGAAATATCGTGCGGGTACATGCCACATTAAGGAAGTCACTGTGATTAAAAGGATGACATGAGAATCTCTCCCTGCATATAAGCATGAGATTCTCATGTCTCCGTATGAAAGGTCACTGCATGGCATGGTCCCCCAGGCTTCTTATACTCCTTTGCTGATCCAGAAGCGCATAGAGGGAACCCCTTCTTATGCCCTTCCTTGTTAGGATGAAGGAAGCGGATAGATGGCATACGGTGCGTCAAGAATTCAACATAATACCTCTCCAGCGCTAAAAGGGTTACAAAAAGTAAATACTCTGACAGAGTGAAGCTCCAGAAATCACAAGAGAGAGACTGCTGTGGGCAAAATTAGACATCCCAGTGACATAAACCCAGCTTCCCTATTACTTTACTTTTAACCCGGCCTGGCTTCCTGCATAGCTGTATACAGAGCGACATGAGAATCTTGCACTTTTTATGCATGGTGAGATTCTTATGTCGCCATTTTAAACAATGCAACCTTTCATATGATGCACTTTGAAGTGCGACAGTTTAATAGGATACTGCAGTTTGTCACTGGACCCAGTATCCAAGGAGGCCCAGCATCCCTAGTGCCCAGTAGGTTATAGTTACATCTCTGTGAGCCCAAACAATTTATTTTTTTGTACCAGGTCCCTCAATTGACTACTTACTCCACTGCCTCCTCCAGCAGTGAACTGGTTGGGGGAGATGGCTGGGGTCCATGGACTGACCATCCCTGCTCTAAAGTATGATGAATTAACATCAGTTTTGCTCTGTCCCATTAAAAAAACAAGAATCTGCCTGCAATCCTTTGTTTCTTCTTGCCAAAATCTCAGACATTTGACCTAAAACTGGTATAACCATTTGAGTGCAAGAGGGGTACACAAATCATTGCTTTGCAATGCTTCGCGTACCTCTCTGGCACACTGAGGGCTAAATAAACCAATCCTATCCCTTCGGAGCTCCCCAAAAATGCATAGCGGATGGGGAAGCATGTAAAATTGGATGGTTGAAGATGTTAGGTATGTGGAGGTGAGAGCAGAGGGGAGTTTAGTTAGCGAGGACAGGAAGTTGGGGCATTAGCAGCAGAAAAAGGCTAGGGAGTAGGAAGCTTCTATACCACCCAGCACAGTTAGCTGGGGTTTGTTGTTGGGGATTTGTTTTTGAGGTACTGGTCTTGGTGGTGGGGTATTTTTAAGCGCCCTAGTGAAGGATTCCCCCGGACTTAGACCGCTGGTGGTTATGTTACCCATTGGGCTGGCTCGGACTGGCCCAGTTGGGATAATTTGATTAACCCATTATAGGAGTTACTGGGAATTATAACAATTATGGCATGATCCCTGTTTGTTATTGGACATTCTGGATATATCCATAATATGGAGACATTTTTGTTATTCGGCAAGTTTTTGTTGACATTTTGGTGTGCTGTTATGTATATTTTAATAACATATCAAAATAGTGACTATCTGTTCTTACCCAACATTTGGTTGTTTGCCATTTTTATACCCTATCCCTTTTACACGAATACTAGTGATGAGCGAGCACCCCAATGCTCGGGTGTTCGGGTGCTCTGACCGAGCACCCCCTGAGGCTCAAGTGCTCGGCCGAGCACCCGAGCCCCATTGAAGTCAATGGGAGGACTCGAGCATTACACCAGGCACCCCCTGCTCTGATGAGGGGAGGGTGCCTGGTCCATAGGAAAAGGGCAGAAAAGGATGGAAACACCACAGAAATGGTTCAGGGACAGCATAGGGAGGATGTCTGGATGCATCTTGGACTCCAACATCGCTGCTGGGAACGATCTTTCGCCCGTAGTACGCCATTTTTACAGACTGACCATAAAACACACAAAAAGGAAAATAAAAACGACTTTAGGCGAAAAATTGTTACCAAACAATATTTGCTGTATATTTACTTGTATATCATCTGCAAATTATCCCAAAAATTTCCTTGATTTTCGGAAGTGAGGCCATGATTAAGAGGGAAACGTGCGCAGAGGCAAATTCTCCCAAAAATTTCCTTGATTTTCAGAACTGAGGCCATGATTAAGAGGGAAACGTGCGCAGAGGCAAATTCTCCCAAAAATTTCATTGATTTTCAGAACTGAGGCCATGATTAAGAGGGAAACGTGCGCAGAGACAAATTCTCCCAAAAATTTCCTTGATTTTCAGAACTGAGGCCATGATTAAGAGGGAAACGTGCGCAGAGGCAAATTCTCCCAAAAATTTCATTGATTTTCAGAACTGAGGCCATGATTAAGAGGGAAACGTGCGCAGAGGCAAATTCTCCCAAAAATTTCCTTGATTTTCAGAACTGAGGCCATGATTAAGAGGGAAACGTGCGCTGAGCTGACCATCTAAAACATTATGGGTGAGGGTCTGCTGCAGAGCTGACCATCCTAAACATTATATGCGAAGGCCCGCTAGTGAGCTGACGCTATAAAACATTATATGAGAGGGCCCGCTAGAGAGCTGACCCAATAAAACATTATATGAGAAGGCCCGCTGGTGAGCTGACCTATATAAAAATTGTCAAACAGGGCCCGCTGGTGAGCTGGCCCTATATAAAAATTATATCACAGGGCCCGCTGGTGAGCTGGCCCTATATAAAAATTATAGCACAGGGCATATGGAAGAGGAGGAGGAGGATGAGAAGATTAAGAGTCAACCATATACCCGTTTTTTGGGTGGAAGGGGTGAATGGGAATACAGAGTATTCACATCATTGTAAATAACATATATAAAGTGAGTTTATGTTCCCCCGCGGCTTTCCTCCAGTGGAGTGGAGAAGTCAGGGGAAATCCAGGCCTTGTTCATTTTTATAAGTGTCAACCTATCAGCATTGTCGGTGGAAAGGCGGATACGCTTATCTGTTATGATGCCACCAGCAGCACTAAATACCCGCTCAGACAGAACGCTGGCGGCAGGGCAGGCCAGCACCTCCAAGGCGTAGAGTGCCAGTTCATACCACGTGTCCAGCTTGGACACCCAGTAGTTGTAAGGCACAGAGGGATCATTGAGGACGCTGACACGGTCTGCTACGTACTCCTTCACCATCTTCCAAAACTTTTCCCTCCTTGTGACACTAGGCTGCGCATCAGGGTGAGGGTGCTGGCGGGGTGTCATGAAGGTGTCCCACGCCTTGGAGAGTGTTGCCCTGCCTTTCTCGGAACTGCTGTGTGCTCCCCTTTTCTCCCCTTCTCGGTTGGCCAAGGTAGCACGTACTCTGCCGCCAGCGTTGTCAGATGGAAAATTTTGGTGCAATTTTTCAACAAGAACCTTCTGGTATTGCACCATTTTGCTTGTCCTCTCCACCGGAGGAATGAGAGATGAGAAATTCTCTTTGTAGCGGGGGTCCAGAAGGGTGAACACCCAGTAATCCGTGTTGTCTAAAATGCGTGTAACGCGTGGGTCACGGGAAAGGCAGCCTAACATAAAGTCAGCCATGTGTGCCAGAGTACCAACAGTCAAGATTTCGCTGTCCTCACCAGGAGGATGACTCTCAATATCCTCATCCTCTTCCTCCTCTTCTGCCCACCCACGCTGAAGAGATGGAACTAAAGTTCCATGGCTACCCTCTGTAGCGGAGGCAACCGTGTCTTCCTCCTCCTCCTCCTCCTCCTCCGCCTCCTCCAATTGTCGCTGAGAAGACGAAGTGAGGGTGCTCTGGCTATCACCTTGTGTAAGCTCTTCCTCCCCCATTTCCACCTCTTCCACATGCAAAGCGTCGGTTTTAATTGTGAGCAGCGAGCGTTTCAGTAGACACAGAAGTGGGATGGTGACACTGATAATAGCGTTATCGCCGCTCACCATCTGTGTCGATTCCTCAAAATTGTGTAAAACCTCGCAGAGGTCTGACATCCATTCCCACTCCTCACTTCTGATTACAGGAAGTTGAACGGAGAGGCGACGACCGTGTAACAGCTGGTACTCCACTACTGCCCTCTGCTGCTCACAAAGCCGGGCCAACATGTGGAAGGTGGAGTTCCAGCGCGTGCTCACGTCACACAGCAGCCGGTGAGCTGGCAATTGTAAGCGCTGCTGCAGCTTCAACAGGCCGGCCGAAGCTGTAGATGACTTACGGAAATGTACACACACGCGGCGCACCTTGGTCAAGAGATCATGCACATTGGGGTAGGTTTTTAGAAATCGCTGCACCACTAAATTAAATACATGCGCTAGGCATGGTACGTGTGTGAGCTTGCCGAGCTCCAAAGCCGCCACCAAGTTACGCCCATTATCACACACAACCATGCCTGGTTGCAGGTTGAGTGGCGAGAGCCACTGCTCGGTCTGGTGACTAATCCCCTGCAACAGCTCTGAGGCCGTGTGCTGTTTGTCCCCAAGGCAGATCAGCTTCAGCACGGCCTGTTGACGCTTCCCCACTGCAGTGCTACACTGCTTCCAGCTACTGGCTGATGGGGGAGTGGCGCTGCGTGTAGAGAATTCGGAGGTGGAAACGGAGGAGGAGGAGCCAATAACGTAGGTGCTGGCGGAAACCCTGATGGAGGTAGGGCCCGCAATCCTCGGCGTGGGTAGCACCCGTGCCATCCCAGGGTCCGAGTCGCTCCCAGCCTCCACGACATTCACCCAGTGTGCCGTCAGGGAAATGTAGCGTCCCTGGCCACAAGCACTTGTCCATGTGTCAGTCGTTAAGTGGACCTTCCCAGTAACTGCGTTGGTCAGGGCACGGGTGATGTTACGGGACACATGGTGGTGTAATGCGGGGATGGCACACCGGGAAAAGTAGTGGCGGCTGGGGACCGCGTACCGAGGGACAGCTGCTGCCATCAGGCTGCGGAAGGACTCAGTCTCCACAAGCCTAAATGGCAGCATTTCGATGGCCAGTAATTTTGAAAGGTGTGAGGTTAGTGCTATGGCCTGTGGGTGGGTGGCTGGGTACTTTCTCTTGCGCTCAAATGCCTGGGGTAACGACATTTGGACGCTGTGCTGGGACAGGGAAGTGGATGTGGTCGCTGATGGTGCTTCAGATGGTACAGGTGCAGGGCGGGAGGTATGCGGGCCTGCGCCTTCGACAGGCGATTGGCCGGCACCGAAAACAGGGGAAGAGGAGGCAGTGGTGTGGCCTGCAGACACAGATGGGCGATCCAGGCGTTCCTCCCACTTACTACGGTGCTTGGATGCCATGTGTCGGATCATGCTGGTGGTGGTGAGGTTTCTAGTGTTCATGCCTCGGCTCATTCTGGTGTGGCACAGGTTGCAAACTACAATTCTTTTGTCGTCCGCACTTTCCTTAAAAAAACGCCATACCGCGGAACACCTACCCTTTGGCAAGGGAGATTTACGCAAGGGGGTGCTCCGTGGAACATTTGCGGGCCAGTTTGGTGCGGTCCGCCTTCTTTCTGTAGCCACACCACTGCCTCTTCCAGCCTGTTGCGGTGCTGCAGATGGCTCACCCTCAGGACTGCTGTCATCGCTCGGCTCTACACCTTCCCAGGTGGGGTCAGTCACCTCATCGTCCACCAAGTCCTCCTCCACTTCCTCACTCTGATCATCCTCCTCAAGTCTTGATCCCACCACATACTCAGTCATTGACAACTGTATAACATTCTCCTCAACAAGGTCTTGAGATGGAAATAGTGGTTGATTTAATGGCAACTGTGTCTCATCATCATCATCATCATCCACTACTTCCTTTGACCTTAAATGCCGTTCACATCTGTCATCTTCTTGTGATTGGGTAGCCTCTAGAGGTTGTGAATCAGGGCACAAGATGTCATGTTCCTCTGCAAGCGTGCTTGGAGAGAGGGTCAAATGAAGGATTGGTGATGAGACGAGCTCCTCACTATATCCCAGTGTGGGATCACTTCTTTGACCAGACCGTGTATGGTGGGAGGAAGGATGATCAGAGTGAGGATTATGTTGACCAGACTCTTGGCTCCTGAGAGTGGACTTGGTGGAAGACAGGGTGGTGCTTAACCGACTGGAAGCAGTATCAGCTGTCATCCAACCGACCACCTGTTCGCAGTGGTCGGACCTCGAGAGTGATGTCCTGCGACGCCCTGTAAAATTACACATGAAGCTAGGTATGGTGGATGTCTTTCTTTCTTGTGCTCTGGCACCAGGCACAGTTTCTCCGCGTCCTGACCCGCGCCCTGAACTATCAGGATCACGTCCACTTCCCCGTCCCTTTTTACCCGCCTTCTTCATCTTACACGATATATATGACTTTAATATATATGAGTTTGAAAACTTAACAGTATTTCTTACTATTCTGCAACTCTGCAGAGTACACAGAATAGGCTGCTAAACTGCGGTGACACACACTGAATGGAATAAGTGACTTTAATATTTGAGTTTGAAAACTTAACAGTATTTCTTACTATTCTGCAACTCTGCAGAGTACACAGAATAGGCTGCTAAACTGCGGTGACACACACTGAATGGAATAAGTGACTTTAATATTTGAGTTTGAAAACTTAACAGTATTTCTTACTATTCTGCAACTGTGCAGAGTACACAGAATAGGCTGCTAAACTGCGGTGACACACACTGAATGGAATAAGTGACTTTAATATTTGAGTTTGAAAACTTAACAGTATTTCTTACTATTCTGCAACTCTGCAGAGTACACAGAATAGGCTGCTAAACTGCGGTGACACACACTGAATGGAATAAGTGACTTTAATATTTGAGTTTGAAAACTTAACAGTATTTCTTACTATTCTGCAACTGTGCAGAGTACACAGAATAGGCTGCTAAACGGCGGTGACACACACTGAATGGAATATGTGACTTTAATATTTGAGTTTGAAAACTTAACAGTATTTCTTACTATTCTGCAACTGTGCAGAGTACACAGAATAGGCTGCTAAACTGCGGTGACACACACTGAATGGAATAAGTGACTTTAATATTTGAGTTTGAAAACTTAACAGTATTTCTTACTATTCTGCAACTCTGCAGAGTACACAGAATAGGCTGCTAAACGGCGGTGACACACACTGAATGGAATATGTGACTTTAATATTTGAGTTTGAAAACTTAACAGTATTTCTTACTATTCTGCAACTCTGCAGAGTACACAGAATATGCTGCTAAACGGCGGTGACACACACTGAATGGAATATGTGACTTTAATATTTGAGTTTGAAAACTTAACAGTATTTCTTACTATTCTGCAACTGTGCAGAGTACACAGAATAGGCTGCTAAACGGCGGTGACACACACTGAATGGAATATGTGACTTTAATATTTGAGTTTGAAAACTTAACAGTATTTCTTACTATTCTGCAACTGTGCAGAGTACACAGAATAGGCTGCTAAACGGCGGTGACACACACTGAATGGAATATGTGACTTTAATATTTGAGTTTGAAAACTTAACAGTATTTCTTACTATTCTGCAACTGTGCAGAGTACACAGAATAGGCTGCTAAACGGCGGTGACACACACTGAATGGAATATGTGACTTTAATATTTGAGTTTGAAAACTTAACAGTATTTCTTACTATTCTGCAACTGTGCAGAGTACACAGAATAGGCTGCTAAACGGCGGTGACACACACTGAATGGAATATGTGACTTTAATATTTGAGTTTGAAAACTTAACAGTATTTCTTACTATTCTGCAACTGTGCAGAGTACACAGAATAGGCTGCTAAACGGCGGTGACACACACTCAATGGAATATGTGACTTTAATATTTGAGTTTGAAAACTTAACAGTATTTCTTACTATTCTGCAACTGTGCAGAGTACACAGAATAGGCTGCTAAACGGCGGTGACACACACTGAATGGAATATGTGACTTTAATATTTGAGTTTGAAGACTTAACAGTATTTCTTCCTATTCTGCAACTCTGCACACTACACAGAATGTGCTGCTAAACTGCGGCGAAGCACACTGAATGGAATATGTGACTTTGATATTTTAGTTTGAAGACTTAACAGTATTTCTTCCTATTCTGCAACTCTGCACAGTACACAGAATGTGCTGCTAAACTGTGGCGAAGCACACTGAATGGAATATGTGACTTTGATATTTTAGTTTGAAGACTTAACAGTATTTCTTCCTATTCTGCAACTCTGCACAGTACACAGAATGTGCTGCTAAACGGCGGTGACACACACTGAATGGAATATGTGACTTTAATATTTGAGTTTGAAAACTTAACAGTATTTCTTACTATTCTGCAACTCTGCAGAGTACACAGAATAGGCTGCTAAACGGCGGTGACACACACTGAATGGAATATGTGACTTTAATATTTGAGTTTGAAAACTTAACAGTATTTCTTACTATTCTGCAACTCTGCAGAGTACACAGAATAGGCTGCTAAACGGCGGTGACACACACTGAATGGAATATGTGACTTTAATATTTGAGTTTGAAAACTTAACAGTATTTCTTACTATTCTGCAACTGTGCAGAGTACACAGAATAGGCTGCTAAACGGCGGTGACACACACTGAATGGAATATGTGACTTTAATATTTGAGTTTGAAAACTTAACAGTATTTCTTACTATTCTGCAACTGTGCAGAGTACACAGAATAGGCTGCTAAACGGCGGTGACACACACTGAATGGAATATGTGACTTTAATATTTGAGTTTGAAAACTTAACAGTATTTCTTACTATTCTGCAACTGTGCAGAGTACACAGAATAGGCTGCTAAACGGCGGTGACACACACTGAATGGAATATGTGACTTTAATATTTGAGTTTGAAGACTTAACAGTATTTCTTCCTATTCTGCAACTCTGCACACTACACAGAATGTGCTGCTAAACTGCGGCGAAGCACACTGAATGGAATATGTGACTTTGATATTTTAGTTTGAAGACTTAACAGTATTTCTTCCTATTCTGCAACTCTGCACAGTACACAGAATGTGCTGCTAAACTGCGGCGAAGCACACTGAATGGAATATGTGACTTTGATATTTTAGTTTGAAGACTTAACAGTATTTCTTCCTATTCTGCAACTCTGCACAGTACACAGAATGTGCTGCTAAACTGCGGCGAGGCACACTGAATGGAATATGTGACTTTGATATTTTAGTTTGAAGACTTAACAGTATTTCTTCCTATTCTGCAACTCTGCACAGTACACAGAATGTGCTGCTAAACTGCGGCGACGCACACTGAATGGAATATGTGACTTTGATATTTTAGTTTGAAGACTTAACAGAATGTGCTCTAATCTGCAACTTTGCACACTAAACAGAATGTGCTCTAATCTGCAACTTTGCACACTAAACAGAATGTGCTCTAATCTGCAACTTTGCACACTAAACAGAATGTGCTCTAATCTGCAACTGTGCACACTAAACAGAATGTGCTCTAATCTGCAACTTTTCACACTAAACAGAATATTTTTTTTTTTTTTTTTTTTTGTTTTTTTCCCCCCACACAAAATAACCTGCTGCCCCCACACACAGTAGGCCTAAAAAGGACTTTTGGTTCTTTTTTTTCACAATTTTGGTTTTTTTCCTCCCTACACTGCCTTTCCCTTCCTATCCTCAGCTCTCCCTGGCTAAGACTGAGCCGAACTCGATGGTCAGGTGCTATACAGCACCTGACCACGGGTTCTGGCCAGCCAATCAGTGTAATGCCAGCAGCCAACATGGCTGCTGGCATTACACCGATGTCAGAGCCTCCCTGCACGTTTATTGGCTGCGCAGCAGCCGCAAAACGTGCGGGGAGGAGACCCGAACATGGCGGGCGAGCACATGCGGTACTCGTACGAGTACCGCCATGTGCCGAGCAGAGCGATGCTCGAGCCGATCCGAGCATCGGCCGAGCATGCTCGCTCAACACTAACGAATACTATAAAAACATTCTAATTGGCTGTCTTTCTTATAAATACAATGTATTCTGTTTTCGGATAATTGAAATATATAACTAATTTCTATGGATTTTTCAATTAGCAAACAAATGCATGGAAGAGCATAATATTGCAAAAAAATAAATTTCACATTATACAAACAGTTCTAGAATGAAAGATTTAAATAACATTTTAAACTAACACAACTCTTTTTATCTATTAATAGCGGGATATATAAACAGTTTAAATACTGACTTTCATCTTATAAAAACATTTGTAAATGTCCAGAGTCTTTCAGATCTTTTAAATGTAACTAACTATTGATAGGAATGCTTGTTATCTGCCTTTTTCTAAAGCAGCATATTCTCACCGAGATGGATTAAGACTCCACAGGGCCCTAGGCAGGATCCCAGATTGCACCACCCCCAGCAAACCTCTCAGTTTGATCTTTTTTTTTTTTTTTTGCGAAAGTATTTTACCAGGAAGAATACATTGAGATTGTCTCTTGTTTTCAAGTCTGTCCTGGACTCATTTTATCTACCTTAGAAAGGTGAAAGACTGAGCTGACCTTGCCGGGACTAGAACCTGCAACCTCACAGTCTAAACAGAGTCTACAGCTGGTGCCATAACCAACTGAGCCATCTCTCCGTTCTTGTAGTTAGATGTAGGGATGGGTGAAAAATGAGAAAAATTTCCTGCATGACTTTTCAGGAGAACGGTCAATTTTTCGCAAAAGTTTTCTCTTTATCTCCAATGCAAAATTTTCCTCCTTTTCTCCTATCCCAGCGAATTTTTCTCCTATTCCAACACATTATTCTCCAATTCTAACAAATTTTTCACCTATTCAACACATTTTTCTCCAATTCTAACACCTTTTCTCCTATTTCAACACATTTTTCTTCTATTCCAACACATTTGTTTCTTATGTTTAATATGGTGAAACAATTCCCAGCACATTATTACTCTTCTGAGGGCTGTAGTGGAGAAATAAGAAGCTGGAAGTCAAAGTTGTGAGTCCTACAGTAACATAAATCTTGAAAAATGTGTTAGCATGCAGAGTGCATTTGTCCTTTGCCCACAACACTTACTTCCTACTTAAGTGACACTGGCACATATTCATGATCATGTCAAGTGATGAAAAAATAACCTACAATGTGGCACCTGTGTATGGTAGTGTTGGTGGGGGACTGGCGTGGTGTGATTGGTGGGACCTTGGCAAATTGCATTCACCCCGGGAGGAGAAGGATCATCATCATTTATTGCACATTCTGCAGCAATGATTGCTGCAGTCGGTTTTTGCACTAACACTTTACTCCCACATCCCTGCACTGCTCCACCCCTCCCCCTCCCACTTCTGCATGTGCTGGACATTACTCAACTACTGTGTGTGTTTTTACTCTCTACAGGGCACAACTGATGGAGTGTGATGTCTTGCCTTGGCCTTCAACAAAATTCTCAAGGCCCTCTGCTGTCTATCAAGTCTGCCTCAGTCACAGAGCTCCCAGTCCGCTAATATATTTATTTGTTATATTATCTGTGTTTTATTTATTTATTTATTTTTTAAGTTGTCCACCATATCTTATCACAGTTATTCCCAAAATATATATATATTACTTCTTTCCCCAGACTTCCCCCAGCACAGAGACAATAAAAGTAAAATCAGCAAACAATTTAGATCCCAGCTGCTTGTGTCTTGCCCGTCAGTCACACCAAATTTTGGATATTTTGGGTTAACATCCTTCTTATCCCCATTGTGCCCCTAGACTCCCCTACTACAGAGAACAAATGTCCTACCTAAACTAAGCTTCAATTCCCCTTTATTCCCCTATCTTCTCTAGCTCAAAAACTTGTGTCTCTCTCCTCTCACAAACACAATATGGCTGCTGTGAGAGCCTGACAGCCTTTTATATGCCTGTAGCAAACTTTCATATGCTGGAGAAAAATTTTTCTACCCACTGATTTCAATGCAATGACCTAGGAGAAAAATTTTCACCAAGCGGAAAGTGCCATTTTTCACCAGTGTCAATTTGTCAGGAGTCAGGAACCACTGTGGATAGTCAGCCATGTCAGGGTCAGGAATCAGGGAGCAGAAGAGTCAGGATGTAGAAGGGTCAGGAACCAGGAGCAAAGCCAATCAATGCAAGGTCACAACGGTATAAGGCAACAGGCACAATCAGACACCACGCAAGGGCACTGAGTAGGTGTCTGCAGCAAGCATAAGTAGGCCACCTAACAGGCGGAGCTTGACCAAGGCCTGCCGCAACAGAGACTAGAAAGGTGCGTGCGTCCAATGACGTCAGTGAGCACGCACCTACAGGAACAAAACAGCCGCACTAGTCTGCAGGACCGCCGAGTGTCGGCACTGAGGTCCACGCGGCTAGAGAGGAGTGAGGCTGGAGCCCCAAGCCCTAGTAACCCCGCCGGCTGCCCAAGGAGGAGGAAGAGTACAACCGTGGGACGGCCAGAGAGAAGCCACCGTCCCTGTGGCTGAGGAAGACCGCAAAAGCCCAAAAACGGAGCAGGTACCCTGACAATATAATTCTCATTTTCTTGGTTATACTGTGGCAAAGGTTGAACATGAAGGACTTGTGTCTTTTTTCAACCTAATTTACTAAGTAATTATATCTTTGTATTACAAAAACTGGACTAATATCACTACTACAAATTAAAAGAAAGTAGACAGAGGTAGAGCATGATTGGTTCCCATTCTTCAATACAAAATATAGATCTATGGGGCAAATAATATTTCTCACATCTCGAATAAGCATAAGAATATCATAATAAAGGATCCAGATTTAGGATCTGTAGTTGGGGATAAACCAAAATCTTGTTTTAGAAAAAAACAAAACAAAACCTCAGTCAACTAATAGCCCCAAGCGACAGTGAAAGAGGGATGGACAAAGACAGTAGTATGAATCCCTTTCTCATGAGAATCACAGAGATGTCTAAAAGTGGTTATAAGATTGTATAAGATATGAACATCTACCAAACAGGCTCTGTCTCCGAGGGGGTTAAATTCTGATTTAGATTTAGCAGCATTTACTAATATTTGAGTATATGGTTCCCTGGTGGGCTGTTATAGGGATTTTTTGTCTTCTTCCCTTTCTCCTACCTTGTTTCTCGGAGCCAGATTAAGACTCTATTGGGCCCTAGGTAGGATCTCAAATTGGGCATCCCACCCACCGCAAACTTCTTAGTTTCGTCACTCCAGTCTACAACTTTGCTTTTGTGCCTGTCCCCTGATCGAATGGAGTCAGTGACAGGAGCTGGGACCGTTATGTGAGACCTCCGCTATGACACGTGGTACGTACTGGGGTTTTCCTCTGCTATTGGAGCACCATTTCTAAACTTGCTGTCCTGAGAAAGCAAGTTTGAAACTGGCAGAAGGAAAGCCCAGTCACGTACCAGTCCCAGCTCTGTCACTGGTCTGTGCAAGCAGGAGACAAGAACAAAATAAAATCAGGGGGGAAAGCAGCCACACTTAAATGGATAGTAATACTTCATTTTATCTTTATTTTATTTTGTAGGCATTAAAAAACATGAAGAACGATATAAGTCTTATCTCTCAAACCTTTATGGTTTGAGAGATATTCACAAGCAAAGTTTTCCCTCCCGCCCCTTTTACCTAGTGTAAGCCATCTCTTCTCAGATGTGGAATGCAGTCCATAGACCAGACAGATAACAGCAGGGGACAATCTTCTTCCTATGAGAACAATGAAAGCCCCGGCCCCCTTGACAAGTTTTTCAGGTTTTTCCCTTATCTTAATTGAAGATTGTCCCTCTCTGCAATCTACCTGGGCACCTCCCTTCTGATCTGTCTGAACAGTGTTACATCAGTAAAAGGGGCGGGAGGGGGATACTTTATCATTCAATTACTCTTGAACTACAACTCTGACAGGATTGAAATAACACTCTCCTGAGTCCAAATACTATGATGATTAATTAGAACTGCTTTTATTATGAAACAATACTATCCCTTTAAGGGATTAAACATATTCAAGGATTTCACTTGTTGCACTATCCCTGTGGTTTGGAATGGCAAGGCCCGCATCTTCACCGGGCCCTAGGCGAGTACCTGGTTCTGTTGTTTCTCATACCTTTTAATCTGTCTTTTTTCCCTAAGATTATGTTGATAATATGGTACTAAAAAAGTAACCTTTGGATTTTTTTAATATTGTATAGATTTTAAACATTTTGTCTTGTATTAGTATTACTATTTAATGGATGGTTTTATTCCAGGTTTTTTTTTTATACTTTCAAATATACAGAAGATTGATGCACCAAAGATCCACTAGAGACAGTATTATTTTTGGTGTATATCCATAAACACATAGAACATGAATTAGGTGGGGTGTATGAGGAAGAGGTGTGGGCATCTGTGTACATATTTATTAGTGTTGAGCGAGCGTGCTCGGCCGATGCTCGGATCGGCTCGAGCATCGCTCTGCTCGGCACATGGCGGTACTCGTCGAGTACCGCCATGTGCTCGCCCGCCATGTTCGGGTGGCGGGGATCTGTGCCGGAAGAGGCACAGATCTGAAGACGCTCCGCTGGACCACCAGGGACTGGAGGTACGGGGGCATTGCGGAGATGAAGGGGGCATTGCGGAGATGAAGGGGGACATTGTGGAAGAGGGGCATAGACTCTATGCCCCTCTTCCACAATGTCCCCCTTCATCTCCGCTATGCCCCTCTTCCACAATGTCCCCCTTCATCTCCTCTATGCCCCTCTTCCACAATGTGCCCCTTCATCTCCGCTATGCCCCTCTTCCACAATGTCCCCCTTCATCTCCTCTATGCCATAGAAGACGGGCATAGCGGAGATGAAGGGGGCATAGCGGAGATGAAGGGGGACATTGCGGAGATGAAGGGGCATTTGGAGATGAAGGGGGCATAGCGGAGATGAAGGGGGGCATTGACCAGGCACCCTCCCCTCATCAGAGCAGGGGGTGCCTGGTGTAATGCTCGTGTCGCCCCATTATATTCAATGGGGCTCGGGTGCTCGGCCGAGCACTCGAGCCTCAGGGGGTGCTCGGTCAGAGCACCCGAGCACCCGAGCATCGGGGTGCTCGCTCAACACTAATATTTATGCTAAATCTTCACATTAGAACCAGTTGTACAACTTCCAGCTACAACTGTTTTAGGGAGTTGCCTGCAGATTATATCAAGGCTACTGCTGCTGCCGGGTGATGTTTAATTACAAAGTCATTACAGCCCCAACTGCTGTGTTTTTTATATTAACCCCTTAACGACCGGGGAATCCGGCCGCAGACGCGACTCAACGACCACGGAGCAAAATTTTTTTTTTGCTCCGTTGCGTTCTGGACTCCCCGAACGGTGTGCAGCCGCGGGGGGAGCCCGGAACTCGATGACGGTCATAGTACGTCATCGGTCGTTAAGTCAAATCGACCCTTGACATACTATGACCGTCAAGGGTCGTTAAGGGGTTAAAGTTTTAGTGACAGTTCCTCCTAGTGTCCATCCAGTTATTCTATTGCATTCTATAGGAAAGCTGAGCCTCAGGCTACAGCTATATATAGAATGTGTTAGTAACAAGTTCCCCTCTTCATGAGACCACTATGATAGCATTAATTAACCCTCTGAGTGCCAGAGTGGTATCCAGAGCTTTGCAGCACAATGTGTTGTTTACCTCTCTCGCACACAAAGGGGTCTTCTAGCAGCAGAAGTGCCTTTGTCTTAGTCAGCACTTAAATAAATACAATGTATGTTTTTCCATAATAAACTTTAAAGGGATAGTAGTGTTTCACAAAAACAGCAGCTCCAATTAATCTTCATAGTATTTGGGCCATAGAGAGTGTTATTTCATTACTGTGAGCATTGTATTTAAAGAGTAATTGATGATAAAGTATCCCCCTCCCACCCCTTTTACCTCGTGTAAGCCCCCACTCCTCAGATGTGGAATCTGGTCCACAGACCAGACAGGTCACAGCAAGGGACAATCTTCTTACTGTGAGAACAATAAAAGCCTGACCCCCCTTGACAGGTTTTTCAGGTTTTTCACTTATCTTAATTGAAGACTGTCCCTCTCTGCAATCCACTTGGACACCAATCTGCTGCTCTGAGGTGATCAGTGTTACACTAGGTAAAAGGGGCGGGAGGGGGATACTTTATCATTCAATTACTCTTGTACTACAACTCTGACAGTATTGATATAACACTCTGCACAGCCCAAATACTATGAAGATTAATTGGAGCTGCTTGTATTTTGAAACAGTACCATCCCTTTAACCCTTTGAGTGCCAGAGGGGTATGGAATGCATTGCTATGCAATGCATTCTGTACCCCTCTGGCACTCAAAGGGTTCACTCATTCTTTAACCCTTTGTATCTTAGGTATCTCTCCAATACACTGCCTTATTCATCAAGCTTAAGAGGAGAAAATGTACCATAGGTAGGAAAATTAAACTTACCATTGATTTAAATAGGATAGTAACCCCTTGAATGCCATAGAGGTCTTTCATTCATTAGTAATCCTATTTAAATATAGGGAATTTGGGAATTTTCTTTCCCCCCATGGGATATTGCATTTCTTTAGAACAATATCACATCTCCACGTTGCGAGATCACTAACCTCCCGCTCCCAACTGCCCAAAAAATACATTTATTTACATTCCTGCTTCTTTTTCTTAACCTTTTGATAGGAAATGGTTAAGTGAATCGGACAAGCATAATTTATTTCTGTCTCTGCCTTCTCTGTAATAGAATTCGTACTTCTAGATTTATATGAGATAATTAGTTATGCATTTGTCTTAAATCACGAATATCTACTTGATTAGAATCACTTAGGGACATATGTTCAAAGAAGTAGTGAAATAGCTTTTGTCGTTTGTAACGACTTTTCAAAGTAAAGT
Organism: Rhinophrynus dorsalis; assembly: GCA_037306005.1. Lineage (NCBI taxonomy): Eukaryota > Metazoa > Chordata > Amphibia > Anura > Rhinophrynidae > Rhinophrynus > Rhinophrynus dorsalis. Next base: position 466,424,057 of record CM074723.1, read on the forward strand.
GTCATTGTGATTATTAATATTTTCAGAGAGTGTCGGTTGCGATCAGAAATATGTTGTCTGTCCTGACTGAAATTGTCGTATGGAATGACAAAAAAATGTCTTAACTAAAGACAAAAATGTCTTAACAACAAAAATGTCTTTAAAAATGTCTTAACTAATGACAAAAAATGTCTTAAGTAAAGACAAAAATTCTCACATTCAGAACACATTCCCTCCACTTTTTTCTTAACATACAAATTTTGTCTTTCGAAAGACATTTTTTTGTCGTTATTTACGACAAATTTTCTTTTCCTCTATACGACACTGGAGAATAGTTTAGCCACGCCCTAGCCATGCCCCTTTGCCCGTCAATTCTGGAGTTGTGTCGTACACAAAGGACATTACTAGTTTTTTGTCGTATACTCTATAGAAAATATGTCGTTCATGCATTCAATTACTTATTTTTGTCTTTCATACAACATTTTTTTGTCGTTATCCCTTTGAACATATTGACCTTAGAATCACAAGAGGCATCTTTTTTTTTTCTTCACTGCAGCGATGAGTGCTTTGTATTCTGTTGTGGAGGCAGACCTTTCCGTTGCGGGTATAGAGATATAATGTTCCAGTATACATGCATTGATGAGTGTCCTGTATGCTGTTGTGGAGGCATGCCTCTCTGATGAAGAGACAGTGATATAATGTTGCACTATCCCAGCAGCAATGAGTGCTCTGTATGCTGTTGTGAAGGCAGATTTTTCTACTTCAGGTATAGTTATATAATGTTGCACTATCTATGTACTGATGAGTGCTTTGTATTTTGTTGTGGAGGTAGACCTTTCTGTTGCGAGTATAAAGATATAATGTTGCACGATCCATGCATTGATGAGTATTCTGTATGCTGTTGTGAAGGCAGGCCTTTCTGTTGCAGGGATAGTGATATAATGTTGCACTATCCATACACTGATGACTGCTCTGTATGTTGTTGTGGAGGCAGACCTTTCTGCTGTGGGGATGGTGATATAATGCTGCATTATCCCTCCAGCAGTGAGTGCTCTGTATGTTGTCGTAGATGCAAGCTTTTCTGCTGCAGAATAGTGATGTAATGTTGCACTATCCCTGTATTGATGAGTGTTCTGTATGCTGTAGTGGAGGCAGGCTTTCTGATGAAGGGATAGTGATATAATGTTGCACTATCCCTCCAGCAATGAGTGCTCTCTATGCTGCTGTAGATGCAAGCATTTCTGCTGCAGAGTAGTGATGTAATGTTGCACTATTCCTGCAGCGATGAGTCCCCTATAAGTTGTTGTGGAAGCAGGCTTTTCTTCTGAAGTAATAGTACAACATTGTGTGACTACCTTCGCTTTCAGAGTCCCTGACAGAAAGCTCTCTAGGCATCCTGACTTATTATGCGCTATGCATTTACACAATATGTAAAGTTAAAAATGAGATTGCCTGTCACAGTATGTTGGAATGGAGATCTCTCTAGAAGTCAAAAGGGACTTTGTCCCATATTTATTAACCCTTTGAGTACCAGAGGGGTACGCAATGCATTGCAAGGCAATGTGTTGCATACCCCTCTGGCACTCAAAGGGTTAAGTTGAGGTAACATAGCAATATAACACACAGTGGCTCTTCAGTTGAGGCAGCATAGCAATATGCTGAGGGAACAAATAGAAAGTGGTGTTTGAGGCTTGCCCTCTGTAACATACAGCAAAGCATCTCTCTCCCTTTAAGGAGAAAGGGCGGGAATCAGGAAGCAGGAAGTGGAGGAGTGACAGTTGAAAACAGACAGTTAGTGAGGTTGACTGAAGAGATGAAAAGATTTAAATAAAAGAGTTGCTATTAAGTTTATCCCTGAGTTTGTATTTTATGGATACATTACACCCTCGTACTGACACAGAGTGTATGAAGGGTTACAATTATCTGTGGGAGGTGACACAGTGTGTTTGTGGGGTCATGATCCTGAGTGAGAGTGTGCGTGGACCAGGAGAAGTTATTGATATCCCCCTACATCAGGAGTGAGTGGCAGCTATATTTTTTTTTGTCAGTTGGATAGTGGTGGGCGGGCTGGAGGGGGCGGACCAACTCCCTGTATGATAAACATGCCCCCATTGAATCACCCAATGGGAGCAGTAAAGTCCCCATTGAATCACCCAATAGGAGTTGTGTCTCCTAATGAGACATAAATTATGTAATGAGGCATTCTGTTCAATGTGTGTTTGTTTTCTGAGGAGACATAATGTTCTGTGTGTGAGTTACCATAAATTATGCAATGAGGCTTATTCTTTTATATATATAGATGGTTTCAGGTTTGAATCCCGACAGGGTCAACTCAGCCCTTCATTCTCCTGAAGTCGATAAATGAGTACCATTGATTGGGTAATAATAACATCTATTATTTCAGCTGCCGATTTGGTTAGTTCTGAAAGCGCTTTGAGTCCTACTGGGAGAAAGGTGCTATATAAATACTAGTTATTATTATTATGTATGATGCATTATTTAACCGTATCTAACAACTATTGATATTAAAAATATTGAACTTTTAAATACGTGTTTTTGTTTGCTGTTGATGTATAACATAAGAATTAAAGGGATAGTAATGTTTCACAAAAACAGAAGCTCCAATTAATCTTCTTAGTATTTGGGCCATGGAGAGTGTTATTTCAATACTGTCAGAGTTGTAGTTCAAGAGTAATTGAATGATAAAGTATCCCCCTCCTGTCCCTTTTACCTAGTGTAAGCCACTTCTCCTCAGATGTGGAATCTGGCCCACAGACCAGACAGCTCCCAGCAAGGAACAATCTTCTTGCGGTGAGAACAATGAAAGCCCTGCCCCCCTTGACAAGCTTTTCAGGTTTTTCCCTTATCTTAATTGAAGATTGTCCCTCTCTGCAGTCTACCTGGGCACCTCCCTTCTGCTCTGGCTGAACAGTGTTACATCAGTAAAAGGGGTGGGAGGGGGATACTTTGTCATTGAATTACTCTTGAACTACAACTCTGACAGAATTGAAATAACACTCTCCAAAGTCCACATACTATGATGATTAATCAGAGCTGCTTTTATTAAGAAACATTACTATCCCTTTAAGTAAATCCTTACTTACCATGAGGAGCCAGACTAGAATATTTTTGAGTTTTTAGAACTGTTTTTTGCTGACTGTCAGTAAATTAACTGATGGTCTTCTGACCTTGATGTTATTCTCCACATCAATGCAAATAATGAAACCGTTTATCTGTATAAACATAGTAAATTAGTACCGTTGTTTGTCTTCTTTTTTTAAAAATTAATGACAGCCCTTTTTTGTAGAAAAATTATATTGACCAAAATCAAAACCAAACATTTTGATACTGACGTTCTTATGCAGAACCTGAGTAATTCTCAAGCAAACCAAATACATACGGGACAGAGAAACAGTCACGTTGATTTAAATGGGGCTTGAAACCCCTTGAATGCTAGAAAGGTCCCCAATGCTTTGAAGATATCTCTAACATTCCAGGGGTTTACATACTATTTAAAGGGATGTTATAATCTTAAAATAGCTTTGGTGATTTTAAGAGAGCTCTCAAAATCACCTGTATGTTGTATTGCCTATGGTTTAGTTTTAAAATTAGTTTTTTTTTAATTTTCATTTATAGAATATACTATTAAGGCATGCTGCACAGGCACTTCCTGTCATATCCCTACATTACCTCCCCCACTCACTGACACTGCTTAACAATGTGTTATCCACCTCTCCTAGCACTGAATTCCTGTCTTACCCCTACATTACCTCACCCACTCACTGACATTGTTGATCGATGTATTACCTACCTCTCCTAGCACCAACTTCCTGCCTTATCCCTGCATTAGCTTCCCCACTCACTGACACACTGGTCCCAAACACTGACTTCCTGTCTTAACCCTTCATTACCTACCCCAAGCACAGACACATAAACCTTTCAGTTCTAGGAGAGAGACGATCAATGTGTTGCTGAACAGTGTCAGTAAATGGAGAGGCAATGTATAGATTAGATAGGAAGTACCTACACAGCATATCTTAATTAACATAATCAATACATCTTGATAAAAATAAGAATAGTTTTCTATGTATGAAAATGGCTAACACAACATGTTGAAACCTCTTTCGTAATCACATTTGTTTTTAAGTGAAAACATTCTCTTTAAATGAGTGTTGATTTTGGGAATGGTTTATTTTTGTCCCTTATGGTGTTCCAGAACAGATCAATTTCTTCTTAGTAAATCAGCCTCACTATGGATTTAAACTCCTCCAATCTTCTTGCTTCATAGGGTATTTAAACATTTATTTTAGTCAATGTCATGAAAACATCACATATTTTAAATTTGTAGCTATTCCCACAGATTTTGGGAGGACATCTGGATATACATGATGTACTGAAATAACCTATAATCCTTAGGGACTGGATGGGGAAGTGTAATGTTTATTCATATATTCATATAACCACAATATTATCATGTGTATACACTATCTACTTTTGCCTTTCTGAATATAGGGAAAGGAATTGTAATTCTAATAGTTCCATCATGTCTAAGTGAATTTGGTAAATGGATGTTGTTATATGGAATGAACGAGGAGATTTTTTGGTGTCTGCGGACCAGTCTGTGGTTTGGATTGTGCAAAAAAGATAAAAAGATATCTCCTCTGAGACGTTAACAAATAAAACATGTAACAGTATAAATGTCAGTATTTGTTTATCGATCTGAAGAATACATTGTAAATTCATCATATTGGCAAATATTAAAGGGATAGTAATGTTTCATAATAAAAGTAGCTCTAATTAATCATCATAGTATTTGGACTTCAGAGAGTGTTATTTCAATTCTGTCAGAGTTGTAGTTCAAGAGTAATTCAATGACAAAGTATCCCCTCCCGCCCCTTTTACTGATGTAACACTGCTCAGCCAGAGCCCAGGTCGACTGCAGAGAGGGACAATCTTCAATTAAAATAAGGGAAAAAGCTGAAAAGCTTGTCAAGGGGGGCAGGGCTTTCATTGTTCTCACAGGAAGAAGATTGTCCCTGCTGTTATCAGTCTGGTCTATGGACTGCATTCCACATCTGAGAAGAGATGGCTTACACTAGGTAAAAGGGGCGGGAGGGGAAACTTTGCTTGTGAATATCTCTCAAACCATAAAGGTTTGAGAGATGAGACTTATATCGTTCTTCATGTTTTTTTAATGCCTACAAAATAAAATAAAGATAAAACAAAGTATTACTATCCCTTTAAGATCTGGAGGAATAGGAAAAAAAACGAAAGAATTTACAATAATATTGTCCAAAATATACTTGGCCTCATATGTACTGTGCTGAGTTTGTCATTCATCTTCTTTAGAGTCAGTTGTTGTGTAAAGAGGAGAAATACATATAAGAATAGTAAATTGTTTAAACAAAACATATAGTGAGATAGGAGTACTTCACACAGCAGGCAAGTATACCTAGTTTTATTTTTAATTTACTTTGTATTTCTGCAATGAACTCTGTCTTCTTATCTCCATCTTTCTCAGCCTTTAGTTCCCACCTACTAACATCAGTTTTACCAAAGCAGGGAAACCATCACATATATGTCTATTAGTTGAAGAGCCCCCTACACAGGCCACAGTGCCACTGCCAGCCGGTCACGGGGCAGTCATGCACAGTAGCGACTGCCCGCTCCGTGGCTGATACAGAGCTGGACGCTGCGAAGGAGCATCCAGCTCTGTATTAGCCGCGGCGCATGCAGTCACTACTGCGCATGACTGCGGCGTTACACACGTTTTTGCAAATTATTATATACTAGTTGAACAGCCCGTTACACGGGCCACAGTGCCTCTGGCAGCCGGTCGCGGGGCAGTCATGCGCAGTAGAGACTGCTCGCTCCGTGGCTGATACAGAGCTGGACACTCCTTTGGAGCGCCCAGCTCTGTATCAGCCGCGGAGCGGCCAGTCTGTATTGCGCATGACTGCGGCGTTACACACGTTTTAGCGAATTATTATATATATATATATATATATTGTTGCACTAATAGTTTAATGACTTCTCTACCTTGTGCAATTGCATCTCTTCCATTCCTCATATTTCTCAATGTATGTTTACGTCCTTACTGGTTTATGATTGTTTACTCTTACCTATTTAAGGGTTGGTGAAAAGTCCTGTTTTGTTATTGCAGGAATTCTCGCTGAAAGAAAACACACGTTTTCTCTTTTTCATAAAAATTGAATGCAGATAAAAAGACATTATAATTTCTGCTTTTTTTTTTTTTTTTTTTTTGCTACTGCTAATGAAATTCCTGAAAGACCTTTGACAATTTCCACCCCCTTTCAACTATTCTATAACCGCAATTAATCCCACTGCAATATTAATGCTACTGAGTGCTCATAGCTTAAGTGGAAAAATCCACAGTTGAAATAAAAGATGTTAGATGTCCCATGGCAACATAGGTATTGATAAAACTGATAGCAGGCTGAGGCCTATAACAACTTATATACACCTTGAAAACATGGTTAGCAGGCTGGTAGGAACCCCCATATTAAGAAAATGATGATGGGGTAGGTGGTTACGAGCTTGCAAGGATTTATTACTTGTAATCTGAGACCTGTAAAAAAATAGCACTTAAGGCAGGCCAGATGGGCAATGATGTGATGCTATCTTATTATTGGGTGGTAGTTCAGCTTTAAGTTACACATTAAAAGACAGAAAAAAAGCATATATATGCAATAATAACAAAGAATATGGGGAAAAATAAATCCCAACACCTAGACCTTAAATCCACCGGTTAGGACCAAAGGTATTGGTGTCGTTCCCAAACTATGATGTAAGAGTATCACCATATACACAATATGAATATATCCTCTCAAAAAAAGACACACTGGTTCTCCTTCGTGCCAGACAACCAAAAGGAAAAAATTCGTAAAAATCCTTCCCATACATAGTCAGCACATCCGGACAATCAATGAGGAAAATGCAAACAATCAGACTTCTCTTAACTGTTATTACATAATATATATTAGAATATAAACAAATCAAGAGTACATCTTCCAATAAACCACACTAATCCTCCGTCGTACCAGACTATCAGGAGGAGAGAGGTTAATAAAGTTCTCTCCCATCTATAGTCAGCACATCCAGGACTAGCAGCGGGAATAATCAGACCAACCTAAACTCTTATTTGATTACACGAATCAATAAACCCTATCTAAACAACATGAAGGTAAAATATACAGTATACATAAAAAAGTTATTGTATTGAGATGGAGCTCACATAACTAAATAAAGAAGAAATAAATAAAAAAGAAACGATCGATCGTAAAAAAAAAAATATGTATATATACACTAGCACAAAATACATGTGCAGACGGTGGTCACTAGGGGAAAAATTTCTCCATAGGTGCATTGATAATCAAAACTTGTATTCCATAATTGAGATTCTGGGTTATCTCGCCTTATAATTACTTCCAGAGTATATAACTATCTTATTCACGGAAAAACTCATGTAATGCAGTTCGTATAGTGCCTATGGGGGTATATGGATGAACAGGCAAGTGTCGGCTAGGGGATAATAACCGAACAGTCTCATCAGTTATGTGTCCTTGACGTCCACCTTTTAGTGTTCATTCCAACCGATAAAGATCAGCTCTGTTCATTGCCCCACTTGTTTCTTTGCCGAACTCCTGTTGACTACTATCAGCAAATCTTAAAGGGATAGTAATGTTTCATAATAAAAGCAGCTCTAATTAATCATCATAGTATTTGGACTTTGGACAGTGTTATTTCAATTCTGTCAGAATTGTAGTTCAAGAGTAATTCAATGATAAAGTGTCCCCCTTCCACACCTTTTACTGATGTAACACTGCTCAGCCAGATCAGAGAGGAGGTGCCCAGGTAGACTGCAGAGAGGGACAATCTTCAATTAAGATAAGGGAAAAACCTGAAAAACTTGTCAAGGGGGGCAGGGATTTCATTGTTCTCATAGGAAGAAGATTGTCCCCTGCTGTTATCTGTCTGGTCTTACAACCAGATTCCCCATCTGAGAAGAGATGGCTTACACTAGGAAAAAGGGGCGGGAGGGGGACACTTTGCTTGTGAATAAAAGTTTGAGAGATCAGACTTATATCATTCTTCATTTTTTTTAATGCCTACAAAATAAAATAAAGTTAAAACGAAGTATTACTATCCCTTTAATGCTTCCCTTTCTCAGGAAATGGATCAGATTTGAGTACAGCGTCGCAGTTATATTTGGCGCAGTATGTGTGTAACTCTGATAATCCCCGGCGCTTCAGCTGCACATCAATTAGCAGTCCTTCTGTAGAAACCCGTGATAATTATGGTGCCAAGTTTACATGTAGTGTACCGGAATAACCCCTGTTGACCACACTTCTCCAATGTGTTTCAAAGTCTCTATGACTTCTTCTTCAGGGAGTTACATGGTGCTACTAAGTTGCCTGTCTCTCTTATACCTACAGAGAAAGCTCCTCCTCTCCCACATGTGTAATTAAAAGGAAAAAAAGAGAGCAAGAGAAAATAATAAAATTGTCTAACCCTGAAATCTGTGTATAATACATCCATACCAGATAAACTAATTGATATTTAAAGGGATAGTACTGTTTCATAATAAAAGCAGCTCTAATTAATCATCATAGTATTTGGACCTTGGAGAGTGTTATTTCAATTCTGTCAGAGTTATAGTTCAAGAGTAATTCAATGACAAAGTGTCCCCCTCCTGCCCCTTTTACTGATGTAACACTGCTCAGCCAGATCAGAAGGGAGGTGCCCAGGTAGACTGCAGAGAGGGACAATCTTCAATTAAGATAAGGGAAAAACCTGAAAAACTTGTCAAAGGGGGACAGGGCTTTCATTGTTCTCATAGGAAGAAGATTGTCCCCTTCTGTTATCTGTCTGGTCTATGGACTGCATTCCACATCTGAAAAGAGATGGCTTACACTAGGTAATAGGGGCGGGAGGGGAGACTTTGCTTGTAAATATCTCTCAAACCATAAAGGTTTGAGAGATAAGACTTATATCGTTCTTCATGTTTTTTTTAATGCCTACAAAATAAAATAAAGATAAAACGAAATATTACTATCCCTTTAACTTTAGTTAAGTACTCTTATTTATTAAATGTGACACCCTACTGCAAACTAGTGGTCATTCTTCTATAACTCCCTCGGAGGGTGAAAGTAAAAATAAAATGTTCCCACTTTAAAACACACAAATATGAAATTAATGGGGAGGGGGTCAGATATTGCTGCTGACAACCAAATTTCTCATGATGATGCTGATATAGCATACGTCTCTCCACACCCGTCCCAATCTTCTAATAGAAAGGAAGTAGAGACTGATGACGCTATGGCCAAAAATTAGCTGAAAATAAAAAGCTCAATGTTCTACCACTGAAAAGCAACAATGTGCCTGTTTATAAAGTCTATGAGAAATCAGATGGAAATGATGTAGAAGTATACATGCCTAAAATACACAATCATCATCTGTGTCATCATCATCAGTGTCACCACTTCCAAGTCCCATCAGTCACACGTATTATTATTGACTAAGAAGAAACCATCACGAACCATAACCCTAGCTATGAGTGCTCCTGGTGCTGTACATGGTTTAGCCTCCCTGATACTGCTATTGCTATTACTAATGCTATTACTATTGCTATATCAAGTCTCTGTAGTTTCTCAGAACCACTCAGTCTATGTATGAAGATACTTCACTCATGATCCAGAAGTTAAACATATTGATCTCTATTGTTTCTGTAAAAGCCACATGAGCTGGGGAAAACCAGATCCCATCTAGGCACATCCTCATTGAGATCCCTAGCAGCAGTAGAAGCACTACTAAAAGGGACACATAATAGTAGTGCTGTAGTCGTTTCAGAGAATTATGGAATGTTTTACTCTATAACACTCATTTCTCCTACTGCTGCTGTGATAATGCAGGGCTCACACAAGGATGACTCTAATTTAGCTGGAGGTGACAAAAGTCATAGGTTCTTACAAAAGAAATGAGGAGCGATTCTGCAGCAACCCAGCTTCAATGCAGGGGACGAAAAAAACTGATTTAAACGTCTTATTGAGGTCTCTAGCATTCAAGGGTTAAAATCTCCATCTAAATCTATAGGAATTTGGGGGATACTTATTACTTCACATGTTGCATCTGGTTTGCTCCAGAATCGCTCCTCATTTCTTTTGTGAATAAGGATCACAGAGTCCTCACACCTGTGTCAGATACCTCTCTGGCATTCAACGGGTTAAGACGTGAATGCAGAACAGAGCATAATTAGCATAGTACACTGCATTGAAGGAGACTTTCACTTTCACTTTTTATCACCTAATTTCCAAGGGCATTTTAACCCTTTGAGTGCCAGAGGGGTACGCAAGGAATTGTAAAAAGTAATGTGTTGTATACCCCTCTGCAACGCAGAGGGTTAATGATTGCATTTGTCCAAAGTCTCCAGTTTACCTGGGACCTCAGATCAATTTTCTCCTACAATCAGAAAGGATTGTTGCCGTCCTGGGTGCAACACAACACTGCTGATTTTCCCATAAATATTAACAGACCTAAGGTAGGCAGACATGACAGTTAACCCTTTGAGTACCAGAGGGGTGCGCAACGTATTGCTTTGCAATGGGTTGTGTACCCCTCTGGTACTCAAAGGGTTTTTAAAGGCATTCAAAATGTATTCCTATATTTGGATCCGTTCACTATTTCGCCAGGGGCCTCAAGTAGTCTTAAAACACAAAAAGAGGGGAGAGGCTCATAGTGCAGACATCTTTACCTTCTGGCAATGATTTTAAAATTAAAAATTCTACTCACATTTAACTTTTGTCATCAGATAAGTACCAATGACAAAAAGAACCTGTGAATGATATTAAAACTGCCTCCCCACAGATATCCGGGTCCCTACACACTCAATTCCTTAACCCCTTAAGAACCAGCAGTCTTGAGACGTTTCCATCCCATAAGGACCGCTTTGATCCTTGCTGACGCGCCGGTACATGTGTCCTGTTGCGTGTATTGGCGCGCCGCTTTGGGACCTGAAAGCGATCGCTCCAGTCTTTGTCTTGTTGGAGCGCTGTAAGTAAAAAGTATGTGACATACTATGACTATGACCGTCATCGGTCCTTAAAGGAGCAGTAAACTTTTTTTATGAAAATATATATATTGTAGGGATTTTCCTATTGAGTAAAATAAGGGTTCTCCCACTGCCGAGAGATTTATATTTCCACAGTTATTACAGTTTAAAGCCATGTTTTTATACATTAGCAGTGCCCTCTAGTGGTCAAATTCTAATTAGATTTCCTGTTAGATTCTAATGGAAAGGAAAGTCAGAAAAGTCAGAGACATACAGTTCTCCGTAGAATGTGATAGAAACTGCCTGTCACTTCCTGTCAGTTAGAACTATCAGGAAGTAAACACAGTAAATTCACTTCCTGTCAGTTAGAACTATCAGGAAGTAAACACAGTAAATTCACTTCCTGGTTATTTGAACTGCTATACATTTTGAACAAAACATCTGACAGCGATGGGAGTGACCTTGTTTTATTCAGCAGGAAATGCTCTGTAAAATATGTGTTTTCATAAAAAAAGTTTACTGCTCCTTTAAGCATTTAACGGCCATGACGGTCATAGTACGTCATGTAGTCCTTAAGGGGTTTTAAGAGGTTCCAAATCCCGATAGATCTTGGAGGAAAACACAAAGACAAAGAACATGAAGAGCTGTACTGTTATCTAGTAACAGCACTGGGATCTGGACTAGGGTTGCCACCTTTTCCCTCCATAGACTTAACATTGGACAGAAGCCAATTTTTTACCGGCCTGCTGGTAAAATACTGGCTGGGTGGCAACCCTAATCGGGACACAATAACTGTTGAATACTCACTCAGCATTTTCCACCGGTTACAGTTGACGGTAACCGGTAATTTCGCTAGCGGTGATTTTAGATGCTGGTTGTCCCCGCAACGGAGCCACACGAACACGCATCAGATAGCCATTTGGATATTCCATAATCAGCAAACTTGTGTTTAAATCAACGCAGACCAGATGAATCCAAAAAATTACAAAATGTATTTAAAACATACTTAAAAAATAATCAACATGTTTCGTGGCACACTTGCCACTTCTTCAGGAGGAATATAATGTTCTAGGCATACAAAGCAATGCACTGCATACCCCTCTGGCACTCAAAGGGTTTTAATACAGTACATGTGATCTCATATTTAGGACAACCAGTTCTCTTATCACTACTTATGAAACTTCAAAAATCAATAAAATTCATTCTTTTCTGATGGCTAATCCTATATAATAATTCACTAGGATGTTTGTCAGAAGCCGTCATGCTCAGTAGAGACTGTGTGGTTTGGGCAGTCTCTACTGCGCAAGGCTGCATCGCGTGGAGCAGTGAGGTAGCAACCGCTTAACATTACTCGGACTGTGGCCCGTGTACATGGGTTTTTACACTAGTCTCAAATAAATAAAAAAACACGATTTCTACAAAATAATATCCATTTCATTTCCAATAAGGCTTTCGAAAGACTGAAATCCAATGTTCCACAAACCATGCAGATTGGCGGCATCCTTCAGCTTCTCGTGGGAGAACAAGTAAAACTTCAAGAGATAAAAACATGGCTTTTGTGAAAAACAAGTAAATTAAACATCACACATTGAATTCAAGAGATAACACTGTTCAGAAGCACTTATAAATATATTAAGAGGTCTCTCGAGGCTTTTAATAATACAGAAATCCCTCACAAACACTTCACAAACACGTATCACATTTAAGATATTTCTACAGGCTGTTCGGACCTAAATGTCATAATAAATCAGAGGAAATGTATATGCAAAGTACACAATGATATAAATTCACAGTTTATCATAATCTGGCTACCAGCACAGGCTCTGAATTGCTGAGCAGCTCGGTTCAGCTCCCTGGTGGTCAATTTGGATAAAACAGCACAATGGTCAGAGGTTGATGTAGGAAGAATTGTATCCATACTGGAGCAAACCAATTGACCAATATTATTATTCTTAACACTTTGCAGAGAGATATCCAATGCATTGCATTGCATTGCAATGCGGGGATACTTTTCTGGCAAGCAAAAGGTTATTTGGTGGATATAGACAGGAACACAAGGATCAGTAATTGTCAGGGAGGGCCTGGTTTCCCATAAGGCAACTTCCTACCATGCCAGATTTTGAGGGAGGAGTCTCAGCTGTTCTGGCCACACCCACATTCTGAGTTGGGATGAGGAGCAGCATGAAATGTTATTATCTAGATGGAGGGAAGTGTCAGCTGCAACTAGGGTGACCACATTTCCATTCTTCCATTCAGGGACAGTGTGGTGACGAGAGTACTTCTCTCCAGTTCTAAGGCAGCTATGTAGGAGGGGTCAGCATACATCACTGGACATCAGTGCACAAATTGCTCTTTATCTGGCGCACCATAGAGTTCTAAACACTAGAGGGAGAACTGTCCATTGACTGCTGTGACAGGAAGCGCTGTCTCTGGTGGGCTACAAGAGAATATACATCAAGCCCAAAGCCTTAGACTAGTATTACACTACAATAAAATTGCACTGCAGCTCCTGTTTCAAGTAGGGATCAAGGCTCAGTTCTGTCTCTAGTGCTTAGGGATCTGTCTAGAAGCCATTTTCTTGTAGCCCAGCAGAGGCTTCGATTTGTGTCACAGTAGGCAATAGGCAATTCTGTTTCTAGTGTTTAGATTCTTTATTCAGGGACTTCTTATTGTCCCTGATGGGGGCTGCCAGGGACATGGAACACAGAAACAAATTCCGGGACTGTACCTGGCAATCAGGGACATGTGGTCACCCTAGCTGCAACGGGGAGCAGTGTTAAAATGCTGGGCCTCGATGCAAATGTTGGAGACGGCTGTTTTTTCTGCCGACGGCATTTTTTCAAGCACAGTAACCTAGTCAAATACCTGTGATGTGAAAAATACCGGCAAAAAAAGCCATTGAGTGATAAAGTTAGGAGGTGTTTTCAGCCATAGCAAATAATGAAAACACTGTAATTATCAATTAAAATGTCTGTATTAGCCATGAAGATCCAATAAAGGACTCAACTTATTGTAGGAAAGTTAAGACCCAGTTTATTTGGGACTAGAGTCCCTTATCGGACCTTCAAATAGCCGACGCAGAAACTGAAAGTGAAAAAAAGTAAAAAAAAAAAAAACCTAAGTCACCAGTGTATGTATTGATATGGGGCCCTAAGCCCTGTATCAATGCATCCAAAGTATGAAAAATGTGTCCAAAGTTAGAATTAACACTATGAGTACCAGAGCAGTATAATTACCCCACCAGCATTCATAGGGTTAACTCGACTAAGTAACAAAGCAACATCCCATTAAAAGTAACACTTACCATTAATCCTGATGTCCTTGTCTTCTTTCTTCTCTTCAGTCTTCTTGCTGTAAAAAAAAAAAAAAAAAAGAAAAAAATTAAAGTATTAATACAATGCAGAAATATTCGGCACAATAATACATAGTTTAACCCCTTGAGTGCCAGAGGGGTATGCAACACATTGCAAAGCGATGCATTGTGTACATCTCTGGGGCTGAAAAGGGTTAGAGCATGTATTAATTGACAGTTTAGTTTATGAATATGCCCAAGTTGTTCAAAATATGTCCAAGTTGTTCAAAAAAATCTATCCAGAAATGTCAAAATTATCTGCATGCCGCAATAAAATACTAAGCTTATTGTTTGCATGTCTCCTTCTCTGTGTGCGGCCGCAATGGAGGCAGTGATGTGTGGCACAATCTCCAATACTGTCCAGCATGGGCCGATGCCCATTACACCCTGAGGGAACGGGAACTGAGACTGCCTTTATATATGGGCAGTCTCAGTTCTGATCCCTCACAGCCAATGGGCTGGGAAGTGCTTACTCACATCCCAGCCAATCAGTTTAAAGAACAGCCACACAAATCTGATTGAGCACATCCCAGCCAATTGCCATGAAGGAATTGGAACTGAGACTGCCCATATACAAAGGCAGTCTCAGTTCCAATTCCCTCAGTGTGTAGCGAGTATCTGCCCATGCAGGACAGGACTGTGGACTGTGCCACGCATCATTGTCTTTGCTTCTGCTGCATCCACGGTCGCACACAGCGGCAATCAACATGTCAACAGACATGCAATCAATAAGCTAAGTATTTTATTGTGGCAAACAGATAATTATGGCATTTCTGGATATATTATTTTGAACAAGTTGGGCACTTTTAAATATATGGAGGCATATTCATATTTCCAAACCAGCAACTAATACATGAGTTAACCCTTCTGAGCCCCAGAGAGGTACGCAAAGCATTACTTTGCAATGCATTGTGTACCCCTCTGGCACTCAACGGGTTAAACTATATATTATTGTGCCGGATATTTCTGCACTGTATTAATACTTTCATTTTTTTACAGCAAGAAGACTGAAGAGAAGACTGAAGAGAAGACTGAAGGAGAAGGACAGTGGATGACTGGTAAGTGGAAAACAGATTAGATAGCGATCGGTGCTTGACAGTGTGTCAGGCAAACAATAGTTAGCTTTTTCCTTTGAAGTTCCCAATACTGCTGCTATTTAGCTGTGTTTTGGGAACTTAACACACAAAACGGACGTTTAGCCACAAGACCTTTTCTGTGGCCTAACATCCACTGTGCTTTTAGCCAATAGGACATTTGAACACTGACTTAGACATTTTCATTTGTCAGTCGGTATCCATTTTGCCCTGCCAAATTTTTTATCACCAACATTTGCATCAAGCCCTCAGTATCTGGCTGTCAGTGAGTAGCAATTGTGATGAGGAGCTGCAACAAATGTTAGTATCTGGCTGTCAGTGAGTAGCAATTGTGATGAGGAGCTGCAACAAATGTTAGTATCTGGCTGACATGAAGTGGCAAGTAATAGGGAGAGCAATGCAGGATATTAGTATCTGTCCAGGAGAAAGAGAAAGTTGTTTGGGAGTGCAGTTTTGAATTTTAATTTGTGGCTGGCAGGAATTGGTAGTTACTATGGGAAGCTCTGTAGAATATTAGCATCTGGCTGACAGGAAGTGGCAGTTGGGATGGGGAGCTGTCTGAAATGTAAATGTATCTCTCTAGCAGGTAGTGGCAGTTGGGAAGAGGCAGTAAAGAATGTTAGTATCTGGATGACAAGGAGTATAAGGTGGGAGGAAAAGCAGTGAGGAATGCTAGCATCTGACTAGCAGAGAGTAGAAGGTAGGAGGAAAAGCAGTGAGGAATGCTAGCATCTGACTAGCAGGGAGTAGAAGGTGAGAGAGAGATCAGTGTGGAATGCTAGTATCTGGCATCGGGGAGTGGCAGGTAGGATGGAGAGCAGTGTGGAATGTTAAGATCTGGCGGGCAGGGAGTGGCAGTTGGGACTGGGGTCCATGTAAAATGTTACCACCTAGTTGAGAGTGAATGTCAGGTGGAATAGCAGTGTGGAATCTTAGTATGTGGCTGGCAAGGAGTGACAGTTGGGATAGGAAGAAGTGTAGACTGTTAGTCTACCTCTATAGCTTGGAGGGGCAGTTGGTATGGGGAGCAGTGTGGAGTGTCAGTATGTGGTGGGCATACCTGCCAGATTTGCATTAACTCACAAGCAAGCAAACTAAATAACTCAAACTATTGGTTTAAATAAAAAATAACCAACATAAATATAGGTGCTTTTGAAATATCAGCTTATATGTTATGGACCTGTGCCAGGAGACAGTGGATGAGGCCGGGAGTGGGGTCATATGAAAACTGAGGGTATGGTTATAGGTGTAGCTAAGGGAGCCTAGTGTGTTCTTGCCTAGGAGCACCAGAGATTTAAATGTGGCCCAGAACTAGAGGCATGGAGTAGAGATGTGTGGAAGCTCCTGTTTTGCTTACATGGATTTCTGCAGAAAGGGGATCTATTCCTCCTTTTCTTAGGAACTCCCACATGTATGATTTCAGTACAACACATACATCAGTTTCCACACCGATGGATCAGTGTGAATCAGGACATTCTTACACACTGATTCAAACTTTATTGAGATGACATTGTGATATATATGCACAATGTATCCACTCACACATCATCAAGTTTTGCATGCCTAGTCACTGACTACCGCATGAACAGCAGAAACAATGCAGCGTTCCTGCAGGAACCCCATTTAGAGGAGGGATACCCTGTTTTCTTCCTTTTATTTCCTGCTGCAGAAAATTCTCCACATCCTTAGTTTTGAGGACCTTGCCCAGAAGAGCTTACAATCTAGAGAGCCACAGGGGATAAATATATTTTCCACAAATTCATTTTTTTTAAATAGCTCTTTTGACACCTTGAATGCTAGAGAGGTCTCCATTGTATTAAAAATAAATACTTAGAGACTCCTCCAACATTTATGGGTGGAGATGCACTAAGGTGTGATAAAGAAGTGATAATGTGAAGATAAATTTCCCAGTTTATCACTTCTCCAATTTCTGTGTTATTCTATGGAGCCTATAGACTATAGACCTATAGACTCCTCTCACTTGAGAGATCTTAGGCCTCGATCCAAATGTTGGAGACGGCTGTTTTTTGTGCCGACGGCATTTTTTCCAGCACAGTAAGCTATTCAAATGTCTGTGCTGTGAATAAATACCGGCAAAAGAAAGAGCTGTCGTGACTTAAAGTTAAAGGGATAGTAATACTTAAAATGTAAAAAAAAAGAAATATGTTGTAGGGTTAATCCCCCCGAGTAAAACAAGGGTACTCCCACTGCTGAAAGGTGTTTTATTCAAAAGTTATTAATTTTCAAAGTTGATTTTTTTAGGTGCAATATCACAGTGGCCTGAAATTGTACAGTGGCGCTGTTGCTACACGATCCTATGGACAGCTCTGGTCCCGGGACCATAAATCTCCATAGGATGGTGTAGCAACAGCACCGCTGTACAATTTCAGGCTACTGTGATATTGCACCTAAAAAATTCAACTTTGAAAATTAATAACTTTTGAATGAAACACCATTCAGCAGTGGGAGTACTCTTGTTTTACTCAGGGGGGTAAACCCTACAACATATTTTTTTTTACATTTTAAGTATTACTATCCCTTTAAGAGGTGTTTTCATCCGTTGAAAAGGATGAAAACGGCGTAAATTGCAATTCAAATGTCCGAGTTAGCTAAGAACAGGCGATAAGGGACTCAAGTTATCTCAGGAAAGTTAACACCTATTTATTTTTTTTAACTTGAGTCCCTTATCACCTGTTTAAACAGCCGACACAGACACTTGAAGTTAAAAAAACCAAAGTCCTCAGTGGATGTATTGATATGGGGCTCTAAGCCTCATATCAATACATCCAAAGGATAAAAAATGTGTCAGACTTTAGTAGGATTAACCCTATGAGTGCCAGTATAATTACCCCGCTGGCATTCATAGGGTTAACCCAACGAAGTTAAAAAAAAAAAAAATCACATTACAAGTAACACTTACCACTAATCCTGATCTCCAGCGGAGTCCTCGGCTTCCTGGTCATCTGTCCTTCTTTTCTATCTTCTTTCTTCTTTTCTATCTTCTTTCTTCTCTTCTAGCTTCTTTCTTCTGTCTATAAAAGAAATAAATAAGTTTGAGTTAAAAAGCATATATACGTTAACCCCTTGAGTGCCAGAGGGGTACGCAACGCATTGCAAAGCAATACGTTGCATAGTTCTCTGGGACCCAAAGGGTTCAAATACATAGTAGCGTGCCAGTCTTCAAATAAAAATCGCCCATACAGAATAATAATAATAAACGTTAGGAAATGTTTAACATATATCTTAATTGTCTATAAGTAACTAAAAATCCAACTCAGCTTAATTTGTTGCTGTCTCCGCCGCTGTGTGAGGCACTGAGGCGGCAGCGGAGACAGAATAAGGTGGCACAGTCCTCCCCTCTTCTTCTTCATGGGCCAATGCCCGCACCGGTCTGAGGGAATTAGAATTGAGGCTGCCCTTTTGTATGGGCAGCCTTACTTCTAATTCCCTACTGCCATTGGCTGAGATATACATACGCATCTCCCAGCCAATCAGCTTTGAGCGGCTATGCTTTAAACTGATTGGCTGTGAGGTGCATAAGCATATCCCAGCCAATGGCTGTGAGGGAATTAGAAGTAAGGCTACTCATATATAAGGGCAGCCTCAATTCTAATTCCCTCAGACCGGTGTGGGCATCGACCCATGAAGAAGAAGATGGGAGGGCTGTGCCACCTTATTCTGTCTCCGCAGCCACCTCAGTGCCTCACACAGCGGAGGAGACAGCAACGAATTAAACTGAGTTGGATTTTTAGTTACTTATAGGCAATATAAATACATTGGTATTAAGATATATGGCAAACATTTCTAACGTTTATTATTATTCTATATGGGCGATTTTTATCTGAAGACTGGCACGCTACAATGTACTTTAACCCTTTGGGCCCCAGAGAGGTATGCAACGCATTGCTTTGCAATGCGTTGCGTACCCCTCTGGCACTCAAGGGGTTAACGTATCTATGTTTTCAACTCAAACTTATTTTTTTTCTTTTACAGGAAGAAGAGGAGAAAGAAGACAGAAGATACAAGAGAAGATAGAAGAAAGAATGGAGACAGAAGGAGACAGACAGTGGATGACAGGTAAGATTAACACAGACTTTTTGACAGTATGTCAGGCACCGATCGTTAGTTTTTTTACTGTTAAGTTCCCGAAACTGGCGTTATTTAGCAAAGTTTGGGGAACTTAATGCACAAAACAGACGTTTGTACATGACACCAGTTTTGTGTCCTAACATCCGTTGTGCTAAATGTCAGTAGGACATTTGAATACCAACCAAGACATTTTATTTTGTCGGTCGGTATCCATTTTGTCCTACCGACATTTTTCTACTACAGCATTTGGATCGAGCCCTTAGTGCTTAGTCTACATAGAGTAACACAGGAACTGGAGACATGATATCACTGCAGAAGTCATCTCCTCTAAACTCTGTGTTCAGGCAAGTTTTAATGGATAGTAACATTTTATTTTATCTTGACATATTCTGACAATGTATATTATATAAAGCTGCATTGTCTATACTTTTTCATCTTTAGTCTATTTTTTTACATTTTTATGACAATAAGCTCCCTGTAGTTCTTTTCAGAATGTTTTATAACCATCAGAGCAGGACAGTGATAAAATATAACTCTTTCCCTGTAGCAGTGTGTGATATTTTTTACAATGTATCTTTTCTATTCTGTATAACCATACCTTCTTTACCCATCCCTGAGAGAAAGTTCTCTGGAAACAGATCAAGGAAGCTCGGTGTCAAAGACATAAAAGTGTAAAAATACAGGTGAAGATGAAGAAAATAATATATACATTGAGGGAAAAAATTATTTGATCCCCTGCTGAATTTGTATGTTTGCCCACTGACAAAGAAATGATCAGTCTATAATTTTAATGGTAGGTTTATTTGAACAGTGAGAGACAGAATAACAACAAAAAAATCCTGAAAAACGCATTTCAAAAAAGTTATAAATTGATTTGCATTTTACTGAGTAAAATAAGTATTTGACCCCTTTGCAAAACATGACTTAGTACTTGGTGGCAAAACTCTTGTTGGCAATCACAGAGGTCAGACATTTCTTGTAGTTGGCCACCAGGTTTGCACACATCTCAGGAGGGATTTTGTCCCACTCCTCTTTGCAGATCCTCTTCAAATCATTAAGGTTTTGAGGCTGACGTTTGGCAACGCTAACCTTCAGCTCCCTCCACAGATTTTCTATGGGATTAAGGTCTGGAGACTGGCTAGGCCATTCCAGGACCTTAATGTGCTTCTTCTTGAGCCACTCCTTTGTTGCCTTGGCAGTGTGTTTTGGGTCATTGTTATGCTGGAATACCCATCCATGACCCATATTCAATGCCCTGGCTGAGGGAAGTAGGTTCTCACCCAAGATTTGACGGTACATGGCCCCGTCCATCATCTCTTTGATGCGGTGAAATTGTCCTGTCCCCTTAGCAGAAAAACACCCCCAAAGCATAATGTTTCCACCTCCATGTTTGACGGTGGGGATGGTGTTCTTGGGGTCATAGGCAGCATTCTTCCGCCTCTATACACAGCTAGTTGAAATGATGCCAAAGAGCTCGATTTTGGTCTCATCTGACCACAACACTTTCACCAAGTTCTCCTGTAAATCATTCAGATGTTCATTGGCAAAGTTCAGATGGGCCTGTACATGTGCTTTCTTGAGTAGGGGGACCTTGCGGGCGCTGCAGGATTTCAGTCCTTCACAGTGTAGTGTGTTACCAATTGTTTTCTTGGTGACTATGGTCCCAGCTGCCTTGAGATCATTGACAAGATCCTCCCATGTAGTTCTGGGCTGATTTCTCACTGTTCTCATGATCATTGAAACTCCACAATGTGAGATCTTGCATGGAGCCCCAGACCGAGGGATATTGACAGTTATTTTGTGTTTCTTCCATTTGCAAATAATCGCACCAACTGTTGTCACCTTCTCACCAAGCTGCTTGGCAATGGTCTTATAGCCCATTCCAGCCTTGTGTAGGTCTACAATCTTGTCCCTGACATCCTTGGGCAGCTCTTTGGTCTTGGCCATGGTGGAGAAACAAATTAAATTTATTCACAAATGGTTGTTAGAAAAACAGTATTATAAAAGCAGCATTTAGGCATTTAACCATTGGATGCCCCATAATTTATTGAATACCATTGACTAGAGAGAGGGAGGGAAAAATGTTGGGGAGATAGTTGGAGTTTTTCAAATTAATTATGTCTTTTCTCAACATTTTTTTAACCTAATCTATGTCATTTTAACCTAAACTAAAGTACTTTTTAACCTAACTTACTATGTCTATATATATAAAAGAAGAGGTTGTGCCTGCCAAAACACACCCAGGGGAGGCAGAAAGGAGAAGTTACTGCTCCCATTGGGTGATTCAATGGGGGTGTGATTTTCACACCAATTGCAGTGGCCGAAGGCCACTGCTATTGGTGTGAAAATCATGCAGGGAGTTGGCCCGCCCCCACTATTCAGCCCACCCACCACTATCAAAGTCAGAAAAAAACAAAATGGATGCCACTTGCTCCTACACCACAGACAAACACACATGCCCCACTCACACAGCACCACACACACACATGTCCCACTCACACACACAGCACCACACACACACACACACACATGCCCCACTCACACACACAGCACCACACACACACATGCCCCACTCACACACACAGCACAGCACACACAGCACCAAACACACACACACAAAGCCAGAAAGAAATATGGCTGACAAACACACACACAGTCACTCACCCTGACTCCCAGTGGCCTCAGCAGGACCTGTAGTGTAGCCACTGAAGGGTGCTGCATCACCAGGGGAACAAAATGGCACTCAAAGGGTTAATGTAGGTCCTCATTGCTCAATTATTTCTTCACTGTCATCATTTGTTATACAACACAGAGGACAGACAGCCATCAGGTACACACTTAACCCACTGACTGCCACAGGGTTGTGTATCAAGTTTTATCCCTCAGGGAGTGTGTTCAAACCCCTTATACTGTAAACTTGCATTTCTCTCCCACTTCTCCTCCTTCCCCAGCCTATTACTAACACTTTTCCACATTTCTCTTAAGCCCCGCCCCTACTCACGATTAAGCCCCACCCACTTTTAACCCAGATTGCCCCATTTGTCTCTCCACATCAGTACCACATAACTCCCCTCCAGAGACTCCACAAATCAAAGTTCCCAGGTATGAATACATGAATACGTCCATGTATGTGTGTGTCTCTCTGTATGTTTGAGTTTCACAGTGACACGCTCTGTCTCTTTAAGTACGTGTCTGTAACACTGCATATTTCTGTTTCACACAATGTCTCTCTTTGTAAATAATATGACGGGCAATGCATCCCACATTGCTAGTAACTATATCAATATCTAGCTACACAGGTTTATACTTTGTGTTAGCAGATTAAATAGGATGTTGGTCTGCTATAAAGTCTGAGCCAGTTTGGAGTCTTTAAATCTCGCTTTCTCGGATATACTGTGGAAAAGGTTAAACTTGGAGTTATGTCTTTTTTTTCAATCCAATTCATCATGGAATGGGAGAATGAGAAAGGGTGAGAGACATCCAGCAGTCCTTCCTAGCAAATTGATGTAACTCTCTGAGACGTTTTCTTTCCATCTTCTGACAAATGACCAGGACAGAACCTGCTGTGATTCAGTGAATCTGCTTTTGTTGGATATCACATGAGTACTTTGCCTGTCATTTGATTGATTTAAACAGCAAATTAAATGTAAAGCTTGTTTGATGTCTTACCACATAACTTGCTTCACATGACTGTCACATTTTGCTCATCATTACCCAATACCAATGAGAAAACACAATTACCCCATCTCAGATATCTCATATATAAACTGACAGCCTGGCTTCTTTTACTCACGTGAACATGACCATGCATTGGTCCTCCCTGCGAGTCCTGATATGATCCCCATTCAATTCCTAATTTTGAAAGTATCACAATGAGTTAAATACCACACACACACACACACACACACACACAAACTGACAGCCTCTTGCCACTGTAAGAAGCCTAACTGATCGTTTTCCTGCATGTTAATTAAAATTTAAAGGAGAAATAAAACCTCCTTATAATAAATAACCCTCCACTTGCCTTGCTAAGGCCAGAAAATCATCATGGCCTTCATGAGATTTGCCTTGGTTCAGTAGATAACATAGTAACATAATGACATAGTAAGTTAGGTTGCAAAAGTCCATCAAGTTCATCATTTGCCTCATAAACCAGAGAAATGAGAATTATATAGCTTTACTGCCGCCAAATAATTTAGTCTTTATCAGAATTTCCTGTGTTACCTACTAAATCACAGTATAACCCTATAACCCATTTTGAAAGAAATGTATCTAATCTTATCTAAAATGTATCCATTGCATCTGCCATAATCACATCCTTGGGCAAGGAATTGCATAATTTTAAGACCTTACTGTAAAAAATCCTTTCTTTCCTCTAATCTCAAGGGGTGGCCCATGATTATTTGATCAGGCCTTGGAATGAACAGCTCAACAGAGAGATCCTTGTATTGGCCTCTCATATATTTGTATATTGTGAAAAGGTCTCCTCTTAGTTTTTTTTTCTCTGGAGTAAACAAACCATGTTTGTCTAGTTGTTCCTCATACATCAAGTCCTCCATTCCCTTAATTCATTTTGTTGCTCTTTGCTGTACTTTCTCCAGTTCTAGTATACCCTTTCTCAGAACTGGTGCCCAAAACTATACTGCTTATTCAAGGTTTTACCAACGATTTGTACAAAGGCAAAATAATGTTATCCACTCTTGCTACAATACCCCTTTTTATGCAAGACAGGACTTTGTTTGCCTTTGCTACTGCTGTTTGACACTGGTCACTGTTTCCAAATTTGTAGTTTACAATGATTCCCAGGTCTTTCTCTAGCAACAAGTCCTCTAAATTGATTTAATTAAGTTCATAAGTAGCATTGGAATTTGTTCTTCCCAAATGCGTGATTTTACACTTTCCTACATTAAACTTCATTTTCCTTTAGTTTGCCCAATCTGCCATTTTATGTAAATCCCTCTGTAGAGAGAAAATATCCTGGTCTGACTATATTATCCAGCATAATTTAGTGTCATCTGCAAATATTGATATTTTGCTTTCTATATCTATTTCCAGGTCATTTATAAACATGTTAAAAAGCATAGGACCTAATACTGAACCCTGAGGCACTCCACTCTCCACTTTAACTGTATTGGAGAATTGACCATTTACAACCACACACTGTTCTCTATCCTTACAACAATTTTCTATCCAATTGCAAAGGTTGTCCCCTAGCCCCAGTTTCCTTATTTTATACCCCAGCCTCCTTTGTAGTACAGTATCAAACAGGGATATTGGTACAATGCTGTACTGTCTTCAGAGTCTTGAGTGCTCTGTAAGCTGTAATGAAGGCCGGCCTTTCTACTACAAGGATAGTGTCGCAGTGCCCCAAGTGTCTTTGCTTTCACAGTGATTGACAGAAAGATCTCTGGAAATAGTGATTCAGTGAACTATTTGACAGGGAAAAGTACTTAAAGGGTAAATATAAAATATTGATTTTACGTATTATGCACAAAATGAAGAGTGACTGTCACTTTAGCTAGGGCTGGATTTACATCCCAGGCTCACCTAGTCAAAGCACCCTAGGTGGCCTTGGTTCTGCCCATGACCACACCCCCATTCCTCACATTGTCCCGCCTACAGTCCCATTCACAGTTCCCAGGCACAAAAAATACCTTTAGTCTACAATATACTAGCAAAAAAAGCTTTTAACCCTTGGTTCCTAGAGAAATATCCAATGCATTACTTTGCATCCAATATGTTAAATAGTAGCCTGTGAAAGGGTATATAAACTGGTGAAGGCAGACATTGAGCTTGCTTTGGCCACACCCACAATTCAGAATGTAGGCGTGGCAAGCACAGGTGAGGAGCTCTTCACAATATGGAACTTTAGACAGCTGCCTACTCAGCCTAGTGGGAAATCCAATCCTGACTTTAAACCTTTAAACGCCAGAGACATAGTGCAAACAAAACAATGGAACCGCTCAAGGCTAGCTTCCAAATAAGACACAGTGTATCAAGTCACCATTCACTCACCGCCTGTGCTGGTTTGTTGATTGAGGTGTAGGTCGGGCTGCAACGCTTTGGATGCCTCTCTGGCACTCAAAGAGTTAACTTTTTGGACCTTTCTTTTTTAGCCGATCAGGATTTACATTTAAATTTAAAGGATTTCAACTTTATGGAAATCTTTTTTTTTTTTTTCCACCTCTAACTAGGTAATTTCATTATTACACGCTTTAGAAATAAAATTCTCCCACACGTATCTCAGTATAAAATCCCATTCACTAGTAATTGACTTGAGTGTAAGTGCAATGATGGATTTGTAACAAAGCATGGCAGTCCTTTCATTGAACAAAAGACCTATTCCAACAGAAAGAATCAATAAAAGACGAGGTGTTCGACATTGGTTTGGAATGTGACATTGTCTAGTTTTCACCTGAGGACAGCTACGAATAGCTGACTGACAGTTTTTAACATTAAAAATAATAATAATCGTTTGTATATAAGAATAATCATTTTATATAAAACTTTTGACAGTCTGAATAAGTTGCACAACAGGGAAGCTGATACTTGGAAGCTTATTTAACCCTTTAACCTTTTGAGCTCCAGAGAGGTGCCCAAAACATTGCTTGTTTTTATTATCATCTTCATTAATATCATTTTATTACCTCGATCTGGATTCTAAGCACTAAGACTATGTGCTAAAACTGAGATTAGTGATTTAATTTAATGTTATCTAAGTATTATTTAAAGGATTTCATATATGGGTTTTTGATAAGGAAATTTGATATATTTACAGAGCACATATATACATTTAATTAGCATGTGTCAAAAGTGATAAAACAGAGATGCACATGATGGCTAAAATGGAGAATCTAGTAAAAGCTCTGAGTAGGAACAGGAGAGGAATTTGCACAGTTTCCATTATCTGTAACAGTAGGGGCCAATGCTGTGATCCATGATGAATAATTGACAAAAAAATGGACTGTTACATTGGAATCATACATACTTCAAATAATGTGTATAGCATTCCTTCTTATTCATCATCATATCTTTATCACCAAGCATCCACCATGTTGAATTCAACTTTTTCATGATTTAATTATATTGATATTGTTGAGCAACGTTTGTTACTATTTAATGTCATCATCACAGTGTATGTTGTTTATACTGTAACTGTAAAATTACATGATCAATAGTAAAAGTATATTTTGATTCAGAGTTCATAGAGAGCATACAGAGTACCATCTAAAGGGATAGTAATACTTTGTTTTATCTTTATCTTATTTTGTAGGCATTAAAAAAACATGAAGAACGGTATAAGTCTTATCTCTCAAACCTTTATGGTTTGAGAGATATTCACAAGCAAAGTTTCCCCTCCCGCCCCTTTTTCCTAGTGTAAGCCATCTCTTCTCAGATGTGGAATCCAGTCCATAGACCAGACAGATAACAGCAGGGGACAATCTTCTTCCTATGAGAACAATGAAAGCTCTGCCCCCCTTGACAAGTTTTTCAGGTTTTTCCCTTATCTTAATTGAAGATTGTCCCTCTCTGCAGTCTACCTGGGCACCTCCCTTCTGATCTGGCTGAACAGTGTTACATCAGTAAAAGGGGCGGGAGGGGGATACTTTGTCATTGAATTACTCTGGAACTACAACTCTGACAGAATTGAAATAACACTCTCCAAAGTCCAAATACTATGATGATTAATTAGAGCTGCTTTTATTAAGAAACATTACTATCCCTTTAAGGAGCAAATCCTTAATACCACAGTGATATACATATAAGTACTTGTATTTTGTAGCATAAGTCCGGCATTAGTAAGAAATAGAACTCGTTTAGCAGCCAGGAATCGGCAAGGATCTTTCTGTAGGTGTTCTCTGCATCTGCACTGTAAGTTCCTTCTGGTACCTTAAAGGGATAGTAATGTTTCATAATAAAAGCAGCTCTAATTAATCATCATAGTATTTGGACTTTGGAGAGTGTTATTTCAATACTGTCAGAGCTGTAGTACAAGAGTAATTCAATGACAAAGTGTTCCCCTCCCGCCCCTTTTAATGATGTAACACTGTTCAGCCAGAGCAGAAGGGGGTGTCCAGGTAGACTGCAGAGAAGGACAAAACTTGTCAAGGGGGGCAGGGCTTTCATTGTTCTCATAGGAAGAAGATTGTCCCCTTTTGTTATCTGTCTGGTCTATGGACTGGATTCCACATCTGAGAAGAGATGGCTTACACTAGGTAAAAGGGGCAGGAGGGGAAACTTTGCTTGTGAATATCTCTCAAACCATAAAGGTTTGAGAGAGAAGACATATCATTCTTCATGTTTTTTAATGCCTACAAAATAAAGATAAAACAAAGTATTACTATCCCTTTAAGGTAGCAAGACATTCAACTCTCCAGTCATGAAGTGAAGGGGAGGGACAGCGCAGCCTCAGAGATGCCTTCTCTGCAAGATGTCTGTGCTGTTGTCCAGCTGCTGCCTACTGAACCAGTTCTATTTTTCACTAATTCCTAACTTATGCAGCAAAATACAAGTATGTATATGTATATTGCTAAGGTATTAAGGATTTGCGGCTCAATTTAAGTCCTGCTTTAATGATAAACCTTCAATGCACACTTACAGTGCTATGGTCCTACAATCCTATCGGTCTATACAAATTTTGTCATTGCATTTCTTGTTCAATATTAACATCTTCAGTTTCTCTTGGATGTCACTTAGCTGTCAACTATTTGAAGAATAGTGTGCTGTCAGCTATAAATCACTTACATACTAGGCACTCATATGCACCCTTACCATAGCTAATTTCTAGCAGTTATTATGAAACTGTGGTGACACACACAGAAGTGATTAACCAGGATACTGTAACATTTTGAAAGCAGTTAAAAATAAAAGGAAAAGGAGGAAGAACTGAATGATGGCCTGAATCCTGAGTTTGGTGGTATGAAGGCTAATATGACTAGGAACAGAAGAGGATACAGCCAAGACAAGGGGGGAGGGGGATCATTCAATAAGGTGTGATAAAGACGTGATAAAGTGGAGATGATTTCTCCAGTGATATCACTTCTCCATTTCCTATGTTATTATATGGAGCCAATGCACTAAGATCTCTCAGACTTGAGAAATCTTAGTGCATAGACTCCATTATATACCATAGGAACTGGAGAAGTGATATCAGTGCAGAAGTTATCTGAATTCTGTAGAAAAAACAATCAAGTCTTAGTACTGATTGGCCACTTTCATATCAAAACACCAACACAAGGCTAAAGAAAAATTGAACCTGTTTTTGTTTTGTTGTAATTATCGTTATTATTTCATTAGGAGTATGGGAGGTTTAGTAGTCAAATCATGTAAACAAACGTTTTGTTTTATTAGGAACTACACTTGAGTCCATGTATAAGAACCAAAAAAGTGTAATGAAGTGCAATGTTTTTTGAAGTGCGTTTATGAAGTGCTGTTTATTTTAGTTCATAAACTTGATGCTGAAATTGTGTTACTGGAATGTTTTTTGTAATAATTTTTGTGACTTAGGATGAGTAATAAATATAGATGATTCGTGGGACTCTTTGCCACTTTGGCCTCTGGACAAAGGAGAATTCTTAGAGTTTGGGAACGCTACCAGCCATATACATTGATCCTTATTTGTACAAATTTCCCAATCCCCACGATTTCATGGGAGGTGGAGGAAGAGAAAGATTGTAGTGGTTAATGGACATAGACACCTGCAGTAACGGTGCCACTGGTGGCTTGTGGTGGTGATGCTACCTCAGCAGCACTAAAACGAACAGTAGTAACCACCACCACCACCTGTCCCATATTATTGCTGGTGCTGGTTTCCCCACCTCACTCTGTAGGTATGATGACCCTCCCAGTCCCACCATCACTACGTCTACCCATCGACATGGTGGACACATCAGCTTGATCTTGTGACACTTGATGCTGTTTAGACAACTCATGAGGAAGTAAATTATCACAAATTACATGTGGCGATACCCATTTCCCTGCAGATCTTTCTTCCATTCAAAAAAAGCTCTCATTTCTCTCATGACTGTCATCCTCATTGTTCACATCATCATCAGATTCATAATAACTAACACCCTCTGTAGGTGGTGGTGGCAACTGAGGTGGTGCACCAGCAGTCACACTTACAGACACAGCAGGCTCAGGCAGCGGCACCTTTGTAATATTACTGGACAGCCACATGGGGAAAATTAAAAGTTCCCCTTTTGTGAAACATACCCCTGGGTCCTTGGGATGTGGTTAGAGCACTACTACATGCTAGATCTGGGCTCCCACTACTGTTACTACTGGGTCGTTAGGTAAGTGGGCGGTTATTATTTTGAGATGTTACTTATCCTTTAAATGTGTCAGTGTCCTTTATGCTAATTTGCTCCAGGCCATGAAAAGTCCTTTTGTTTCACTGATGGAAGTCACAGGACCCATTACATGAAGGTTAGCAGTTCAAACCCAAGGAGAGGCAAGTTCAGAGAAGTGCCCATCACAGAATCATACCACCTTCCATAACATGGAATAATACTGTTAAAATGCAGTGACAGAATGTAAGCATGCATGGGATAGGCATAAAGCTGACCTGAAAAAAAAACAAGATCAAAGACCAAATAAAGTTTGACATTTTTACAGTAGGAAAAATAGGCAGACTAGATGGGCTGAATGGTTCTTATCTGTTGTCAAATTATCTATTTCTGTGTTAAAGGAATAGTAATGTTTCACAAAAACAGCAGCTCCAATTAGTCTTCATAATGTTTGAGCCATAGAGAGTGTTATTTCAGTACTGTCAGAGTTGTAGTTCAAGAGTAATTGAATGATAAAGTATCCCCCTCCCGCCCCTTTTACCTAGTGTAAGTCACCTCCCCTCAGATGTGCAACCTGGTCTTAAGACCGGACAGATCACAGCAAGCATACCTCCCAAGTGCCCCTCTTTAGGAGGGACAGTCCCTCTTTTAGACCCAAATCCCTCTGTCCCTCTTTCCCACTCTGATGTCCCTCTTTTTAGGAGATCAGACTGAGTGGTGTGTATATATAAGTGTATCACATTGCTCTACAGCAATATAACTTGTATTACTGTTTGTTTAAATGTCAGTATATGTGTATATAAATTAGTCTGTGTAAATAAAATACTTTGGTCTTGTTATAAGTCATGTATTAGGTTACACAAAGAGGTATGAATAGGTCATGAAACAGCTTAAAAATCCCCGGTAATGCCCCACCCACCAGCCACGCCCCCAGCAACACCCCCTAAAACACAAGTGTCCCTCTTTGGCAATTTGAAATGTTGGGAGGTATGCAGCAAGGGACAATCTTCTTACTGTGAACCCTTATGCTAATTGAACATTGTCCCTCTCTGCGATCCATCTGGACCCCACTTTTCTGTTCTGAGGTGAATAAAATGGGTGGGATGGGAATACTTTATTATTTAATTACTCTTGAACTACAACTATGACAGTATTGAAATATCACTCTTCATAGTCCAAATCCTATGAAGACTAATTGGAGCTGCTTTTATTGTTGAAACATTCCTATCCCTTTAAATGCATAAGGGCAAAATTTATTTAGAAAATGTTTTACCAGGAAGAATACATTAAGATTTATCTTGTTTTCAAGTATGTCCTGGAGAGTTTTTACACTACAAAACATTACATTTTTACACAAACAGTGACGCATTATACACACATAAACATAAAAACAAAATGTTCCATATTGTTTCTAGATACAAAGAAGCAGTTATTGTAGTGATTTTAGAAAGGGAAAAGATGTGATTTATTTTTGGGTAGGGTATTCATAGGGCGGGTGGGATTTTCTGTCTATATTTATGCTCAACTGCACCTCACAAACACTACTGTATCTAGGTAGGGCGCCCCCTGCTGTATTAGTGTCCAGTATGGTTGCTCTCTTCACAAAAGCAGTGAAATGGCCTTGCCCTTAAAGGGATCGTAATGTTTCACAATAAAAGCAGCTCCAATTAATCTTCATAGTATTTGGGCCATGGAAAGTGTTATTTCAATTCTGTCAGAGTTGTAGTTCAAGAGTAATTGAATTATAAAGTATCCCCCTCCCGCCCCTTTTACCTAGTGTAAGACACCTCACCTCAGATGTGGAATCTGTTCCACAGATCAGACAGTTCACAGCAAGGGACAATCTTCTGACTGTGAGAACAATGAAAATTCTGCCCCCCTTGACAAGTTTTTCAGGTTTTACCCTTATGCTAGTTGGAGATTGTCCCTCTCTGCAACCCACCTTTCTGTTCTGAGGTGAACAGTGTCAGTAAAAGGGGCAGGAGGGGGATACTTTATCATTCAATTACACTTGATCTTCAACTCTCTCAGTATTGAAATAACACTCTCCATGGCCCGAATACTATGAAAATTAATTGGAGCTGTTTTTAATTTGAAACATTACTATCCCTTTAAGTAAAACCATTATGGACAATCACAATGGAGCCGCACAGCAGGGGACAACATTTGTTAGGTGCAAATGATGGTCCACTTTGTGGAGCTCAGCAGAGATGAAGAATTGCATCATCCTCAGATCCTCACATGTTGATCCAATCAATAGTGGTTTCTGGCTGCTTCCAACATTTCAAGGTCAAACTTGTGTTTATGTCCACGTATAGCACACTGTGTCCTGAAGACACCCAATCAGCTCACTCAAGTTCAACATGAGTCTGGTGTTCTTTGGCAGGAGTCTGGTCCCATATGCTACTTTCATTTTTTGTTTTTTACATCTCAAGGTGCCCCATAATCAAATTGGCATGGTTGAGACTTGTTTTTAAAGAAACAGTAAACTTTTTTTTAAAATCCCTTTGAGTGCCAGAGTGGTATGCAATGCATTGCATACCTCTCTGGCACTCAAAGGGTTAATGAAATTTAATGAAAACCTATATGTTATGTCAGTTGTTTTATTCAAATGTTATAATAGTTCAAATAATCAGTAGGTGAATTTCCTTATGCGTTTACTTCCTGAAAGATCTGACAGGACGTGACTCAGCAAGTGCAGTTTGTCATTGACTTTCCTCTCAAATAGAATGTAACGGAATAACTAATTGGAATTTGACCATTAGAGGGCACTGCTAATGTAAATAAAAAACATGGGTTTAAACTATAATAACTCTGGAAATATGCATCTGTCATCAGTGTCAGTAGTTTTATTTTACTCAACAGGAAAATCCCTCCAATATATATTCTTTCATCAAAATAAAAAAAAACTGTTCTTTAAATTTAAAAATTAATTAACTTATTTTGGACCACAGATCACCAGTGCATTCACTACTGTAATTTACTTCAGCTGTGAGTAGATCTTTATTTTCTGGAGATGTGATTTCCACATTATGAAGCTTCCTTGTTAATGATCATCTTACACATGAAAGGCACAAGCAAGGTGATTCTTTCTACCACAAGACCTAGGTGTCTTCTCATAAATTGCCCACTGCTTTTTCACTCACTTCATTACCACAGCATTTAAAATGATAGTAATGTTTCACAAAAAAAGCAGCTTTGATCAATCTTCATAGTATTTGGGCCATGGTGAGTGTTATTTCAATACTGTCAGAGTTGTAGTTCAAGAGTAACTGATTGATAAAATATCCCCCTCCCGTCCCTTTTACCTAGTGTAAGCCCCCTCCCCTCAGATGTGGAATCTGGTTGATTGACCAGACAGGTCACAGCAAGGGACAATCTTCTTACTGTGATCATAAGGAAAACCCTTCCTCCCGTGACAAAGGAGTGCATGATTTTCCTTATACTCAGAGTACATTGTCTCAGCAATCCATCCAGACAGTCTTGCTGCTCTGAGGTGAGCAGTGTTACATCAGTAAAAGGGGCGGGAGGGGAATACTTTATCATTCAATTACTCTTTAACTACTACTCGGACAGTCCTGAAATCACTCTCTCTACATCCCAAATACTATGACGATTAATCGGAGCTGCTTTTTTGTGAAACATTAGTATCGCTTTAAATGCTGTAGGGTTAGATTCAGGTGGGCTGAGCGGGTGGCCATGTTGCTGTGGTTTGACTGTGTTTCCAGGTCTGAAGTGCTGCTGCTGTGTTGCAGTATTTACATTATCAATCTCCTGCCTGTCCTGATCTATGGCTTTCATGTTTCTGTCTCTGAGCTCTGCTGTGCTGCACATTCCAAAAGCTGTATCCAATGTTAACCTTTTGATAGCCAGAGTGGTGTGCAACGCATTGGTCTAGAACTCAAAGGGTTAAGCCACGTTCTCGCAGTATACGACAACAGGTGCTATCACTTGCTATACAAATGACAATTTTGTCTCTAATGAATTCATCCCTCAGAGTGATATATTCACGTTTTTTTTTCCTCTAAATTATGTAACAACATTATGAAGTGATTCCCATTTTCTTGTTTCCAGAGTCCAAACACACATTTTTCATATATTGAATTGTTTCAGATTTGAAATAGCTTCTTATACATCTAAAATAAGTGTAACATTTTCTCACCGCTCTACTCTCGCTGAGGTCAAGGGTATGATAGTAAACATGCATTCACTGCCCAGTTCTCTTCTCAGGTGCTTGTATTGCTGAAGATTTCTCATTATAGCTAGGTAATAATCTTCATACTCAGCTCTGAAGTTCTCCTTGTGGCTGCTCTGCCCATCACATTTTTCATTTCCTCAGGGAGAGGAATTCTATTGACAGTGGCAATAATGCAGGGGATTATTTTCCTTCCTTAGAACTGGTGTCTGAGTTCCAAATCAGCATTATAACAAAATCCATAAAGAACACAGTCTTAGGAAGATACTCACAATCTCTTGTTGTCACTGAACTCTGCAGTCAGGATCTTCCTAAACAAGTGACTTTATTTTGTGTCTAGCTACTCCTAACACCATGGGGCTTATGCCCTAAAGCTTGATAAAGATGAGACCATGTTTTTGTGTTAGTTTTTCAATTTTGAAGTTTATTGTTATACTACATTACTTTGTACTTGTTACTTCCAGTTATCAACATGGTTCTGCAGTCACAGCTTGTAGTGTCTTCATTGTTATACTCTAAACATGGGAGAGATGCAATAAGGAGTGATAAAGAGGTAATAAAGTGGAGATGACATCTCAATTGATATCACTTCCCCAGTTCCTATGTTATTGCATGGAGCCTATTCACTAAGATCTCCATAGCTGGAGGCATCTTAGTGGATTGGCTCCATCGAACAACATAGGAACTGGAGAAGTCATCTCCATTTTATCACCGCTTTATCACACCTTAGTACATCTCCCCCGACTTCTCCGGTGATATTACTTTTACAGTTCCTGGGGGAGATTCAATAAAGCGTGATAAAAAGGTGATAAAGTGGAGATGACTTCTGCAGTGATATCACTTATCCAGTTTCTATGTTGTTCGATGGAGCCAATGCACTAAGATGTCTCCAGCTACAGAGATCTTAGTGCATAGGTTCTATAGAATAACACAGGAACTAGAGAAGAGTTTTCCACTCTATCACCTCTTTATCACACCTTAGTGCATAACCCTCCCACCCTCTATGTTATTCTATGGAGCCTATGCACTAAGATATCCAAAGTTGGAAATATCTTAGTGTATAGGCTCCATAAAATAACATAGGAACTAGAGAAGTGATAAATTGGAGAGTTCATTTGCACTTTAGCTCCTCTTTATTACACCTTAGTGCATCCCCCCCATGTTTAAAGTACAGCAATGAAGACACTACAGGCTGTAAGTGTGCAGAACCTTGCTCAACAACCAGGTCGAACATATAAGTGGAAGTAACGTACAAAGAAATATAGAATAACAACAGACTTCAAAATTTAACATAAAACACAAAACACAACTCTACAACAATATGTGGCATCGTTGAGGTGAGGATCTCACACATCCGTCACAGTGCTAGGAAACGAAAAGGAATTGCACAGAGTGGGCCCCACAGAGCTTACAATCTACAGTCTGTGACTGTGACCCATGTGGCACCACAGAATTTGAACTTCACAGGATGTGACCCTCAGTGGTAATTCCCTTTAGATTGTTAACTATGTCGTTCCATATGGGTCATGTATTGTAAGCTCTGTAGTGCCATGTTGGTGACCTTCATGGTAACACAGAACTTGCGCTTCACAGCACATCATCCATAGTGGGTAATTCATTTTAAACTGCACACTTTGGGGTGTCATTTGTCATATACTTTGTAGAGCGTATGCTTTGTGGTGTCATATTGCTCATAAATTGTGGATTAAAAGCTCATGTTAACAGAGATTTTGTACTTCACAGAAACTGACCCATAGTGGGTAATTTCTCTTAGAATATCTGCTCTTTGGAGTCATGTGAGATGTACATTGTAGACTGTAAGCTGTGTGGTGTCATGTGGGACATACATAGTAGATTGTAAGTTCTATGATGTCATGTGGAAGACCCTCATAGTACCACAGAGCTTGCACTTTACAGAACAGTGTAACATATCTATGAGAATAGAGGGGAGATGCACTAATGCATGATAAAGATGTGATAAAATGGAGATGACTTCTCCAGTGACATCACTTCTCCAAGTTCTATTTTACTCTATGGAGTCAATGCACTAAGATTTCTTCTTCTTTGTAGATCTTAGTGGATAGGTTCTATAGAATAACATAGGAACTGGAGAAGTGATATCACTGGAGAAGTCATCTCCATTGTATCTCCTCTTTATCATGCCTTAGTGCATATCCCCTTAGATGTCAACCAAATAGCTGTGTAACAAATGTACTAGACAACCAACCACAGATACACTGACACACCCAGCCTTATTCAATTGTCCCCTGCTTGTGACAGAAGTACACAAATACACTGTCTAATATGTAGGGGTGGGCGAAAAGTGTGAAAAATTTGCCGCATGACTTTTTTGCGAAAATGTGTAGATTTTTCAATTTTCCCACGAAAAATTTTGCCTTTCCACCTATGCAAAAATGTCCTCCTTTTCGCCTGCTTTAACAAATTTTCTGCCTATGTTAACACATGTTTCTCCTATTTTAACACATTTTTCGCCTATATTTCCTATAGGTGCTACATTTCCCACTGTAATATTACTTCTTCTGAGGGCTGAAGTTAGAAATAAGTGGCTAAAAGTCTGAGTTGTGAGTCCTACAGCATCATAAGGCTTGAAAAAGTTTAGCATGCAGAATGCATTTGTCCTTTGCCCACAACACTAACTTCCTGCTTAAGTGACACTGGCACATATTCATGATGATGTCAAGTAACGAAAAAAATAATATACAACCTACAATGTGGCAGATGTGTATTCTAGTGGTGGTGGTGGTGGTGGGGGACTGGCATGGAGTGATTTGTGTATGTTTTTTTACCATTGCCATACTCTAGCCTCCTTCTCAGATTATTGACACACATTACGTATCAGTCATAGCAGTGGTCTCAAGTGGGCTAGATGGTGGCAGCCCTTCTTCACATCCGTCCTCCACCTCCTCATCTGTGCTGCTTTTAATATATTTGTCCTGGCTTTGTCTGTCAAGTGTGGTTTCTGCTACTACTACTACTACTACTGGAGCTAGATGTTGATGTAATTCTACTATCAACTTCATCTGTATCTGAACAAGAGAAGGATGCTTGAGGGATATATTCTAGATCTGCATCATCATCAGTCATCATTAGGTCATCCTCAGCAGCATCAGCATCACCTGACAGTTCTTGCCCACTCCTTATATTCCTCTAAGCTTTTAGAGGTCTCAAACAATTTCTTTTTACTTTTACTGTAACACAATTTGCTACTACTTTGAGGACAGGTGTTTTGGTGCTTGGTTGTCTCACTGTCTGATGCAGCAGACGGTTCAGCTGCTACACCTTCCTCTATTATGCTATTACCAGTATCTATATTTCTACTGGCACTGGTGGTGCTGGAACTAGTTTTGCTGGGACCTTGACAAATTGCATCCTCCTGTGGAGTAGAGGGATCATCACCATTGAAAAAAAAATTATAATTGAAAAACTAAATCAACAACGTTTTTCCCCAGACTTCCCCACACAGCACAGAGACAATAACAGCAAGATCAGCAAGTAAATAGGTCCCTAGCTGCCCGTGTCTTGCCTGTCAGACACATGGAATTTTGAAGTATTTGGGGGTCAAACTCCTTCCTCCCTTCTTATGCCCTAGAGTGCCCCCAGACTCCCCTAATACAGAGAACAAATGTCCTCCCTAAAAGACTCCCTAAACTAAGTGTCAATTCCCCTTTATTTGCCTATCTCCTCTAGCTAAAAAACATGCTGCTCTCTCCTCTCACAAATACAGAATGGCTGCTGTGAGAGCCTGACAGCCTTTTATATGGCTGGAGAAAACCTTCCAGTGGTGTAGAAATATTTTTCTTCCCATTGAATTCAATGGACGGAAAAGGCGGGAAAAAGCAGAAAAACTGCACTTTTTGCGGGAAATTATTCGCCAAGTGGAAAGTATGTATGTATGTATATCTTTATTTATATGGCGCCACACAGTGAACGCAGCACCTTACAATAGAAGTAAGTTACAATAAATAAGAGGGGATAACATAAGTGATGTCCCTGCCCCAAGGAGCTTACAGTCGAAAAGTGCCATTATTTGCCGATTTCAGTTTGAGGCAAACATTTTCACCCATCCCTACTAATATGCCAGCTATATTCTTCAGTCTACTGGTAGTCACAACTCGGCATATAAACTGTCTGTCACCCCAGCCTTGTTCTAATTTTAGTCACAGAAACACACACATAGGCTGGCTGATACCCCAGTCTTGTTCCACTGGTAGTCACAGAAGCATACACATACACTGTATGAAGCCCCAACCTTGTTCCACCGCCCACTGGTAGTCACAGAACCACACATACACTGTCTGACACTCCAGCCTTGTTCCACTGTCCACTGGAGTTATGTGTATTGATGTTCCAGGAACTGAGTGCAATAGAGTGTGTTGATGTGCCTGTATATGTGTGATGTGTTATTTTTTGGTGTAACTGGAACATCAAATGTGTGCCTGGTATTATGTGTGTATCGTGCTGTGTTTGTGTCATTGAACATGTACAATCATGTGAGGGATGTTGGTCACTCTATAATGCTAGCTCTCTGGCATTAGAAACTCATTGGGTTGTTCTACATATATGTCAGTGTATGTATACATGTCAGTATGTGTTTATTGTCTCTGTGTGTAAGCTATCTTGTCTTTCCCTCTTTCTTTTTCCTTGGACCTTTGTCCAGTGTTGGATTTACATCCTAGGGACCCCTCGGCAAGGCACTCTAGGTGTCCACCCATAGCCACATACCTATTCCTCACATGGCCCTAACCCCACACCCATCCACTATTTTCAGCACATACAAATACCCTTGGCCTATAACAATGAAAACCCCAAAAAAGCTTTAACTGCTTGGCTCCCCTCACAATTTGGATCTCTAGGCGGTTGCCCTCTGTGTCTATTGGGAAATCCAGCCCTGCCTTTGTTTCTCATGGAATGATGCAATATCCTGCGGAATTCATTTAATGGTGCAATGCTCAGATACTTACAGAAAATTACATGGGGAAGAATATTTTAGAATTTAGCAGAGATCAATTTTGTCTAGAAACAGCCCTGGGCAGGATTAGTTTCTATATCTGCCCAAATTAGCTCATCAACAAGCATTTTATTTTAAAAAATGTCAAGAGACATCAAGTATGGCTTAAAGTGCAAAGAAAAGCAAGAAACTGGAGATCTCTGATGAAAAGGCTTATCTCGGAGAGCGTTTCAAGTGGATGGAAATTGGCAATCATTTCAGTTCCCCCTCTGTTTTCTCAGATGATGCTGATTTTATCAGATGGGCGTAATACAAATGAGGTTTTCCCAAGAAGCACATTTTTTTGTAGAATCAATTTAATTCCTTGGATACTAGAAACTTCTCCAATTCATTTCAATGTTATTATTATGTAATATGTATTAACTAGTTGAAGAGCCCGTTACACGGGCCACAGTACCACTGCCAGCCAGTCGCGGCGCAGTCATGCGCCATAGAGACTGCCCGTGCTGCAGCTGATACAGAGCTGGACACTCCTTCGTAGCGTCCAGCTCTGTAACAGCCGCGGCGCGGGCAGTCTCTACTGCGCATGACTGCAGAATGCGCAGCAGTCTATACTGTGCATGACTGCGTCGTTACACACATTCTAGGAATTATTAAATAAGATACTAGCAATTTGGGATGGCGTTGCCCGTCATGTTATGCAGGGAATTTATTTTTTTTTTAATAAATGTTATGATAGTGATATATAGCGTAGGGTGTACGTGTCGAAAAGGTACACACAGTGATACACAGATACATGTGCAAACACACACATATACAGGGGGACACACAGTGATAGACAACACACATACACACACACGCATGCACTGACATACACAAACAGTGACACACAGATGCAAATCAGAACATACATACATACAGTGTGAGCGGTGTAAGTAACATACCTCCCAATATTTCAAATGGCCAAAGAGGGACACTTGTGTTTTAGGTGGAGTTACTGGGGGCGTGGCTGGTGGTGTATTTTAGAGAATTTTTAACCCTTTGAATGCCAGGGGGTAAGCAATGCATTGCATACCCCTCTGGCATTGAAATTGTTAAGTTACTCTTTCTGTAAGTGAATGATTTAGAAGAAGATGAAAGTATTTTTTTACACAGACTAATTTAACAGATATATACAGAAGTTTATACCTACATTACTGTGGGTTTTATTGATGTGGAGCAATCTGATACACTGGTATATACACCACACAGTGTGATCTCCTAAATAGAGGAGCAGAGGGATTTGGGTCTCAAACAGGGACTGTCCCTCCTATACTGTATAGTGCCAGTCCTTATACACAGACACATGCAGACTGTATACTATACAGCAGAGGTTCTCAACCCATGTCCTCAGTGGCCACTAACAGGCCAGGACTTAGGAATTTCCCTGCTAGAACACAAGTGTGTTGATCAGAGGCTCAGTTGTATTGATTAACTCATCTGTGCTCTTAAAAGGAAATTATAAAATCCTGGCCTGTTAATAGCCACTGAGGGCACAGGTTGAGAACCACTGCTATACAGTGCCAGACTGTAGAGAATTTTTAACCCTTTGAGTGCCAGGGGGTAAGCAATGCACTGCATCCCCTCTGGCATTGAAATGGTTAAGTTACTCTTTTTGTAAGTGAATGATTTAGAAGAAGATGAAAGTATGTTTTTTACACAGACTAATATAACAGATATATACAGAAGTTTATACCCACATGGAGCAATCTGATACACTTGTATATGCACCACACAGTGTGATCTCCTACATTAGGCTGACCAGATCTCACCTTTAACCAGGGACACATAGGAAATAGCCATTTTCAGTACTTCACTGAAATCAATGCAGTCCTGCAGTATGCATTTTTCCTATGCGTCCCCGGTTAAAGGTGAGGTCTGGTCAGCCTATCCTAAATAGAGGAGCAGAGGGATTTCTTCTCAAACAGGGACTGTCCCTCCTATACTGTATAGTGCCAGTCCTTATACACAGACTGTATACTATACAATGCCAGACCATAGATAAATAGTTTGTCATACATGCTATACAGTGAGCTATGTACAGCATAGAGATGATTGCAGGAACTGGCACCTCTACTTACAGACAGACTGACAAACAGTCTGCTCTCTTTCTCTCTCTTTGTGCAATATATAAATACAGTCACACCCATGTCTCTGCCACTTACCAGCTCAGATGAAGCCCTGCTCTGCACTGCCTGATCATGTCTCTGCCATTGCTCCACTTTCCCAGCTTCTCTGTGCAAATCAGCTCCCCAGTGTCCTGCCTGCTGATTGTTTAGAAATCGGCTCACTTGTAGTAATTGGCAGGGCTGTGCAGGCTCATAGACAGGGAATGAAGAAACTGCATGATGCAGATTGGACCATGGCCTTCCAGCTGTAGCTTGGACATAGTTCCCATCATCCTCAGTTGCTCAGCATGCGTGTGTGTCTCTGTATGAGTGTGTGTATATGTGTGTATGTGTCTGCCAGTGTGTGGGGGTCATGTGTGTGTGTGTCTGTGGTGTAGGAGTGAGTGGTAGCCATTTTTTTTTCAGACTTAGATAGTGGTAGGCGGGCTGGATAGTGGGGGCGGGCCAAAAATCACAACCCCATTGAATCACCCAATGGGAGCAGTAATCCTCTTTACTGCCGCCCCTGGGTGTGTTTTGCCAGGCACAAAGTCTTCTTTTATATATATAGATATATGTATATAATATGTGTGTCTTTGTGATTATTATAATATTTATACGATATACATTTTGTATTCTATTAGAGGGTCTGCTTTGGAGGGAAGCAGGTAAGACACAGTGGGCCTGTTCCTGCAGTGATTCGGTCAGCAGGGCTTATAAATGTAGCTGATGAGGGATACTGGATCCTGCTAATGTATTTATTATAATATTTATTTATACTATATACAATTATATTTTATAGTATATGGTCTGTAATAGTAAAGGTTCAGACTGACCTACCGTATAAAATGCCCATTTTCATAAGCAAGTAACATTGTAACATGTATACTGTTGTATAAACAGAGGGGAAATTTGGAAATATAGGAGCGGTGATGTCATTTACGAGTGAGGAGGTGGTGAAGAGATCATCAGGTGAGGGAAGCTGAAGGTGAGGAAAGGGGGGTTACTTGACTGGAGCTGCGGGTGAGGAGGGGGGCTATGGGAGCGGATTGTGAGGAGTTGGGGTGATGGGAGCTGTGGGTGAGGAGGGGGATGGGAGTTGCAGGTGAGGGGGCATGCAATGAGGGGGCAAAATGTATGATGGGAGCTTCCAGTGAGGAGAGGTGGGTTGCTGATGCTAGGTGGGATCTACTGGTGAGGTGGTGCATGTGTGATGGTAGATTTGGGCACGGGTACATACAAGAAAGGGGGAGGGGTCTGAAACATAGCTGCTGAAGGAGACTGGATATGCTAAAGGCAGTAGAGAGGAATTTACATAACTCCTCCCTACTGCCACCCCTGGGTGTGTATGCCAAGGATGCAGTATCACTCCAGATCGAGAAAGCAGAGACATGGGCACAAAACTATACTGTTCTTAATGTGTCATGAAGAATACATTTTGCTTCATATCATTTTGGGCCCATGTGTGCTGTCTTGATCTGGACACCCAGGCTGTGTATATTTGTTAATAGTTTAGGGGACATGTGCAGGTTGTTAATGTTACTCTATGTTATCCATAAATATTATACATACAGATAGATAGATAGATAGATAGATAGATAGATAGATAGATAGATCTAAGCAAATCTGGTTCACTGTCAATCAAGATTGATTGAGGAGAAGGCAGGAGGCGTAGCTTCTTCAACCACTGCCACCAATACTGTCAGAGTTGTAGTTCAAGACTAATTGAATGATAAAGTATCCCCTCCCGCCCCTTTTACCTAGTGTAAGCCACCTCCCCTCAGATGTGGAATCTGGTCAAGGGACAATCTTCTTACTGTGAGAACAATGAAGGCCCTGCCCCCATTGACAGGTTTTTCATGTTTTTCCCTTATGTTAACTGAACATAGTCCCTCTCTGCAATCCAATTGGACACCACCCTGCTGCTCTGAGCTGAGCAGTGTTACATCAATAAAAGGGGCGGGAGGGGGATACTTTATCATTCAATTACTCTTGAACTACAACTCTGACAGTATTGATATAACACTCTCCAAGGCCCAAATACTATGAAGATTAATTGGAGCTGCTGTTTTTGTGAAACATTACTATCCCTTTAGTGTATTGGATACCTCTCTGGCACTCAAAGGGTTAATAGACAAATAAAAAAAAAAAAAACACTTGAATTATTTACTTGACCAATTAGTGACAAATGACGTGCCAGGACCATCACGTGGTTTGGACGTTAAGGACTGGTGACAGCCCTGGCCACACTCATCCCTGCCATCCCAGAATTCATTGCACAAATATTAAAAAAAAAACAAAAAAAAAACCCTGTGGTCGTTAAGGGGTTTAGTTTGTTTTCCAACTAAAATCTGATCTACATATATTCCTTGAAGACCACACGTGGCCGCCCCAGTGTCTGACAAATGACTTCTGCATAGTTACCAAGAAAATAGTAAACAGCATTAATCTCCTTTTCTGCAGCATGACCAGTAGTTAACCCTTTGGATGCTAAAGAGGTCTTCAACAATGCTTTGGAGACCTTTCTAGCAACCAAGGCATTAAGAGACATCTGATACTTTGCATAAGTTGTAAAATAAAAAGAGAAAACATTATGATTCATTTATAAACATCTCTGGTTGTTTACCTAGATCTTGATCATCACAGAATGGATTTTAGTTCCTTTTTAAAAAGCCCAGAAATCCCTTCTGTGTCGCAATCCTGTTTTTATTGGGGATTCTATAGGGGATTCCTAAATCAATGCAAGCCAAATAATTAAGTAGCTGAGTAGCACAAATAAACAAGACTTATTATGTGTATTTTATTTGCAAAAGCACATAATCAATCATGTTTAAAACAATCGGATTGAGTTCCCCTGAGTTTGGAGAAGGTTACTGGGATTTCAATTGTCTGTTATTTATTACAGAAGTAATTTTATATTACAAAAAAAAAAATGGATGGTGCCATCTGATTTAAGGGTGTATGCAAGTGTTAGACACGTAGATTATAACGCCTTTTAGATGATGATGTCTGAATTGAAATATGCAGGTATTAGACACAAGCAGAGGCTACAGGGCCTTATAGATGGTGTTATCTGAATTGAAGTATGCAGGTATTAGACACAAGCAGAGGCTACAGGGCCTTATAGATAGTGTTATCTGAATTGAAGTATGCAGGTATTAGACACAAGCAGAGGCTACAGGGCCTTATAGATAGTGTTATCTGAATTGAAGTATGCAGGTATTAGACACAAGCAGAGGCTACAGGGCCTTATAGATAGTGTTATCTGAATTGAAGTATGCAGGTATTAGGCACAAGCAGATGCTACAGGGCCTTATAGGTAGTGTTATCTGAATTGAAGTATGCAGGTATTAGACACAAGCAGAGGCTACAGGGCCTTATAGATAGTGTTATCTGAATGGAAGTATGCAGGTATTAGACACAAGCAGAGGCTACAGGGCCTTATTGATGGTGTTATCTGAATTGAAGTATGCAGGT
Organism: Rhinophrynus dorsalis; assembly: GCA_037306005.1. Lineage (NCBI taxonomy): Eukaryota > Metazoa > Chordata > Amphibia > Anura > Rhinophrynidae > Rhinophrynus > Rhinophrynus dorsalis. Next base: position 466,468,716 of record CM074723.1, read on the forward strand.
ATTAGACACAAGCAGAGGCTACAGGGCCTTATAGATAGTGTTATCTGAATTGAAGTATGCAGGTATTAGACACAAGCAGAGGCTACAGGGCCTTATAGATAGTGTTATCTGAATTGAAGTATGCAGGTATTAGACACAAGCAGATGCTACAGGGCCTTATAGGTAGTGTTATCTGAATTGAAGTATGCAGGTATTAGACACAAGCAGAGGCTACAGGGCCTTATAGATGGTGCTGTCTGTATTGAAGTATGCAGGTATTAGACACAAGCAGAGGCTACAGGGCCTTATAGATGGTGCTGTCTGTATTGAAGTATGCAGGTATTAGACACAAGCAGTGGCTATAGGGCCATACAGATGGTGTTGTTTGTATTGAAGTATTCAGGTATTAGACACAAGCAGTGGCTATAGGGCCATGTAGATGTCTTGTCTGTATTGAAGTATGCAAGTATTAGTCAAAAGCAGAGACTATAGGGCCTTATGGATGGTTTTGCCTGAATTAAATATTTTTGCAAGTAACAGACACAAGCAGACACTATAGGAAGATTAGGGACTTGATTCTATTACCAGCACTAAAAATAAAACAGGCGCTATGTTTTTTTTAAGTCAGTTTTTCCTATCCTATTACCCGACTTGTGAAAGCAAAACCAGTGGTAATGATACTTACCGCCAGTCTAAAAAATCCCATAGGAAACAACTGAAAACAAGGTGCAATCAGTATCCTATTATTCACGCTGAGTATTACCGCCTGTTTTGTGGTTACATTTAAGTCAGAAATTTTGCGCCTCAGAGGATGAGGCGTAGAAGCAATAATGACAGTTTCAAAACCATCGTTGTTCGAACAAAAGCAGTGTATAATACAGTATACAGCATAGAAATCCGATATAAATTGCCCCCCTCGACATATTAACCCCCCTTGTAAAAGTCAACTTACAGTGCTTTCTTTCTCCACATTAATCCGACAAATATTGTTCATAGTCGACCTTGCCTGTTAACCCTATGAGTACCAGAGGGGTAGCAAACACATTGCAATGTGTTGCTACCTCTCTGGTACTCATAGGGTTAGTCTTGCAATACAAAATATGAGGGCATGTCGAAAAAAGTAGGAGAAGAAAAATGTCGGATTTAAATGGTGAAAAAAAATCATGGGAGCACTGTAGTCGACTTTTCAATGGGGACGGGGGGTTAAAAATGTCAGATGTACAATATTCGTCTAATTAATATGGTGAAAGAAAGCACTATAAGTCAGACTTGGAAGGGGAAGGGTTAAATTGTCAACTATGAACAATATTTGTTGAATTAATGTGGTGAAAGAAAGCACTGTAGTCGACTTTTAAAAGGGGGGAGTTAGTATGTTGAGGGGGGGCGCTCTGTCGGATTTTGTTATGTGGAGAACACATCTAACACTGAACTTGATCTTTCTGCCATCAGATGTACGCCTATTTCCTTGGACTTTGATATTTTGCACGTTTTTTGTAGGCGGTAGTCGGAAAAAAGCAGACAGCGCCAGTTTTGTTACTACTCTGAAAAGTGCTGTCTACGCCAGTTTTATTTTACTGTGGTTCTACAATAGAATACCGACGTAACACATGTTTGCAAAATCCACGCTGCTTGTTTTGCTTGTAACGCCGGTTTTAGCTCAGGTAATAGAACTGAGCCCTAGGTCTTCGATTCTGGAGCAAACCACCTGCACTATAGGGGAGAAAAATCATTCCCACTGGTCTCCAATGCATTGGAGCACTCTCTAGCATTCAAGGGGGTTAAACACTTAATTTAAATCAACAGGCACTATAGGGAATTATTTTCTGTCCGTATTGTTCAATTGGAATGTTCCAAAATTGCACCCCTGGGTGGAGATCAGTTCTGGGGGTGCAACTAAGAATTCTCCACTATATAAATGAGGTTTTTAACCCCCTTGAATGCTAAAGAAGTCTGCAACGCATTGGGGTCTATTCACCGAGCAGAGAATGGTAGAATCCCCTGATTTGTCAGGTCCTCACATTCCATCAGTTTCTGGATTGTGTCTGACGCTCTTCTTCATCACTGAGAGACCCAGACTCTAGGTCCCATAGTAACATAGTAATTTACATTGAAAATAAGAGTTGCGTCCATCTAGTTCAACCCTTTTCCTATTCCTGTTTACCATCGTTGATCCAAAAGAAGGCAAAAACACCCTCAATACAGCAATTTCAAATTCTGCATTGAATGGGGGGGGGGATTCCTTCTTGCTTCCAAATAGCAATCAGATTTCTCCTTGGATCAACAAGCCCTAACTAAATATTAATCCCAGTACTAACGTACATAGCCCTCTATGTTCTGCTCTTTTACATAAGTATCCAGGCCCTTTTTAAAGGCATCTAATGTATTTGATAGCACCACCTCCTCAGGCATTTAATTCCATACCTTTATTGTCCTTACTGTAAAGAAACCCTTCCGCTGTTGTAGATGAAATCTCCTTTCCTCAAGTCTAAGCGGGTGGCCCCTTGTCCTGTGTACTGTTCTGTTAATGAACAGGTCTTTGGAGAACCCTTTGTATGGGCCCTGAACATATTTATATAGTGTTATCATATCCCCTCTAAGACACCGTTTTTCTAGTGTGTACAAGTTTAATTTTTCTACCCATTTACCAGCTTTATGCTGGCTGATCCTATCAAATGCTATGGGGAGGCTGGTGTAGTAAGGAAAGTCAGCCAAACCAGCTGCACTATAGGGAACAAATAAAAATTCATAGTAACATAGTAAATTAAGTTGAATAAAGCCACAAGTCCATCAAGTTCAACCTTCTCCTCATACCCAAGTAATTTTATAGCTTTCCTGCTACCAATAATTTAGTCTTTATCAGACCTTTCTGATCTGCCTACTAATAAACAGTATAATTCTGTATGTTCCCTTTGGGAAGAAATGTATCTAATCTTCTCTTGAATGTATCCATTGTATCTGCCATAACCACCTCCTTGGGCAAAGAATTCCACAATTTAACAGACCTCACTGTAAAAAAAACCCTTCCTCTGCTGAAGTCTAAACCTCCTTTCCTCTAATCTCAAGGGGTGTCCCCTGGTCATCTGATCAGGCCTTGGAATAAATAGCTCACCGCAGAGATCCTTGTATTGACCTCTCATATACTTGTACAATGTGATAAGGTCTCCTCTTAGTTGTCTTTTCTCTAGAGTAAATAAAACAGGTTTGTCTAGTCGTTCCTCATATGTCAAGTCCTCCATTTCCTTAATTAATTTGGTTGCTCTTTGCTGTACCCTCTCTAGTTCTAGTATCCCACTGATTTAAATGTAACTTTTAACCCCTTGCATAACAGAGAGGTATCTAGCTCATTGATTCACAATGCTTCTCGGTCAGGAAATATAATCATATTGGGTGATTTCAACTATTCTGAAACTGGCTGGAGAAAAATGACTTCCAGCACAACAAAGGGAAATTATTTTTGAAGTATGGTTAGTGATAATTTAATGTCCCAATTAGTAGAGGAACCAACTAGAAAAGAGGCCTTGCTGGACCCAGTGCTCTCAAACAATTCTAACATGATAAACAGAATAAAGGTAAGGGAACATTTAGTCAGCAGTGACCACAATTTGGTATCCTCTGAAATTTGTTATGAGAAACCCATTAGTAAGGGTTTAACCAAAACATTCAATTGTAAAAAGACTAATTTTACAAAGCTAAAAGCAGTATTAACCCTTTGAGTGCCAGAGGGGTACGCAACGCATTGCTTCAGTGGAATATAATCTTCAAAGATAAAAATGCACAAGAAACATGTAATTTGTTTAAAATGCTCTTAACTAAATATGCATGCCAATATATACCATTGGGGAATAAGCAGAAGAGGAGCAAATTAAAGCAAATGTGGGTTCATAAAGAGGTTTGCAGGTAAATGAAAAATAATAAGCAGACCTTTAAAGTGTTAAAGTCAGAAAGGTCAGTTGCATCTTTTAAAAATATAAAGAATGTAATAAAATCTGCAAACAAGCAATTAGGCTAGCTAAAACTGAAAATGACAAAAGTAAGGCAAAAGAGAAAAAGAAAAATCCCAAACAATTTTACAAGTGTATAAATATCAAAAAGATAAAGTTTGATGTTGGTCCTTTTTAGGTTGGGATAGGTGAATTGATTAGTGAGGAAAAGGCTATGGCTGTCACCTTAAACACATTCTTATCTTCTGTATATACAAAGAAAGCAACAATGACTATAGACAGACAAAAATCATTGATTCAAAACCATATCAAAACAAGATCAAAACCAGGAAATTATAGACCTGTGAGCTTGACTTCTGTAGTGGGTAAGATATTAGGTTACTAACTGACAGTATTCTGAACTATGTGAAGACAAACAATATTAGTAATAGGAGCCAGTATGATTTTATGAAGGCTAGATCATGTCAAACTAATTTACTTGCATTTTACAAAAATATATAAGTAGTAATTTGGACAAGGGAATTAATCTTCATGTGGTATAATTGGATTTTGCTAAAGGTTTTGATACTGTACATCACAACAGGTTACTCCATAAATGAAAAGGCTTCGGTTTGGATGTTTAAATGATAGATGACAGACAGTTGTCGTAAATGGAACCTTTTCAAGTTGGTCTAAAGTTGTAAGTGGGGTGCCACAGGGTTCAGTCCTGGGCCCAATGATTTTTAATTTGTTTGTTAATGATCTAAAAGTGGGTATTGAAAGTAATGTCTCAATTTTTGCTGATGACACTGAGCTTTGTAAGGAAATACATGCAGGGCTGGATGTTTTTTCTTTGCAGAAAGACTGAGATAAATCGAATTAATGGGAAGAAAAGTGGCCGATGAGATTAATACAGATAAATGTAAGGTTATGCCTTTGGGCTTCATAAACAAACATGCTACATGCACACTTAATGGGAAACTACTTTGGTTTAGGAGTACTGATACAATTTACAGCAATGTGCAGTGTCACTCAGCTGCTCCAAGAGAAAATAGGGTACTATCCTGCATAAAAAGGGTTATAGATGCATGGGACAGAAATATAATTCTACTTATATATAAATCCTTGGCAAGTACTCATCTAGAATATGGAGTACAGTTTCGGGCACCAGTTCTTAAAAAATACATTACTGAACTTGAAAAATTGCAGAGACGTGTATGCCAGATTTGTACCATTTTCTTAGAACTTCAGCCTCTGTATGTGGATGTGCATTATCTCTGGTAAACACTAGATGTTTATCTCATTTCCCTGCTTGTGTATGTGAATGACAAATGTACTTATTCATACCCAAAGAGTAACATATTCTTACCCTCTCTTGATGAATTCTGGCCATTCTATGTGTTTGTGCGTCTGTGTATATGTGTCTGTCACTGAAAGTATGTGCGTGTTTGTGTGTGTCTATGTGTGTCTGACACAGAAAGTGTGTATGCGTTTCTGTGTATGTATATCTGACACTGAAAGTGTGCATATAGTATGTGTGTCTGACACTGAAAGTGTTAGTATAGTATATGTGTCTAACACTGAAAGTGTGCATATAGTATGTGTGTCTGACACTGAAAGTGTTCGTATAGTATGTGTGTCTGACACTGAAAGTGTTCGTATAGTATGTGTGTATGACACTGAAAGTGTGCATATAGTATGTGTGTCTGACACTGAAAGTGTGCATATAGTATGTGTGTCTGACACTGAAAGTGTTAGTATAGTATGTGTGTCTAACACTGAAAGTGTGCATATAGTATGTGTGTCTGACACTGAAAGTGTTCGTATAGTATGTGTGTCTGACACTGAAAGTGTTAGTATAGTATGTGTGTCTGACACTGAAAGTGTGCATATAGTATGTGTGTCTGACACTGAAAGTGTTAGTATAGTATGTGTGTCTAACACTGAAAGTGTTAGTATAGTATGTGTGTCTAACACTGAAAGTGTTCGTATAGTATGTGTGTCTGACACTGAAAGTGTTCGTATAGTATGTGTGTATGACACTGAAAGTGTGCATATAGTATGTGTGTCTGACACTGAAAGTGTTCGTATAGTATGTGTGTCTGACACTGAAAGTGTTCGTATAGTATGTGTGTATGACACTGAAAGTGTGCATATAGTATGTGTGTCTGACACTGAAAGTGTTAGTATAGTATGTGTGTATGACACTGAAAGTGTGCATATAGTAAGTGTCTCTGACACTGAAAATGTGTGTGTGTGTGTTTCTGATACTTCTAATGTGCGTGTTTCTGAGTGTATCTGACACTGAAAGTGTGTGTATACGTGTGTATGTCTGATACTGAAACAGTGTGTCTGTTCTGTGTGTACACATGTGTGTGTCTGACGCTGAAAGAGTGTGTGTTTCTGAGTGTATGAATGTGTGTGCTTGTGTCTGACATTGAAAGTATGTGTGTTTCTTTGTGTGTGTTGTGTATGTTTGAAACTGAAATTGTGCATGTTTTTGTGTTTGTTTGTGTATGTCCGATATTGAAACTGTGCATGTTTTTGTCTGTGTGTGTTTGTGTATGTCGGATATTAAAACTGTGCATGTTTTTGTGTGTGTGTGTGTGTGTCTGACACTGAAAATGTGTGTTTGTTGTCAGTGTTGTACTAGCATGTTGCTGGATTGCTAGAGTGTCAGAGGAAGTAGAGCTGCAGACCATCTTAATATTGGAGCAATAACAGAAGCAGATGGTGTTTTCTCAGGGAAAAAAATATTCCATCTGTGTGTCTCTGGAACTGAAAGAATGTATGTTTGTGTGGTGTATGTGTTAAAACTAACCTGTTGCTGTGCAGCCAAAGGGAGTAGAGCCAGCAGCCATCTCTACAATGAATCAAGCTACTTGTGGGACAGGATATTAATGTGACGGTCTAAGGAAATGAATCCCACTAACTTCAGTTATAATTGTAATATATAAATATGAGAAAAGAATTAGCTTTTGTTATAAATGAACTGTATTTACCTGAAGCTAAGAATCATTATTTTATTGTTAGCTTTGGCTAATAATAGCTAGCCAGGATCGATGATGGTCAGCAATTTTTATTTTTATAATGGCTTCATTTCTTCCTTTGACCATGAAATATATGTTACCTAGAAGGAGAAGATGCCCTTTAGGGATATCTGCCATAATATCTAACAATGAAAGATATATATTAACCCTTTGAGTGGCAGAGGGGTAACCAACATATTGCGATACCCTTCCGCACTCAAAGGGTTAATATATTTTCAATAGAAAAATAAATAATGAAGCAGGTGGATGGAGAAGTGGGAGGGAAGTTCGAGGAAGAGGATGGGAAGGAAGAGAAATGGATGGGAAGTGGGAGGGACAGGATGAAGGAATGGAAGGAAGAAAAGTGGGTAGAAAAGGGCAGAACATGGTGAGGAGGAGGAGAAGTTAGTAGAAAATGGGCAGAACAGGGTGAGAAGGAGGAGAGGTGGGTGGAAATTAGGCAGAGCAGGGTGGGAAGGAGGAGAAGTGGGAGGGAAGTGGGAGGATCAGGGTGGGAAGGAGGAGAAGTGGGAGGGAAGTGGGAGGAACAGGGTGGGAAAGAGGAGAAGTGGAAGGGAAGTGGGAGGAACAGGATGGAAAGGAGAAGAAGTCAGTGGCAAGTGGGAGGGACGGGGTGGGAAGGAGGAGAAGTGGGAGGGAAGTGGGAGGATCAGGGTGGGAAGGAGGAGAAGTGGGTGGGAAGTAGGAGGAACAGGGTGGGAAGGAGGAGAAGTGGAAGGGAAGTGGGAGGAACAGGATGGAAAGGAGAAGAAGTCAGTGGGAAGTGGGAGGGACAGGGTGAGAAGGAGGAGAAGTGGGAGGGAAGTGGGAGGATCAGGGTGGGAAGGAGGAGAAGTGGGTGGGAAGTAGGAGGAACAGGGTGGGAAGGAGGAGAAGTGGAAGGGAAGTGGGAGGAACAGGATGGAAAGGAGAAGAAGTCAGTGGGAAGTGGGAGGGACAGGGTGGGAAGGAGGAGAAGTGGGAGGGAAGTGGGAGGATCAGGGTGGGAAGGAGGAAAAGTGGGAGGGAAGTGGGAGGAACAGGGTGGGAAGGAGGAGAGGTGGGTGGAAATTAGGCAGAGCAGGGTGGGAAGGAGGATAAGTGGGCTTGAAGTGGAAGGAACAGGATGGAATGGAGGAGAAGTGGGAGGGAAGTGGGAGGAACAGGGTGGGAAGGAGGAGAAGTGGAAGGGAAGTGGGAGGAACAGGATGGAAAGGAGAATAAGTCAGTGGGAAGTGGGAGGGACAGGGTGGGAAGGAGGAGAAGTGGGAGGGAAGTGGGAGGATCAGGGTGGGAAGGAGGAGAAGTGGGTGGGAAGTAGGAGGAACAGGGTGGGAAGGAGGAGAAGTGGAAGGGAAGTGGGAGGAACAGGATGGAAAGGAGAAGAAGTCAGTGGGAAGTGGGAGGGACAGGGTGGGAAGGAGGAGAAGTGGGAGGGAAGTGGGAGGATCAGGGTGGGAAGGAGGAGAAGTGGGAAGAACAGGATGGGAAGGAGGAGAAGTGATCGGAAAGTGGGAGGAACAGGGTGGGAAGGAGGAGAGGTGGGAGGGAAGTGGGAGGAACAGGGTGGGAAGGAGAAGAAGTGGGAGGGGAGTGAGAGGAACAGGGTGGGAAGGAGGAGAAGTAGGATGGAAGTGGGAGGAACAGGGTGTGAAGGAGGAGAAGTGGGAGGGGAGAGTAAGGAACAGGGTGGGAAGGAGGAGAAGTGGGAGGGGAGTGGGAGGAACAGGGTTGGATGGAGGAGAAGTGGGAGGGGAGAGTGAGGAACAGGGTGGGAAGGAGGAGAAGTTGGAGGGGAGAGTGAGGAACGTGGTGGGAAGGAGGAGAAGTGGGAGGGGAGAGTGAGGAACAGGGTGGGAAGGAGAAGAAGTGGGAGGGGCGTGTGAGGAACATGGTGGGAAGGAGGAGAAGTGGGAGGGGAGTAGGAAGAACAGGGTGGGAAGGAGGAGAAGTGGGAGGGGAGAGTGAGGAACAGGGCGGGAAGGAGGAGAAGTGGGCAGAGTTTCATAAGAAACTCCACATGCTCAGAGAATAAGCCTCTGTCCCCGGAGACGTGTTAATTCAGTGCAAAAACCGGAGTCTCCAGGGCAAATCCACAGAGTTCCCAGGTATGTTCATTAGGACTGGATTTGTATTCTAGGCACCCTTAACTCCACCCATGACCACACCCATATTCCTCACATAGCCCCACCCCCAGACCCATCCACTATTTCCTTTCACAGAAAATACCCTTGCCCTATAACAAATATGGGCAAAAAATATGCTTTAACCCCCTTGGTTGCTATGAAGTGCATTGGAGATTTATGTAGCATCCAAGAGATTAAAAAATAGCTTGTAAAAGGGTATAAAACTGAACTGCAGGGACATTGAGAATTTCTCTGGCCACACCCACAATTCAGAATGTGGGTGTGTCCAGCACAGCTGAGGCACCTCCCCTCAACATTTGGAGCTCTAGGCAGTTACATTTCATCCCACTCTCCAGACTTCCCCCCCAAAACAAAACAGTACTAGTGTTGAGCGAGCACCCTGATGCTCGGGTGCTCTGACCGAGCACCCCCTGAGGCTCGAGTGCTCGGCCGAGCACCCGAGCCCCATTGAATCCAATGGGGCGACACGAGCATTATACCAGGCACCCCCTGCTCTGATGAGGGGAGGGTGCCTGGTCAATGCCCCCCTTCATCTCCGCTATGCCCCCTTCATCTCCGAATGCCCCCTTCAGCTCCGCAATGTCCCCCTTCATCTCCGCTATGCCCCCTTCATCTCCGCTATGCCCCTCTTCCACAATGTCCCCCTTCATCTCCGCTATGCCCCTCTTCCACAATGTCCCCCTTCATCTCTGCTATGCCCCTCTTCCACAATGTCCCCCTTCATCTCCTCTATGGCATAGAGGAGATGAAGGGGGACATTGTGGAAGAGGGGCATAGCGGAGATGAAGGGGGACATTGTGGAAGAGGGGCATAGAGGAGATGAAGGGGGACATTGTGGAAGAGGGGCATAGCGGAGATGAAGGGGGACATTGTGGAAGAGGGGCATAGACTCTATGCCCCTCTTCCACAATGTCCCCCTTCATCTCCGCAATGCCCCCTTCATCTCCGCAATGCCCCCGTACCTCCAGTCCCTGGTGGTCCAGCGGAGCGTCTTCAGATCTGTGCCTCTTCCGGCACAGATCCCCGCCACCCGAACATGGCGGGCGAGCACATGGCGGTACTCGACGAGTACCGCCATGTGCTGAGCAGAGCGATGCTCGAGCCGATCCGAGCATCGGCCGAGCACGCTCGCTCAACACTAAACAGTACAGATTTTACCAGTCACTGTCGTGGCCCCCTTCAGAGGGGATTGTTCATAACACCTGCGGTCAGTCCTGGATGTCACATTCATGGAAGCAGATGTGACAATTACTTACAGCTTCATTTTTTTTTTAAATGTTCTTTTCAAACTAAGTGTATGTGTCTACTTAACCCTTTAAGGGCCAGAGGTACGTACAAGATATTGTGAAGCAATGTGCCATTAATGGGTTCAGATTACCTTTTACAGTGAATCCTGTGGTCCCGCTAACAGCTAACATGTCTGCCCCCATGGATATTGCATCAAGGGCAAAAGTTATAGTGGCAGAGGCATAACTTGAAGCCTCCGGGCCCTGGTGCAAGAAGCGCCATGGGCCCCCCCGGACCACATTCGCCCCCCTCGACTATATTTGCCCTCTCCAAAATGCCCTTATCTCCTACCTCCCTGGAGTGGCAGGAGCCCGGAGAGGTGCGTTGATCTCCCGCGCGGTCCTCTTCAGTAATGCAGAGCGCTGGGAGATGATGTCATCTCCCAGCGCTCTGCATTACTACAGTGCCAGACGGAGATCGCGGGTGGCAGGAAGAGGGATCGCAGGGGGCGGCCAGGCCCCCTGGAGCGACGGGCCCGGTCGCGGGTGCGACCCCTGCGACCCCTATAGTTACGCCACTGTATAGTGGCCATCAGGATTTTCCAGCCATGGTAAGATAAATGGGGGGGTTATTAACCCTTTGAGTGGCAAAGGGGTACGCAACGCATTGCTTAATAACCCCCACCACACACACACACCTATCTTGCTATGGCTTTGCAATGCGTTGTGCACACCTCTGGCACACAGAGGGTTAATAGGAGATGCTATTTCTCCTTTGTTACCAAATTTTTGAAAATAATATTGGTGAACAATGCTACCTGCAATACAGCAACATAGTTTCCCCTTTGAGTATGGGAAGTAAGCAAGATGAACATCTGTTTATCACTAAATCGATAGCGCACCAAAGTGTGAAAGAAGGTAATAAAACAGTACACGAGCTCACGCATTGAATAGCGGTCAACTTACTGTTTATCGATGAACGGTCAGATTAAATTCTTATCATATAAAAAGAAATATGCATTGTATTTACTGTATACAGGTTTTTACATTGTAAATATTGCTCTTCAAATGAATGCCTTTAAAGGAGCAGTAAACTTTTTTTTTAATGAAAACACATATTTTACAGAGCATTTCCTGCTGAATAAAACAAGGTCACTCCCACTGCTGTCAGATGTGTTATTCAAAACTAGTTTTAAAGCCCGTGTACACGGGCCAACACTGGCGGCGCTGCAGTCATGCGCAGTACTGACTGTCAGAACGTGGTGCGTCTGATACTGAGTGGGGTGCTATGAATTCAGACTGTGGTCCTCTCTGTGCATGGGACCAAGCGATCCCAGGAAGGTGTGCAGAGAGGACCCCAGTCTGAATTCGGAGCTTCCTGCTCCGTATCTTCCGTGGCATGGGCCGTCTCTAGTGCGCATGACTGCAGCGCGCACAGCCGTCTCTACCGTGCATGACGGCTTCTGACAAACATTCTAGCGAATTATAATACAGGATGTGTAACAGTTCAAATAACAATCTTCTAGCCGTGAGCACAAGGAAAACCCTGCCCCCTTGACAAAGGAGGGCAGGTTTTTCTTTATGCTTACAGAAGATTGTCCCTTGTTGCAATCCATTTGGACAGTCTTGCTGCTCTGAGGAGAGCAGAGTTAAGTAAGTGTTACAGTTTACAGCTTACCTTGTTTGCAGCAGCATCTACAGGCGCGAGGCTTCTAGCATGTAGCAGGCCAATGTTTTATCTGTTAGTTTCCTGTAGTCTCCTCCTACCTACTTCCTCCCTCTGAGCTGCTCCTCCTACTTCCTGTGGAGGGGTTTAAAAGGCAGACTGAGTCCTGACTCAATCGCCCTTGTGTTGTTGTTATTAGGTGAAGTACTTGGGCTCTGTGTGTGTCACCTGGCTATCTACAAAAACGCACTCTGTGTATGACCTGGCTATTTATGAGAACCTGCACTGTGTATGACCCAGCTTAGTAAGAGAACCCTCTCTGCGTATGACCCAGTGATCACGAGTATCCCTTATCGTGATCAATTTGTGCTATTGGCTTAAGACAGACCACTGTTGTGGACAGGGTCTGATTGGTGACTGCAGGCGTGAGTCACAGGGTCTCGATATAGTGACTGCAGGCAGAGTCACAGGGCCTGGTGTAGTGACTGCAGGCGTGAGTCACAGGGTCTCGTGTGGTGGCTGCAGGCGTGAGCCACAGGGTCTTTATATGTGACTGCAGGAGTGAGTCACTGGGGTCCGATTTAGTGACTGCAGGCAGAGTCACAGGGTCTTTATATGTGACTCACTCCTGCACTTTACCTAATAACAACAACGCAAGGGCGACTGAGCCAGGACTCAGTCTGCCTTTTAAACCCCTCCACAGGAAGTAGGAGGAGCAGCTCAGAGGGAGGAAGTAGGAAGTAGGTAGGAGGAGAATACAGGAAACAAACAGATAAAACAGAGGCCTGCTCCATGCTAGAAGCCTCGTGCCTGTAGATGCTGCTGCAAACAAGGTAAGCTGTAAACTGTAACAGTAGGTAAAAGGGTCAGGAGGGGAAAACTTTATAATTCAATTACTCTTGAATTACACATTGTACAGAATTGGAATAAAGCTCTACAAGGTCCAAAAACTACGAAGAATAATCAAAGCTGCATTTATGTTCAAACATTACTATCCCTTTAAAAATAACATCACTCTCTAAAGTTATTAAAATATAACTACAAATAAAACGGAATTTTGCCGTGTTGCACGTATATCCCACAAATGCTGAAAGACAGGTTCATTCTTAATATACCCCATAATTCACTTCAATATAAATATCAGCTACAGATTCTTTCATCTTATGCACATTTATTACAATTACAATCAGGGCCCCAAACATGAAATTTTTATAAATGTTCATAGATTGAAAGAATCTGTTCTTGTTATGTATATACTGAAGTTAATGATGTGGTATATTAATCATGAACCTGTCTGTCAGCATTAGGTAGATATACGTGCAGGGCAGCAGGAAAATATTCTTTTTATAAATCAAATATTTTTTGCAAATAATCAGATTGCACCTCTGTGATGCAGAACAGCACTTTATATAATCGGTTAACCCAAAAGCCAGTCAGAGAATTTAGTAATATAATTGTGCAATATAACATACTAGTTGAACAGCCCGTGTACACAGGCCACAGTGCCACCCAGCAAGGCTGAGATGCAGTCATGCACAGTAGAGACAGCCTGCGCCATGGCTGATATGGAGCAGGACGCTCCGAATTCGGACTGTAGTCCTCTCTGCACTTTGTACAGTCTTATTTCGTAGCGCCCCGCTCCATTATCAGCTTCGGCGCAGGCAGCCTGTACTGCACATGACTGCAGCGCATGCAGACGACTGTACTGTGCATGACAGCTTCTGACAAACATACATTTAGCGAATTATTGTATAGGATGCTCTTGGTGCCTAGGGAATTACCGTAAAATCTCAGGTATAATACACACCTGTGTATAATACGCAGGTGTTTATTATGCCCAAGATTTAGGGGAAAACAAGAGTGCCTATTTATAATACACACCCTCGTTTTCCCCTTACTAAAAAAAAACAAAAAAACAGTTAGCTCTTCCTGCTCCCTCTCTCTCCCTGCGCGATCCGGTGATAAAGTAAGACTTACTTTTTGAAGCTGTACTTCAATATTGGTATGGTGTACCGGTATCTGAAAAAATATCCCTCCGTCCCATCTTCCCTGCAGATGCAGTCGTGCCGCCCGCTTCCTTCAATCGGTTTTCAGGACCTTCTTCCTATGGCATTACCCTGTGAGGATCTCAAGGTCCTGAAAGCCGATTTGAAGGAAGCGGGCGGCAGATGCAAGCGTGCTACCCGCAGGGAAGATGGGAGAGAGGGATCTTTTTTCAGATAATACGCACCCCCCACTTCACATAAGGTGAAGAGGGGTAAAATTGTGCGTATTATACCCGAGATTTTACGGTAGCTGCACCTCAATGATCAGGCCCAAACAAGGCTGAAATGTGCTTCTGGGGTTATCTGGTTTTCCCATGCAGAGGGTCTTCTGTCATCTTGTAGCTGGATCACCTTTAGGTTAAGATTAGTCTGAAAAACACATGGGGGGGGGGGGAGATGCACGATGGTGTGATAAAGAGGTGATGACTTCTCAGGTGATATCACTTTTCCAGTTCCTATGTTATTCTGTGGATCCTATCCACTAAGATCTCTCAGATTTTGGGGATCTTAGTAAATAGGCTCTATAGAATAACATAAGGATTGGAGAAGTGATACACTGGAGAGGTCATCTCCTCTTTATCACCGCTTAGTGAATCATCCCCCTTGAATGCTATTGAGTTCTCCAACACGTTGGGGAAGATACACTTACCATAAAATATCTGGTATAATACGCACCTGTGTATAATACACAGGTGTATATTATACCCAAGATTTTAGGGGAAAACCAGAGTGCCTATGTATAATATGCACCCTTGTTTTCTCCCTTACTAAAAAAAGAAATTAGTGCTGGCAGTTACTTCCCTCCCCCAGCACAATCCGCTCTCAAAATAAGCCTTACTTCCTTCCACTGAAGTCCCCATCTCTCCTGTGGTGGCATATCTCAGGTGATATCAATTCTCCAGTTCTTATGTTATTCTATGGATCTTATGCACTAAGATCTCTCAGATTTTGGGGATCTTAGTGAATAGGCTCTATAGCATAACATAGGGATTGGAGAAGTGATATCACTGGAGAAGTCATCTCCTCTTTATCATCTATTTATCACGGCTTAGTGAATCTTCCTCCTTGAATGCTATTGAGTTCTCCAACACGTTGGTTGAGATTCACTTACCATAAAATACACAGTCCCCTTCTTCCCTGTGGTGGCATGTCACTAGAGAAGTTATCACCACTTTATCACAATGTAGTGCACGCCCCATAGAATTTTCTCTTCTGTAGAAATAAAATATTATGTGTCTGAGTGATGATTAGCCATAAAACAAACAATATCTGCGTATGTTCATTCTCAGCGAGCCTCCCACATATTTCGGATTTATCATAACAACTTATATCCATTTACTAAAATGGGAACTCAGCTAGTTGAATCCATTTTTATCATCAGATAGTGTATTGAGCTATGAAGTTATATGTGGCCATCATATGATGCTCTTAAGTTTCCATTTATTGGAGTGGAAAAATGTCAGTGAAAAGAATTTAGATAGACAGACAGACAGACAAAAAACGCAAATCTTTTTTTCAGTTCTAGCAGTATTTCTGAATCTTTTTTGATGACTATAATATTACATGGCACTGCAGTCATGAAGCAGGTTTCACCATTTGGTATATATAATTTTGTAATATAACATCATGCTCTAGGTGCCTAGCGAACTAGCTGCACCTCACTGACAAGGCCCAAACAAAGGCTGAAGTATGCTTCTGGGGTTATCAGGTATTCCCATGCAAAGGTTACTTGTATGCAGGGGAGGGCTGGCAATGTTTAGTCTTGGGGGTAAGTACAATGAAGTGGCCCACTTCTACTATTGCTCCAGTCCTTGGTTCCAGCTTACTCCCATTTATAATTGCCATTAAAGTTGTGAAGTAAGGCAAGTGATACCACGGAAAGTACAACTGAAATGGTGCTACACTAGTAATACCACAAAGCTTACAACTGACATGAATATACAGTAGAAATACCACAGAGCTTACAAATTAAATGGAGCTACAGTAGTGATACCACACAGCTTACAATTGAAATGGAGATACACTTGTGTTACAACAGTGCATACGATTGATATTGAGATACACTAATGATACCACAGTGTTTACAACTGAAATGGAGCTATATTGTTAGTGATACCACAGAGGTTACAATTGAAATATATGCTATATTGCTAGTGCAACATCATTTCGACTGTAAGCTTTATAGTATCACTAGGTATAGCACCATTTCTATTTTGTTGCTCCTCTCCACTCTGGCATTTCAGGGCCCACTGGTAGTTGCAAAATTACACATACAGTCCACCACCCCTGCCTTGTTCTGCTGTCCACCAGTAATCACAGAACCACACATACACCGCCTGACACCTCAGCCTTGTTCCACTGTCACTTCTAGTCTCAGAACCACACATGCACTGTCTGACACCTCAGCCATCGTCCCTACTGATCCTAAATGGATTAATAAAGGCACCCGACAGTAAAGACCAAAACAGCACCATGTGGAATGCCAAAAAGAGAGGCGCAACCGTGGAAGAGCTACAGACAGGTATAGGAGATATATAGTGATATATTTGCAATTTAAACACACACACACACACACACAAAGAAGGAAAGGGGGATTGGAGACTCTTATACTGAATGGTCTTGATCTTAAAGGGTCTATCCTGAATTAGAAGTCAAGTAAACACAACTGAAGAAGTGGGCTCAAATGGCCTTCTAACTTTGTATGACACAATGCGTTAATTCCTTCACCTCCATACAGACCATTTTATGTTTATTTCCAGCCCCATATCTCTTCTTACTGATCTATAGAGGCTTGAACTGTTTGTCACCATCTGGCAAGCAGTTTTTATCCATATAATTGTAACAATTTATTTGCAGTGCTTGTATATACAAACTTTTAAAGAGATAGTAATGTCAAAAAAAAGTTTTTTTGCATTTAGAAGAGCATAAAAAGTTGAGCTAAATGCAAACAAATGTATCTCTCAAACCATATCTATGGTATGAGAGATACAGGCATTTAAAGTTCGATGTCTCCTGCTGACATCTGTAAAGCTGCCAGCAGGAGATCTGTGTCGGTCGACATGGAGGCTCTGCAGCAGAGCAGCAATCGCTTTATTGACAACGAATCCCTTCATTGGAATGGTCTAAAATGTGTGCTTGCATACTAGGCATGCCTGTATCTCTCAAACCATAGCAGTTTGAGAGATACATTTGTTTGCATTTAGCTCAACTTTTTAACCTCTTCTAAATGCAAAAAAAAAAAATTTTGACATTACTAACCCTTTAAGGGATTTTTTTGTCAATATCAAATTAAGTTGAGCACATTAATCAATCGATCACGGGATATTTCTTGTGGTTTCATGAAATGTGTTAACCAGGATTAGCTCATAGAGCATTAGTGCTTGACCATAGAACATTTATAAATGTTTTTTGCCCACCACCCACCAGGGCTGCCAACAAAAATCATGGGGCCCTGGACAAGACTGAATGGTAGGACCACTGCCACACAACATTTCATTATTCAGCTACAATGAGTACTTCATCAGGTGGGGAGATGAGGGCTTTACAAGACTATTTAAGCTGTTTTTCCTCCCAAAATTAATATATGAATAAAATATATAAATTCCCATTTTTGTTCAGTGCCCCTAATGTAAACAGATGCTAACTTTCACTGTGATTTTCCAAACATCATCTGCCTCCTCATTCACAGATGGCACATACCCAATACACATTAGCAGGCACACATATTCACACCCTGGCACACACTATCAGGCACATACACACCCTGGCCCACACATATACACCTTGTCACACATTAGCATACACATACATACCCTGTCACACATTAGTTCACACATACACACCCTGGCACACACTAGCACACACATACACACCCTGGCATCAACTAGCATAAACATACACACCCTGACACACACGTACAAACCCTGTCACACATTAGTTCACACATACACACCCTGGCCCACACATATACACCTTGTCACACATTATTTCACACATACACACCATGGCACACACATACACACCCTGGCACCAACTAGCATAAACATACACATCCTGGCACACACTAGCACACACACACACACACACCCTGGTACACATGTGCAAACCCTGGCATACATTAGCACACACGAACACACCCTGGCACACACATATACACCCAGGCACACAATAGCACACACACATATATGCCCTGGCACACATTAGCACACACATACACACCCTGGCACACATTAGCACACACATACACACCCTGGCACACACACATATACACCCTGGCACACAATAGCACACACACATGTATGCCCTGGCATCAACTAGCACATACACACATACACACCCTATCACTCATTAGCACACACATACCCACCCTGTCACTCATTATCACACACATACACACCCTAGCACACACTAGCACACCATGGCAAAATACATGCATACATCAGAATACAAATTCACACACTGGTAATACAATTGCACACACATTTATGCAACTTTACAAGGTCAAATACTCTCACATAAATGCTACATTCCTACTTTTATCTGGCTTTATTCACTTGACACTGGGCAGTAGCATCTGCATGTTCCCTGAATGCAGCACAGACACGCCTCCTGCCTCAGGACAAGTGTGCACTCTGCCCCTTCCACTATTGATTGGTGGCCTGGCCCCTTACCTTCTGTTTCCTGTAGGTAGGGATGAGAGCAAAGCACCTGCTCTGCCCTCCATTTGGAGCAGCACAGTGAAGTTGTTCCACGCGTGCCTTCCTTACAAACTACTTCCGTGTTTCAACCAGGGAGTACCTGTAATAAGGGAGCATGTGAAGGAACCACGTCACTGTGCTTCTTCAATTGAAGGGCAGCAGGAGAGGAAAAATGATGTATAGTATCTTGCTGTCCCCATAACATACACAGACACACATAATAATTAATTATGTAAATAATGTATAAATATATATGAGTTTCTGCAACTTGCAACTTTCCACTTCTCTCCCCCATGTCTCATTTCCCCAAATATCCGCTAAGCTCCTTACCATGTCTCTCTCCTCTCCCCATGCCCCCTTTCTTCCCCATTTCTCTCTATAGCCCCCATATGTAGTGAGAAAAAAACTGTGTAATCCAGAGGTAGACACCATTGGAACGAAAATACATCTGGGCCATTTAGAATAATTTATTTTGGCCAATGGTGGCCCGGGAGTTTTGCTTACCGGGCTTGGCAGTAACAGGCAGCAAATTTTGAACAGGGACTCCGCTGTTCACCGGTCCAAGGACACCACAAAGCTAAACAATGCAGCATGGCCAATGAAACAACACGCAGGCTCCCCCTAGAGGTAGCGGCCATTGTATAATTTGATGAATGAATCAGTGCTGGGCGCCGCTCTTCTTGATAACAGGATTTTTAACCTTATGTGCACCAGCGGTGTGGGCAAAACATTGCACCGCAATGTGCAACCTTCTGGTCCTAAGAAGTTAAAGAAAGATGAGAGCCAGTTCTGTTTTGTATTGTACACTTGCAGTAAAAGAAGATGCATCCACAATTATAAGTAACAGCCCACAGACACAGGCCTAAACTGCAGTGTGCAGCAAGACACTGGCCCATAACTGTTATTGGACCCGCGGCCTGGGGGGCAGTTGATCCCCAGGCCAGTCCGCCCCTGCTTGTATGTCATCTTGGAACTGCAACAACTTTTGGGTAGGATTAATTTAACAAACATATGAACATTTCTCTTCTGTCATGACACCAGAAAGCTAAATCAAGATGCTTCTGTGCAGTGACTATGTACCAGCAATATCTGCTTATATTCATTCCCAATGAGCCTTCCACATATTTCAGATTTATTATAGCTAAATTTAATCCACTAATATGGGAACTCAGTGAGACAAATGCCTTTTTATCACCAACCTGATAGGGTATTGAACCATGAAAGTCAGTTGAAAGATAAATATATATATATATATATATATATAAAGAGAGAGAGAGAGAGATAACGGGGTTTTGTGTAGGCCCACAGACACCCCTGTGGTCCTTTACCCTATAAACCTCCTTGTGATCTGCAGGCAGATCCTGATCCTCCGCTACCTGGGAGTTGGGGTACATGACTGCGGCAGTGCCTCCACCCAGTTGGGCATCCAGGGTATGGATGTGGGGCCCAGTTGGGAACATATTTAAGTGAGCAATAAAACTGACACAGAACTATCTTAAATAGAACTTGTATTGCACAGAAAGAAAACCCTATGCAGATACAGATATATGAATATAATACAGTAAAACAGTTCAAGAATGCAATAGTCAATATGGTATTCACCCACCCACAACAAATACTACGGCCCACCCTAGGCTTCACCCTAGTGGCAGATGGGTACCATTATTTGGTGCACATAGTTGGGGCCCAGAGTAATTGTAATCCACCTTATGGTTTGTGTTATGCTGTAATCTTCCAATGATCAGAGAATCTATAGAGCAAGGTCTCTTTAATTGTGTAACCAGATTCAGGGTTTCAAGTTTACCACTCCACAGTCTGCAATCTGGTCAGTTCAGGAAGGGGAGCACCTGTTCCTTTAACTGCTGCTGGAATTCCTGCACTCTTCACAGCATTCCCTGCCAGGATCAGTTATGTGCCTTGGTCTGGTTACAGCTGTCTGCTGGAATGCTTCTTCCAGGATCCTCCAGCACTGGATCAGCCAGGTCAGCATTCCCTGCTTAGAAGAGGCTCCTTCACCCACTTCAACACAACTCTAAAACCAACTCCAAGCTAAAATGGAGTCCTGGATATCCATCCATGTGCATAGGAGCTCCCCATCTGCTGGCCACTCCACAGGAACTGCAGGCTAGTCAGTGGCAGCAGAAATCACTGTGATCCCAGATGGGTTACACATATATATATATATATATATATATATATATATATATATATATATATATATATATATATATATATATATAAAACAATTCTATTTCCAGTTCTAACAGTATTACTGAATCTATTCTTGTCATGAAGCATGTTGCACCATTTGGGAGGGTATTATCTTTTATATCACCAGACTTCTATGAATAGTCAGATTACTTTACATCTCTCCGTTGTAATACTTTCTTAGGCTTAGACGTGTGCCAAAAATCTACTGCTAGTGGTTTTAGGTGACTCATAAAAATTGGAAATTTAATCGTTAATACCTCTGGCACTGGCAGAAGCAACTGGAAATTATTTAATCAAATCTCAAAGCCAAAGGCTTATGTATTAAGGCAAAGTGGAACAATTTTGAGATAAACCAACAGAACCATGGGGGTGGGGGACAAATTATATTTTACTTAAATTGTGGCTTTTAACCCACTGAGTGCTAGAGAGGTTTCTAATACATTGCATACCAATTCATACAAACTCCGCCATTGTCTTTATTTAAATGCAGGCAAGCGCCTGAACACCCACAATGGCATGAACATGAAAATGCATTTACCCTTTGATTGCCAGGCGGTAATCAAAGCATTACAAAGCAATGCCCACCCCCTCTGGCACTCAAAGGGTTAATGTTCTGACAATTTCATCTGCACCATGTCAGTACAGGCAGTTATACAATTCATGCATGTCACAATTCCTTTAACATCCCATTAAAGGGATAGTAACATTTAAAATGTAAAAAAAAAAAAATACGTATTGTAGGGTTTATCCTCTTGAGTAAAACATGGTCAAACTGCTGGAAGGTGTTTTATGCAAAAATTATTGCAGCTCAGACTTTTTTTTTTAGTTGCAGCATCTCAATGGCCTGAAGCTGTACAGTGGAGCTGTTGCTACACCATCCTATACAGGTTTATGATCGGCTGATGAGACCTGTCCATAGGATGGTGTAGGAACAGCGCCACTGTAACATTTCAGGCCATTGCCATGCTACACCTAAAAAACTCAAGTCTGAGCTGCAATGACTCAGATATAATATTTATCAGCAGTGAGAGTTCCCTTGTTTTACTCAGTAGTATAAAATTTACAATATATAGTTTTTTTATATATTAAAGGGATAGTAATACTTTGGTTTATCTTTATTTTATTTTGTAGGTATTAAAAAAACATGAAGAATGATATAAGTCTTATCTCTCAAACCTTTATGGTTTGAGAGATATTCACAAGCAAAGTTTCCCCTCCTGCCCATTTTACCTAGTGTAAGCCATCTCTTCTCAGATGTGGAATGCAGTCCATAGACCAGACAGATAACAGCAGGGGACAATCTTCTTCCTATGAGAACAATGAAAGCCCTGCCCCCCTTGACAAGCTTTTCAGGTTTCTCCCTTATCTTAATTGAAGATTGTCCCTCTCTGCAATCTACCTGGGCACCTCCCTTCTGATCTGGCTGAGCAGTGTTACATCAGTAAAAGGGGCGGGAGGGGGATACTTTGTCATTGAATTACTCTTGAACTACAACTCTGACAGAATTGAAATAACACTCTCCAAAGTCCAAATACTATGATGATTAATTAGAGCTGATTTTATTATGAAACATTACTATCCCTTTAAGTGTTACTACTGTCCCTTTTTCTTATTTCCTTTAGTATTGCCATCAAAGGCTTTTCAGCCTGTTCTTTATATTTTTCTGTTATTTTTTTGTACAAGCTGAGCTTTATTTGTCATTTGTTTGTCTGACTGTCCACTTTTCATAGTTTTTTACTTTTTCAATACGTAGTTATTATGTGAGCCGATTTATTAGTGTCTTATTCATCTCCTCTCCATGATGTCCATTCAGAGGATTAGTGGAACATTCAGTACAAGCTGCGTTATAACTTTACTTGTACATCTAACCTCATTTTAACTTAAATTTAGAAAAACTTGATATGAAAGAGGAAACTTGAAAGCTGAATATCCCCTAATCAAGTATGACTACTTCTTTTTCCTAGCTGATTTTAAAAAACAAAATTAAATAGAATTTAAAGGGAGTGTAATGTCCCATAAAAACTTTTTATACTTTTATAGAGCTGAAGAAAATAAGAAGAATGATGTAAACCCTATCTCTCAAACCGCTATGGTTTGAGAGATATAGGCACTGAAAGTTCACCCCTCTCTCCCTTTCTCCTGCTGTTAGCTATAAAGCTGACAGCAGGAGAGTCTAGTCGTACGGCTCGAGGAGGCTCTGCAGCAGACCTGTAATTGCAGTATTGCAAAATAATTACTTCACTGGAAATGTCTACAAAGTGTGCCTGGTTTGTTCCCTATGAGACAAATAAAACTCATTCATGTACCAGGAGAATTTATCCCTTTGAGTGCCAGAGAGGTATATTTTAACTTGTCCCCAAGAGTGCAGCTGGTTTGCCTCAGAATCACCCATCTTGCTTTTTTGCAAACACTGTTGAACCTTTGAGTTCCAGAAGAATATGCAACACATTGGGTGGAGGTGGGACAGTGTAAGTGTAAAGTGAGGGATGTCCTAAAGCTGTGATTCTCAGCTCCTGTCCTGTCCTACAGGTCAGGTTTTCAGGATAGCCTAAAATAATCACAGACATCTCAATTACTAATAATGAAGCACAGGCAGCTCAATCACTAATAATTAATCAAAGGCAGCACAATCACTATGGCTGAGCCACTAATTACTGACCTTTGGTTAAAGTGATAGTAATGTTTCACAAAAACACCAGCTCCAATTAATCCTCATAGTATTGGGGCCATGGAGAGTGTTATTTCAGTACTGTCACAGTTGTAGTACAAGAGTAATTCAATGATAAAGTTTCCCCCTCCTGCCCCTTTTACCTAGTGTAAGCCGCCTCCCCTCAGATAAGGAATCTGGTTATTGGACCGGACAGATCACAGCAAGGGACAATCTTCTTACTGTGATCATAAGGAAAACCCTGCCCCCTTGTAGGTTTTTCAGGTTTTTCCTTATGCTCACTGAAGATTGTTCCTCTCTGTGATCCATCCGGACAGTCTTGCTGCTCTGAGGTGAGCAGTGTTACATCAGTAAAAGGGGAGGGAGGGGGATACTTTATCATTCAATTACTCTTGTACTACAACTCTGACAGTATTGAAACAACACTCACTATGGCCCAAATACTATGAAGATTAATTGGAGCTGCTTTTATTGTGAAACACTTTAATAAGAGATGTCATGAAAAGCTGACATTTTTGTGTGTCCTTAGGAAAGAGAGAGTGTGTATGTGTGCATGTGTGTATGTATGTATGTGTGTGTGTGCATGTATGCGTGCATGTGTGTATATGTGTGTGTGTGCGTGCGTGCATGCTCTGATGGCCACATGTTGCCAACCACTGATTTATATGTTCCTATGTTGAATAAAAAATGTATGAAAATAAACAAAACATTTATTTTAGGTTAATGGAAGGTAGTCTGATTGCTAGGAAAATCAAAGTTATTACATTTACAAAGTTATTATAATTTAAACTGCTGTCTGTTACATTAACAGCACCCCCTGGTGTCCACTTGCAGTTCACTTGGGGTGAGATGCATTAAGCAGGGCTTATAATTTTAAGTGCTTTGCTACTAGCCAGACCTGAAAAGTTACTCACCACTGCAATCCATAACATACCCACCAGGGCTGAATTTCTACTCGCTAGGGCTAAATTTTCACTCTCCATTGGCTAGTGGCGAGTGGAAATTTTGAGCCCTGCATTAAGGGTCAATGTAATGGCGATGTGTGTCTGGCGATGTGTGGTGAGCAGAACCTTGGAGACAGACACATACTTCGCCTTATGCACTAAGAATAAAGTATGCATGGGGGGTGTCCTCTGATCATTATCAGATCATCCTAACATAAAGGTGTCAATGTGTTGGAGAGGAAGGGGAGGGAGGGAGCAGAGGGGATGCTGAGAGACTTCAGCATCAAAAAGAGCAGCGGTCCTACCTTGTTCAAGCTGCGACTTATATCCATTTGTTCCATAGACTGTGAGGAGTTTGTAGATCAGAGTCTCCACTCTCTACAGAGATATGTTGGGCCAGAGCTGTGTGCAACATATTATTACTAAGCAGCATGTTTCTCTTTTCCTGGCACTTTGTTGGATAAGCATGTTCCAAGTCCTTGATCAAAGGGAGGGCGAAAGACCAAATTATGGACAAATGGTAGTCACAAGTGTGATGGTCAGATGTTAATCTGACATAAGGATCTGATGGAGAATATCACCGTTCTCCACCCGGGTATCCAAAGATGATATATTGGATCCGGAATATCTTCTAAGTACTACACAGGTGGGACAATTGTTAAAGGGATAGTAATACTTACAAATGACTAATCCCCATATTGTAGCTATGCTAAAAAGAAATGTATTGTCCCCAGTGTCATCTCTCAAACCCTTATGGTTTGAGAGATAATAGCTCGCAAAGTTCCCCCCTCCCTCCCCCTTCCCTGAGGTGTGCAAACCAAGCACATGTAGAAGACCGTTTCAGTGAAATAATTATTTTTTACTAATGCAATCTCGGCTCTGCTGCAGAGCCACCGGATGCACATAAGACCGGATATCCCTGCAGTCAGCTAGAACGCTGACTTCAGGGAAGGGGGAGAGAGGGGGAACTTTGTGTGCGGTTATCTCTCAAACCATAAGGGTCTGAGAGATGACTCTGGGGACAATTAAATTCTCTTTAGCATAGCTACAATATGGGGATTAGTAATTTGTAAGTATTACTGTCCCTTTAATAATGGGAAATGAGAGGTAGAAAAAATATTTAAAAAGGATGAGCAGCTCCCAATGGAACTGAATAGACTATTTATTAAAACTAAAAGATAATAAAATATCTAATGATAAAAATGCACAATAATAATTCCATAAATATGGCATATAAATGGATCTAATGCGTTATGCAGGGTAATTAATTCAGAACAGGATATTTTCTCTCTACAGAGGGATTTACATACAATGTCAGATTGGGCAAACTAATGGAATAGGAAGGTTAATGTGGGGAAGTGTAAAGTCATGCATTTGGGAGGAAATAATCCCAAGGCTACTTATAAACTTAATGGAATCATTTTAGGGGACTCATTGCTAGAGAAAGACCTGGGAATCCTTGTCAACTACAAACTTGGAAACAGTGACCAGTGTCAAACAGCAGTAGCAAAGGCAAACAAAGTCCTGTCTTGTATTAAATGAGGTATTGAGGCAAGAGTGGATAACATCATTTTGCCATTGTATAAATCACTGGTAAGACCTCACCTTGAGTATGCAGTGCAGTTTTGGGCACCAGTTCTGAAAAAGGATATTCTAGAACTAGAGAGGGTACAGAGAAGAGCAACAAAATTAATTAAGGGAATGGAGGACTTGACGTATGGGGAACGACTAGACAAACTTGGTTTATTTACTTTAGAGAAAATACGACTAAGAGGAGACCTTATCACATTGTACAAGTATATGAGAGGTCAATAGAAGGATCTCTGCGGTGAGCTATTTATTCCAAGGCCTGATCAGGTGACCAGCAGACACCCCTTGAGATTAGAGGAAAGGAGGTTTAGACTTCAGCAGAGGAAGGGTTTTTTTACAGTAAGGTCTGTTAAATTGTGGAAGTCCTTGCCCAAGGAGGTGGCTACACCACTGCTTTCTCAAGGACAAGGATGAAAGACCTTTGTCTTTGCGACCTCACAATGCCTTGTGACCTTTTTAGCATGCAATAGGTTAAAATCCTCTTTCAAATAAATATGATTGTTTATCTGGCCCCTATAGTGCAATTAGTTTGTTCCAGAATTACTTCTCTCTCTCTTTCTCTCTCTCTTTATATATAAGACTTTCTGTTTCAAAATAAACTGCAAATCTGATGTTCCAAAACAAGTCTGGGCAAAACATATTCTGTTCCTAAACACATTAGCACTCTTAGAATCAAATTTTAAATTTTTATTAGTGAAATTCGCATGTTCTTGACATTTAATTTGCATCCTGCTTCTGTATAAGTTAATATTGGTCACATAATTTGAAATGTAATTTGTTAGATGTGTTTTCCATTACAAAATGAAATGAGATACATTTATTATGAATAGATGCACAACTAAATCACTCCTAAAGGGTTTCATATTTGCCCAGAAATCTATATCTTATGTTGTTTTGTGTATATATATATATATATATATATATATATATCTACACTAGTTGAAGAGCCCATGTGTACAGTCAACAGTGCTGTCCGGTCGCGGTGCAGTCATGCGCAGTGGAGACTGCCCATGAAACGACTGATACGGACCGTGGTCCAAGGTGCGCAGAGAGGACCACTGTCTGAATTTGGAGCTCCCCGCTCTGTATCAGCCGTGATTGAAAATCATGTGTATGTGACAGTGTACATGGGTATCTGTGGCTACCAGTGGGCAAGGAAACAAGGCTAGGGCAGCGTCTATGGGGATTTGTGGCTACCAGCTCCCCCCCAGCCTTGTTCCATTGTCCAGTGGTAGCCACAGATACCCATGTACACTGTTTGACCCCCCTGCCTTGTTCCCTTGGCTACTTGTAGCCACAAATCCCCACTGGCTGGGCAAGGGAACAAGGCTGAAGAGGGGGTGTCAGTCAGTGTATGTGGGGCTGACACACAATGGCAATGTTCAACATTCTAACACACAATGGTAATGTTCACCATTCTAACACACAATGGTAATGTTCGCCATACTAACAAACAATGGTAATGTTCCCCATTCTAATACACAATGGTGATGTTCCCCATTCTAACACGCATTAGTGATGTTCCCCATTCTAACACACAATGGCGATGTTCCCCATTCTAACACATAATGGTGATGTTTGACATTTTGACACACAATGGCGATGTTTGACATTTTGACACACAATGGCAATGTTCCCCATTCTGACATACATTTTACAATATAAACGATCAGTTTATTGTGATGTTCCCCATTCTGACACACAATATATACAAAAATGCACATACTGCAGGATTTCTTAATCCTGCACTATGTTCAGTTTTTGTTTTTTTAAGAAAAAGAAAATCAGACCTAGTGGGAGGCATCGGGACCACTCTTGAGACCCCCCGGTCATTGATTGCCTATCCAATAGGATAGGAGATCGATGTGGTTACCAGGAAGGGAATCACTGCCTTCCTCTATGTCCTCCTGTACAATCAAGTATTCTACGAATGCCCGGGTTGAGTAGAAGGATCCTCATAGATCACAGGGTTGAAGAGGAGGAGGATGTAGAGAAAGGCAGTGATCGCCTTCCTGGTTGTCACATTGATCAACTATCATATTGGATGGTGATCAATGCCAGGGGGCGTCAGGAGAGGTTCCAATGCCCACCACAAGGTGTGAATATCTTTAATAAAAAATGGAGCATAGCACAGCTACAGCTATAAGAAGAACATCTGGGATTCACCTGTAGCTGCATATGGGATTGGTGCATAGCATATGAATGCTGGTTTTGTATTTACTGCAGGATCAGGAGGGAAGGGGTAAAGCATGCAAAGAATGTGGCAAACGTGATGGACAGTGAGTAGTCAGGAGTTGTAACAGTTTTGTAAGACACTCAGACCAGGAGATTAGAATAAAACACAGTTTTATTAAAAGACAAGGAACACTGCCCACTACAGGCTAGCATGGAATGACAGGTAAATGATATACAGGTATATGTATGCCCTCTCAGGCCCAGTATATAGAGCAAGAACAAATACTGTCACAGGGCAGGCATAAATAAGGAGTAAAAGATATCAAATGAGTTAAAGTTCTAGGTAGGTAATCAGTCTCTGTTGTGGTGTGTTTGACAACGCCCAGTAGATGTTAAAAGTAGCAAGAGACTGTGGTGCAAGATGTGGAAGCACCTTAGTAGAGAGGCAGAACTGACACACTCCCAGGTCAGGCAAGGAGAGGAGATACACAACACTCTGCAAGAACTAGCACTACTGTTTAGCCGTGGGCACCCGTGCGGTGCCGTAATGGAGGCAATGCACACTGCTAGAGCTGAGGGACCAGAGCCATTAGCACCCTACCGGTGCGGTAACGGAGTCACAAACACTGCAAGAGCTGAATGGAACCAGAGCCAATAGCACCCTTCCGGTGCGGTAACGGAGTCACAAACGTTGCAAGAGCTGAATGGAACCAGAGCCAATAGCACCCTTCCGGTGCGGTAACAGAACCCTGTACACTACGAGAGCTGATGGAATTGCCCAATAGCACCACCCGGTGCTGTAACTGATGCACTGTGCGTAGTAAGGGTTAAGTGGAAGCACAGTGTTATCGGAGGCCACAATGCTCTGCAAGTGTAACCAGGAGGCTCGGTATAACGGAGGCAACAGTGCTCTGCAAGTGTTAACGGAAGGCTCAGTATAACGGAGGCAACAGTGCTCAGCAAGTGTTAACGGAAAGACTCAGTATAATGGAGGCAACAGTGCTCTGCAAGTGTAACGGAAGGCCCAGTATACGGAGGCAACAAGCTCTGCAAGAGTTAACGGAATGTTCAGTCTGCACAAACACTGCTACTTTGAAAGTTCAGAATGTCGCCAAGCGACACAGGATCAGGATTGCAGCTGGAACACTCTCAGGATGTCAGGATAGCCGGAATCAGGTCACGGAGCAGGAATGTCAGCCAGGCCGGGTCAATCACGGAGCAGGAACGTCAGAGAAGCCGGGTCAATCACGGAGCAGGAACGTCAGACAAGCCGGGTCAGATCACGGAGCGGGAACATCAGCCAGGCCGGGTCAATCACAGAGCAGGAACCAATAAGCGTAGTCAGACGGGCCAAGTCGGTACGCAGGAACGCAGGAACACAGCAACAGTAGCACTGGTACAGGAACACCACGAAAGGGTGCCAGAGGCCCGGTATATGAAGGCCATACTGGGTGCGCCAAACAAGCTCAACCAATGGGAGCGCACCACAGCAAAGAGTGACAGAGAGATCACGGGAACCGTTATAGTATCCCTCTCTCAAAGACCCCCTCTCCTGGCAGAAGGTCTAGGTTTCTGGGGATAATTAGAGTGGAAATTGCGCAGTAATCTCGGGCATGGAGGTCCTTCTGATCGACCCAAGAACGCTCTTCAGGGCCATAGCCCTTCCAATGGACCAAATATTGCAATTTCCCTCTAAACCTCCTAGAATCAATAATACTCTGAACTTCGTATTCCTCTTGGCCTTGAACGTCCACCGGCCCAGGAACCACCGGAGTGGTAGTATAGCGGTTGCATACCAAGGGTTTTAACAGAGACACATGGAACACGTTATGAATGCGCATAGATGCTGGGAGTTCCAGTGCGTATGAGACAGGGTTAACCTTGCGGTTTACTTTGAACGGCCCAATGAACCGGGGAGCCAACTTATTTGAAGGCACTTGCAAATTGAGATTTCTGGAGGAGAGCCATACCCTGTCCCCAACCTGGAAAGAGACCGCTGGCAGCTGTCTACGATTGGCATGCCGCTGATGTCGCTGGAATGACTGACTGAGGGTCTTCTGAACCTGTGCCCAAGTGGAGCGGAGCTGCTCAATATGCTCGCCCGAGCTGGAATCTGCTGCGACTGAAATGAGTCCAGGAGCAGGCACGGCTGAAACCCGTAATTGATAAGGAACGGGGAGCTCCCGGATGATGAATTAACTGCACAATTCCTGGCGAACTCTGCCCATGGCAACAGGTCCGCACAATTGTCATGATGATCGGTCAAAAGCAGCGCAGGAACTGTTCCAGTCCCTGATTGGAACGCTCAGCGGCCCCATTGGTCTGGGGATGGTAGGCGGAGGAAAAGGACAATTGGATGCCCATCTGGCTACAGAATGCCCTCCAGAATCTGGACACGAACTGGCTCCCTCGGTCCGACACCACCACTCTGGGAACCCCATGCAAGCGGAACACTTCTCTGGCAAAAATTACTGCCAATTCCTGGGCTGAAGGAGGCCAGAGAGGGGCACAAAATGAGCCATCTTGGAGAACCTGTCGACCACCATTAGGATAAATGTATACCCCCTAGACACTGGCAACTCTCCCAAGAAATCAATGGATATGTGGGACCATGGGCGATCGCCATTAGGTACAGGTTGGAGTAGGCCCACTGGGAGGTGTCTGGGGGTCTTGGCACAAGCACAGGTGGCACAGGCTGCAGTGAAAGTGGCGCAATCGGTTCTAAGGGAGGGCCACCAAAATACCTGTGAGAGAGACCATATTAATTGATCCCTCCCAATGTGCCCAGCAGCCTTAGAAGAGTGATAAGTCTCCAGCAAACAGGTACGGAATGGCTTATCCACAAAACACTTGCCAACTGGGGTTTCTGGGGGAGCCCTCGCCTGAGATGCCAAGATCTCTTCCCCCAGTGGCGAAGTGATACTAGTACTCACTGTAGCCAGGATACGATCCGGCTGAATAATAGGTACGGGTTTTTCATCCCTCTCAATGTCTGGCCCGAATTGTCTGGACAGGGCATCTGCCCTAATGTTCTTTGAGCCTGGTAGGTAGGATACTACAAAATTAAATCGAGAAAGGAACAATGCCCACCTAGCCTGGCGAGAGGACAGTCTTTTCGCTTCCGAGAGATAAGTCAAATTTTTATGGTCCGTTAGGATTATGTCACGGTTTATTATGACTCTCAGACACAAGTTTTAGGTAAAAATCAATTTTATTGAAATAATAAATTGATAACGTAGGATGGCAATCACATACATACAGATATATTCAGAATATAACAAGACAGAAGGCAGACTCCACCGGTCCTGTCAATATACCGGACAGGACAGTCTGAAGTAATAGAATGTTAGGCTCTACCGGCCTTGCCAATACCGGGTAAGGCAACCTGCAGATGGAATCGCATAACCGGCCTTACCAAATTACCGGGCAAGGCAGCCTCAATAGATTCATAATGTAGGCTCTACCGGCCCTGCCAATACCGGGTAAGGCAACCTCAGATGGAATGTGGCAAAAGGTTCTACCGGCCTTACCAATACCGGGCAGGGCAGCCCAGAGATAGTAGCAGCAGTCAGATGGTACTGGCAATTGACAGGATCATAAGCAACCCAGTGTACACACACTGAGACTAACAGGGGAATCATAAAGCCGCAAGGCTTTGGAGCAAACCAGCGTCCGCACGCTGGGACCAACACTGAATTGTATAGCCGATAGGCTTTGGAGCAAACCAGTGACCGCACACTGGTGTAACAAGGGAGTTTGTCTAGCCGCAAGGCTTTGGAGCCAACCAGCGTCCGCACGCTGGGACCAACACAGAATTGTATAGCCGATAATGGATAAGTGCGTCCTTTTGGAGGTACTGCCCCAGGCTGCAATTCGATGCAACAATCATAAGGTCTATGCTGGGGTAGCAAGCTAAAAACATCGCCAAACTGTTGGTACACATCCGGTATAGCCGAGGAGGTGCACAGGACCTTAATAGGCTGGATGACGCACTTGTCCATACAAAACTGGGACCAAACAGCAATTTCACACTTTTTCCAATCAAATTGTGGGTTATGTAACTGTAACCACGGAAATCCCAATATTACCGCATGGTGTGGAGAATTAATCAGTTGAAACTGCTGCTCTTCTCTGTGAAGTGCCCCAATAGTCATAGACAGTGGCATAGTTTCAAACATAACCTGAGGCGGTTCTAAGGGTCTGCCATCAATCGCTTCAATAGTCAAGGGGTTTTCTCTTTCAATGCGTGGAACTCCGTGCAATTCAGCAAAGGTATTATCCATAAAATACCCTGCTGCACCAGAGTCAACCAAGGCCAAAACCTCCACAGAGCGTTGTGCCCAAGATAATACCACCTGTATGGTGGGTTTCATTGTGCCCGACACTGGGGACGATTGTACACCACCTAGGGCCTGTCCCCCGAGGTACCCTAGGTGTGTGCATTTCCCGGACGTACCGGACAGGAATTTAGCAAATGCCCTTTTTTACCGCAGTATAAACACAACCCTTGTCTTTTGCGATATAGTCTCTCAGCCTTGGTTAGTCTAGTGAAGCCTATTTGCATAGGTTCACTTGTCTCCCGTACAGGTTCACTAGACTTCAATGCCAGGGGAGGGATGGGTGGGCAAAACATGCTACTAGGCTCATTATTTTTTGACCGTATCTTACGATCTCTGGCAATTGATCTCTCACGTATTCTGGAGTCAATTATCATAACATACTCAATGTAGTCATCTAGATCAATAGGTAGATCTTTAGCAGCGATTTCGTCCTTAATGTGGTCATCCAGGCCTTGAGAAAAAGCTGCCAATAATGCCTCGTTATTCCAACCTACCTCTGCTGCCAATGTGCGGAATTCGATGGCATAGTCGCCCACTGTACGCCTGCCCTGATGTATCTCCATAAGGCGTTTGGCAGCAGAGGTGGTTCTACCAGGAGGCTCAAACACTCTTCGAAAGGATTGCACAAATTCTCTAAAGTTCTTAGTACAAGGTTTAGCATTCTCCCACAAGGGGTTAGCCCAAGCCAAAGCTCTGCCAGTGAGCAATGATATCGTGAATCCCACTTTACTACGATCATTGGGAAATGCGTGTGCCATCAATTCCATAAAGATTTCGAGTTGGTTGATGAACCCTCTGCAGAGACTAGGGTCACCATCATATCTTAGCGGCAAGGGTGCGGAAGCCTTTAACCCTTTAACAGTACCCTCTAGGGGTCTGGTATCACTTTCCGGTGTCTGACTTGGCAAGACCACCGGGCTAGAGCTAGATTTGTCAGCAAGTATCGTGCTTTCAATGATCGTTTGAATTGCAACTGCCAACTGATCCAAACGTTGCTCGTGCACATCCATCCTCCAATGGATATTCTGTGCGTTACCTTCACCTTTGCTGTCATGGCCCTTTCGTACTGTCACGGTTTATTATGACTCTCAGACACAAGTTTTAGGTAAAAATCAATTTTATTGAAATAATAAATTGATAACGTAGGATGGCAATCACATACATACATATATATTCAGAATATAACAAGACAGAAGGCAGACTCTACCGGTCCTGTCAATATACCGGACAGGACAGTCTGAAGTAATAGAATGTTAGGCTCTACCGGCCTTGCCAATACCGGGTAAGGCAACCTGCAGATGGAATCGCATAACGGTTCTACCGGCCTTACCAAATTACCGGGCAAGGCAGCCTCAATAGATTCATAATGTAGGCTCTACCGGCCCTGCCAATACCGGGTAAGGCAACCTCAGATGAAATGTGGCAAAAGGTTCTACTGGCCTTACCAATACCGGGCAGGGCAGCCCAGAGATAGTAGCAGCAGTCAGATGGTACTGGCAATTGACAGGATCGTAAGCAACCCAGTGTACACACACTGAGACTAACAGGGGAATCATAAAGCCGCAAGGCTTTGGAGCAAACCAACGTCCGCACGCTGGGACCAACACTGAATTGTATAGCCGATAGGCTTTGGAGCAAACCAGTGACCGCACACTGGTGTAACAAGGGAGTTTGTCTAGCTGCAAGGCTTTGGAGCCAACCAGCGTCCGCACGCTGGGACCAACACAAAATTGTATAGCCGATAGGCTTTGGAGCAAACCAGTGACCGCACACTGGTGTAACAAGCGAGTTTGTATAGCCGCAAGGCTTTGGAGCAAACCAGCGTCCGCACGCTGGGACCAACACAGAATTGTATAGTTGATAGGCTTTGGAGCAAACCAGTGACTGCACACTGGTGTAACAAGCGAGTTTGTATAGCCGCAAGGCTTTGGAGCAAACCAGCGTCCGCACACTGGCACCAACACAAGATAGTACAGCCGATAGGCTTTGGAGCAAACCAGTGACCGTACACTGGTGTAATAAGCGAGTATGTCTAGCCGCAAGGCTTTGGAGCAAACCAACGTCCGCACGCTGGGACTAACACAGGATTGTATAGCCGATAGGCTTTGGAGCAAACCAGTGACCGCACACTGGTGTAACAAGGGAGTTTGTCTAGCCGCAAGGCTTTGGAGCCAACCAGTGTCCGCACGCTGGGACCAGCACAGGATTGTATAGCCGATAGGCTTTGGAGCAAACCAGTGACCGCACACTGGTGTAACAAGCGAGTTTTCTAGCCGCAAGGCTTTGGAGCAAACCAGTGACCGCACACTGGTGTAACAAGCAATGTCGCCGACGCGACCAGGCAGGAGGTCGCCAGGATACAGGAGACAGGCGATGCGATGACAGGAACCAGCAACGATCAGTCAGGTCAGGAAACAGCAGAGAAGAAGTTCATCAGGAACTGCAACCCCAGAGACTAGGCCGGAACCAGGACTGGAAGTACTCAGCATGCAGGAAACACTGGAACAGTAGAGATCAGGAACTCAGGAACACATGAGATCAGGAACTCAGGAACACTGGAACAGAGGCCCAGCTATCACTGGCATAGTGATAGCAAGAAGGTCAGAAACAACACAAAAGGGCACTCAAAGGGTGCCCAATCCAGGTTTAAATAGGCAATAAGAGGCGGGCTATCTGCAGACAGCCAATAGCAGCCCCCTACTGGTGACAGACAAGGAACTGCAGCAATCACGGGCACCGTGATAGATTAACACCGGGGTTCTGGTGCCCTCCAGTAGGTGACGCCATTCTTTTAATGCAAGAATAATAGCCAAGAGTTCTCTATCACCAATTTCATAATGGCTTTGGGCACTAGAGAGTTTCTTAGAAAAGAACCCACAAGGTCTCAGGGTGCCACCTCCAACAGGGCGCTGGGAAAGTACTGCCTCTACCCCGATTTCGGAGGCATCGACCTCCAAGGTAAATGGCAGGGCGGGATTGGGGTGGGACAGTATAGGAGCAGATGCAAAAGCAGATTTCAAAGTCTCAAAAGCGTTTTCAGCTGCCTCGGACCATTGAGAGGGATTAGCGCCCTTATGCGTGAGGTCAGACAGAGGTTTAACAATTGTAGAAAAATTCTGGATGAATTTTCTATAATAACTGGCAAAGCCCAAAAAGCGTTGGATAGCTTTTAATCCTTTGGGACGTGGCCACTGTAGGACTGCTGCCAGTTTCTCCTGGTCCATGGCAATGCCATCCTTAGACATTACGAACCCCAGGAAGGGCACTTTGGACCTGTGAAACTCACATTTTTCTAATTTACAGAACAGTTTATTCTTGTGTAAGTGAAGCAAAACTTCAGACACATCCTTGATGTGCTGGGTTAGGTTAGCAGAGTGTATCAATATATATAATCGAGGTATACGACCATGCAAGACTGAAGCATGTCACGGAGGATGTCATTGATAAACTCTTGAAATACCGCAGGTACATTACATAGACCAAATGGCATCACTAAGTATTCATAATGCCCTGACCTAGTGTTGAATGCCGTTTTCCACTCATCCCCAGCCTTAATTCTGATCAGGTTATACGCGGCCAGCAGATCAAGTTTCGTAAAGATAGAAGAGCCCTTCAACCTGTCAAATAACTCTGTAATAAGTGTATGGGGTAGGCATTCTTAGACATGAGTTTATTCAGTCCACGGTAATCAATACATGGTCTTAGTTCGCCATTTTTCTTTTTCATAAAAATGAAACCGGCACCAGTCTTTGAGGTAGACTTGTGTATGATTCCCCTTTTGAGGGCATCCTCAATGTAGTCCTCCATAGCCTTGTTCTCATCGCAGGACAAAGGGTACGTACGACCCCTGGGAGGCACCACGCCCGGAAGTAAATCAATAGCGCAATCATATGGTCTGTGCTGAGGCAATGCGCTAGCCTCTCCCTTACTGAGTACGTCACTGAATTCACCATACTCAGCTGGCACGGAGGGAGAGGTACACAAAATCTTGACAGGGTGCGACAAACAGTGTTTCGTACAGTATTCGGACCATGATCTGACCTCACATCTCTGCCAATCAAAATGGGGATTATGCAATAGCAGCCATGGGAACCCCAGAATGGACAACACACACACACATATACACACAATCTAACACATACACACACAGACACACACACATACACATACTCTCTGACACATACATACACACACACATACTGTGACACACACGCACACACTCCTACTGTGAAACACACACACACACACACACACACACAGTCACTCACTCTGACTTCCAGTGGCCTCAGCTGGACCTGTAGTACAGCTACTGAAGGGAAGCTGCAGCACCAGGGGAACATAATGGCACTCAAAGAGTTAAGGTAGTCCCTCATTGCTCAACTATTTCATGAGTGCCATCATTTGCCATGCAAGACAGAGGACAGGCAGCCATCAGGAACACATTTAGCCCACTGACACAGGGTTGTGTATCAACTTTTACCCCTCAGGACAGACCAGAAGCATAGGGGGAAGTGTCCTCAAAAACCTCACACCCCCTTTTAACCCAAATTTCCTCATTGATCTCTCCCCACCAGCACCACAGTAGTCCCCTCCAGGGACTCCACAAGACAAAGTTCTCAGGTACGAATACACTTCTCACTGATATTTAACTCTGACATGACATAACAGTGTATACTGCATGCCACTCTATACCTGTACCATCTGAGTGCCAGAGAGGTGCACAACGCATTGCAAACCCCCTCTGGCACTCAAAGGATTAACATGCTGGCATAACTGTCCTTTTATTTTCTGCTTTCCATTTGCACAACCCAAACACACACAGGCATAATACTGCAATTCTGGCCCAAAGTAAAGGACAAATAAGAAATAACACTGATGTAATGGCACACCTGTCCCTTTTTAGGAAATATTATGGGTACATACCTCCCAAATGTCCCTTTTTAGGAGATATTAGGGGTACATACCTCCCAAGTGTCCCCTCGGACAGTCCCTTTTTGAGATCCAAATCCCTCTGTCCATCTTTTCCTACCCTTTTGTCCCTCTTTTCTGGACACCACAATAAGTAGTGTTTATCACGTTGCTCCACAGCTATAAAACTCACAGAAATGTGTAGTTAATCTTCAATATATCTCTTTCTAAACTACTCTAGGTAAATAATATACTTTAGTCTTGCTGCAAATAATGTATTCAGTTACACTAAGAGGTGTCAATAGGTTTAAACTCTTATACACTCTTAACTTACAGTGAAGTAATGTACAAGGGAGGGGGGATGTTGGGCGCCTATGCTGCTCAAATGGTTAACCCTTGAAGTGCCACAGGGGTATGCAATGCATTGCTTTGCAATGCGTCAACAAACCTCTGCCACTCAAAGGGTTAAAGGGATAGTAATACTACTAAAGTTTAGCTCTGAGACTTCTTTATATTTTTTTTAACATGTAGCATTATATTTAACTACTTACAGTGTTGTACTTAAAACAATATTCAAGTCAAAAGGATCCCCTCTCTCCCCTTTCCCTGCATCAATCAGCCTCTCAGTCAGGTCCGGATGGAGAGCAGCAAGGGAAAATCTTCAGTAAGCATCAATGGGTTAATTATAGTTACTGAATGAAGACTGTCCCTCGCTGCATCCGTCCGGTCCCACGACCGGATTTCACATCTATTGGGAGGTGGCCAAAAGGGGTGGGAGGAGGATACTTTTGGTTTGAATAAAATTTTAACTACAACACTCTTAAGTAATTAAATATAGCGGTAAATGTTAGAAAAATATATAAAGAAGACTCAGAGATAAACTTCAATAGAACTATTATTATCCCTTTAAAACATTATATACTCCTGACTTTTTCTGGTGTCATCATGTTGCATTTATTGGAGCCTTTTTTTCATTTTTTTTTTAGATGGACAGTGGATGCCCAGGAGGATTCCTCATCTCCCAGACGCCCAGCATGCCCTCTCCACGGCCCATACCCCTGCCACCCCCCAGACTCAAGCCTGTTTCCTCAGAATTAGTGATGAGCGAGCATGCTCGGCCGAAGCTCGGTTCGGCTCGAGCATCGCTCTGCTCGGCACATGGCGGTACTCGTACGAGTACCGCATGTGCTCGCTCGCCATGTTCGGGTCTCCTCCACGCACGTTTCGCGGCTGCTGCGCAGCCAATAAACGTGCGGGGAGGCTCTGACATCAGTGTAATGCCAGCAGCCATGTTGGCTGCTGGCATTACACTGATTGGCTGGCCAGAACCCGTGATCGGGTGCTGTATAGCACCCGACGCGCGAGTTCGGCTCATTCTCAGCCAGGGAGAGATGCGCTTAGGCAGGGAAAGTCAGTGTAGGGAGAATAAAATTGTTTAAACTCTTTCAAGACCCAAAAGTCCTTTTTAGGACTGTTGTGTGTGGGGGCAGCATTTATATTTTGTTTGGGGGGGCACAATTTCCTTTTTTTTGTGGGGGGGATATTAGTAAGGTGACATATAATACTAGATGCACAGGAAGTCAGTGTAGGGAGAATAAAATTGTTTAAACTCTTTCAAGACCCAAAAGTCCTTTTTAGGACTGTTGTGTGTGGGGGCAGCATTTAATTTTTTTTCGGGGTGGCAGAATTTCATTTTTTTGTGGGGGGGGACATGTTCTAAGGTGACATTGTACTAGGTGCACAGGGACAAATATTTCACAGTGCAGTGACAAGCTGACATATTCTGTTAGGTGCACAGGGCCAATGATTTTACAACGCAGCGACAAAAAGGGCCATTTTAAACGTGTGCCTAGCCATAGATTATTGTCACATTCTGTTTAGTGTGCAAATTCACAAATTAACGTCACATATTCCGTTCACTGTCCCTAGCCGCAAATTAGCGTCACATTCTGTTTCGTGTGCCTAGCCGCAGATTAGCGTCACATTCTGTTTCGTGTGCCTAGCCGCAGATTAGCGTCACATATTGTTTAGTGTGCCTAGCCGCAGATTAACGTCACATATTGTTTAGTGTGCAAATTCACAAATTAACGTCACATATTCCGTTCACTGTGCCTAGCCGCAGATTAGCGTCACATTCTGTTTCGTGTGCCTAGCCGCAGATTAGCGTCACATATTGTTTCGTGTGCCTAGCCGCAGATTAACGTCACATATTGTTTAGTGTGCCTAGCCGCAGATTAACGTCACATATTGTTTAGTGTGCAAATTCACAAATTAACGTCACATATTCCGTTCACTGTGCCTAGCCGCAGATTAGCGTCACATTCTGTTTCGTGTGCCTAGCCGCAGATTAGCGTCACATATTGTTTCGTGTGCCTAGCCGCAGATTAACGTCACATATTGTTTAGTGTGCAAATTCACAAATTAACGTCACATATTCCGTTCACTGTGCCTAGCCGCAGATTAGCGTCACATTCTGTTTCGTGTGCCTAGCCGCAGATTAGCGTCACATATTGTTTCATGTGCCTAGCCGCAGATTAACGTCACATATTGTTTAGTGTGCCTAGCCGCAGATTAACGTCACATATTGTTTAGTGTGCAAATTCACAAATTAACGTCACATATTCCGTTCACTGTGCCTAGCCGCAGATTAGCGTCACATTCTGTTTCGTGTGCCTAGCCGCAGATTAGCGTCACATATTGTTTCGTGTGCCTAGCCGCAGATTAACGTCACATATTGTTTAGTGTGCCTAGCCGCAGATTAACGTCACATATTGTTTAGTGTGCAAATTCACAAATTAACGTCACATATTCCGTTCACTGTGCCTAGCCGCAGATTAGCGTCACATTCTGTTTCGTGTGCCTAGCCGCAGATTAGCGTCACATTCTGTTTCGTGTGCCTAGCCGCAGATTACCGGCATATATTCCGTTTAATATGAAGAAGGCGGGTAAAAAGGGACGGGGAAGTGGACGTGATCCTGATAGTTCAGGGCGCGGGTCAGGACGCGTAGAAACTGTGCCTGGTGCCAGAGCACAAGA
Organism: Rhinophrynus dorsalis; assembly: GCA_037306005.1. Taxonomy (NCBI): domain Eukaryota; kingdom Metazoa; phylum Chordata; class Amphibia; order Anura; family Rhinophrynidae; genus Rhinophrynus; species Rhinophrynus dorsalis. Next base: position 466,509,297 of record CM074723.1, read on the forward strand.
AAGAAAGACATCCACCATACCTAGCTTCATGTCTCAGTTTACAGGGCGTCGCAGGACATCACTCTCGAGGTCAGACCACTGCGAACAGGTGGTCGGTTGGATTTCAGCTGATACTGCTTCCAGTCGGTTAAGCACCACCCTGTCTTCCACCAAGTCCACTCTCACTAGCCAAGAGTCTGGTCAACATAATCCTCACCCTGATCATCCTTCCTCCCACCATAGAGGGTCTGGCCAAAGTAGTGATCCCACACTGGGATATAGTGAGGAGCTCGTCTCATCACCAATCCTTGATTTGAACCTCTCTCCAAGCACGCTTGCAGAGGAACATGAGATCTTGTGCCCAGATTCACAACCTCTAGAGGCTACCCAATCACAAGAAGATGACAGAGGGGAACGGCATTTAAGGTCAAAGGAAGTGGATGATGATGATGAGACACAGTTGCCATCAAATCAACCACAATTACTGTCTCAAGACCTTGATGAGGAGGATGATACACAGTTGTCAATGACTGAGGATGTGGTGGGATCAAGAAATGAGGAGGATGATCAGAATGAGGAAGTGGAGGAGGACTTGGTGGACGATGAAGTCACTGACCCCACCTGGGAAGGTGGAGAGCCGAGCGATGACAGCAGTCCTGAGGGTGAGCCCTCTGCAGCACCGCAACAGGCTGGAAGAGGCAGTGGTGTGGCTAAAGAAAGAAGGCGGACCGCACCAAACCGGCCCGCAAATGTTCCACGGAGCACCCCCTTGCGTAAATCTCCCTTGCCAAGGGCTAGGTGTTCCGCGGTATGGCGTTTTTTTAAGGAAAGTGCGGACGACAAAAAAATTGTAGTTTGCAACCTGTGCCACACCAGAATGAGCCGAGGCATGAACACTAGAAACCTCACCACCACCAGCATGATCCGACGCATGGCATCCAAGCACCGTAATAAGTGGGAGGAACGCCTGGATCGCCAATCTGTGTCTGCAGGCCACACCACTGCCTCCTCTTCCCCTGTTTTCGGTGCCGGCCAATCGCCTGTCGAAGGCACAGGCCCGCATACCTCCCGCCCTGCACCTGTACCATCTGAAGCACCATCAGCGACCACATCCACTTCCCTGTCCCAGCGCAGCGTCCAAATGTCGTTACCCCAGGCATTTGAGCGCAAGCGAAAATACCCAGCCACCCACCCACAGGCCATAGCACTAACCTCACACCTTTCCAAATTACTGGCCATCGAAATGCTGCCATTTAGGCTTGTGGACACTGAGTCTTTCCGCAGCCTGTTGGCAGCAGCTGTCCCTCGGTATGCAGTCCCCAACCGCCACTACTTTTCCCGGTGTGCCGTCCCCGCCTTACACCACCATGTGTCCCTTAACATCACCCGTGCCCTGACCAACGCAGTTACTGGGAAGGTCCACTTAATGACTGACACATGGACAAGTGCTTGTGGCCAGGGACGCTACATTTCCCTGACGGCACACTGGGTGAATGTCGTGGAGGCTGGGAGCGACTCGGACCCTGGGATGGCACAGGTGCTACCCACGCCGAGGATTGCGGGCCCTACCTCCATCAGGGTTTCCGCCAGCACCTACGTTATTGGCTCCTCCTCCTCCTCCGTTTCCACCTCCGAATTCTCTGCGCGCAGCGCCACTCACCCATCAGCCGGTAGCTGGAAGCAGTGTAGCACTGCAGTGGGGAAGCGTCAACAGGCCGTGCTGAAGCTGATCTGCCTTGGGGACAAACAGCACACGGCCTCAGAGCTGTTGCAGGGGATTAGTCACCAGACCGAGCAGTGGCTCTCGCCACTCAACCTGCAACCAGGCATGGTTGTGTGTGATAATGGGCGTAACTTGGTGGCGGCTTTGGAGCTCGGCAAGCTCACACACGTACCATGCCTAGCGCATGTATTTAATTTAGTGGTTCAGCGATTTCTAAAAACCTACCCCAATTTGCATGATCTCTTGACGAAGGTGCGCCGCGTGTGTGCACATTTCCGTAAGTCATCTACAGCTTCAGCCGGCCTGTTGAAGCTGCAGCAGCGCTTACAATTGCCAGCTCACCGGCTGCTGTGTGACGTGAGCACGCGCTGGAACTCCACCTTCCACATGTTGGCCCGTCTTTCTGAGCAGCAGAGGGCAGTAGTGGAGTACCAGCTGTTACACGGTCGTCGCCTCTCCGTTCAACTTCCTCTAATCAGAAGTGAGGAGTGGGAATGGATGTCAGACCTCTGTGAGGTTTTACGCAATTTTGAGGAATCGACACAGATGGTGAGCGGCGATAACGCTATTATCAGTGTAACCATCCCACTTCTGTGTCTACTGAAACGCTCGCTGCTCACAATTAAAACCGACGCTTTGCATGTGGAAGAGGTGGAAATGCGGGAGGAAGAGCTTACACAAGGTGATAGCCAGAGCACCCTCACTTCGTCTTCTCAGCGACAATTGGAGGAGGCGGAGGAGGAGGAGGAGGAGGAAGACACGGTTGCCTCCGCTACAGAGGGTAGCCATGGAACTTTATTTCCATCTCTTCAGCGTGGGTGGGCAGAAGAGGAGGAAGAGGATGAGGAGATTGAGAGTCATCCTCCTGGTGAGGACAGCGAAATCTTGCCTGTTGGTACTCTGGCACACATGGCTGACTTTATGTTAGGATGCCTTTCCCGTGACCCACGCGTTATACGCATTTTAGACAACACGGATTACTGGGTGTTCACCCTTCTGGACCCCCGCTACAAAGAGAATTTCTCATCTCTCATTCCTCCGGTGGAGAGGACAAGCAAAATGGTGCAATACCAGAAGGTTCTTGTCGAAAAATTGCTCCAAAATTTTCCATCTGACAACGCTGGCGGCAGAGTACGTGCTACCTTGGCCAACCGAGAAGGGGAGAAAAGGGGAGCACACAGCAGTTCCGACAAAGGCAGGGCAACACTCTCCAAGGCGTGGGACACCTTCATGACACCCCGCCAGCACCCTCACCCTAATGCGCAGCCTAGTGTCACAAGGAGGGAAAAGTTTTGGAAGATGGTGAAGGAGTACGTAGCAGACCGTATCAGCGTCCTCACTGATCCCTCTGTGCCTTACAACTACTGGGTGTCCAAGCTGGACACGTGGTATGAACTGGCACTCTACAACTTGGAGGTGCTGGCCTGCCCTGCCGCCAGCGTTCTGTCTGAGCGGGTATTTAGTGCTGCTGGTGGCATCATAACAGATAAGCGTATCCGCCTTTCCACCGAAAATGCTGATAGGTTGACACTTATAAAAATGAACAAGGCCTGGATTTCCCCTGACTTCTCCACTCCACTGGAGGAAAGCCCCGGGTGAACATAAAGTCACTTTAGATATGTTATTTACAATGATGGGAATACTCTGTATTCCCATTCACCCCTTCCACCCAAAAAACGGGTATATGGTTGACTCTTAATCTTCTCATCCTCCTCCTCCTCTTCCATATGCCCTGTGATATAATTTTTATATAGGGCCAGCTCACCAGAGGGCCCTGTGATATAATTTTTATATAGGGCCAGCTCACCAGCGGGCCCTGTTTGACAATTTTTGTATAGGTCAGCTCACCAGCGGGCCTTCTCATATAATGTTTTATTGGGTCAGCTCTCTAGCGGGCCCTCTCATATAATGTTTTATAGCGTCAGCTCACTAGCGGGCCTTCGCATATAATGTTTAGGATGGTCAGCTCCGCAGCAGACCCTCACCCATAATGTTTTAGATGGTCGGCTCAGCAGCAGACCCTCATTCCTAATGTTTTAGATGGTCAGCTTAGCGGCATGCCCTCGCCCCTAATGTTTTAGAGGGTCACCAGCAGGCCATTAATCCTAATTTTTCAAGGGTGTGTATGATGCCCTCCTTTATGTGTAATAAAGGGTGTATTGGAGTGACATTTCAGTCTAATTTTTGGCAGCCCTTTCACTTAGTGCATAGGCTTTATGAGTGTTGGACCACTACCTGAACTATTGTACCACAATGTGAATGAGGCCCTCCATTTTGTGATATACAGGTTGTATCGGAGTGCCTCAGGTCCTCCCATTGAATTAAATAGGGCTGGGGTGTTCGACAGAGCAGAAGGTAGTTCTTGGCTTCATCCACTAAGTCACTTCGTCACTTTTACTCAATGGATCAGACCCCACTGTTCCGACTATAAATTTTGGACTTAACAAGGGCAAACGGACATGTTGTAAAATCTGTGGTAGCTGCGGCCTCCGTTCCTGAATGCTGTACCTTACCCGGGCCATAACCACGTTGAACACCTGCTTTACGCTGCGCACATTTCCCTCTTAATCATGGCCCCAGTTCCGAAAAATCGATGAAATTTTTTGCAGAATTTGCAGATGATATACAAGTAAATATACAGCAAATACTGTTTGGTAACAATTTTTCGCCTACAATCGTTTTTATCTTCCTTTTTGTGTGTTTTACGGTCAGTCTGTAAAAATGGCGTACTACGGGCGAAACATTGTTCCCAGCAGCGACGTTGGAGTCCAAGATGCATCCAGACATCCTCCCTATGCTGTCCCTGAACCATTTCTGTGGTGTTTCCATCATTTTCTGACCTTTTCCTATGAACCAGGCACCCTCCCCTCATCAGAGCAGGGGGTGCCTGGTGTAATGCTCGAGTCCTCCCATTGACTTCAATGGGGCTCGGGTGCTCGGCCGAGCACTCGAGCCTCCGGGGGCGCTCGGCCAGAGCACCCGAACACCCGAGCATCGGGGTGCTCGATCATCACTATTCAGAATCAACAGCGGCTCTTCCTCCTGCACTGGATCCAGATATTGTGAGAGACATTGTGGGGAGAAGAGTGTCTCTGCTGTATCAGGGCCAGTAATGTAGGGTGATGAATCTACATTATTTATGTAATTGGGACAACTTCTTGATAGATTAACCTCACTCTATTTAACCCTTTGAGAGGTAACTAATGCATTGCACCACAACTGGATGCCTTTCCAGCACTCAAAGGGTTAACGCCAACATGACACACTACTGTATACTTCATGACACTCTATGGCTTAACATGCTGGTATAAGTCTCTCTCACATGATCTTTTATTTTCTGCTTTCCACTTCTTCAGGCCAAACACACAGAGGCATAATACTGCAGTTCTGCCCAAAAGTAAAGGAAATAACAAGTATCATTGATTTCAAGGTTTCAGAATCACAGTGGGGATGGAAACACATTATGAAGCGATGTCCTCTGGTCGATAGAGGGCTACAACATTGTTATGAAGCGATGTCCTCTGGTCCATAGAGGGCTACAACTGGCTTCTAACTCTCTGAATACTGCAGATATTCACTTCAATACAACATTGTTACCTACAGAGCAATGTAAAGCTCCTACTCTAATCCCAGGGTGGCCACAGCACACACTCAGAACATACAGATCCAGGGGACCAGAAAGAGCCAGAACGTCCACACACGGGAGGCAGCTATCACTGCATCAGTGTCTCCTCTGTATGTGTATGTCTGTTACGTGAGTCTGTGTATGTCTGTTGTGTGTGTATGTCTGTTGCACGTCTGTGTGTGAACATGTCTGTTACATGTCTGTGTGTGCATGTCTGTTACCCATATGGGAGCATGTCTGTTCCCCACATCTGTGTATGTCTGTTGAGTGTGTGTGTGTACATCTCTGTTATATGTGTGTACATGTGTGCATCTCTGGTGTACATGTGTGTATGCATGTCTTTTGCATGTTTCTGCCACTCACTGTGTGTATGTGTCTGACTGTGTGTTTGTGTTTATCAGTGTGTATTTCAGACAGGTATGCCCAACGGTCATAACATGACGGGCAACGCCTTCCCACATTGCTAGTATATATATATATATATATATATATATATATATATATATACACACACATGTAGATAGAGAGAGAGAAAGAGGGAGATAAATCCTCAGGAATGTAGCACTCACTCCTCTTAAAAAAGGTGATTCTGTGCCATCTATACCCTTAATAAAATATTTATTATATTTTACCTTCTAAACACATTCTGTGAGTAAAGTCTACATACAAACATGAGTACAATTATATATATATATATATATATATATATATATATATATATATATATATATATATAATGCAAAATTTCCACATATGCAGATAACAATAAATTATGTTTATAAAATGACAGATTGAGCAAACAGAATAAATTTAATGTTGTAAAGTGTAAGGCTACACATTTATGACTAACAAATTGTATCGCTTGTTATGGAATCATTCTAGTAGACTCGCAGTAGCAAAAGCAAAGTCATGTCTTACATAAAATTGGGTTATTGAAGCAGGAGTGGATAAGATAATGTTGTTGCTGTACAAGTCGTTGGTGAGATCTAATTTTTAATATTTATTGCGGTTTTGGCATAGTTCTGAAAAAGGATATTCTGTAACTGGAGGAGGTACAGAGAATAGCAACAAAATAAAGGGAATGGAGGACTTGAAGTATGAAGAACGTTAAAGGGATAATAATACTTAAGTATTACTAATCCCTATAGTAAAGTCCTTTTAAAAATAAATGTATTGCCCCCAGTTTCATCTCTCAAACCTTTATGGTTTGAGAGATAATCGCTCCTAATGTTACCCTCTCCCTCCCCCTTCCCCGAAGTCAGTGTTCTAGCTGACTGAAGGGAAATTCGGTCTTATGATCATCATGCGGCTCTGCAACAGAGCTGCAATCGCGTTAATAAAAAAAAATCTTTCACTAAAACGGTCTTCTACGTGTGCTTGCAAACCAAGCACAAACCAAGCACAGGTAGAAGATCATTTCAGTGAAAGTTTTGTTTTTTATTAACGCGATCGCGGCTCTGCTGCAGAGCTGCCTGAAAGTCGTACCACTGGCTTCCCTGCAGTCCGCTACAATGCTGACTATGGGGAAGGGGAAGGGAGAGGGCAACTTTAGGAGCGAGCATCTCTCAAACCATAAAGGTCTGAGAGATGACACTGGGGGGAATACATGTATTTTTAATACGACTTTAATATAGGGATTAGTAATACTTAAAGGGATAGTAATGTTTCATACTAAAAGCAACTCTAATTAATCATCATAGTATTTGGACTTTGGAGAGTGTTATTTCAATTCTGTCAGAGTTGTAGTTCAAGAGTAATTCAATGACAAAGTATCCCCCTCCCGCACCTTTTACTGATGTAACACTGCTCAGCCAGAGCAGTAGGGAGGTGCTCAGGTAGATTGCAGAGGGGACAATCTTCAATTAAGATAAGGGAAAAATCTGAAAAACTTGTCAAGGGGGGCAGGGCTTTCATTGTTCTCATAGGAAGAAGACTGTCCCCTGCTGCTATCTGTCTGGTCTATGGACTGGATTCCACATCTGAGAAGAGATGGCTTACACTAGGTAAAAGGGGCGGGAGGGGAAACTTTGCTTGTGAATATCTCTCAAACCATAAAGGTTTGAGAGATAAGACTTATATCGTTCTTCATGTTTTTTAATGCCTACAAAATAAAATACAGATAAAACAAAGTGTTACTATCCCTTTAATTATCACTATCTAGAGAAAAGACCCATAGACTTGATCTAATACCTAGGGCCATGTCTTATAATTCTGGAAAAAAAAAAGACTAATATCCATTTTGGAGTCAAGAAGGATTATATAAATCTGATTTTCTGGATTATACTGTGACAAAGGCTGACTCTAATAATACTATCAAAGTATTTTACCAGAAGGGATACATTGAGATTGTCTCTCATTTCCAAGTATGTCCTGGGGGTATAGATATCATTACCTAACTTAATGGTACTCATATTACATACCTCAGAAGGATGAATGGCTTAGTTGTCCCTGCTGGGACTAGAACTTTAAGGTTTCAATGGATTCTACAATTGTTTTATTAACCAACTGAGCTCTTGCACCAGCATCAAATCTGATGGATGTTTTCCTTTTTTGCAACTTAATTTAAAGGGATAGTAATGTTTCATAATAAAAGCAGCTCTAATTAATCATCATAGTATTTGGACTTTGGAGAGTGTTATTTCAGTTCTGTCAGAGTTGTAGTTCAAGAGTAATTCAATGACAAAGTATCCCCCTCCCTCCCATTTTGCTGATGTAACACTGCTCAGCCAGATCAGAAGGGAGGTGCCCAGGTAGACTGCAGAGAGGGACAATCTTCAATTAAGATAAGGGAAAAACCTGAAAAACTTGTCAAGGGGAGCAGGGCTTTCACTGTTCTCACAGTAACAAGATTGTCCCCTGCTGTTATCTGTCTGGTCTATGGACTGCATTCCACATCTGAAGGGAGGTGGCTTACACTAGGTAAAAGGGACGGGAGGGGAAACTTTATCCTTCAATTACTCTTGAACCACAACTCTGACAGTATTGATATAACACTCTCCATGGCCCAAATACTATGAAGATTAATTGGAGCTGCTGTTTTTGTGAAACATTACTATCCCTTTAATATGTATCTCTTTATATGTACATATAAATGATAATCATGTGATCTATTTATGAATCAGTGCCACTCCCTCCCCTGCAATGAATTACTCTACCCATTTCTGGAGAGACTGGTTCATTCTTAAGATTTACACAGAAGCAGAGAATGCTTTGCTGAAGCATGTGGGTCACATGTTCAGCTCTCGTTTCAAGCCCCACCAGCCACATGCCTCTTGATCCACAAATGACCTGCTCAGCTTCAGTTTTAGTCCCTTCCATCCATATTCCCCTCCATCGATGTCCTACTCAGCTTCATATCGTGTCCCCTCCATTCACATGCTCTTCCATCCACAATCCCCTACATCCACAATCTGTTTAACATCACACAGCCTCCCACTGATTTATAAATAATGTGACTGGTTTTATCTCAAAGATCCCTAATGACGGCTATGGGGAGGTTTACAGATAAAACCAATTATAGAGTTAGCACTCTGCAGTGAAAACAAGACTATAGTCCATATTCTTATGAGGTGCCATTTGTCAATATTACATTTGCCAACAAACTTCATTAAAAAATAGCAGTCTGCAAAACTGAATAAAGCAGTTGAAAGCATTGAATTTCTGTCTCATAATATTGGTTTTATCACATAAAATTGATTTTGTACAATTGATTTTGTACTATTAAAAAAATGGTGCCACAAAATATTTTCTGTTTGATAAATTCTGTTCTTTTTGCAAGTCAATCTTTGCAATAAAAGAAATTATGTGTGACAACAAAATTGATTTTGTGCCACAAAAATAGTTTGTGCCACAAAATCAGTTTTGTCACACTTGATTTGAATTATTTCTTGATTCAGATAATGTTGTGCAACAAAGGGAAGTTCTGTGCCAAAGAGAACTAATACCTTCCAACAATAACTTCTCTCTTACCTTACTAGGCCTGAAAATCCTAAAGGGCCCTATAAATTTTGTAATTGTGCCTTTGTTCGACAGATAACATGTTTGATCATTTCTGGATGCCATGTCCATGTTCAAATAACAGGGTTGTTTTAACCCCTTAAGGACCAGCCGCGCACGCACGGTGGGGTCACTTAAGGACCAGGGACCATTTTTTTTTTCAGAATCTGATTCCGGACCCCCGAATGGCGTGCAGCCACGTGGGGAGCCTGGAATTCCATGATGGTCCAGGACCGTCGTGGGTCCTTGAGGGTATAACAACCCATGACGGTCCTGAGACCAGAGCTGTCCATAGGATCGTGTAGCAACAGCGCCACTGTACAATTTCAGGCCACTGTGATATTGCACCTAAAACATTCAACTTTGAAAATTAATAACTTTTGAATGAAACACCTTTCAGCAGTGGGAGTACTCTTGTTTTACTCAGGGGGATAAACCCTACAACATATTTTTTTTACATTTTAGGTATTACTATCCCTTTAAGGGGTTAAGAAACCTAGAAGCCCATGACGTAACTGTGAATGGAGACCCCTACATACAGTACAGTGTTTCTTAGTCTACAGAACACACCAACAGTGCAAGTTTTCAAGATATCCCTGCTTGTTAGCAGGTGATTCATCATCAAATCAGTCATTTTGATTGCTCGACTAGTGCTGAGTCAGTGAGATCCTTAAAACCAGTTGTGTTGATGTGCTCTAACCACAAGAGTGGAGAATCAGTGATATAGGGAAACACTTAGGGTACTCTTAAGTTTAGTTGGAGTTTTATTTTTCTGCCCTTACTATTATTAGGAAAGCAGCCACATTTATGTGTTTGTACCCAAAACAGTCTTACACCTCCTGGACCATCTGACAATGGAATTAATGGTTTCTTTTTGTAAAACTGAGACTTCTGGAAACCAAAGTGAGGCCTCCTGAAATGGGAGGCCCCCGGCAAGCACCGGGTATTCACACATATTAAAATGTCCCTGGTACACATGACAGGTGCTGACTGTTTTTTCAAATGGAAACAGGCAGAGGAAGAGGCAATGCAATGCAAACCCACTGTCCTTAAAGGGATAGTAATACTGGCAAATTACTAATCCCCATATTGTAGCTTTGTTAAAAAGAAACTAATTGACCCCAGTGTCATCTCTCAGACCCTTATGGTTTGAGAGATGATAGCGCTCAAAGTTCACCCCTCCCTCACCCTTCCCCAACTGAACGCTGACTGTAGGGATATCCAGTATTATTTGCATCAGGCGGCTCTGCAGCATTGCCGAGATCGCATTTATAAAAAAGAAATCTTTCACTTAACTGGCCTTCTACGTGTGCTTGCAAATCAAGCACACGCAGAAGACCGTTTCAGTGAAAGAATTATTTTTTATAAACGCGATCTCGGCTCAGCTGCAGAGCCGCCTGATGCACATAAGACTGTTGTACGACAGCTTCCCCTGCAGTCAGCGTTCAGCCAGGAAAGGGGTAGGGAGGGGGGAACTTTGAGCGCTATCATCTCTCAAACCATAAGGGTTTGAGAGATGACACTGGGGGCATTCTTTTTAACAAAGCTACAATATGGGGATTAGTAATTTGCAAGTATTACTATCCCTTTAAATGCTTAAAATGACCATGTTCAGTGATCAGAGTACGATGTCCTATGGTCCTGGTAGCTACTGTCTTGTCTGCCTCAATGGACGTGACATCCCAGATTGACTGAAGAATTTATCTCTAGAAACCAAGGTGCAAGGGCAAAATTCATAGGGACCATTTTGATTTTCTGGCCATAGTAAGTATGTGTGGGCTTATGATTATGATGTGCTAGTTCTTTTTTTTACATAAGATGTTCTTTTTGTGGCAAAGTCAATGCAAACAAATTATGTCAATATATCAAATTTCTAATCAATTCTCATATGAAATTGCCAAATGACACCTTTTAGTTCTATAATAATGTACTGATACCATTACCAGCATTTTCTGTTAATGGATACCATTATTTTTTATTTTTAATGCTGAAGCTGTTCCTCAGCTTTCCAAAGGTTTTGACGTCTATTTTTAATTTTTTTTTTATATGATCCATTTTAAGTGAATGTGCCTTTGAAATCCTTTAATCCTTTAGACACTTAATGTAAAACTCTCCTGCTCTCTGACGCATGAAATTGCAGCCCACTCAAATATAGAACTTACGTGAATGGGAAATAAGTTTACCATAACCCTGTGAGTGCCGTAAAGGTATCCACTGCCTTGCAACACAATGCGTTGGACACCTCTCTGGCACTCAAACGCTTTTCGTTATACTCGTAGCCGTGTTTCTTCATTAGACAGTTGTAGAATGGAGATTTGTCTGATTGACTCAGATAGGCTGATGTATATGAAGACATGAAATCAATATGGGTCAAACCAACTGCACCAAAGGGGAAAAAATAAACATCCCCTATATGGGTCTTTTAACCCCTTACAATGCTTTGGAAGCCTCTCTAACATTCAAGGGGTTAAAGGGGAACTTTCGCCTCCTATACAGTAATTCTTATTTTATACTCTGTCCCCAATACAGTTTGAATTCCATTTTTTTCCAAACTGGTAATTTTATTGAGAAATAAGTTTATAAAGTGTTACCGCATGACATCACTGGCTGCCCCGCTGCGGTACAGCTCTGTACCGCACGGCTGACAGTCTTCTCCTCTTCTTCTCCCCTGTTGTGCCTCATTCCCTCTTCCTTGTCTGATACTCAGATGTCCATGTGTCCTGACGTGCACTGACCAGCATTGTCAAGAGAGTGTGCCAGGTCACGTGGAACATTTGAGCATCAGGCAAGGAGGAGAGAACGAGGCACAACAGGGTTGCGCTTTCTCCCCACCTGCTTGTATATGTGTGTCACCCACCCTATACTTAGATTGTAAGCTCTACATGGCAGGGAACTCATATTTTAATATATGCTCACCTAGCGTTCTCTTTAAGGTAATTGTCTGCATAACCACTTAACTGCTTCACTTATTATATCCCCCTGTACTAAATGTAAAGCGCTAAGTACACCTGTCAGTGCTATATATATATACAGGAGAGGAGAAGATTGACATCCGTGTGGTACAGAGCTGTACCGAGGCAAAGCCAGCAGTGACGATGCAGTTATTGTTTATAAATAGTGTTGAGCGAGCACCCCGATGCTCGGGTGCTCGGGTGCTCTGACCGAGCACCCCCTGAGGCTCGAGTGCTCGGCCGAGCACCCGAGCCCCATTGAAATGAATGGGGCGACACGAGCATTACACCAGGCACCCCCTGCTCTGATGAGGGGAGGGTGCCTGGTCAATGCCCCCCTTCATCTCCGCTATGCCCCCTTCATCTCCGAATGCCCCCTTCATCTCCGCAATGTCCCCCTTCATCTCCGCTATGCCCCTCTTCCACACTGTCCCCCTTCATCTCCTCTATGCCATAGAGGAGATGAAGGGGGACATTGTGGAAGAGGGGCATAGCGGAGATGAAGGGGGACATTGTGGAAGAGGGGCATAGAGGAGATGAAGGGGGACATTGTGGAAGAGGGGCATAGCGAAGATGAAGGGGGACATTGTGGAAGAGGGGCATAGAGTCTATGCCCCTCTTCCACAATGTCCCCCTTCATCTCCGCTATGCCCCTCTTCCACAATGTCCCCCTTCATCTCCGCAATGCCCCCTTCATCTCCGCAATGCCCCCGTACCTCCAGTCCCTGGTGGTCCAGCGGAGCGTCTTCAGATCTGTGCCTCTTCCGGCACAGATCCCCGCCACCCGAACATGGCGGGCGAGCACATGGCGGTACTCGACGAGTACCGCCATGTGCCGAGCAGAGCGATGCTCGAGCCGATCCGAGCATCGGCCGAGCACGCTCGCTCAACACTATTTATAAACTTATTTCTCTCTAAGTTGTAGAGCGAGAAACTAATATGTGGATTTTTGCTATATTTCGATGATAGAAGCAGCAGGCTTTTATTACTTCATTAATATGGGTGGTGACGGAAAGAGAAGAGTCCAGAGTTATCCCGAGGCAGCGTGCCTTGCCCACAGGAAAAATTGTAGAGCCCTTGACAAATATTGTGCAGGATTAGGGAGGAAAGAGCAGATAATATTTTATCAATTAGTAAAGGAGCAGTGATATTTAATTATAAAAAAATGATATACTTTAGATTTGTTTTTCCTGCTTAATAAACAAGAGCACTCCTTCTACATAGAGAAGCTTCATGCAAAACTGTCATGATGAGTTTGAGCTGTTAAAGGGATAGTACTGTTTCATAATAAAAGCAGCTCTAATTAATCATCATAGTATTTGGACTTTGGAGAGTGTTATTTCAAATCTGTCAGTGTTGTAGATCAAGAGTAATTCAATGACAAAGTATCCCCCTCCCGTCCCTTTTACTGATGTAACACTGTTCATCCAGATCAGAAGGGAGGTGCCCAGGTAGACAGCAGAGAGGGACAATCTTCATTTAAGATAAGGGAAAACCCTGAAAAACTTGTCAAGGGGAGCAGGGCTTTCATTGTTCTCAAAGGAAGAAGATTGTCCCCTTCTGTTATCTGTCTGGTCTATGGACTGGATTCCACATCTTTAGAAGAGATGGCTTACACTAGGTAAAAGGGGCGGGAGGGGAAACTTTGCTTGTGAATATCTCTCAAACCATAAAGTTTTGAGAGATAAGACATATCGTTCTTCATGTTTTTTTAATACCTACAAAATAAAATAAAGATAAAACAAAGTATTACTATCCCTTTAATATGACTTCATATGGAGTCTAATGTTCAACAGACAAAAATGACCTTCTGGGCACTAGGTGTCTCTGTTAATAGTGTGTTTAACCCCTTAGCGACCCTTGACGTACCAGGACCGTCAAGGGTAAATGTGCCCGAACGACCCTTGACGGTCCTGGTACGTCAAGGGTTAAACTCTTCCATCGCGGCCGCACGGAGCGATGGAAGAGTTCAAGCCGCTTGTTACTAAGTGTCCCGGTATCGGGACACTTAGTAACAAGCGGCTGAAACATTGTTGCAACATGCGATTCGCTTCAAAAGCGAATCACATGTTGCAAAACCTGAATGACAGGGACAGTATTTGTAAATACTGTCCCTGTCAGATCTCTCTGCCTCCCTCCACCTTGCATACTGCTGAGGTGGAAAGAGACAGAGAGACATGCTGTTCCAGTGTACCTGTAGAAAAAAAAAGTCAAAAAAAAGTTTAAATAAAGACATTTAACCCTTTGATCACTGTTCTGCAGTGATCAATAAGTGCCCCCCCATCTGATCACTCTTGGAGTGATCAATTTGCTGCAGATCAGTGTTTTCTGATCTGTGGGACACCCCCCATCCCCCTTGAATTTTTTTAGATTTTTTAAAAAATTTTAAAATTTTTTTAAAATTTTTTTTAAATTTTTTTTTTTTTTTTTTTTTTATAATAAATATAGTTTAGGTATTTTGGTAGGTAGTTGGGTAGGTTTAGTGTAGACGGGAAAGTTTTAGGGATAGATTTAGGTTTAGGGGAGAAAAAAAAAAAAAAAAAAACCAAACCCCCCCCCCCCCAAAAAAAAAAAAAAAATATAAAAAGCGCAGTTTAGATAGGTAGTTCAATTGGGTTAGGTAGGTTCAGGATAGACGTAGGTTAGGGTAAGTTTTAGGGTTAGATTTAGGTTTAGGGATAGCGTAAGAAAAAAAAAAACCCAAAAAAACCCCAAAACCCCCCCCAAAAAAATATATATATATATATGTATAATAAGCGCAGTTTAGATAGGTAGTTCACTTGGGTTAGGTAGGTTCAGGATATACGTAGGTTAGGGTAAGTTTTAGGGTTAGATTTAGGTTTAGGGATAGCGTAAGAAAAAAAAAAAACCCCAAAAAACCCCAACCCCCCCCAAAAAAAAAAAAATATATATATAATAAGTGCAGTTTAGATAGGTAGTTCACTTGGGTTAGGTAGGTTCAGGATATACGTAGGTTAGGGTAAGTTTTAGGGTTAGATTTAGGTTTAGGGATAGCGTAAGAAAAAAAAAAGCTTTTTTAGTGGGCAAAATGCAGCGCAGGTACAGCGTTGAAGAGCCATATGCCTTTTTGGCTTCTGACTCTGAGGCAACAGGCACTGCGTCAGATTTTGACATAGCGCAGTTTTCAGAAAGTGAGAGCAGCTCTAGTGATGACGCTGGGCCTTCTGTCAAGAAAAGACGCACTGCCCCAAAAGCTGCTCTGGCAACTGCCCCAGCACCTGCCAAAAGAACTGCCCAAAGACCTACCAAAATACTTACCCAAAGAAATGCCCCAAGTGTTGCCCCAAGAGCTGCCCTGGCAACTGCCCCAGCACCTGCCAAAAGATCTGCCCAAAGACCTACCAAAGAAATGCCCCAAGTGCTGCCCCAAGAGCTGCCCTGGCAACTGCCCCAGCACCTGCCAAAAGATCTGCCCAAAGACCCGCCAAAAGACCTGCCCAAAGAAATGCCCCAACACCTGCCACTCCGGATCCTAATGAATGGGTATCAATTTATGCCCACGAATCTCAGAATTCACAGGCAACCCAGGGATTCAAATTGATGTGGAAGGATTTACCCATGATCATTTTTTTGATTTGTTTTTGGGGGAAGACGTTTTAGGTGAAATTGTTTCCCAAACCAATTTGTATGCAGCCCAGTATACTGCCGCCAACCCTAAGTGTGAAAAACGCTGTTTTTTTTTTTTTTTACTTACGTCATGGTTTATGAGGGATTGGTGGTAAAATGGCTGTGTATAAAATTGGAAAACACACCTAAAACGAGAGCCTGGGGTGTCTACTTTCCAAAAATATACACTTTTAGGGGGAAATCTTAAAAAAAAGAGCACTGTTACACAGCCCCAAATGAGACATGGCACCAGTAACGCAAGCTGTGAAGATTCAAAGTGTGAACCTGGAAACGCGCATGTTCCAATTTGGCCCCCGTAGCTCCCCCAAACCATGAGAAAGCTATGCATATGGGGTATTGCCGTACTCAGAAGAAGGAGCTGAACACTATTCAATTCAGTTTATAAAATCTTCACCTATTCTGTGCTTGAAATTCACATCAAAATGGAAAGCAAAGTGTGAAAAATGCTGAATTTTTTTTTACTTACGGCAAATTTTCACAGGATTGGTGGTAAAATGGCAGTGTATAAAATTGGAAAACACACCTAAAACGAGAGCCTGGGGTGTCTACTTTCCAAAAATATACACTTTTAGGGGGAAATCTTAAAAAAAAGAGCACTGTTACACAGCCCCAAATGAGACATGGCACCAGTAACGCAAGCTGTGAAGATTCAAAGTGTGAACCTGGAAACGCGCATGTTCCAATTTGGCCCCCGTAGCTCCCCCAAACCATGAGAAAGCTATGCATATGGGGTATTGCCGTACTCAGAAGAAGGAGCTGAACACTATTCAATTCAGTTTATAAAATCTTCACCTATTCTGTGCTTGAAATTCACATCAAAATGGAAGGCAAAGTGTGAAAAATGCTGAATTTTTTTTTACTTACGTCAAATTTTCACAGGATTGGTGGTAAAATGGCAGTGTATAAAATTGGAAAACACACCTAAAACGAGAGCCTGGGGTGTCTACTTTCCAAAAATATACACTTTTGGGGGGAAATCTTAAAAAAAGAGCACTGTTACACAGCCCCAAATGAGACATGGCACCAGTAACGCAAGCTGTGAAGATTCAAAGTGTGAACCTGGAAACGCGCATGTTCCAATTTGGCCCCCGTAGCTCCCCCAAACCATGAGAAAGCTATGCATATGGGGTATTGCCGTACTCAGAAGAAGGAGCTGAACACTATTCAATTCAGTTTATAAAATCTTCACCTATTCTGTGCTTGAAATTCACATCAACATTGAAGGCAAAGTGTCAAAAACGCTGTTTTTTTACTTACGTCAAGTTTATGAGAAAGTGGTGGTAAAATGGCCGTGTAAAACATTTGAAAACACACCTAAAATGAAAGCTGGGGGTGTCTACATTCCAAAAATATACACTTTTGGGGGGAAATTCTAAAGTGCAGCACTGGAACATAGCCCAAAATGAGTAATGGCATCAGTTAACCAAGATGTGAAAATTCAATATTTGTTCAAAATTGGGCCCCGTAGCTCCCCCAAACCTTGAGAAACCTATGCATATGGGGTATTGCTGTACTCAGAAGAAGGAGCTGAACACTAAACAATGCATTTTTAAAAATCTTCACCTATCATGTGCTTGAAATTCACATCAACATTGAAGTGCAAGTGTGAAAAACGCTGTTTTTTTAACTTACGTCAAGATTTACGAGCGATTGGTGGTAAAATGGCTGCGTAAAAAAATTGAAAACATACATAAAATGAAAGCCTGGGGTGTCTACTTTCCAAAAATATATACTTTTGGGGGGAAATCTTAGAGTGGAGCACTGTTACACAGCCCCAAATGAGACATGGCACCAGTGATGCAAGCTGTGAAAATTCAAAGTGTGAAACTGGAAACTCGCATGTTCCAGTTTGGGCCCTGTAGCTCTCCCAAAACTTGAGAAACCTATGCATATGGGGTATTGCCGTACTCAGAAGAAGGAGCTGAACACTAAACAATGCATTTTTAAAAATCTTCACCTATCATGTGCTTGAAATTCACATCAACATTGAAGTGCAAGTGTGAAAAACGCTGTTTTTTTAACTTACGTCAAGATTAACGAGCGATTGGTGGTAAAATGGCTGCGTAAAAAAATTGAAAACATACATAAAATGAAAGCCTGGGGTGTCTACTTTCCAAAAATATATACTTTTGGGGGGAAATCTTAGAGTGGAGCACTGTTACACAGCCCCAAATGAGACATGGCACCAGTGATGCAAGCTGTGAAAATTCAAAGTGTGAAACTGGAAACGCGCATGTTCCAGTTTGGGCCCCGTAGCTCTCCCAAACCTTGAGAAACCTATGCATATGGGGTATTGCCGTACTCAGAAGAAGGAGCTGAACACTAAACAATGCATTTTTAAAAATCTTCACCTATCATGTGCTTGAAATTCACATCAACATTGAAGTGCAAGTGTGAAAAACGCTGTTTTTTTAACTTACGTCAAGATTAACGAGCGATTGGTGGTAAAATGGCTGCGTAAAAAAATTGAAAACATACATAAAATGAAAGCCTGGGGTGTCTACTTTCCAAAAATATATACTTTTGGGGGGAAATCTTAGAGTGGAGCACTGTTACACAGCCCCAAATGAGACATGGCACCAGTGATGCAAGCTGTGAAAATTCAAAGTGTGAAACTGGAAACGCGCATGTTCCAGTTTGGGCCCCGTAGCTCTCCAAACCTTGAGAAACCTATGCATATGGGGTATTGCCGTACTCAGAAGAAGGAGCTGAACACTAAACAATGCATTTTTAAAAATCTTCACCTATCATGTGCTTGAAATTCACATCAACATTGAAGTGCAAGTGTGAAAAACGCTGTTTTTTTAACTTACGTCAAGATTAACGAGCGATTGGTGGTAAAATGGCTGCGTAAAAAAATTGAAAACATACATAAAATGAAAGCCTGGGGTGTCTACTTTCCAAAAATATATACTTTTGGGGGGAAATCTTAGAGTGGAGCACTGTTACACAGCCCCAAATGAGACATGGCACCAGTGATGCAAGCTGTGAAAATTCAAAGTGTGAAACTGGAAACGCGCATGTTCCAGTTTGGGCCCCGTAGCTCTCCAAACCTTGAGAAACCTATGCATATGGGGTATTGCCGTACTCAGAAGAAGGAGCTGAACACTAAACAATGCATTTTTAAAAATCTTCACCTATCATGTGCTTGAAATTCACATCAACATTGAAGTGCAAGTGTGAAAAACGCTGTTTTTTTAACTTACGTCAAGATTTACGAGCGATTGGTGGTAAAATGGCTGCGTAAAAAAATTGAAAACATACATAAAATGAAAGCCTGGGGTGTCTACTTTCCAAAAATATATACTTTTGGGGGGAAATCTTAGAGTGGAGCACTGTTACACAGCCCCAAATGAGACATGGCACCAGTGATGCAAGCTGTGAAAATTCAAAGTGTGAAACTGGAAACGCGCATGTTCCAATTTGGGCCCCGTAGCTCTCCCAAACCTTGAGAAACCTATGCATATGGGGTATTGCCGTACTCAGAAGAAGGAGCTGAACACTAAACAATGCATTTTTAAAAATCTTCACCTATCATGTGCTTGATATCAACAGTAGTATTGAAATGTAAGTGTGAAAACTGCAAAAAAACAAAATATTACCACAATTTTGAAATTTTTTTCTAGAAAAATAGCTGCATGAAAAACTCCAAAATTCTCCTGATTATTTACCTTATGTTGTGTAGTTTTCAGAAACATATACCTTTGTGGGACATTTTTGGTTCTGGCACCGTCAGCTAAGCTATGATGCTCACATGCCAATTGTTGAGAAATTACAAGTTGGAAATAATGGCATCCATCTTGTAATATTTACCTTGTAAATGTGAGGAAGTGATTGAAATACTAGGCATATGGGGTATTCTTATATTCAGGAGAAGCAAATGAATATATTTAGGGGTATTTTTTTGTCATAAACTAATTGTATGCAAATCCTGACATGAAAATATAAGCAAAATGTTGTTTTTTTTCAATTTTTTTCCTCTTTTTTTCTATTTTAATCAAATTAAACAATGAGGTATTCATATAATTGTGGTATCAAAAGAAAGCCCTACTTGTGCTTAAAAAAACAGTATATAATTTATGTGGCTGCACAAAAGGAATTAAAGAGAAAATATGGTTGAACAAAGACATAGTCAAAAAAGTCAAAATTGCTCCGGTCCTTAAGTCAAATCAAACTCAGATTTTCCCGGTCCTTAAGGGGTTAAGTATCCATCTTGAGACGTAACAATATTTGAAAAAATCATCTCCCAGCAACATGAACAACTATGGTTCACTCAGCCAACTGACAAAAGGATCTTAATTTCTAGATGATATCTGATACACCATTCAGAAAGAGATTCTTACCCTGTGACCAATTCTAAATCATCGCATCAGAAAGATCACTAGCAAATGTAATTAAATTAGCCTCTGAATCTCAAACACAGTCCTGGAGAGGGTTCTAAAGGTCTTGATCACCATGAATTAGGAGGTCACATCTATGGAGTAGTTATTCAATATATTTATTGTTTATGTTTGATAAAGTGGTGACATTATACACCATGAAATGAATTATAATTGATGAACACATTAAGTTTAAAACTTAGTTGTTTTTATTCAAACAAAGGTATTTTTAAATAAATATACATTTATATATTTTTTGGAATGCGCTGTAGATTTCCTCTTTTTTCTGTATATCACAAGTTCAGCCAACTACAGAATAAAAATTACCCCACTTTACTTGATTTTAGAGAAGATTTAATAGGGCATTTTATTTTTCTGATTTTCATGTCCCTTTAAAAATTATTTGTCAAATCACTCCATATTGACATAGTCCTAAATTCAGAAATCCCACATTCCACTAAATCAGAGGAACACAAAGGATATATCACTTCCTGACACCCGCAGATTTATGCCTTGGGATTCATTGCATGTATATCTGGTCTTACCAATACCGATTGCATGTGTTTATTAGCAATCGAAGAACTCTACTTACAGAGTAACGTAGTTGATGATGCTGAAAAAAGACACGTCCATTAAAGGAATAGTAATGGTTCATTTCAAGTTGATTTGATATTGTAGACATTAAAAAAAAATTAACATCAATGTAAGTCTTATCTCTCAAAGTAAAAAACATTAATATCAATGTAAGTCTTATCTCTCAAACCTTTATGATTTGAGAGATATAACTTGCTAAAGTTACCTTTTCCTGGCTGTTTTACTCAAGTCTGCCATCTAGCTGACAGCTGCGGATTCCAGTCATTTGACCAGACAGAGGCTCTTCAGCAGAGCTGAAATCACGCTATTTAGAAATAAATACTTCATTGGAACGGTCTACAAAGTGTGCTTGCAAGCCAGGCACACTTTGTAGACTGTTTCAAATTAAGTATTTATCTTTAGACATCATTATATTGTCGCTGCTGAAGAGCCACATCTGGTCAAGTGACCAGAATATGCTTCTGACAGCTTTACAACTTGTCAAGCAGAAAGGGGAGGGACCAGAGAACTTTATTTTCCTATATCTCTCAAACCATAACGGTTTGAGAGATACAAATAAGTGCAAGTACTCTCTTTTAATTGTATCTACCATATAGTTAATACTTTTTTCTGACATTACTATCCCTTTAAGCTCAGCCAATTCCATATCACCCCCCAGAGCAAAGCAAAAAAAAAAAAAAAAAAAACATTTAAGCCTTTTCCAGTTGTGAGTAACAATATTCCTTCCTGACTCCAGATGACATTTGGGTATTTCCCCAGATCAACATCCTACCTGTCTTGAAGCCAGCTGTTATAATTCTCAATATTGTTCTGTGCTAGATAGGTATCCATGACCTTTTTGAAAGCAGTTATAGTAGCTGCAAGCACATCATCCCAAAGCAAAGAATTCTACAACTTTACTGCCCTTGCTGTAAAAATTCCCACCTTTGTTTTAGTCAAAAGCACCTTTCATCTAGTCTTAATGGATGACCTCTTGTTCTTTGGTCAGGTTTTTGAGTAAATAATTCCTTGGATAAGTATTTTATATCCCCTTCCTGCCCCTTTTACTGATGTAACACTGCTCACCTCAGAATAGCAGGGTGGTGTCCAGATGGCTTGCAGAGAGGGACAATCTTCAGTGAGCATAAGGGAAAATCCTGAAACACCTGTTAAGGGGGGCACTATTTTTATTGTTCTCACAGTAAGAAGATTGTCCTTTGCTGTGAGGGGAGGCGACATACACTAGGTAAAAGGGGCAGGAAGGGGAATACTTTATTATTCAATTACTCTTGAACTACAACTCTGACAGTATTGAAAAAGCACTCTCCATGGCCCAAATACTATGAAGATTAATTGGAGCTGCTGTTATTTTGAAACATTACTATCCCTTTAAAGGTGATGTCTGGTCACCCTACTCTAAAGCTACTCAGCCAATAAAAGTAACACTGTTATTCTACTAGCCTCCTACTTTTTCCATAGCTACAGTAACACAGTGCTACCATTTACCTTTAATACTATGTCATCGTTGTGGGGAGGTCGTGGGGGAGGATATGACCATCCCTTTATATAATGGCTTCCCGTCCAATGTAAAAGCTCAGAAGAACACATGAAATTATTTATAACACAGCTCGATAATAGCTAATAATTATGACTAAAGAAAATAGTGCGTAAATCGTTTCCACTGGCCGCTGTGCTAGGTTTAACTAATAGAGATTAAAGTGGTATGTTTCCAAGGGAGATAAAACACACAGAAATCCACCATTCGCTGTAAATGATGGAGTCTTACTTTGCACAATGGTATTAACCATTTGAGTGCCAGAGAGGTGTCCAGCACATTGCATAGCAATGCGTTGGGCAACTCTCTGGCACTCCAAGGGTTTAAAGGGATAGTATTACTTCAAATTTACTATCCCTCATATCGTAGCCCTTAATAAACTGAGTTAAATGACACCAGCTGCATCTCTCAGACCTTTATGGTGTAAGAGATAGCCGCTTTCAAAGTTTCCTCTCCCCTGCTGTCAGTGTTCTGCTACCAGCAGGGGAATCCGGTCCCAGGACAGGCAGAGGCTCTTAAACAGAGCAGATATCTCATTATGGAAGGAAAAATTATTAATTGAAACAGTCTTCTACGTGTACTTGGTTACCAAGCACACGTAGAAGACTGTTTCAATTAATCATTTTTCCTTCCATAATGAGATATCGGCTCTGCTGAAGAGCCTCCTCTTGATTCAGAGACCGGGAGAGGAAACTTTGAAAGCGGCTATCTCTTAAACCATAAAGGTTTGAGAGATGCCGCTGGTGTCATTTAACTCTGTTTATTAAGGGCTACAATATGAGGGATAGTAATTTTGAAGTAATACTATCCCTTTAAGAGCCCAATTTTAGTACAGATTCTATTTTTTCCCCTGTTTTTCATTTTTTTTTTCAGGTCTGCGTGTCCTTGACTTCAATTACATAGTAAATATGTACTTTCTAGTTCACAGATTTCAATTTCCATAGCTAATGTTCACAGATTATGATTAGACTGTGCCTCTGTACTGCAGCTTGATATATGGAATGTGATCTGTAACAAATAGGCAATACAAGGTAATTATAGACTGAATGCCTGGCTTGGTTTGGCTGGCCTCGGTGATCACTCCAGAAACACAATATCCATCCATCCTTCTCACTCTCATTCATGTATTACTATACCCTTCTCACACTGCACACTCGTGTCTTCTTTAATTAACCCTTTGAGTGTCAGAGGGGTACACAAAGCATTGCTGGGTGTGTTATCATGCCTGGGGAATCTCCAGATCTACCCTGTAGTCTCAGTTTTTCAGCAGCAAGCTTTTGCTCTGAAAAAAAAATATATATATATTGTTGGGCTTTACTTGTTGAGTAAAGGGTGCTCCCGCTGCTACTAGATGCATATTTCCAGAGTTATTGCAGTTTAAACTCATGATTTTTACATTGGCAGTTCCCTCTAGTGGTCAGATTCCAGTTAGTTATTCTGCTACATTCTATTTGAGAGGAAAGTCACTGACAAACAGTTCTACATAGAATGTGATAGAAACTGCTAAGTCACTTCCTGTCAGTTAGAACTTTCAGGAAGTAATCACACTGTAAATTCACTTCCTGATTATAACTTTGGAATAAAACAACTGACAGTGATGGGAGTCTCCTTGTTTTTCTCGGCAGGAAAAGCTCTATAACATATAGGTTTTCATAAGAAATGTTTACTGCTCCTTTACTTACCAGGTCTCCAGTGACAGAGTCTGAGTTTCAGCTTGCCGAGTTCCCCAGTAACCATTCATATTCTCAGCTGAGTTGTGCTCCCTCCCTTGCCTATTCTACCCCCTTCCCTGCCAATTTCAGGGCAAACCCTGCCTTTACTCCTCCTAATTCCACCCACCATGATTAAGCCCCACCTACATTATTATTTAAATAAATAACATATTCTGGAAACTCCCTCATCCTTCCTTTCTTGATACTCTGGGAGCTTGGGTTTTAAGGTTCCCAGGTGTGCGTGAAATTTATGCATGCATCACACACATTGGTCCTTAAAGGGTTAAAGGAACACTAATACCGCGCGGATATCTTGCCCTAGTGACGTCTGTGCACCTGGACGTTAGTCTCTTTTGGAGCCAGCCGGCCGGCTGCTAGCAACGTCTCCTAGACCCGGCTGAGACTGACAGCGCAGGTGCGTGGACGTCACTAGGGCAAGATGTCCGCGCTCCGTCTTGCTGTCAGTCCATGAAGAATAGAGATTTCTCTTTAAAGGGATAGTAATACTTCGTTTTAACTTTATTTTTTTTTTGTAGGCATTAAAAAAACATGAAGAACGATATAAGTCTTATCTCTCAAACCTTTATGGTTTATGAGATATTCACAAGCAAAGTTTCCCCTCCCGCCCCTTTTACCTAGTGTAAGCCATCTCTTCTCAGATGTGGAATCCAGTCCATAGACCAGACAGATAACAGAAGGGGACAATCTTCTTCCTATGAGAACAATGAAAGCCCTGCCCCCCTTGACAAGTCTTTCAGGTTTTTCCCTTATCTTAATTGAAGATTGTCCCTCTCTGCAGTCTACCTGGGCACCTCCCTTCTGATCTGGCTGAACAGTGTTACATCAGTAAAAGGGGCGGGAGGAGGATACTTTGTCATTGAATCACTATTGAACTACAACTCTGACAGAATTGAAATAACACTCTCCAAAGTCCAAATACTATGATGATTAATTAGAGCTGCTTTTATTATGAAACATTACTATCACTTTAATCCGGTAAGAATTCTGGCGAGTAGCGCTACTCAGCAGCTAGTCGCCAGATGGGCAGTGATGTGATGCTATCTATTATTGGGTGATAGTTCCGCTTTAACATTTAGCACCTGCAATAGAATCCAGCCCTAGATTGTTAGTTCATACTGGATGTCATGTCCATGGAGGCAGACATTATCCTTTTTGCAGAACAACCTCTTCCCACTGATCCCTTCTTAGGAATCCTTCTTTTGCAGAGTTTGGGGTCCCGGAGTCCTGCAACAAAGAATAACATCTACCTCTTGGTATGGATGTTGCTAGGTCGGAGGGAGATAAAGTACCTTACTTCATGCTTACAGCCAATTTAGGGACCATAATATTGCTAATCTGCCTACTAGTGATGGGGAAATTTGACTGCACAGTCAGTTAAAGTGACAGTATCTCTTAATATGGTAAAAAAAATATAAACCACATAGTAAAACAAAGAATTCCCACTCCAGAGAGATGTTTTTTCAAATGTCATTGCAGTTTACACTTGCATTTTTTGGATGCAGTACCTCCATAGCCTGAAATGTTGGCGCTGTTTGTTACATCAGGCAATGGACAGCTTTGGTCAGTTGACTTTAAAACTTCATAGGGTACTGTAGCAATAGCATCACTGTAACATTTGAGGCTATGGAGGTACTGCACCATAAATCAAATTTGCATAATTTGAATAAAACATCTCAGCAGTAGGGATTCCTTTATTTTACTAAGCAGGATACATTCTGCACTATTTTTTCCATATTGTGTTACTGTTACTTTAAAGGGATAGTAATGTTTCAAAATAAAAGCAGCTCCAATTAATCTTCATAGTATTTGGGCCATGGAGAGTGTTATTTCAATACTTTCAGAGTTGTAGTTCAAGAGTAATTGAATGATAAAGTATCCCCCCTCCCACCCCATTTACCTAGTGTTAGCCACGTCCCCTCAGATGTGGAATCTGGTCCTGGGACCAGACAGATCACAGCAAGGAACAATCTTCTAACTGTGAGAACAATGAAAACCCTGCCCCCTTGACAGGTTTTTCCCTGTCCACCTGGACACCACCTTCTGCTCTGAGGTGAGCAGTGTTACACTAGGTAAAAGGGGAGGGAGAGGGATACTTTATCATTCAATTACTCTTGTACTACAACTCTGACAGTATTGAAATAACACTCTCCATGGCCCAAATACTATGAAGATTGATTGGAGCTGCTTTTATTTTGAAATATTACTATCCCTTTAAGAATGCATTAAGTTTGCCCAAGGTCTGGGTCTTTTAGACACCTAGAAACACCTCTGCTCCATGGACATAGTATCCAGCACTAATTAAAACTATTTTGGGTGGGACCAGTCTACACAGAATTGTTATTCAGTGGCTAATAAGAATTTTTCTGTGCAGCTAAGAATTTGCTAGCAGTGTCATAAATAGTCATCGGAGGGACCTTTTGCCAATATTTTTGGGCCCCCTATCACAATTTTTTTTTTCACATGACAATAACTAGAATCTATTGGACCCTGGGACACATGTCGCCCTCTTGGGGACCCTAATGCAACTGCACCCTTGCACCTCCTCTAGTTACTCTCCTGTGTGCCATTGTTTACTTTAAGAACTGTAAAAGCCGATTTCTTTTCTAATTAGAAAGTTTTTCCCATGTGTCCCTCACCAGTTTGGTAGCTTAGGAGTTAATATTTAGCTATTTGCTCTGGTTCATATGAGGACATATGGTGCGATGCAAGAAACGTTCACATCGGATAAAGGCATTTTTGTGCGCAGATAGATTTTGCGCATGTTCTAATCCAGGAAGCTAAATACCGAACACTTCTTGAATTGAGCATAAAAAATTCCATTTTATGACAACAGTGCACAGACTTATACATTCAGTCACAATAGCAGTTCTTGCATTAGGAGCATTCGCTATTCCACTCACACAGATTAGTTAGTCTTAGCCACGCCCACAAAAAAAATATACACAGCTGTTCGCTAATCTTAATTTTTTCATGCGCAACTCAACAAAATCATGTGCAAAACCTATTCCCTAGTGGTTTTCACATGGGAAATAGCAATTGCGCACGTTTCCTGCATTATGCCAATAGTTCCCAACTTCTCAAACCCCATATTACTGCTGCTGTTGTGCTCAGCTGAAATCCGCATTCCGAGCAACTGCATTATTAATGAGTATGAGAAGTCGGAAAGTTTGTCCTTCTCAGACCTCATATGAGTATACCTGGGAATTATCAAAATGAGCTAATTCTGAGAGTTTTGAAATACTAAATGTTTAAGTTCCACAGTACATGGATTCTAATGGATATGTCCCTGTCTGATCTAACCCAGAGATGCTCCAGTCAAACCTCATGGACATTTTAACATGCTACAACGTAGAGATCTCACTGCCTGAACACCCATGAGACCAGCAGGACTTTGGCTTTCTGGTACAATTGATGCTAACTTACAGACTAAAGAAGAAGTTAATTGGTGCAGATCAGGTAGTACTGTCAATACTGTCAGAGTTGTAGTACAGGAGTAATTGAATGATAAAGTATCCCCCTCCCGCCCCTTTTACTGATGTAACACTGCTCACCTCAGAGCAGCAAGACTGTCCGGATGGATCGCAGAGAGGGACAATCTTCAGTGATCATAACGAAATACCTGAAAAACCTTTAAAGGGGGCAGGGTTTTCCTTATGATCACAGTAAGAAGATTGTCCCTTGCTGTGATCTGTCCGGTCCAGTGACCAGATTCCACATCTGAGGGGAGGTGTCTTACACTAGGTAAAAGGGAAGGGAGGGGGATACTTTATCATTCAGTTACTCTTGTACTACAACTCTGACAGTACTGAAATAACACTCTCCATGGCCCAAATACTATGAAGATTAATTGGAGCTGCTTTTTTTCTGGGTGCTCCCACTTTTTATCCCTTTTCTTTTGTTTCTTCTCTATTGTGAGGTAGTCCACCAGCCTGGGGTGTTAATTACCAATGCATGCTTTAATTCCGGGAGGTTGGGGCAGACTCATTAAAGTGTGAGTACCTTTTTGGATGGATAAGAGGGATGGAGATAAATGTCTGAATCTGCTGTTGTTTGCTACACTTAGAAGCTGTTTGCTCCGTCTATTTTTTTTTCTGATGATCAAATATCAAGAGTACAGGGGCGTTACTACAGCTTGCACAGTTGCACCTTGGCCCAACATCCAAGGGAGTCGGATATGTACCAGGGCCAATAGCTTTTATTTATGCTTCTGAAAAAAAAAAATACAATTTTGTTACGGACCCAAAAAAGTTTTTGCAACAGGGCCCTGGATGCTACTGTATGGGGAAGAGCCATTTACCCAAACATGGAATCATGTGAGGAACTAGGTCTGTATTAACCCCAGTGCCAATGAATTAGTTTAGTGGGTAGTCAAGGACACAAGATCAAACTTTTTAGTTAAAATAGAAACGCTGTTTAATGTTCCTATAAAGAGGCAATATTAAATAGTACCCTATGTGGACAGTATTCAGGATTCTTCTTATCTATTTGATACAAGATCTCTAACGCCTGACATACAGACAAACATGAGTAACCATTGGCTAGCTTTGAAGATTAAAGGGATAGTAATACTTCATTTTAACTTTATTTTATTTTGTAGGCATTAAAAAAACATGAAGAATGATATAAGTCTTATCTCTCAAACCTTTATGGTTTAAGAGATATTCACAAACAAAGTACCCCCCCCCCTGTTCAACCAGAGCAGAAGGGAGGTGCCCAGGTAGACTGCAGAGAGGGACAATCTTCAATTAAGATAATGGAAAAAGCTGAAAAACTTGTCAAGGGGGGAAGGGCCTTCATTGTTCTCATAGGAAGAAGATTGTCCCCTTCTGTTATCTGTCCTGTCATACAACCAGACTCACATCTGAGAAGAGATGTCTTACACTAGGTAAAAGGGGCGGGAGGGGAACTTTGCTTGTGAATATCTCATATACCATAAAGGTTTGAGAGATAAAGACTTATATCGTTCTTCATGTTTTTTTAATGCCTACAAAATAAAATAAAGTTAAAACAAAGTATTACTATCCCTTTAAGCTTGTAAACTAGTATCTGTTTAACTGTAAATCAGATATTAGCTCGGAGACTGGCAAAAAAGAAGCAAATCTGCTTCACATCTTTGGTTATAATATTTGTTGAATAACATTAAAAACAACAAAAGAGACTCTCAGAGAACAAGACGCTAGGGCTGGACTCTGACTTACATCTTTCATGTCATAGTCCTTAATCAAAGAATTAAGCATGGTCATAGCTACAAGGGCCATATCTAAAGCACTCATTTATTCAGATTGGTTCCATTCCATTTTTCATTATTTTAATCAGGGGAAATGTAGAAAGAAATACACTATAAAATCATATTAATATGAGATTGTAGAGTACCAGCTATTGTATGTGGTAAAATCCTCTGTAAAAATTAGCTCTTTGGAGAAAGATATCATGTAATTAATCAGCTGTGGCCCTTGCATTGATGTATGTAGGCCTAGAAAGTAGGTTGACAGGGGCAGCTTTGCCATTTTGTGCATATATCCATTTTCTAATGTGCACTTATTTGGGCCGTATGCCTGTTTGTGTGTTTGGGTGTACGTGTGTGTGAGTGCATGTGTGTGTACGTCTGTATGTGTATACATATATATATTTATATATATATATATATATATATATGTACACAAATATACTCAGCCTTAGGAGATCCACAGACCAAAGAGACAGCACTCGACTAAATATATTGAAGTAAAATGGCTTTATTCAATTCACGCAACATGTTTTCGGTCAGCAATCAGACCTTCATCAGGACAAACAGGGACATAAAGGTGAACTCTGAGGCATATATATGTAATAGAAGATCTGACCTCTATGCAAACGTGCCCCCACACTAAGGTTGCGCCAGTGTTGGTGTCTACGTGTTACCCTTGTCAGTTCATGACATCAGACTAGAAGCTACCCAATTGCTAAGCAACAGCTGCCAGAAAAATGTGAAAATGATGCTGTAGATGTAATGTGCTAATCACACTCCCACATCAGTACCATAATATTGTTAACATACATAAAGCACCTTGAACTGATGCACTCTATCCTCACATATCGTGTGCAGTCAACAGACGAACGCGATGCGGCTGCAATGCTATGGTGCATCTGATGGTCACCACGGCATCGCAGCACCACATCAGCGCATCCGAATCCACCCACCAGACGGAAAATGGATATTCATACCAATAAAAGTAAAAATGTATTCAATAAAAATAGAAAATGAAATACATGCATCTGCAAGCCCTCTCTGCATACCACGGCCCATGATGCAGCACTAAGATACATATCACTACCCACTGAGCACATACCGCAGACACGGCTCGCATTAGACATTGGCATAAAATATTTTGTCTAAAGCATACTGACACATCCTAGTTTGCAATGAAGCAGAGCTAAACATAAGAAACGGAGATGTGTGATAGGCCATGTAGTGGCGGAAAACACCACCGTATGGTCCAATTAAGTGAAACGAATGTTGCACTTTGAAAAAATGAATTTGGGTGTCAAACAGGGAATGTCCCTCCTATACTGTATAGTGCCAGTCCTTATACACAGACACATGCAGACTGTATACTATACAATGCCAGACCATATATAAATAGTTTGTCATACATGTTATACAGTGAGCTATGCACAGCATGGAGATGGTTGCAGGAACTGGCACCTCTACTTACAGACAGACTGACAAACAGTCTGATCTCTTTCTCTCTCTTTGTGCAATATATAAATACAGTCACACCCATGTCTCTGCCACTTACCAGCTCAGTTGAAGCCCTGCTCTGCACTGCCTGATCATGTCTCTGCCGTTGTTCCACTTTCCCTGCTTCTCTGTGCAAGTCAGCTCCCCAGTGTCCTGCCTGCTGAAATCAGCTCACTTGTAGTAATTGGTAGGGCTGTGTAGGGTCACAGACAGGGAATGAAGAAGCCGCATAATACAGATTGGACCATGGCCTTCCAGCTGTGAGTGTGTGTATGTACAGTATATGTGCATGTCTGTGCATCTATCTGATTGTCTCTGTGTATGTACATGTATGTGTATGTGATATGCCTGCATACCTCCCAACATTTAAAATGGCCAGAGGACACTTTTGTTTTAAGTGGTGTTGCTGGGGGTGTGGCTGGTGGGCGGGGCATTACCAAGATTTTTATGTTATTCCATGACGTATTGACACCTCTTTGTGTAACTGAATAATTGATTTAAAACAAAGTATTTTTTTACACAGTAATTTATAGACACAGATACTGAAGTTTAAACAAACATTAAGTGTGTTTAATTGCTATGCTATACACTTATACAGACACCACTCAGTCTGATCTCCGAAACAGAGGGACACCAGGGTGGGAAAGAGGGACAGAGGAACTTGGGTCTCAAAGAGGGACTGTCTCTCCTAAAGAGGGACACTTGGGAAGGAGAGACTCCTAATGTCTCCTAAAGAGGGACACTTGGTAGTTATGGATCCCTAATATCTCCTAAAGAGGGATACATGGGATGTAAGTGTATGTTTCTGTATATTTGTTTCTCTGTATATATATATATATATATATATATATATATATATATTATGTATGTGTGTGTGTGTGTGTGTGTTTTGCAGGTCTTTTGCGGCTGGGTAGTAAAACAAGGGTACACCCATTGCTGGGAAATTTTTTATTCAAAGAGATACCTCCCTGGCGATCAAAGGGTTAAGTTTTTTAGTAAAAAAGGCGTGCTTGAAAACACATTTGACACTCAAAAATGACTACCTGTGTGCACATTAATCATTTGTCTGTTAAATCTACATAAGTAGTAAGTCAAAACACTATAATGCTGTACCCATTAAATTATTTGTCATATGTGTACAAATATTACATTAAACCATTAAGTTGTGACACATTTCATATGTTACAGAACAATACAAGGCTTTTTCTTGGAACACAGTATGGGAAACGAGTGAATCTGTAGCAGAGCTCATGTTTATTAAAGGGATAGTAAACTCGCCAAAAAACTGTAAGCCAAATGATAGGAATGATAAAAACATACGTAACGCCCTCATTCCCATCTCTCAAACCGATATGGTTTTAGAGGTATAAGAAAATAAAGTCCTCCGTTCCCTCCCCTTTCTGCCTGTCCAATGATAAAGCTGTCAGAGGCAGAATCAGGTCGCCCCACTTTAGGCGGCTCTTCAGGAGTGCTATCATTGGGATATCTAACTATAATTGCTTCATCGGTATGGTCTACAACGTGTGTCTGGCTTGCAAGCACACGTTGTAGACCATTCTGGTAAAATAATTATAGTTAGATATCTCGATGACAGTGCTCCTGAAGAGCCACCGTCTGGTCCCGGAAGCAAGATCTCATAACATCCGCTATACAGCGGACGCATGAGAAGGGGGAGGGAGCGGAGGTCTTCATTTTATTACATCTCTCAAACCATAACGGTTTGGGAGATGGGAATGAGGGCGTTAAGTATGTTTTTATTATTTCTATCATTTGGCTTACAGTTTTTTGGGGGGTTTACTATCCTGTCTCTGTGTTATTGTCCCGATTAGGATTAGGTCTAGTCAAGACGTTAGAGAGCGAAGCTAGGAAATGTGTCTCGGGTGTACTGCCAGCATCAGTCCTCCTTTGCTGCAGCCAAAGCCGGTTAAAGGTGTTGGCTGCGAAACCAGATGACTAACCCCAGTTCAGCCGTGGCCTGGATCAGGATGGGAGAATATACTGGAGAATGGTGGCAGCTAGGAGACTTAATCAGCAGAATAAATATATACATACAAATATACATACACTGGACAGCAACAGAAGGATATCTCTGGACAAAATTAGGTAAGAATGGTATAACCTGTTAGTGATCCAAGAAATACCCACTATAGCAAGGAGGTAACCAGAAACCCAGAAAGGCTAACACAAAAAGCAGGCAAAAATAAAAGAAACTAAGAAAAGGCTACAAGGCAGAAATGCTACCAGAGTACAGAGGAAAGGCAGTGTAACCACAGAGAGAAAGAATAGGCAGAAATGCCACCTAGAACAAGGCCAGAAAAAGCAAATCTGTATAAAATAAAGCGCTAGCCTGCGAAGCTCCCTATATGTGTAACCACACATGCGCAGTAGAGACTGCTAGAACGATGCAGTCGTAAGCAGTAGAGACTGGCTGAACGCGCTGTTCCGGATCAGGGGCTCTGAACGGCTCATCGTTGGGGCCACTGGGTGGCACTTTAGCCCGTGTACCTGGGCTTTCATACTAGTAAATCAATAAATAGACAAACTGCAACCTGAGTACTGACCTGATAGAACAGGCTATGACTGTAGCAAGGCACGAACCTGTCTATAAATAGACAATTATAGTGATCACTGACAAGACTTTAGCTGCCGATCCTCGACAAGTGCACAATAGGTAAAGTCAAATTGCCTATACTTTTTACATTTTTTTATTTAATGTTCTTCACCTATTTTTTTATATTTTATGTTCCACGTAAGCGAACTTGCTTCATTTATTTTCAGAGAGCTTTCTGTATGGAACTGGGAAAGTAGACAAAGCATAATAATGCAATAAAAAAAAAAAAAAAGATACACTGCAAAAAGGAAAGTAAAACAAAGTAGAAAAGCCACCCCTGCAGCTTACGGATCACTCAGTGATGCAGGTAGATTGCCACATTGTATTGTCTGCTCTCACAGAGCTGTCTGGGAGCCATGAAAGTGGGATAGGAAATTTCACATTAACTCTATGCGTACAAGAGAAATATCCAATGCATTGCATTACAATGGATACTTATCTTGCACTCAAATGGTTAAATATTATGCTATGCAATTCAGGGGAAAAGGAAGTTGACTATATCTTTTTAACCACTTCAGTGGCAGAGGGGTACGCAACGCATTGCAAAGGGTTAAGAACCAAAAGGGGTGTGCAATACATTGCTTTCCAGTCCATTGTGCACCTCTCTGGTCTTTAAAGGGTCAAGCATAGGATGAGAATAATCAGGGCAAGGGGAGGGGTAGACTTAGTTTACCCAAAAGAAAACAAAACCGTATGTTTCTTGCATCAATAAGTGAGTGAATGCTAACAGCACATATATGTATGGCTTTCGAAACATAGTGAATACATTTTCTTGCATTCTGCCCTTTGTTACCATGTTTTCTCTTTAAAAAGTGAGAGGCACATATTCCTTACACTAATGTACTGGTATGATCCCCCCACTAAAATAGTGCTTATTGTTATGCCTGTCTAATGTCAATTTGCCAAGCTACTTACACTGAAGTTGCTGCCCTGTAGGCTGCTTGCCCCAAGAGTAG
The DNA here is from genome assembly GCA_037306005.1 of Rhinophrynus dorsalis. NCBI lineage: Eukaryota > Metazoa > Chordata > Amphibia > Anura > Rhinophrynidae > Rhinophrynus > Rhinophrynus dorsalis. The sequence goes on from CM074723.1 coordinate 466,543,747, forward strand.
GAGAATGGGGAAGTGTGTGTGGCCGTTTTGGGACATTAATTTCTTTTGCACCTTGCTTAAAGGAACAGCAAACTTTTTTTTTACGAAACCTACATGTTATAGAACTTTATAGGTCGCTCCCACCGCTGTCAGTTGTTTTATTCAAATGTTATAACAGTTCAAATAACAGGAAGTCAATTTACTGTGTTTTAATTCCTGATTGTTCTAAATGACAGGAAGTGGCTCAGCAGTTTCTATCATATTCTATGAAGAACTGTATGTCACTGACTTTCCTCTCCATTAGAATGTAACAGAATAACTCATTTGAATTTGACCACTAGAGGGCACTGCTAAGGTAAAGCACCAGTTTAAACAGTAATAACTGGAAATATGCATCTCTCAGCAGTGGGAGCACACTTATTTTACTCAACATGAAATGCCCTACAATATATATTTTTTCAAAACATAATTTATTGCTCCTTTAATGTTATGTGCTAATAAGTCACAGAGGATACTGGCAAAAAGGGACTCTGTTTCCATGTACATGATGTAGGAGAGGAGGTCAATGATTAAAGCTTAACCCCTTAACTGTCTGAGTGCCAGAGGGGTATGCAATTTATTGCTCTGGCACTCAAAGGGTTAAGGACCAGGAGAACCAGGGAGGAGGGCAGGGAGGACTAATGGCATTTTGTTGGGGGAGGTAGCACATGTGAGTGATCATGTGTACCAGCACGCCATGGGAGAAGCTGAAACTTACTGATCCCAACATGATCACAGTGCACTCTCTGACATGTTTTGATCAAAAAAATCATGGCATGTCCACGGTCCTAAGGAGGTTGAAGGCAGTTGCGTAACAGTAGGGGTCGCAGGGGTCACACCGCACGGCACCTGTGATCCCCGCCCAGCACCCACAACATGCTGAGGTCTGTGCCTTCTTCATCACAGACCTCTAGCAGCTGCGCACCCTCTTCTTCTCTTTAGTAATGTATTACTGAAGAAAGGACCGTGCTGGAGCTCTAGCTGTATAGAGGTCTGTGCAGAAGGAGGCACCAACCTCTCCTGCCACACCACTGGACCACCAGGGAGGTAGGAAACGGACACTGGGGGGGAATGTGAGGGCAATGTAGAGGGAATGTGGAGTGCATTGTGGAGGTGGCCAGTGAAGATGGCCAATGGGGGGGGCAATGTGGTTGAGGGGGGCCCATGGCAACTTTTGCACCAGGGCCCGGTGGCTTCTAGTTACACCTCTGATTAAAGGAGAACTAACACCTCCTGCTAAAAATGCCTCTCTTCCCTTACTATGTCTAAAAATCCTTATCATCTAGATTCATTTTTCCTTGCACCTTGATTCAATAGATATCACCTTCAATCAGCGCTAGATGTCTTGTCCATGGAGGCGGACATGACATATATTAGCAATGCAGGATCACAGACTCTTCTCAGTGCACATGATAATCTTAACCCTTTAAGGACTTGAGGAATGTGCAACACATGCTTTGAAATGCATTGCACACCGCTCTTTTCCTTGAAGTGTTAAAGTAATAGGAATGATTCACAAAAACAGCAACTCAGGTTAATCTTCATAGTAATTGAGCCATGGAGAGTGTTATTTCATTACTGTCAGAGTTGTAGTACAAGAGTAATTGAATGATAAAGTATCCCCCTCCCGCCCTTTTATCTAGTGTAAGCCACCTCCCCTCAGATGTGGAATCTGGTCCTGGAGCCAGACAGCTCACAGCAAGGGAGAATCTTCTTACTGGTTTTTCAGGTTTTTCCTTATGCTCACTGAAGATTGACCCTCTCTGTGATCCATCCGGACAGTCTTGCTGCTCTGAGGTGAGCAGTGTTACATCAGTAAAATGGGCGGGAGGGGGATACTTTATCATTCAGTTACTCTTGAACTACAACTCTGACAGAATTGAAATAACACTCTCCATGGCCCAAATACTATGAAGATTAATCGGAGCTGCAGTTTTTGTGAAACATTACTATCCCTTTAAGTAGGCTCACACTCTCTGCCTGCTTCAGTTTGAAGAAAACCACCAGCAACTGTCATGTCTGCCTCCATGACATCCAAGGGCATCCTTCTGAACCAAGGGCAAAATTCATAGGGGCCATTAGGGTTTTGTGACCATAGCAAAGTAAGTGGGTAGTTGTTATTAGAAGTTATTACATCTCCTTTAACTATACTGGAGTGTGAGAATTCCACGGAGTGAACCCCCCAGGGGATATGAAGGGTAGCCATGTTGGGGTTGAAGGGAGGTTGCTTTGTGAGCAGCCTCAATGGGCTGTCTGGGATTGGGCTGGGGATTAGGAAGGAGTGGCTTAAAGGAAGGGGAAGTCCTGTTGTTGCCATGTTACCTGTCATTTATGGGTGGAGTGCTCCAGGACACATTTCCGCCCTCCTTCGTTTGTTGGGTTGGTTGGTTATCTGATTGGCAAGGACTTCCCTCCACCTCTCTGACAACAAACAGGTAAGGTAATCTAAGGGATGCAAACACTTGAGGCAAGGGTGGCCTTATGGGCTGTCCCCCACCCGAGATATGCCGTGGGTTAACTTGGCCGCCCCCTTTGCTCTTGGGTTTTTAATCTGACGATGGGTTACTGAGAAGGGCTGGTTTCCTTTGGAGGTTTAGCATCATGGACTAAATGGTGTTTGATAGTTATTTACCATACATCTGGCAAGGACATTTGCTAACCCTTTGACTGCCAGAAGGGTACACAACAAATTATTTGCAATGCATTGCGTACCCCTCTAGCACGCAGAAGGTTACGTATTAGTGATATGTGCTAAAATAAAGCTGTGGCATTTCATTACCCAAGATCCTGTGTGTGGAGTATTATCCTCAGCCTATACCAAATACCTACAACATGCGCAGGTATGCACTATAGGGATCTTAGTCTTTCATATAAATTACAGTGCAGGTTCAGGATAAAGACAAAGGGACTGAGCTGGCAAATGTATGAATTTACACCTATTTGCTTGCTTTTAATAATTTTTAAGAACATGAGCTGATAATATTTCAAGAAGACTGCTTTGTAATCCTAACTATAGGTTATAAAATATCCCTTTATTTACAGTATACATTGGATCAGATATTAACTTTTCTCAATGCCAATAAGTATTTTTAAATGGTATGGAGACAAAATAATCCTTTTTAAGGATATGGTGTTAAGAGGTATTTAAAAGTCATGACAACTCTCAATGTGCTTTGCCTTTATAATGGAAGAAATGGTTTCCTTAACAAAAGAAGCAATTTAATTATCCCTATGGCAACGTCTAGATTGCGGACAACGTAATAGGAATCATTAACGGCCATATTTAAATCTTTAAAAGACAATAGAATGCATGCCAATAACTGTGATACATTTACACTTGAATTACATTCAGAATGTGGCTAATGGTTTTCTTTCTCTTGACTCTCTCAATTAGCTGAAAATAAAAATAGACTGTAGTTAACCCTCTGGATGCAAGAATGATTCGAATGATTGTAGAAGCAGCGATGTTGGCAAGTGCCGCTAATTTTTTATTCTGCAAGACAAAAAAGTAGTAGGGAACAAAGGGGCGCCCCTGTGTATATCAGTCTAATGGGTACTTGACCAACACAGCACCCTTTAGGTGAGCACTCAAGTCTCGTGGTTGGACAGTGGCCTACGCCAAAACCAACAATAGAACCTATGAGGTTAAAGGGATAGTAATGTTTCAAAGTAAAAGCAGCTCCAATTAATCTTCCTAGTATTTGGACCATGGAGAGTGTTATTTCAGTACTGTCGGAGTTGTAGTACAGGAGTAATTGAATGATAAAGTTTCCCTCTCCTGTCCAGGACATTAGTATCCCTTTAAGGGAAAGAACCGGTGACAGTCCTGGCACATCATACAGTCTTTAAGGGGTTAAGGACAGGGGAGGGCTGGCAACTTGTGGCCCAGGGGGCAAATTCAGTCAAGTGGCCCATTTCTATATTGTTCAAGCCCACTGTCCCAACCCACCCCCTTTTGTTAATTTTAAAATTGACATTAATGTTGTGATGTAAGGCAAGTGATACCACAGAGCTTACAGTTGAAATTGGGCTACACTAGCGCGCTACTACAAAGCTTAAAATGTAAGTAAAGCTACACTAGTGATACTATAGAGCTTACAAAGGAATGGGTTATGCTACTAGTGTAGATCCATTTAGATTGTTCCACTGTGGTGTCATTTATGTAGTTCCATTTCAATTGTAAGATCTATGTTATCACTAGTGTAGCTCCATTTACAGCAGCAATTGGGAGATTTAGTGAGGAGCAGTGGCCCACCAGCCCAGACATATGACCAGCCCAGGGGGCAATTGCCCCCCTGCCCCCCAGGCCAGCCCTCCCCTGGTTAAGGATATCCAAAATTGAGGGAAATCACTGATAACGACTGAGCCATCTGTGATCATTGTGGGATATCCTGAATGCATGAACAGTTGGTGTGTCATAATGACTAACACTGAGAATCTGGGAACACATTAGTGCAGAGGTTACCTTTTATTCTTTGGGGCACTCCTAACATTTAATCTAGATTTTCCGGGCACCACTAACACTTTGTATGTTATTTGTCAAGGGCATTATGAAGGATACAGATAAGTAATATATAGTTATTTTTAAGTGTCATAATCAGTATAGCAAAGAGAAACATATTGTGCATAAAAAATTCCATTAATATAAATTTACAATTCAGCATTCACATTTTTGTAAATGTCTTTATAGCAAACATGGGGCACCCTGGTTGGGAAACACTGTTTTAGTCCATACAGACATGCACACCTTACTGCTGTTAATACTTTAACCCTTTGCTTTGCAATGCGTTGGATACCCCTCTGGCACTCAAAGGGTTAATGCAGTCACGTGCCATTAGATGGAGTAAAGTTACTCCAAATTTATCTTCTCCTTCTCGACACATAGCATTAACCCTTTGAGTGCTGGGTGTCCGATTCATTGCATCCAGGTACCGTCCGGCACCCAAAGGGTTAAGCAAGGAGCAGGGAAAGGGAGCAACCTGGAATGTACATAGACGTCCACATTACACTCCCCTTGCTGTACTCAGTGTATGAAATATCATCTTCCACCTCTGTAGATTAGTAAATTGGAGGTAGGTAGGTGAAGTCCATATTTTGGCACAACATTACATTAGTACATCCCTCCCAAAGGTTTTCTCTCTTTTGACTTCTCCCAGTTAGTGGACGGGGGAGAAATGTATCACACTGATTTTATACTATAAGTGCTGGAATATGATTTTGGTCCCTATGCCTGCCTAACATCAATTTACTAATGTATGCAAAATCCTCCCCTTAATGCTACTTGCACCAAAGACAGGACAGCTGGGCAGTCTGTGGGCTTTTGGGCAGGTCCTTTCCGCTATGCCCTGCTTAGATTCACATAACAAAGAACATGTAGGGGAAATGGCATTAGTGTACACCATTTCCCTGCTCGTGTTATGAGTATAGCTGGGAACTCTCTGGATTTGTCCTCGGAGACTCCAGTCTTGGCTTCTAATTACCGGGTCTCTAGGGCAGCGGCTGATTCGGCGGATGTGTGGAGTTTTTAATAAAACTCTGCCCACTTCCGTGTCTTTCCTGTATGTTCCTCCCACTCCCTGCCTACTTCTCCTCTCCCAGCCTATTCCTCGATTTTTTACTTTATTTTTGAAGCGCCGCCCTCCACTCACGAGTAAGTCCCACCATTTCTCGGACACAAATCGAGTCATTGATCTCACCCAGTGGCACCGGTGGACTCCTTTCTGGGGAGTCAACAAAGCAAAGATCCCATGTATGGTTATGAGGGTGTCTTTCTGGAATTAAAATTTAATGACAGGAGAGTGTCACAGGAACCACTGGGCCTGAAACTGTTAAACAAGGAACACAAGGAACTGTGGACACTTCTGTCATGCCTAAAACAACCCTTGTCTAGGCGTATGGATTGTCAGCCCAGTGACGCAAGCTATGTAGAACTTTGGGATGTTATACTGGCGGACAACTATGCCAAAAGGACTAAAAATAATAGCATGCTTTCAGGGGACTGAGCCATTAGGGGTAATTATTTGAGTTTATTTAAAGTTACTTGCAATGTGTATTGTGAACTGTAGTCAGACCCCCTGCTGTGTGTTAATTCATTCAAGCCCCTCAAGTCTTTGTGTCCACTGTCTGAGTTCAGCAACCCTTTTGTGTGTGAAATGTAGTCAAGTCTGAGTCATTGTATTTGTTAGACCATTTGCCATTGACCTTTTGTCTATCATGATTGAATTACATTCCTATTGTATCTGATTATTTAAATGTAAGGTTGGAGTATAAATATGTGTGGTTTGTTCCAATAAAGAGAGTTCTTGTCTTAACCTACACTGGTGTTGTCTGGTGAGGTTAAGCTTGCTGTATGCAGGGTGTGCGCTGGTTACCCTGATACTAGTTTTGCCTAGTTTTGGGGTATATTGAGGTATGCTGTTGGATGTCCATCTGGCTCATAGCGGTGAAGTGACTATTGACGGGGACACCAAGGCTGGGTGTCCGCTGGTACCGTCACTGAGAGTATGTCTGCCCATATGTACTATGGTGGTCACACACTGACGTGCATACCCTGAAATACTGCCAATGGCATTAGAGGCTAGTGCCACTGCACTGGCAAATTTGTACATTTGCCCTGGATTAAGTAGCAATGAGGCTGCAATACTAAGTAGAAGTGATGGAATTCTGAAGTAAACCAAATATACCATAGAGGACAAATAAAAATGCTCAAAATATCCATTGATTTAAAATGGGCTATTAAGCCTTGATTACTTCTCAACATATTGGCAACATCTCAAGCATTCAAGGAGTCAAAAACTCCATTTGAATTAATGAGAATTTTTATGTCACTCCTATGGTACAATGATTACTCTAGAATAGATCCAGTTCTTATTCAATATATCGACTGCAATACATTATAAACATCTCCAGCATCAAAGGGGTTAGTGTAAACGCAGCTTTGATATGGCATTTATATATTTTCCATTGCCTTGTTGTGATCAGAAATGGCTCTTGTCAAGAAAAGCGTTCTGTTAGAGGGAGACGGTGCCTGTTTGACAGATGCTTCCACTAAATTGTGCTCGCTGCCAATCAGTTCTAAGAGTGACAATATGGCGAGGTCTGTTTCAAGCATTTTGTTTTTATATAATTTAACCTTTTGAATGTAATGAGGTTTGCAAAGTACTGCTCCATACCGCTTTGACACTTAACCCATGAGTGCCAGGGGGGAGTGCCAGTAAATATTTCTCATTATTAGGGAGCTAACATTTGTTGTCTTTCCCTGATCTGACAGATGCAAAGGGACACATGAGAGATTTCTGGGTAACTTGAAACCACCTCTCTGTTTGCTCATGCACTGAAACACAGCATGCTGTAACTTCAAGGGATAGTAATACTTGCAAATTACTAATCCCCATATCCCCAGTGCCATCTCTCAAACCTTTATGGTTTGAGAGATGATAGAGCTCAAAGTTCCCCCCTCCCTCCCCCTTCCCTGACTAAACGCTGAATGCTGACTGCAGGGGAAGCTGTCGTACGACAGTCTTATGTGCATCAGGCGGCTCTGCAGCATTGTTGAGATCGCGTTTATAAAAAATAAATCTTTCACTAAAACGGTCTTCTACGTGTGCTTACAAACCAAGCACTTAACACCTGCCGAACATTTTTTTCATTGTTGTAAATGACTTCCGGGACGTACATGTACGTCCTCTGTCCACCTGGGGCATCCGCTCAGGACGTACGTGTACGTCCTTTGTCCACCTGGGATATCCGCTCAGGACATACATGTATGTCCTCCGTCCACCTGGAACATCCGCTCAAGACGTACATGTATGTCCTCAGGCGGTAAGGGGTTAAACAATTAGACCGAGATGTATGTCTACTCACAAACAGCTATGCAAACCGTAGATATGGGTTTGCTAAAAGTGCATGTTGGACAATATTATGTCCAGCTGAGGTCAGTACATCCAGCAGATAATTTTACTCAAGATCTCCAGCTGGTGCCGTCCGATCAGACTGCAATCCAATCCAAATACATTCGTAAAGAACTCAGGATATGTCCTGGGCAGATTTCAACTCCAATTATTACTTTGAATATTTTAACAGCCATTGTTAGTCTGGACCTCTATTAGGATGTAATGTAGTCCGATAAAGTGTGAGTTATAAACTAAAGGACTAATGTGTTTCGTCCTAAGACTTATTCATAGAAATGGTGTTATATGATCGGAGCAGGACATTAAGTAACCTTCCTTCAAACCAAACCACCTCACCTCACCATAGCTCAGTGGTAATGTCCCTGACTATGGAGCCTATTCCAACCGCAAGGTTGCAGGTTCAAATCCCAGCAGGGTCAACTCAGCCCTTCATCCTTCCGAGGTCGATAAATGAGTACCATTGATTGGGTAATAATAACATCTATTATTTCAGCTTCCGATTTGGTTAATTCCGAGAGCGTGCACTGAAAGCGCTTTGAGTCCCACTGGGAGAAAGGCGCTATATAAATACTAGCTATTATTATTATTATTATTATATTCTCCCTGAGTGTAGGGGTGGGTGAAAAGTGTCAAAAATTTCCTGCATGACTTTTCACAAAAACGTGACGATTTTTCGCTTTTCTCGCAAAAAATGTTGCCTTTCCGACTATGCAAAAATGTCCTCCTATTCACCTATTTTAACAAATTTTCCACCTAAACACATTTTTCACCTATTTTAACACATTTTTTGCCTGTATTTCCTATAGGTACTACATTTCCCACTATAATATTACTTCTTTTGAGGGTTGAAGTTTAGAAATAAGTGGCTGAAAGTCAAAGTTGTGAGTCCAACAGCAAAATATGGCTTGAAAAATGTGTTAGCATGCAGAATGCATTTGTCCTTTGCCCACAACACTGACTTCTTGCTTAAGTGACACTGGCATATATTCATGATGATATCAAGTAATACAAAAATAAAGTACAACCTACAATGTGGTAGATATGTATTGTAGAGGTCGTGGTGGGGGACTGGCATGGAGTGATTTGTGTATGTATTTTTACCATTGTCATACTCTATCCTCCTTCTCAGATTATTGACACACATTACTTATCGGTCATAGCAGTGGTCCCAAATGGGGTAGATGGTGGCAACCCTTCTTCAAATCCGTCCTCCACCTCTTCATCTGTGCTGCTGTTAATATATTTGTCCTGGCTTTGTCTGTCATGTGTGGGTTCTGCTAACACTATTACTGGAGCTAGATGTTGATGTAATTTACTGCCACTACTACTAGGTGTCAAAGATGCAGCACGTACAGCAGCAGTACCAGAGGTACTCGTCATATCTAACACTGTAGATGATAACCTGTGTTGCTGTTGCTGGGTACTCAAAACAGGTGTGTGTGACTGAGTGGGACTTGGACTTTGAAGAGGCGATGATGCTGATGATGAATTATAGGGTGATGTGCTTTTTGACATCTGTGCTTGTCCAGGGTCAGACTTTCCAATGGCTTTCTCAAACAGTTTATAGACAGGCACAGTGCTCCTTAAAAGTGGTGGAAGATACAGCCTTTGACTTTCTGCTAACCTTATAGCCCTGTCACCATCCTCACTCTCAACTTCATCTGTATCTGAACAAGAGAAGGATGCTTGAGGGATATATTCTAGATTTGCATCATCATCAGTCAGACTCAGCTGCATCAGCATCACCTCACAGTTCTTGCTCACTACTACCCTTATATTCCTCTAAGCTTTTAGAGGTCTGAAACAATTTCTTTTTACTTTTACTGTAACAAAATTTGCTACTAATTTGAGGACATGTGTTTTGGTGCTTGGTTGTCGCACTGTCTGATGCAGTAGACGATTCAGCTGCTACACCTTCCTTTGTTATGCTATTGCAAGCATCATCAACACTTGAATGCAACTTGTTGTCGTCTTCAGTGTTCTTCTTATACAGTTCTTTATTTCTGCTAGCGCTGGTGGTGCTGGAACTAGTTTTGCTGGGACCTTGACAAACTTCATCCTCCCTTGGAGTAAAGGGATCATCATCATTGATTGCACACGCTGCAACAACCATTGCTGCAGTAGGTTTTTGGACTGCTACTTTACTCTCACATCCCTACACTGCTCCACCCCTCCCCTTCTCCTTGTGCATTTGCTGGACATTCTGCAACTACACTGTGTTTTTTTACTGTACAGTGCACAACACAACTGATGGAGCTGTGTGATGACTTGCCTAAGCCCAGTCAGCTGTCTGTTACTGTCACCTAAGATATTTAGGTTTTTGTTTTTTTTTTTTAAGTTGTCCACCCTGTTGTCTTATCACAGTCTGTCCAAAAAATTATAACTGAAAAAGAAAATCAACAACATCTTTCCCTAGACTTCCCCACCCACCACAGGGACAATAACAGCAAGATCAGCAAGCAAATAGGCCCTAGCTGCCTGTGTCTTGCCAGTCAGTCACATGGAATTTTAGAGTATTTGGGGGTCAACCTCCTTCCTAGAGTGCTCCCAGACTCCCCTGTAACAGAGAACAAATGTCCTACCTAAATGTCTTCCTAAACTAAGCTTCAATTCCCCTTTATTTGCCTATCTCCTCTAGCTAAAAAACATGCTGCTCTCTCCTCTCACAAACACAAAATGGCTGCTGTGAGAGCCTGACAGCTTTTTATATGCCTGTAGAAAACTTTTCTTCCCATTGATTTCAAAGGGGCGGAAAAGGCGGGAAAAAGCCGAAAAACTCCACTTTTCGTGGGAAATTATTCACCAAGCGGAAAATGCCATTATTCACCAATTTCAGTTTGAGGTGAAAATTTTCGGCCCATCCCTACCTGAATGGTCAATTCAAATATTAATTAACCACTCCTGGACTTACTGTGGAGGCGAAAGAAGGCTTCCAAACTCCATATCAATCATACCATTTTTGGAAGTGTATAATCTAAATAATCTAAATAAGAACTCCCTAATATATCATAGAACTATGTCTGATCTGTTGTCAAACATATACAAAAATTATATATAAAAGAATATATAAAAAAGATAGGATAAATATATAAAAAATTATATAAAAAAATGTATAAATAAATATAAAAAATATAAAAATATTATATAAAAAAATCCTATATAATAATTCGCTAAATCGTGTGTAACGCCGCGACATGCGCAGTAGAGACTGCTGCGCATGCTGCAGTCATGCGCAGTAGAGACTGCCCGCGCCGCGGCTGATACAGAGCTGGGCGCTCCGAAGGAGCATCGGGCTCTGTATCAGCCGAGGTGCGGGCAGTCTCAACTGCGCATGACTGCCCAGCGACCGGGTGGCAGTGGCACTGTGGCCCGTGTAACGGGCTGTTCAACTAGTTATCAATAAATAAAATTATTTCAAACACAAATTCATTCCACATCAATGGTAAAGGATCAGGCAGCTCTAATTTTCATTGCAAAGAAAAACATGAGTGACCGTTACATGAATCAAAGCATATCGCACTGAGCTTTGCAATGTGACATAGCTCACCATTAAAACGTCCTAATACAACAGATTTCATATTAACATGTCCATTATATCCACATCAAAGATTTCCATGAAAGAATTCAAGTCTCTTTGTGAGTATTTTCTCCAGATCAAAATTAAAAAATTGCATAAAAAGACAAAAAAAAAAAGAAGGAATAATACAGAAATCATAGTTACGGAAGGTAACTTTATTATTTTTACAAAAAAATAACCAATATCAAAATCCAAGCTTAGACCAAAGAGTTGCCTGGTTTTTAAGGTATAGATCCATCTTGCCACCTTCTTTATAGGGATAGTAATGTTTCATAATAAAAGCAGCTCTAATTAATCATCATAGTATTTGGAATTTGGAGAGTGTTATTTCAATTCTGTCAGAGTTGTAGTTCAAGAGTAATTCAATGACAAAGTATCCGCCTCCCACCCCTTTTACTGATGTAACACTGTTCATCCAGATCAGAAGGGAGGTGCCCAGGTAGACTGCAGAGCGAGACAATCTTCAATTAAGATAAGGGAAAAACCTGAAAAACTTGTCAAGGGGGGCAGGGCTTTCATTGTTCTCATAGGAAGAAGATTGTCCCCTGCTGTTATCTGTCTGGTCTATGGACTGGATTCCACATCTGAGAAGAGATATCTTACACTAGGTAAAAGGGACGGGAGGGGGAAACTTTGCTTGTGAATATCTCTTAAACCATAAAGGTTTGAGAGATAAGACTTATATCATTTTTCATGTTTTTTTAATGCCTACAACATAAAATAAAGTTTAAACGAAGTATTACTATCCCTTTAAGAGGGCCTGAATTCTATTGCCATCTCTAATGGGCATGTATCAACTTGATCAATGCCCATAAAAGAGAGTCCAGACGAAGCACATCCGTGGTATACTCTAAGATGGTCACACAAACTATAGTTTTGAAACCCATTTTAATATTTAGTTATATGCTCCCCTATTCTAATTTTTAAACAATGTGTTGTTTTACAAGGCAAGTTATTAAATAGATAACCAATTTACTCTCACAAGTTATTGTTTGTTTTATAGAGAAGATTGATTTGTAACAAAAGACTGGAAAGTGGCCCCAAGTTTCCAATAGATAGAACAATATGTATATTATTTGTTAATAATATGTTTGATGTGGGGTGCAGTATCACTATATTGTGTAATAAAACTGATTTTTTTTTCATTATGTTCATTAGAAATCTTATTTTTGGATTTTAAAGGGATAGTAATGTTTCAAAATAAAAGCAGCTCTAATTAATCATCATAGTATCTGGACTTTGGAGAGTGTTATTTCAATACTGTCAGAGTTGTAGTTCAAGAGTAATTGAATGATAAAGTATCCCCCTCCCGCCCCTTTTACTGATGTAACACTGTTCAGCCAGAGCAGAAGCGAGGTGCCCAGGTAGACTGCAGAGAGAGACAATCTTCAATTAAGATAAGGGAAAAACCTGAAAAACTTGTCAAGGGGGGCAGGGCTTTCATTGTTCTCATAGGAAGAAGATTGCTCCCTGCTGTTATCTGTCTGGTCTATGGACTGGATTCCACATCTAAGAAGAGATGGCTTACACTAGGTAAAAAGGGGTGGGAGGGGAAACTTTGCTTGTGATTATCTCTCAAACCAAAAAGGTTTGAGAGATAAGACTTATATCGTTCTTCATGTTTTTTTCATGCCTACAAAATAAAATAAAGATAAAACAAAGTATTACTATCCCTTTGAAATGTCTCTTCTCTCAAGTAACACAGCTGTTTACAATAGCTTGTTCCACTTTTTTCTTATCATAACCTTTCTCTAAAAATAAAGACTGATCCTTGAAATCTTCAATTTTTGAACAGTTTTTACACATCCTTCTCATTTGTCCAAACAGGATATTATCTATCCAAATAGAATTATGACAGCTGGATTTTAAAATATAATTATTTATATCTACTTTTATGTTTAAAAAAAGGTTTTAGTATAAATTTGATCTCTGTCTATAAAAAGAGATAAACCCAAAAAAGTGCTATTTGCATTACTAATATTTTCTGAAAATTTCAAATTTTGCTCATTTTGTCCTAAGTACTTCAAAAATATTTTTAAATCTAATTCAGACAGATCTCAAATTAAAATAATTTCATCTATATACCGACGCCAGAGGACCAGGTTTGCCAAAAAACGGATTGGCAAATATGGGTTTATACATGGTGTTTAGAATGTGTATACATGATGTATACATATGAAAAATATTTACACCTAAAAATTGCTTATATATAAAAAAAAGTAAAAAAAAAAGTTTCACAAAAATATTAATTAATATGTTTTTTTACAATGAATGTTTTTTACATTTAAAATTTTAAACACATTCAAAGCAATGCCTTTGACACCTCTCTGGCAGCCCTATGGTTAAAGCATGCAGAAAACATGTCACTTATTTCTAAATTCAACTTCAGTTTTTTTTCAGGACTCATTGTACGGAATTGTATTTGAAAGGAAGCATTTTCACACAAACACACACATCATGCAAGAATGTTTTCATTCAAACAGCTCTGGAAAGATGCATAGGCTTTTTATTCAACACATGAACAAAGAAAAATCCAAGGCCAAACTCAGATGTGCTAAGAGTTTATAGAAAGCTTTAACAAATACAGATAAAAGCCTGCTTATTCACCGCTCAATGGAGAGCACTGCAGAGTATGATAAACTCAACAGATTCAAAGTCAAGGATTTATCTTTATGAAAAAACCTGAATCATACAGATAGGAGATTGCCGGGAAGCAGAACTCTTCATTCAAAAGTTTAAGTGCACAAACAATGTCTAAGTTCTCAGCAATAACTCTGTATATCTTCCTAACTAAATCTTAACCCTCTACATAGTAACATAGTAGAAAAGGCTGAAAAAAGACATGCGTCCATCAATTCCAGCCCATGCCAATAACATCCCTGTTGATCCAGAGGAAGGCAACAAAAAGCCCTCTGGAGCAATTTCCAATGTAGGTGTGTGTGTGTGTGTGTGTGTGTGTGTGTGTGTGTGTGTGTGTGTGTGTGTGTGTGTGTGTGTGTGTGTGTGTGTGTGTGTGTGTGTGTGTGTGTGTGTGTGTGTGTGTGTGTGTGTGTGTGTGTGTGAAATAGTTCCCCGGATCAATATCCTATTTGCTTTGAAGCCATCTGTCATAACTGCCAATATTGTTCTGTGCTAGATAGGCATCCATTGCTTTTTTGAATGCAGTTACATTATCTGCAAGCACAACATCCCGAGGCACAGAATTCCATAGCCTTACCGCCCTTACTGTAAAGAATCCCTGCCTGTGTTTTAGTCGAAAGCGCCTTTCCTCAAGTCTTAATGGATGACCTCTTGTTCTTAACTCAGCTCTTTGCATAAATAATTCATTGGATAGTTCTTTGTATTGACCTTGAATATATTTGTAAATGGTAATCATATCACCCCTTAGACGTGTCTTTTCTAATGTAAACAAACCCAGTTTGGCTAGTCTGTCTTTGTAACTCAGATCAGAGAGCTAGGCAAGGACACCGGTGATAGTCCTAACATGTCAACAGTACTTTAAGGGGTTAAGATCCAGTGACATTCCAGGATTGTCACTGGTGTATGTGTGTATTAAAGACCAGTGATGATCCTGGCTGCATGCCGCTCTGCCATCCCAGAATTAATTGCACAAATAAAGTGCCATGGTCCTTAACGGTCGCCCTCTGCCAGATCGGTGGTTGTTAAGGGGTTAATTTCTGGACTGCTGATAGCTCTTGAGGACCGAACTTTGATACTCCTACATTAGATAAATATTCAACCTGCAGGATGAAGATGCAATACCACAATTTGCCAGCAAATGGAAAAGAGTGGTGCGGCAGAGCATTCCCTGCTTCTGTAGTTATTTGGCAAAGGAGAAAGTTAGACATGGGGGGTTCCGTCCCCAAAAAACAATGTACAATTAGCACGGGTGTACTAAATAAAAATCTTATTTAATACCCACAGGGCAAAAAACTTGAGATTTGATGTGTTTTTTCCCCTTTAAGCACCGGTTGCTCAGCGGTGCGGCCTGCACTTAAGGACCACAGACCTTTATATATATTTTTTTTTACAACCAATTCAGGGATCCCCGAGCGGCCTGAAGCAGCGTGATAACCCCTGAATTCCAGGACGTTCAAGTACGTCATGGGTCTTTTAGGCACTTTCTACCCATGACGTACATGTATGTCCTTCATTCTTAAGGGGTTAAGGTTCAGAATAGCAGGTCCTTAAAGCAGCAACATCTGAAGCTCTGCAGCTGTTGGGGACTTGTATGATGTGAACTGTAGTCTAAAGACAGCTGGAATACCACATTTTGCCCACACCTGCCTTCAGAGATATCATATAAAATGGAAAAATGAAGATAAAAGTGTTACATTCTTAAAGGGGAATTATACATACTAATGACAGACGTGTGTGGGCATTAGGTTGCGTGTGGATACTGATGTGAGGGGGGGCAGTGAAGTGAAAGTGTATGTGGGAAATGGATGTGTGTGGAAATGCGTTTTGTGCATAGAAAAAAAGGTAAATTGACACATTTCTATGATGGTAAGTAGTGATGAGCGAGCATGCTCGACCGAAGCTCGGTTCGGCTCGAGCATCGCTCTGCTCGGCACATGGCGGTACTCGTACGAGTACCGCATGTGCTCGCCCGCCATGTTCGGGTCTCCTCCCCGCACTTTTCGCAGCTGCTGCGCAGCCAATAAACGTGCGGGGAGGCTCTGACATCAGTGTAATGCCAGCAGCCATGTTGGCTGCTGGCATTACACTGATTGGCTGGCCAGAACCCGTGATCGGGTGCTGCATAGCACCCGACGCGCGAGTTCGGCTCATTCTTAGCCAGGGAGAGATGCGCTTAGGCAGGGAAAGTCAGTGTAGGGAGAATAAAATTGTTGAAACTCTTTCAAGACCCAAAAGTCCTTTTTAGGACTGTTGTGTGTGGGGGCAGCATTTATATTTTGTTTGGGGGGGCACAATTTCCTTTTTTTTGTGGGGGGGATATTTGTAAGGTGACATATAATACTAGATGCACAGGAAGTCAGTGTAGGGAGAATAAAATTGTTGAAACTCTTTCAAGACACAAAAGTCCTTTTTAGGACTGTTGTGTGTGGGGGCAGCATTTAATTTTTTTTGGGGGTGGCAGAATTTCATTTTTTTGTGGGGGGGGACATGTTCTAAGGTGACATTGTACTAGGTGCACAGGGACAAATATTTCACAGTGCAGTGACAAGCTGACATATTCTGTTAGGTGCACAGGGCCAATGATTTTACAACGCAGCAACAAAAAGGGCCATTTTAAACGTGTGCCTAGCCATAGATTATTGTCACATTCTGTTTAGTGTGCAAATTCACAAATTAACGTCACATATTCCGTTCACTGTGCCTAGCCGCAGATTAGCGTCACATTCTGTTTCGTGTGCCTAGCCGCAGATTAGCGTCACATTCTGTTTCGTGTGCCTAGCCACAGATTAGCGTCACATATTGTTTAGTGTGCCTAGCCGCAGATTAACGTCACATATTGTTTAGTGTGCCTAGCCGCAGATTAGCGTTACATATTGTTTAGTGTGCCTAGCCGCAGATTAGCGTCACATTCTGTTTCGTGTGCCTAGCCGCAGATTACCGGCATATATTCCGTTTAATATGAAGAAGGCGGGTAAAAAGGGACGGGGAAGTGGACGTGATCCTGATAGTTCAGGGCGCGGGTCAGGACGCGTAGAAACTGTGCCTGGTGCCAGAGCACAAGAAAGAAAGACATCCACCATACCTAGCTTCATGTCTCAGTTTACAGGGCTTCGCAGGACATCACTCTCGAGGTCAGACCACTGCGAACAGGTGGTCGGTTGGATTTCAGCTGATACTGCTTCCAGTCGGTTAAGCACCACCCTGTCTTCCACCAAGTCCACTCTCACTAGCCAAGAGTCTGGTCAACATAATCCTCACCCTGATCATCCTTCCTCCCACCATAGAGGGTCTGGCCAAAGAAGTGATCCCACACTGGGATATAGTGAGGAGCTCGTCTCATCACCAATCCTTGATTTGAACCTCTCTCCAAGCACGCTTCCAGAGGAACATGAGATCTTGTGCCCTGATTCACAACCTCTAGAGGGTACCCAATCACAAGAAGATGACAGAGGGGAACGGCATTTAAGGTCAAAGGAAGTGGATGATGATGATGAGACACAGTTGCCATCAAATCAACCACAATTACTGTCTCAAGACCTTGATGAGGAGGATGATACACAGTTGTCAATGACTGAGGATGTGGTGGGATCAAGAAATGAGGAGGATGATCAGAGTGAGGAAGTGGAGGAGGACTTGGTGGATGATGAGGTCACTGACCCCACCTGGAAAGGTGGAAAGCCGAGCGATGACAGCAGTCCTGAGGGTGAGCCATCTGCAGCACCGCAACAGGCTGGAAGAGGCAGTGGTGTGGCTAAAGAAAGAAGGCGGACCGCACCAAACCGGCCCGCAAATGTTCCACGGAGCACCCCCTTGCGTAAATCTCCCTTGCCAAGGGCTAGGTGTTCCGCGGTATGGCGTTTTTTTAAGGAAAGTGCGGACGACAAAAGAATTGTAGTCTGCAACCTGTGCCACACCAGAATGAGCCGAGGCATGAACACTAGCAACCTCACCACCACCAGCATGATCCGACACATGGCATCCAAGCACCGTAATAAGTGGGAGGAACGCCCGGATCGCCAATCTGTGTCTGCAGGCCACACCACTGCCTCCTCTTCCCCTGTTTTCGGTGCCGGCCAATCGCCTGTCGAAGGCGCAGGCCCGCATACCTCCCGCCCTGCACCTGTAGCATCTGAAGCACCATCAGCGACCACATCCACTTCCCTGTCCCAGCGCAGCGTCCAAATGTCGTTACCCCAGGCATTTGAGCGCAAGCGAAAATATCCAGCCACCCACCCACAGGCCATAGCACTAACCTCACACCTTTCCAAATTACTGGCCATCGAAATGCTGCCATTTAGGCTTGTGGACACTGAGTCCTTCCGCAGCCTGATGGCAGCAGCTGTCCCTCGGTACGCAGTCCCCAGCCGCCACTACTTTTCCCAGGGTGTGCCGTCCCCGCCTTACACCACCATGTGTCCCGTAACATCACCCGTGCCCTGACCAACGCAGTTACTGGGAAGGTCCACTTAACGACTGACACATGGACAAGTGCTTGTGGCCAGGGACGCTACATTTCCCTGACGGCACACTGGGTGAATGTCGTGGAGGCTGGGAGCGACTCGGACCCTGGGATGGCACAGGTGCTACCCACGCCGAGGATTGCGGGCCCTACCTCCATCAGGGTTTCCGCCAGCACCTACGTTATTGGCTCCTCCTCCTCCTCCTCCTCCTCCGATTCCACCTCCGAATTCTCTTCGCGCAGCGCCACTCACCCATCAGCCGGTAGCTGGAAGCAGTGTAGCACTGCAGTGGGGAAGCGTCAACAGGCCGTGCTGAAGCTGATCTGCCTTGGGGACAAACAGCACACGGCCTCAGAGCTGTTGCAGGGGATTAGTCACCAGACCGAGCAGTGGCTCTCGCCACTCAACCTGCAACCAGGCATGGTTGTGTGTGATAATGGGCGTAACTTGGTGGCGGCTTTGGAGCTCGGCAAGCTCACACACGTACCATGCCTAGCGCATGTATTTAATTTAGTGGTTCAGCGATTTCTAAAAACCTACCCCAATTTGCATGATCTCTTGACGAAGGTGCGCCGCGTGTGTGCACATTTCCGTAAGTCATCTACAGCTTCAGCCGGCCTGTTGACGCTGCAGCAGCGCTTACAATTGCCAGCTCACCGGCTGCTGTGTGACGTGAGCACGCGCTGGAACTCCACCTTCCACATGTTGGCCCGGCTTTGTGAGCAGCAGAGGGCAGTAGTGGAGTACCAGCTGTTACACGGTCGTCGCCTCTCCGTTCAACTTCCTCTAATCAGAAGTGAGGAGTGGGAATGGATGTCAGACCTCTGTGAGGTTTTACGCAATTTTGAGGAATCGACACAGATGGTGAGCGGCGATAACGCTATTATCAGTGTAACCATCCCACTTCTGTGTCTACCGAAACGCTCGCTGCTCACAATTAAAACCGACGCTTTGCATGTGGAAGAGGTGGAAATGGGGGAGGAAGAGCTTACACAAGGTGATAGCCAGAGCACCCTCACTTCGTCTTCTCAGCAACAATTGGAGGAGGCGGAGGAGGAGGAGGAGGAAGACACGGTTGCCTCCGCTACAGAGGGTAGCCATGGAACTTTATTTCCATCTCTTCAGCGTGGGTGGGCAGAAGAGGAGGAAGAGGATGAGGAGATTGAGAGTCATCCTCCTGGTGAGGACAGCGAAATCTTGCCTGTTGGTACTCTGGCACACATGGCTGACTTTATGTTAGGCTACCTTTCCCGTGACCCACGCTTTATACGCATTTTAGACAACACGGATTACTGGGTGTTCACCCTTCTGGACCCCCGCTACAAAGAGAATTTCTCATCTCTCATTCCTCCGGTGGAGACGACAAGCAAAATGGTGCAATACCAGAAGGTTCTTGTTGAAAAATTGCTCCAAAATTTTCCATCTGACAACGCTGGCGGCAGAGTACGTGCTACCTTGGCCAACCGAGAAGGGGAGAAAAGGGGAGCACACAGCAGTTCCGACAAAGGCAGGGCAACACTCTCCAAGGCGTGGGACACCTTCATGACACCCCGCCAGCACCCTCACCCTGATGCACGGCCTAGTGTCACAAGGAGGGAAAAGTTTTGGAAGATGGTGAAGGAGTACGTAGCAGACCGTGTCAGCGTCCTCACTGATCCCTCTGTGCCTTACAACTACTGGGTGTCCAAGCTGGACACGTGGTATGAACTGGCACTCTACGCCTTGGAGGTGCTGGCCTGCCCTGCCGCCAGCGTTCTGTCTGAGCGGGTATTTAGTGCTGCTGGTGGCATCATAACAGATAAGCGTATCCGCCTTTCCACCGAAAATGCTGATAGGTTGACACTTATAAAAATGAACAAGGCCTGGATTTCCCCTGACTTCTCCACTCCACTGGAGGAAAGCCCCGGGTGAACATAAAGTCACTTTAGATATGTTATTTACAATGATGGGAATACTCTGTATTCCCATTCACCCCTTCCACTCAAAAAACGGGTATATGGTTGACTCTTAATCTTCTCATCCTCCTCCTCCTCTTCGATATGCCCTGTGATATAATTTTTATATAGGGCCAGCTCACCAGCGGGCCCTGTGATATAATTTTTATATAGGGCCAGCTCACCAGCGGGCCCTGTTTGACAATTTTTGTATAGGTCAGCTCACCAGCGGGCCTTCTCATATAATGTTTTATTGGGTCAGCTCTCTAGCGGGCCCTCTCATATAATGTTTTATAGCCTCAGCTCACTAGCGGGCCTTCGCATATAATGTTTAGGATGGTCAGCTCCGCAGCAGACCCTCACCCATAATGTTTTAGATGGTCGGCTCAGCAGCAGACCCTCATTTCTAATGTTTTAGATGGTCAGCTTAGCGGCATGCCCTCGCCCCTAACGTTTTAGAGGGTCACCAGCAGGCCATTAATCCTAATTTTTCAAGGGTGTGTATGATGACCTCCTTTATGTGTAATAAAGGGTGTATTGGAGTGACATTTCAGTCTAATTTTTGGCAGCCCTTTCACTTAGTGCATAGGCTTTATGAGTGTTGGACCACTACCTGAACTATTGTACCACAATGTGAATGAGGCCCTCCATTTTGTGATATACAGGTTGTATCGGAGTGCCTCAGGTCCTCCCATTGAATTAAATAGGGCTGGGGTGTTCGACAGAGCAGAAGGTAGTTCTTGGCTTCATCCACTAAGTCACTTCGTCACTTTTACTCAATGGATCAGACCCCACTGTTCCGACTATAAATTTTGGACTTAACAAGGGCAAACGGACATGTTGTAAAACCTGTGGTAGCTGCGGCCTCCGTTCCTGAATGCTGTACCTTACCCGGGCCATAACCACGTTGAACACCTGCTTTATGCTGCGCACGTTTCCCTCTTAATCATGGCCCCAGTTCCGAAAAATCGATGAAATTTTTTGCAGAATTTGCAGATGATATACAAGTAAATATACAGCAAATACTGTTTGGTAACAATTTTTCGCCTAAAATCGTTTTTATCTTCCTTTTTGTGTGTTTTACGGTCAGTCTGTAAAAATGGCGTACTACGGGCGAAACATCGTTCCCAGCAGCGACGTTGGAGTCCAAGATGCATCCAGACATCCTCCCTATGCTGTCCCTGAACCATTTCTGTGGTGTTTCCATCATTTTCTGCCCTTTTCCTATGAACCAGGCACCCTCCCCTCATCAGAGCAGGGGGTGTCTGGTGTAATGCTCGAGTCCTCCCATTGACTTCAATGGGGCTCGGGTGCTCGGCCGAGCACTCGAGCCTCCGGGGGCGCTCGGCCAGAGCACCCGAACACCCGAGCATCGGGGTGCTCGATCATCACTATTAGCTTCCATTGACTGTAATCTGTTATTTTTAGCTTACTTTCAGACTGCAAGCTCTGTGCACAGTTTTGTTTTTAAATAATTCTTTAAAACACGTTTTAGTAGTCTTTGGTCAGTGCATCAGGAATACTCGCTTGCTTGCCTCACAAGTGAAAGGTGACAGCCCAGGGAGGACTGGCATCTTGTGGCCTGGAAGGGATAGGGGCAAACACAAGCTACTGGCCCATTTCTACTACCAATCCAGCCTGCTGTCCTACCCCACCTCTTTTTGTTAATTTTTAAATTGATTAATGTTGTGAAGTAAGGCAAGTGATATCACGAAGCTTACAATTGAAATGGGTCTACACTAATGATACCACAGAGCTTACAATTTAAAGGGATAGTAATACTTAAAATGTAAAGTAAAATATGTTGTAGGGTTTATCCCACTGAGTAAAACAAGGGTACTCCCACTGCTGAAAGGTGTTTCATTCAAAAGTTATTAATTTTCAAAGTTGAATTTTTTTAGGTGCAATATCACAGTGGTCTGAAATTGTACAGTGGCGCTGTTGCTACACCATCCTATGGAGATTTATGGTCCCGGGACCAGAGCTGTCCATAGGATTGTGTAGCAACAGCGCCACTGTACAATTTCAGGCCACTGTAATATTGCACCTAAAAAATTCAACTTTGAAAATTAATAACTTTTGAATGAAACACCTTTCAGCAGTGGGAGTACTCTTGTTTTACTCAGGGGGATAAACCCTACAACATATTTTTTTTTTACATTTTAAGTATTACTATCCCTTTAAGTAAAGCTACACAAGTGATACCATAAAGCTTTCAGGGGAAATGGGTTATGGTTCTAGTGTACCTCCATTTTAATTGTAAGCTCTGTGTATCATTTGTGTAGCTCAGTTCAATTGTAATCTCTGTGGTATCACTAGTGTAGCTCGATTTACAGCAGCAACTGGTAGACTGAGTGAGGTAGTGGCCCACTGGCCCAGACATATGATTAGCCAAGATGGCAGTTGCCCCTCTGTCCCCCAGGCAATCCCTCCCCTGTGACAGCCTTACCCTGATATATTGTTGTGTAGGACAGAGATGATATGGTGCTAAAATAGGAACTAGAACTGCTTAGTACATCGTGTTAAACAAGGAGCAGAGGAAAGGAAACCCCCACTAAATACCCATACACTTCCCCACTGTCCTTCCCTTGGGGATAATTTTGGTGTAAAAATGTTAGTAAATAGATGATAGGAAGGTGCAGCACCAGTAAATCGATTCCAGCATCTCATTCAGCACAGACTTGTATTAGTACATCCCACCTAAAATGCCTGTAGTACCTCAGTAGATGGCATGAATCTACTCTGCATGGATTGGTTACATGCAGGGCTGGAGTTCACAATAGGCAACTGTCTAGACCTCCAAATTTTGAGGGACACCACAGCTGTGCTGCCCACACCCCCATTGTGACTTGTGGGTGTGACAAGAGCAACCTCAATCGTCCTGCACCAGTTTTATACCCATTTACAAGGTATTATTTAACCCCCTTGGATGCCAGAGAGATCTCCAAGCATCACAAATAGTGTTGAGCGAGCGTGCTCGGCCGATGCTCGGATCGGCTCGAGCATCGCTCTGCTCTGCACATGGCGGTACTCGTACGAGTACCGCCATGTGCTCGCCCGACATGCTCGGGTGAAGAGGATCTGTGCCGGAAGAGGCACAGATCCGAAGACGCTCCGCTGGACCACCAGGGAATGGAGGTACGGGGGCATTGCGGAGATGAAGGGGGCATTGCGGAGATGAAGGGGGACATTATGGAAGAGGGGCATAGACTCTATGCCCCTCTTCCACAATGTCCCCCTTCATCTCCGCTATGCCCGTCTTCCACAATGTGCCCCTTCATCTCCGCTATGCCCCTCTTCCACAATGTCCCCCTTCATCTCCTATGCCATAGAGGAGATGAAGGGGGACATTGTGGAAGAGGGGCATAGCGGAGATGAAGGGGGACATTGTGGAAGAGGGGCATAGAGTCTATGCCCCTCTTCCACAATGTCCCCCTTCATCTCCGCTATGCCCCTCTTCCACAATGTCCCCCTTCATCTCCGCTATGGCATAGGAGATGAAGGGGGACATTGTGGAAGAGGGGCATAGCGGAGATGAAGGGGGACATTGACCAGGCACCCTCCGCTCATCAGAGCAGGGGGTGCCTGGTTTAATGCTCGAGTGCTCCCATTCATTTGAATGGGGCTCGGGTGCTCGGCCGAGCACTCGAGCATCAGGTGGTGCTCGGTCAGAGCACCCGAGCACCCGAGCATCGGGGTGCTCGCTCATCTTTAATCACAAAGCAATGCATTAGAGATCGCTGTAGCAACCAAGGGGTTAAATCCTTTTGTCCTTGATTAATAGAGGCCAAGGGTATTTTCTGGGCCAGGAAGCTGGGGGGCAGGGCCATGTGAGGAAGAGGGGTGTGACCATGGGTGGAGCTAAGGGAGCCTAGAATGCCTTGCAGACAGATGCCTGGGATGAAAATCCAGTCCCGTCCACATGTTTCTTGCAGCAAAACTCTATGACTCCAAACTCCTACCACTGAAGATGACTGCAGTGGGAGGATTTTGGGGTCCTGAAGTCCTGCAAAAAGAATTACCCCCGTGCCTGGTACTTTTTGGATCTGAGTCTCTGGGAACAAAGGCTGATTCTCAGTGAGTTCTCTTGCAACACCACCCACTCTACTGTAAGTTCCAATCACTCTCCATTGTATTATTCACACTATCCACCCATATAAGGAAAGCCCCACCCACCCCATTCAAAACCCCCAACATACACACTTTATGACCCAAATCACATAATTTGGATACTACTACCCTCAGACCTTAGTGGATTTCTAGAGGGTTGGAACAAGAAGGTTCCCAAGTAAGATTATGTCTACCTCTGCGGACATGATATCCGGTATTAATTAAAGGTAAATGAGTGGTAATCAAGCTACACAGAATTGATAAAGCAGCATCTAGGACTTGGCCTAAAACCCTTGAAGCCACACGCACCCTTATGGGCAGGAGCAACAATGTGGGAGATTTACAAAAATAGTTCTTGGTCATTTTTTGTGAACAGGTCCTTATACCTTATTATTTTAGTTACATATATAAATGTGGTGACGATAAAGAATAAGAACAGGTCACATTTGGCCTTAAATATTTGGTGAACATTCTGTCGCTAAATTGTCACAGATATCGGCATTTCTTTACAAATATGCTGTGCCACTTTTTACACACTTCCTTACTAAAAAAAATGCACTACACAACTTTATATCCTCATAAACTCTCCTTAACCCTTTGAGTGCCAGGGGGATATGGAATACATTGCAAAGCAATGCATTCCATACCCCTCTGGCACGCAAAGGGTTAATAATTTTATGAATTACAGAGGCAATATTACAGCCATATTAACACGTCTTCTTGATATTGGTCATACATTTTGATTGCTATCTTGCTTTACTTCATACTGCCTTAACCCTTTGAGTGCAAAGCAATGTGTTGCATACCCCTCTGACACTCAAAGGGTTAAGTCTCTGACTTTGTACCTTTTCCTTGACTTATTTTGGTCTTGTGTGATCCATTAGTTCATTTTGATTGTCCCTTTTGATACACAGTCTCAGCTGTTTTTTATCCAATCACAATTTTTTTTTGTTTGTTGCCTGATGATTTTGCCTATGATTAAGCACAAGATAGTGTGAAACGCGTAAGGCTATACAAACTCTGTGTATCCTTTCTCCAATGCTATTAATTTTACCTGTTTCTTCAATAAATTCTTTTGGATTTTACAACTTATTTGTATCAGAAATGTATCTGAATGCCAAGTACTCTACATTAGGATTTGCTACCTATATTAAGGTAAATGGGGGTTATTACTAGGGGTTAGTCTTTATTTAAATTGTTTGCTTGGACACTGCATTGAGTAAGAAGCATGATATCATCCTTGGTTATCCAGCAGAAACATAGCTGAATCAAATATTTGAACTAGCTAAATCATCCGTTCTTTAAATGACTTCAAAATGATGACTATTATGAGGAAAGGATAGGGGTCAGTTTTAATTCCTTACACGCTTCATAAGCACTTATTTAAATATGAATGAATCAGTATATGCAGAACCTAATTAAGTTGCTAGGTTTCACAGAAGACCGACTTTTCTATTACAAGATATAACACAAAAATACAAGCCTGTCTATGAAAGACCTCTTGAACGTCTTAATAAAAGGTAATAAAAAATGAAGGCTAAACGTTGAATTCCTGTGTTAATGTACTACTGGAGTAGACAATTTTGGCTCCACAACTGACAGGGAGTTGTAGACCTCCAACTCCTGGGGGAGATTTGCTAAGTGGTGATAAAGAGGTGATAAAGCAGAGATGACTTCTCCAGTGATATCACGTTTCCAGTTCCTATGTTATTCTATGGAGCCAATGCACTAAGATTAGTGATGAGCGAGCACCCCAATGCTCGGGTGTTCGGGTGCTCTGACCGAGCACCCCCTGAGGCTCGAGTGCTCGGCCGAGCACCCGAGCCCCATTGAAGTCAATGGGAGGACTCGAGCATTACACCAGGCACCCCCTGCTCTGATGAGGGGAGGGTGCCTGGTCCATAGGAAAAGGGAAGAAAAGGATGGAAACACCACAGAAATGGTTCAGGGACAGCATAGGGAGGATGTCTGGATGCATCTTGGACTCCAACATCGCTGCTGGGAACGATCTTTCGCCCGTAGTACGCCATTTTTACAGACTGACCATAAAACACACAAAAAGGAAAATAAAAACGACTTTAGGCGAAAAATTGTTACCAAACAATATTTGCTGTATATTTACTTGTATATCATCTGCAAATTCTCCCAAAAATTTCCTTGATTTTCAGAACTGAGGCCATGATTAAGAGGGAAACGTGCGCAGAGGCAAATTCTCCCAAAAATTTCCTTGATTTTCAGAACTGAGGCCATGATTAAGAGGGAAACGTGCGCAGAGGCAAATTCTCCCAAAAATTTCCTTGATTTTCAGAACTGAGGCCATGATTAAGAGGGAAACGTGCGCAGACGCAAATTCTCCCAAAAATTTCCTTGATTTTCAGAACTGAGGCCATGATTAAGAGGGAAACGTGCGCTGAGCTGACCATCTAAAACATTATGGGTGAGGGTCTGCTGCAGAGCTGACCATCCTAAACATTATATGCGAAGGCCCGCTAGTGAGCTGACGCTATAAAACATTATATGAGAGGGCCCGCTAGAGAGCTGACCCAATAAAACATTATATGAGAAGGCCCGCTGGTGAGCTGACCTATATAAAAATTGTCAAACAGGGCCCGCTGGTGAGCTGGCCCTATATAAAAATTATATCACAGGCCCGCTGGTGAGCTGGCCCTATATAAAAATTATAGCACAGGACCCGCTGGTGAGCTGGCCCTATATAAAAATTATATCACAGGGCATATGGAAGAGGAGGAGGAGGATGAGAAGATTAAGAGTCAACCATATACCCGTTTTTTGGGTGGAAGGGGTGAATGGGAATACAGAGTATTCCCATCATTGTAAATAACATATATAAAGTGAGTTTATGTTCCCCCGGGGCTTTCCTCCAGTGGAGTGGAGAAGTCAGGGGAAATCCAGGCCTTGTTCATTTTTATAAGTGTCAACCTATCAGCATTTTCGGTGGAAAGGCGGATACGCTTATCTGTTATGATGCCACCAGCAGCACTAAATACCCGCTCAGACAGAACGCTGGCGGCAGGGCAGGCCAGCACCTCCAAGGCGTAGAGTGCCAGTTCATACCACGTGTCCAGCTTGGACACCCAGTAGTTGTAAGGCACAGAGGGATCATTGAGGACGCTGACACGGTCTGCTACGTACTCCTTCACCATCTTCCAAAACTTTTCCCTCCTTGTGACACTAGGCTGCGCATCAGGGTGAGGGTGCTGGCGGGGTGTCATGAAGGTGTCCCACGCCTTGGAGAGTGTTGCCCTGCCTTTCTCGGAACTGCTGTGTGCTCCCCTTTTCTCCCCTTCTCTGTTGGCCAAGGTAGCACGTACTCTGCCGCCAGCGTTGTCAGATGGAAAATTTTGGAGCAATTTTTCGACAAGAACCTTCTGGTATTGCACCATTTTGCTTGTCCTCTCCACCGGAGGAATGAGAGATGAGAAATTCTCTTTGTAGCGGGGGTCCAGAAGGGTGAACACCCAGTAATCCGTGTTGTTTAAAATGCGTATAACGCGTGGGTCACGGGAAAGGCAGCCTAACATAAAGTCAGCCATGTGTGCCAGAGTACCAACAGTCAAGATTTCGCTGTCCTCACCAGGAGGATGACTCTCAATCTCCTCATCCTCTTCCTCCTCTTCTGCCCACCCACGCTGAAGAGATGGAACTAAAGTTCCATGGCTACCCTCTGTAGCGGAGGCAACCGCGTCTTCCTCCTCCTCCTCCTCCTCCTCCTCCTCCGCCTCCTCCAATTGTCGCTGAGAAGACGAAGTGAGGGTGCTCTGGCTATCACCTTGTGTAAGCTCTTCCTCCCCCATTTCCACCTCTTCCACATGCAAAGCGTCGGTTTTAATTGTGAGCAGCGAGCGTTTCAGTAGACACAGAAGTGGGATGGTTACACTGATAATAGCGTTATCGCCGCTCACCATCTGTGTCGATTCCTCAAAATTGCGTAAAACCTCGCAGAGGTCTGACATCCATTCCCACTCCTCACTTCTGATTACAGGAAGTTGAACGGAGAGGCGACGACCGTGTAACAGCTGGTACTCCACTACTGCCCTCTGCTGCTCACAAAGCCGGGCCAACATGTGGAAGGTGGAGTTCCAGCGCGTGCTCACGTCACACAGCAGCCGGTGAGCTGGCAATTGTAAGCGCTGCTGCAGCTTCAACAGGCCGGCCGAAGCTGTAGATGACTTACGGAAATGTGCACACACGCGGCGCACCTTGGTCAAGAGATCATGCACATTGGGGTAGGTTTTTAGAAATCGCTGAACCACTAAATTAAATACATGCGCTAGGCATGGTACGTGTGTGAGCTTGCCGAGCTCCAAAGCCGCCACCAAGTTACGCCCATTATCACACACAACCATGCCTGGTTGCAGGTTGAGTGGCGAGAGCCACTGCTCGGTCTGGTGACTAATCCCCTGCAACAGCTCTGAGGCCGTGTGCTGTTTGTCCCCAAGGCAGATCAGCTTCAGCACGGCCTGTTGACGCTTCCCCACTGCAGTGCTACACTGCTTCCAGCTACTGGCTGATGGGGGAGTGGCGCTGCGTGTAGAGAATTCGGAGGTGGAAACGGAGGAGGAGGAGCCAATAACGTAGGTGCTGGTGGAAACCCTGATGGAGGTAGGGCCCGCAATCCTCGGCGTGGGTAGCACCCGTGCCATCCCAGGGTCCGAGTCGCTCCCAGCCTCCACGACATTCACCCAGTGTGCCGTCAGGGAAATGTAGCGTCCCTGGCCACAAGCACTTGTCCATGTGTCAGTCGTTAAGTGGACCTTCCCAGTAACTGCGTTGGTCAGGGCACGGGTGATGTTACGGGACACATGGTGGTGTAATGCGGGGATGGCACACCGGGAAAAGTAGTGGCGGCTGGGGACCGCGTACCGAGGGACAGCTGCTGCCATCAGGCTGCGGAAGGACTCAGTGTCCACAAGCCTAAATGGCAGCATTTCGATGGCCAGTAATTTTGAAAGGTGTGAGGTTAGTGCTATGGCCTGTGGGTGGGTGGCTGGGTACTTTCTCTTGCGCTCAAGTGCCTGGGGTAACGACATTTGGACGCTGTGCTGGGACAGGGAAGTGGATGTGGTCGCTGATGGTGCTTCAGATGGTACAGGTGCAGGGCGGGAGGTATGCGGGCCTGCGCCTTCGACAGGCGATTGGCCGGCACCGAAAACAGGGGAAGAGGAGGCAGTGGTGTGGCCTGCAGACACAGATGGGCGATCCAGGCGTTCCTCCCACTTACTACGGTGCTTGGATGCCATGTGTCGGATCATGCTGGTGGTGGTGAGGTTTCTAGTGTTCATGCCTCGGCTCATTCTGGTGTGGCACAGGTTGCAAACTACAATTCTTTTGTCGTCCGCACTTTCCTTAAAAAAACGCCATACCGCGGAACACCTACCCTTTGGCAAGGTAGATTTACGCAAGGGGGTGCTCCGTGGAACATTTGCGGGCCGGTTTGGTGCGGTCCGCCTTCTTTCTGTAGCCACACCACTGCCTCTTCCAGCCTGTTGCGGTGCTGCAGATGGCTCACCCTCAGGACTGCTGTCATCGCTCGGCTCTACACCTTCCCAGGTGGGGTCAGTCACCTCATCGTCCACCAAGTCCTCCTCCACTTCCTCACTCTGATCATCCTCCTCAAGTCTTGATCCCACCACATACTCAGTCATTGACAACTGTATAACATTCTCCTCAACAAGGTCTTGAGACGGAAATAGTGGTTGATTTAATGGCAACTGTGTCTCATCATCATCATCATCATCCACTACTTCCTTTGACCTTAAATGCCGTTCACATCTGTCATCTTCTTGTGATTGGGTAGCCTCTAGAGGTTGTGAATCAGGGCACAAGATGTCATGTTCCTCTGCAAGCGTGCTTGGAGAGAGGGTCAAATGAAGGATTGGTGATGAGACGAGCTCCTCACTATATCCCAGTGTGGGATCACTTCTTTGACCAGACCGTGTATGGTGGGAGGAAGGATGATCAGAGTGAGGATTATGTTGACCAGACTCTTGGCTACTGAGAGTGGACTTGGTGGAAGACAGGGTGGTGCTTAACCGACTGGAAGCAGTATCAGCTGTCATCCAACCGACCACCTGTTCGCAGTGGTCGGACCTCGAGAGTGATGTCCTGCGACGCCCTGTAAAATTACACATGAAGCTAGGTATGGTGGATGTCTTTCTTTCTTGTGCTCTGCCACCAGGCACAGTTTCTCCGCGTCCTGACCCGCGCCCTGAACTTTCAGGATCACGTCCACTTCCCCGTCCCTTTTTACCCGACTTCTTCATCTTACACAGAATATGTGACTTTAATATTTGAGTTTGAAAACTTAACAGTATTTCTTACTATTCTGCAACTGTGCAGAGTACACAGAATAGGCTGCTAAACGGCGGTGAAACACACTGAATGGAATATGTGACTTTAATATTTGAGTTTGAAAACTTAACAGTATTTCTTACTATTCTGCAACTGTGCAGAGTACACAGAATAGGCTGCTAAACGGCGGTGAAACACACTGAATGGAATATGTGACTTTAATATTTGAGTTTGAAAACTTAACAGTATTTCTTACTATTCTGCAACTGTGCAGAGTACACAGAATAGGCTGCTAAACGGCGGTGATACACACTGAATGGAATATGTGACTTTAATATTTGAGTTTGAAAACTTAACACTATTTCTTACTATTCTGCAACTCTGCAGAGTACACAGAATAGGCTGCTAAACGGCGGTGAAACACACTGAATGGAATATGTGACTTTAATATTTGAGTTTGAAAACTTAACAGTATTTCTTACTATTCTGCAACTCTGCAGAGTACACAGAATAGGCTGCTAAACGGCGGTGACACACACTGAATGGAATATGTGACTTTAATATTTGAGTTTGAAAACTTAACACTATTTCTTACTATTCTGCAACTCTGCAGAGTACACAGAATAGGCTGCTAAACGGCGGTGAAACACACTGAATGGAATATGTGACTTTAATATTTGAGTTTGAAAACTTAACAGTATTTCATACTATTCTGCAACTGTGCAGAGTACACAGAATAGGCTGCTAAACGGCAGTGAAACACACTGAATGGAATATGTGACTTTAATATTTGAGTTTGAAAACTTAACAGTATTTCTTACTATTCTGCAACTGTGCAGAGTACACAGAATAGGCTGCTAAACGGCGGTGAAACACACTGAATGGAATATGTGACTTTAATATTTGAGTTTGAAAACTTAACAGTATTTCTTACTATTCTGCAACTCTGCAGAGTACACAGAATAGGCTGCTAAACGGCGGTGACACACACTGAATGGAAAATGTGACTTTAATATTTGAGTTTGAAAACTTAACACTATTTCTTACTATTCTGCAACTGTGCAGAGTACACAGAATAGGCTGCTAAACGGCGGTGATACACACTGAATGGAATATGTGACTTTAATATTTGAGTTTGAAAACTTAACACTATTTCTTACTATTCTGCAACTCTGCAGAGTACACAGAATAGGCTGCTAAACGGCGGTGAAACACACTGAATGGAATATGTGACTTTAATATTTGAGTTTGAAAACTTAACAGTATTTCTTACTATTCTGCAACTGTGCAGAGTACACAGAATAGGCTGCTAAACGGCGGTGAAACACACTGAATGGAATATGTGACTTTAATATTTGAGTTTGAAAACTTAACAGTATTTCTTACTATTCTGCAACTGTGCAGAGTACACAGAATAGGCTGCTAAACGGCGGTGAAACACACTGAATGGAATATGTGACTTTAATATTTGAGTTTGAAAACTTAACAGTATTTCTTACTATTCTGCAACTCTGCAGAGTACACAGAATAGGCTGCTAAACGGCGGTGACACACACTGAATGGAAAATGTGACTTTAATATTTGAGTTTGAAAACTTAACACTATTTCTTACTATTCTGCAACTGTGCAGAGTACACAGAATAGGCTGCTAAACGGCGGTGATACACACTGAATGGAATATGTGACTTTAATATTTGAGTTTGAAAACTTAACACTATTTCTTACTATTCTGCAACTCTGCAGAGTACACAGAATAGGCTGCTAAACGGCGGTGAAACACACTGAATGGAATATGTGACTTTAATATTTGAGTTTGAAAACTTAACAGTATTTCTTACTATTCTGCAACTCTGCACACTACACAGAATGTGCTGCTAAACTGCGGCGAAGCACACTGAATGGAATATGTGACTTTGATATTTTAGTTTGAAGACTTAACAGTATTTCTTCCTATTCTGCAACTCTGCACAGTACACAGAATGTGCTGCTAAACTGCGGAGAAGCACACTGAATGGAATATGTGACTTTGATATTTTAGTTTGAAGACTTAACAGTATTTCTTCCTATTCTGCAACTCTGCACAGTACACAGAATGTGCTGCTAAACTGCGGCGAAGCACACTGAATGGAATATGTGACTTTGATATTTTAGTTTGAAGACTTAACAGTATTTCTTCCTATTCTGCAACTCTGCACAGTACACAGAATGTGCTGCTAAACTGCGACGACGCACACTGAATGGAATATGTGACTTTGATATTTTAGTTTGAAGACTTAACAGAATGTGCTCTAATCTGCAACTTTGCACACTAAACAGAATGTGCTCTAATCTGCAACTTTGCACACTAAACAGAATGTGCTCTAATCTGCAACTTTGCACACTAAACAGAATGTGCTCTAATCTGCAACTGTGCACACTAAACAGAATGTGCTCTAATCTGCAACTTTTCACACTAAACAGAATATTTTTTTTTTTTTTTTTTTTGTTTTTTTCCCCCCACACAAAATAACCTGCTGCCCCCACACACAGTAGTCCTAAAAAGGACTTTTGGTTCTTTTTTTTCACAATTTTTGTTTTTTTCCTCCCTACACTGCCTTTCCCTTCCTATCCTCAGCTCTCCCTGGCTCAGACTGAGCCGAACTCGATGGTCAGGTGCTATACAGCACCCGACCACGGGTTCTGGCCAGCCAATCAGTGTAATGCCAGCAGCCAACATGGCTGCTGGCATTACACCGATGTCAGAGCCTCCCTGCACGTTTATTGGCTGCGCAGCAGCCGCAAAACGTGCGGGGAGGAGACCCGAACATGGCGGGCGAGCACATGCGGTACTCGTACGAGTACCGCCATGTGCCGAGCAGAGCGATGCTCGAGCCGATCCGAGCATCGGCCGAGCATGCTCGCTCAACACTAACTAAGATGTCTTCAGCTTTGGAGATCTTAGCACATAGGCTCCATAGAATAACATAGGAACTAGAAAACTGGTATCACTGGAGAAGTTATCTCCACTTTATCACGTCTTTATCACCACTTAGTGAATGTCACCCGTGGAGTTCAAAATGTTGATGTCTACTTATATACAGTATGTGGCATTGAAACCTTCATGAACAAATTGGTCATGAGATATTTTTAAAGGGATAGTAATACTTCGTTTTAACTTTATTTTATTTTGTAGGCATTAAAAAAACATGAAGAACGATATAAGTCTTATCTCTCAAACCTTTATGGTTTGTGAGATATTCACAAGCAAAGTTTCCCCTCCCGCCCCTTTTACCTAGTGTAAGCCATCTCTTCTCAGATGTGGAATACAGTCCATAGACCAGACAGATAACAGAAGGGGACAATCTTCTTCCTATGAGAACAATGAAAGCCTTGCCCCCCTTGACAAGTTTTTCAGATTTTTCCCTTATCTTAATTGAAGATTGTCCCTCTCTGCAATCTACCTGGGCACCTCCCTACTGCTCTGGCTGAGCAGTGTTACATCAGTAAAAGGGGCGGGAGGGGGATACTTTGTCATTGAATTACTCTTGAACTACAACTCTGACAGAATTGAAATAACACTCTCCAAAGTACAAATACTATGACGATTAATTAGAGCTGCTTTTATTATGAAACATTACTATCCCTTTAAGGTTAGGTACTTGCCAAAAAATGAGATACCTTGGCATTGGTGGCAAGCTTAGCATTCTGTGGCCATATGATGTGACTAAATTTGGATGTGCACCAATATTTTGTGTATTTGCTTTTATATATATATATATATATATATATATATATATATATATAGCAACAACAAAGTGCTTGTCAATATCGAACTTCATTATTTGTATTCTTATATTGCAGCAGAGTGCTTTACAAGTAATGTGTGCAGCAGTAACAGACTGCTTAAAGGGATAGTAATACTTGGTTTTATCTTTATTTTATTTTGTAGGCATTAAAAAAACATGAAGAACGATATAAGTCTTATCTCTCAAACCTTTATGGTTTGAGAGATATTCACAAGCAAAGTTTCCCTCCCGCTCCTTTAGCCTAGTGTAAGCCATCTCTTCTCAGATGTGGAATCCAGTCCATAGACCAGACAGATAACAGCAGGGGACAATATTCTTCCTATGAGAACAATGAAAGCCCTGCCCCCCTTGACAAGTTTTTCAGATTTTTCCCTTATCTTAATTGAAGATTGTCCCTCTCTACAGTCTACCTGGGCACCTCCCTTCTGATCTGGCTGAGCAGTGTTACATCAGTAAAAGGGGCGGGAGGGGGACAATTTGCCATTGAATTACTCTGGAACTACAACTCTGACAGAATTGAAATAACACTCTCCAAAGTCCAAATACTATGATGATTAATTAGAGCTGCTTTTATTATGAAACATTACTATCCCTTTAAAGTAACTAGAGTTTGTGATAATTTTTTATATAGCACTAAAAAGTAATTTCCCATAATCCTGTCTTACTATTTCTCTTTCAGATGTCTGTCCCTGCAGATCCAGGTCTTTCACATATAGATATGAGCATTTTGGCTCACTGCACATCTAAAGTTAACATATATCGAGCTCCATATACTCACACAAACACTCACTCCTTGTGCAAGGGTGAGCAACTATTAATTTAATGTATGTAGAAAAGAATGTTCCAACAAGATGTTCAGAGACATCAAAGGAGTCAGGCGCATATCAAATCTGTCTGTTTGACATCAATAGTGATGTCACTGGGTGACATTCTAAACATGGCCAACCAATAATACTCGAATCTCATTTAAATTGGAATCCCAGGCAATGCTGGCTTTTCTCCAGCCAATTTGGAATTAGACCAATGCAATGCCCACCCTTCTGGCCCCCAAAGGGTTAAATCTGAGTTTCTTTTGACTCACTTGAAATATCTCATTTTTATAGGTTAGTTGGAATAAATAGTAGAAAACAAGCAAAGACCAAACAAAAGGAATATTATATCAAAATCAAATCCTACTTCAGCTATATCTTTTCTAATATCCATAGGATCTCTGAAGCATTACCTTTCCCCTAAAAAATGAAATAAAGTGCAAGATGATTCCTTAAATTAGATTACTGTCTTTATTTTGAACTGACTTAAGCAACCAAGTCTGTGGTACCAAGCGTTCCTAGAAACCTTTTACTCAACAGATCATTTATCAAGAACCACAAAGCGCGATGACTTCAGACTGCTGTTTGGTTGAAATCCAAATTTCATAGATAAAGTTAAATTGCTTTTCCAGTGAACAAGATTTGCAAAAAAACAAATGAGCAGTTCATCTTTTGCTATGAATAATAATATGGTGTGAAATGCGTCTGATCAACTTGTAAGTTTCTATTACGTTCCTTTATTACAAATATTACTGCATTTTCAGGGTAAGTGATTGCTAGCAATTTTGAGGATTTACCAAGTTCCTGGGTGAAATAAATGTACAAAGCAAATATTGGACCATTAAAATATAATAAAAAAGTTCAAATACTTTATCTTTCTATTCTAAAATTTTAATGTAACATTTTGTCTTCTGAGAGTCTTATGCAGAAAGGAAAAGAACAGCAATTCTGGAGAATAGAAACTTCAGCTTAGAGAGTATAAAAATGTCCAAAATTCCAACTGATTTGAATAAGGCATTTAACTGCTTGAGAGCTACAAAGATCTTTAAAGGGATAGTAATGTTTCATAATAAAAGCAGCTCTAATTAATCATCATAATGAGAGTGTTATTTCAATACTGTCAGAGTTGTAGTTCAAGAGTAATTCAATGACAAAGTATCCCCCTCCCTCCCCTTTTACTGATGTAACACTGTTCAGCCAAATCAGAAGGGAGGTGCCCAGGATGACTGCAGAGAGGGACAATCTTCAATTAAGATAAGGGAAAAAAATGAAAAACTTGTCAAGGGAGGCAGGGCTTTCATTGTTCTCATAGGAAGAAGATTGTCCCCTGCTGTTATCTGTCTGGTCTATGGACTGCATTCCACATGTGAGAAGAGATGCCTTACACTAGATAAAAGGAGCGGGAGGGGAAACTTTGCTTGTGAATATCTCTTAAACCATAAAGGTTTGAGTGATAAGACTTATATCGTTCTTCATGTTTTTTTAATGCCTACAAAATAAAATAAATATAAAACGATTACTATCCCCTTAACATTGCACTTTCTGCATAAGTCCCATAGGTGGTGCTCTTTGAGAGATCAGCCAGTTTACAAGAGCATCATTAGCTCAGTAAAGCAAGGATGATGTACAAAGTAGGAAAATAGCAATTTTGTAGCAACCTAATTGTACCACAGTAGACAAATGAAAATTCCCCAAATTTCCATTGCCTTAAGTGGGGCTTTTAACTACTTAGTGGGAGATTGACTAAGCAGTGATAAAGAGGTGATAAAGTAGAGTTGACTTCTCCAGTGATATAACTTCTCCATTTCCTAAGTTATTCTATGGAGCCTATGCACTAAGATCTCTCCCACTTTAGAAATTTTAGTGCACGGGCTCCATAGAATAACATAGGAATTGGAGAAGTGATATCATTGGAGAAGTTACTTCCACTTTATCACCTCTTTATCACGCCTTAGTGAATCTCCCCCCTTGAATGCTTACGGAGATGTCCAGGACTTGCCAATGAGTCAGTTATTGCATGGTCAAATATAGTCAAGCAATCCAGCTTTTTAAATGTATTTTTGCATTTGGCAGTGTTTACCAAGTCCTGGACAGGAATTGTATATTTAGACATTTGACCAGCTCTTGGTTCAAGCATCCCCCAATGAAACATTCATTATCTTTAGGACACTATAAAATGCTAGCCAGAGTCTCTCTTCATTAAAAAGAATGAAGTAAGAGAGATATTATTACAGGACAAAGCAAATTAAGTTTAGAGTTTGCCTAAAATGGGCAACTTTGTTGTGTTGGCAAGATAAGCATCCTATGGCCATGTTATAAGACTGAAAAGTCAACTATAATACAGTGATTATATGTAGGCAAATGTTGCAGTATAAAGAGTTAGAATTCAGTAAATACGGATATGCATCAATATTCTGTATTTTTAGCTTTTAGGTATTTTGTCTAAAATTGGTTGCGCTCCAGCTATTTTATGAATGTATTTTTTTTCTTTGGCTGTGCTTATCAAAACATGGACTGAAGTATGTGAAGTTGGGAGGCAGGAAGACCAGAAAGAAGAAAGTTACAGTAGTCCATGCAGGACAGGATGAGTGCTTGTGAAATATGCAGGTCAATAAGTGTTTTCTATATTTTCAAACAAAGTTCACTGCAGTGAAGTGATCCCTGTGCATTTAGGCGTAGCTAGAGAGCCAGTAGGTATAGAGCCCACTAATATTTGATGTCTTTGTATGTCCAAAGGTTCGTTGAGGGATTGCTTATGAAACTCTGTTTCAATGAAAATGCCCTTAAAGAAAGAGTCATTTTTTTTTTAAATGAAAAAGCAAACAAACAAAAAACTATTAGGGCTTTTCTTGCTGACTAAAACAAGGGTAATCATACTGGTAAGAGATTATTCAGCCAAATGTTATTTAAGTTCAAACTTTGTTTTCCATTATACTGCAATTCTCTACTGTGGTGACAAGGTGGTGCTGTTTACATCACTTCCAACACAGAGCTATAGTCTATGACTATGTATGTACTGGGGCCCATTCTTTTTACTGTTTTTATTAGTGATATTGCAAAAGGACTTCAAGGAAAGCTATGCCTTTTTGCAGATGATACAAAGATCTGCAATAGGGTAGACATTCCAGGGGGAATAAGCCAAATGGCAAATGATTTAGGTAAATTAGAAGAATGGACAAGAGTGTGGCAGCTGCAGTTTAATGTTGATAAATGTAAAATAATGCACTTGGGACATAAAAATCCAAAGGAAAAATATAATATTAAGGGTACTGTGCTGTCAGAGACAACAGAGGAAAGGGTTTTGAGAGTAATTATTTCTAATGAATTAGAGGTAGGCAGGTAATGTAATAAAGCAGCGGGGAATGCAAGCAGGGTGCTGGGTTGTATAGCTAGGGGCATTAGTAGCAGAAAAAGGGAAGTGGTCATGCCACTCTACAGATCTCTAGTTAGACCTCACCTAGAGTATTGTGTACAGTACTGGAGACCCCATCTCCAGAAGGCTATAGATACTCTAGAGAAAATTCAGAGAAGGGCTACCAAAATGGTGACTGGTTTACAAGATAAGAAATATCAGGACAGACTAAAGGATCTGAACATGTATAGCTTGGAGGAGAGAAGAGAGAGGGGATATGATAGAAACATTCAAATGCATGAAGGGATTGAACATGTTAGGGCAAGAGGCCATAGTCTAAAACTAGAGGGACACAGGTTCAGATGTAATGCAAGAAAGTTTTACTTCACTGAGAGGGTAGTAGATAAGTGGAATAACTCAGCAGCAGAAGTGGTAGAAGTTAATACAGTGATAGAATTTACACATGCATGGGATAGGCATAAAGCTGTCCTTAACATAAGAAAAGACCAAGGACCAAAAAGGTTTGAGGTTTTTACAGTAGGAAAATGGGCAGAAAAGATGGTCCGAATGGTTCTTATCTGCCGTCAGATTCTATGTTTCTATGTTAATGCACTATCAGAGTGAATTATAGAAAAATAGCAATTTGGGGGGGAGATGCTCTGTGGTGTGATAAAGAGACATAATAAATTGGGATTGAGTTCACCAGTTGGATAAAATCTCCCATAAGAGGCAGTACCATTGTTATAGAAAAAAGGAAAAGTCCTGCAACATATATATATTTCTATTAACAATCTACTGCTCCTTTAAATTCATGTTCAATAAATTTATAATGCTTATTAACACACTGAGTGACAGAGAGGTATGAATTACATTAGACTACAATGCTTCCGATACCTCTCTGGCACGCTAAAGGTGAATTCATTAGTTTCATCATATGATTATTAACCCCTTGCAGAGCATTTTGCTGCACATCCCACTTTTTTCTCGAGGTGTTAACCCTTTGAGTTCCAGAGGGGTAATGGATACTCCCTGGCACTTAACCCTTTCACTGAAAGGGTTAAAAGGATAGTAATACTTTGTTTTATCGTTATTTTATTTTGTAGGCATTAAAAAAACATGAAGAACGATATAAGTCTTATCTCTCAAAACTTTATGGTTTGAGAGATATTCACAAGCAAAGTTTCCCCTCCCGCCCCTTTTACCTAGTGTAAGCCATCTCTTCTCAGATGTGGAATCCAGTCCATAGACCAGACAGATAACAGCAGGGGACAATCTTCTTCTTATGAGAACAATGAAAGCCCTGCCCCCCTTGACAAGTTTTTCAGGTTTTTCCCTTATCTTAATTGAAGATTGTCCCTCTCTGCAGTCTACCTGGGCACCTCCCTTCTGATCTGGCTGAACAGTGTTACATCAGTAAAAGGGGCGGGAGGGGGATACTTTGTCATTGAATTACTCTTGAACTACAACTCTGACAGAATTGAACTAGCACTCTCCAAAGTGATGATTAATTAGAGCTGCTTTTATTATGAAACATTACTATCCCTTTAACCCCTTAAGGACCGGCCACGCACATACTTTGCAGTCCCTTAAGGACCACGGAGCAGTTTTTTTTTTTTGCGGGATCCGATTCCAGACTCCCTGAACAACGTGCAGCCGCGCAGGGAGTCCGTAATTCCATGATGGTCCAGGACCGTCATGGGCCCTTAAGGGGTGAACTGTACTTTTTTTTTTTTAAGAAAGAGAAACTACCACCCTTCTAAACTTGCCCCAAAATAATTACCCATCTGGCTACTAACTGGTCAATAGTGCTAGTCGCCAGAATTATTACCTGTTTATAGAGAATTCCTACTGCTCCCGGGACTGACAGCCAGGAAACAGCGCAGACATCTTTGCATAATGATGTCTGTGCACCTGCACTGTCTGTCCCTTCCAGTACTGCACGGTTCCTAGCAACGCCTCCTACAGCAGACTGGGACTGACAGAGCAGGCACGCAGACGTCACTGTGCAAAGATGTCTGCGCAGTTTCATGGCTGTCAGTCCCGGAAGCAGTAGGAATTCTCATTAACGAGGTAATAATTCTGACGATTAGCACTATTGAGCAGCTAGTCGCCAGACGGGTAATTATTTGGGGGCAAGTTTAGAAGGGGTGGTAGTTCCTCTTTAATGTCTTGTTTTTATTAATGCTGAATCCTTTTAAAACTGCATCTAATTTTCCAGCTTTCTTTGCATTTCATTATCAGGAGCTAATTTATGTAAATATTTTTAATGATGTGCATTAAGAATATTCATAGCTCCACCACTTCGCTTAATATTCATTCCTTCAGGGATCAGAACTAAACTAATATTCCACTTCTGAAATCCTTTACTTCTTGCCTCCTCCGTAGAACTGACTTCTCAGTTGATTTATGAAAGGAAGTAGTGGGTTTCAATACAGTGGAACATTTATAGTTAGTAATTACATAAGCTAAATACATTTAGGCCATTCAGTAGGTATTCCCATCCCTTACAACTCTCCTGGGTCAGGGAGGCCAGTGTAGTAAGTAGAACTGATGCAATTCATAGGGGGAATGTATGAAATTTCCAATGCAGAGATTTTTCTGTGACTGAACATTCAAAAATCATGCATTCAGACTACAGTGTATGTACAAAAGTATACAAGCTCTTTAGTGCATACTAGCAATCATACTTTGCTAGTGTTAAAGTGGAACCTTCATCTTAAAGGGATAGTAATGTTTCATAATTAAATCAGCTCCAATTA
Organism: Rhinophrynus dorsalis; assembly: GCA_037306005.1. Lineage (NCBI taxonomy): Eukaryota > Metazoa > Chordata > Amphibia > Anura > Rhinophrynidae > Rhinophrynus > Rhinophrynus dorsalis. Next base: position 466,585,413 of record CM074723.1, read on the forward strand.
ATCTTCATAGTATTTGGGCCATGGAGAGTGTTATTTCAATACTGTCAGAGTTGTAGTACAAGAGTAATTGAATGATAAAGTATCTCCTTACAGCCCCTTTTACTGATGTAACACTGCTAAGCTCAGAGCAGCAGGGCGGTGTCCAAGTGGGTTGCAGAGGGAAAATCTTCAATTAACATAAGGGAAACACCTGAAAAACCTGTCAAAGGGGCAGAACTTTCATTGTTCTCACAGTAAGAAGATTGTCCCTTGCTGTGAGCTGTCTGTTCTATGGACCAGATTCCACATCTGAGGTGAGCAGTGTTACACTAGGTAAAAGGGGCGGGAGGGGAATACTTTATCATTCAGTTACTCTTGAACTACAACTCTGACAGTACTGAAATAACACTCTCCACGGCCCAAATACTATGAAGATTAATCGGAGCTGCTTTTTTTGTGAAAAATTACTATCCCTTTAATTCAAGTTTGCATATTAGAAAACTGCATTAAAGAGCTAGTAATGTCTATATATTGAAAAAGGTTATATTGCAGCTATTATAAAATTAAACTAAACGACCCCAGTCCCATCTCTCAAACCTTTATGGTTTGAGAGATATAGAAGACTAAAGTTCTCCTCTCCCTCCACTTTCCCTAATGTCAGCTGTAAAGTGGACAGCAGGAGATTTGAGTCAGTCGACTTGAGGCGGCTCTTCAGCGGAGCCGAAATAGCGCAATGTAAAAATAAATACTTCCAATGAAGTAGTTCTTTTTGCATTGCGCTATTTTGGCTCTGCTGAAGAGCCGCTTGCTTGTCCTGGGACCAGGATCCTGGCGTGGGCTTACAGCTGACATCAGAGAAAGAGGAGGGGGGGAACATTAGCCTCCTATATCTCTCATACCATAAAGGTCTGAGAGATGGGACTGGGGTTCTAATAGCTGCAATATGACCTTTTTTAATGTATAGACATTACTAACCCTTTAAAAACTGCCAGGGGAGGGCTGGCCTGGGTGGCAAGGGGGCAATTGCCCCTCAGGCTGGTCATGAATATGGGCCAGTGGGTCACTGCCTCACTCAATTTCCCTTTTGCTGCGGTAAATAGAGTAAACAGAATTTAAGGAGCTACACGAGTATTGTAGCTCCATTTCAATTATAAGCTCTGTGATATCACTAGTGTAGCTCCATTTCAATTGTAAGCTCTGTGGTATCACTAGTGTAGATCCATTTCAATTATAAGCACTGTGGTATCACTAGTGTAGCTCCATTTCAATTATAAGCTCTATGGTATCACTAGTGTAGATCCATTTCAGTTATAAGCTCTGTGGTATCACTAGTGTAGATCCATTTCAGTTATAAGCTCTGTGGTATCACTAGTGTAGATCCATTTCAGTTATAAGCTCTGTGGTATCACTAGTGTTGCTCCATTTCAATTGTAAGCTCTGTGGTATCACTAGTGTAGATCCATGTCAATTGTCATCTCTGTGATATCAACTGTGTACTACCATTTCAGTTATAAGCTCTGAAGTATCACTTGACTTAATCCATAACATTAATGCCAGCTATAACATTAACAAAAGGGGGTGGGCTGGGACATTGGGCTGGAGCGGTAATAGAAATAGGCTACTTAATTGTACTTGCCCCCCAGACCAAAAGTTGCCAGCCCTCCCCTGAAAACTACATTGTGTCATTTTAGTAAAAGAGCAGCAAATGTACAGTTAAGGAGATATTCATACTTGTTTCCATATGCTAATGTAAGCTAATTGTGGTACCTGTTTGGTGCCAGTGACCTTTCATATGCTAATTAATGTTTGTGCTATACCAGCAATTTTGCCAGAAAGAAAAGTGTGAATATCTCCTAAACAATATGCCTGATTGACTTTTGGTTAACATGACACATAGGCAGTTTTGAACTAAGTTTTCAAATTTGTAAAGAAAATTCAAGGTGATAGTTCCACTTTCACATTCTAATGCCATCAAGCTTTAAAGGGATAGTAGTACTTACAATGTAAAAAAAAATATGTTGTAGGGTTTATCCCCCTGAGTAAAACAAGAGTACTCCCACAGCTGAAAGGTGTTTCATTCAAAAGTTATTAATTTTCAAAGTTGAATTTTTTAGGTGCAATATCACAGTGGCCTGAAATTGTACAGTGGCGCTGTTGCTACACGATCCTATGGACAGCTCTGGTCCCGGGACCATAAATCTCCATAGGATGGTGTAGCAACAGCGCCACTGTACAATTTCAGGCCACTGTGATATTGCACCTAAAAAAATTCAACTTTGAAAATTAATAACTTTTGAATGAAAACACCTTTCAGCAGTGGGAGTACTCTTGTTTTACTCAGGGGGATAAACCCTACAACATATTTTTTTTACATTTTAAGTATTTAAGTGCAGCTCCAATTTTTTTTTTTTTTAACATGTAGCTCTATATTTAAGTACTTAAGTGTTGTAGTTCAAGCGCTCTTCAAACCTAAAGGATCCCCAGCCCGCCCCTTTCCCTGCATCTCTCAGCCTCTCTGTCTGGTCCAGATGGAGGGTGGTGAGGGACAATCTGCAGTAATCAAAAGGAAAATCCTGCCCTCCTTCCTTAAGAGGGCAGTGTTTTCCTTATACTTACAGTGTGAAGACAACTGAAGCAAGATATGAAGGGTTAAACATACCAAATAAACAAGAGTGGAGTTACTAACAGGGAGCACAGACAGACAATTCAGGCAGCAAATGAACGGTGAAACATACCAGAGGAGAGAAGACTGAAGAGAATTAGAAATGAGAACACAATATTTTCCTGTTTAAGTCCTCCTTCACTTGGAATAGCTCACTTTAAATGGGGATCCCTCTCAAGTGCATCACCCTATAAGGCACGTCAAACATGGCCTGCGGGCCAAAAATATGCTGCCCTTGGAACCAGCTGTGTGATGCCCTCCATAGAGAGGAACTTTTCTCTGCTGCCCAGAATCAAGGGGTTAAAAGCAGAATTTAGATCAATGGGTTTTTTCCTTGGTCACTTCAATCCCTTGAGTGCCCGGGTTAACCCTTTAAGTGCCAGGAGAGTGTTCATCACATTGTTTTACACCCCTCTGGTACTCCAAATTAGCCACCTATGATCCTCAATGAGAGAGAGAGAGAGAGAGAACAGACTGTGTATGGGTGGTTCTGTGGATGCTAGTAAACCAAGGATGCTTGACAGACAGTGTATCATCAGTTCCAACTTTAGAATGATGAATGTGGTCACCCACTTAACAACTGGTTGCCACAACCTGGGTGCACTGCTGCTAAGCAATATGATGATATACAATGTTCAAAAAGTAGCATCTATCAGGACTTTTCATGTGAAAGCAAATTGATAATAGTTTATACTGTTTTAGTTTGACATTTTAGCATTGACCTTGTGCCAATTAAAAGGCAACCTACCAGTGTTTAAATAACCCCCTCAAATACCCTGAGAAATTAAACACAAACTAGTGGGAAAATGTACAGTTGAAGGCCTTTACTGGTACTAATTAAGGGTTTTGGGACCAATAAGCATTTGCCCCCATCTGAAGTTACATTTTAACTTAATTGCTTATCCCTTAAAATCTATCACACATATTTTATACCAGTTGTAATACACCAAAACCCACATATTATACAATGTCACAGATCCTTGAATTTACCATCAAACCAAACTTGAGATCCACAGGCTGCAAAACTAAGTTCTGTTCATATTTAAGTTATCAAGTATGGAAAACCCATGCAATGTAGTGAAAGACTTTAGCACAATGCTTTGTTGATGAATGATTCACTGAGCCAATAATTGAGTTCTTACAAATTAAATACAGTGAATGCAGTCTGTACATATACAAATGCACATCCAACACCGAATGTCTAAATACTTAGCGTGTGAACTCTCGGTAACTGTCATTTTGTAACACATAAGTGGTTTTTAAAAGTGCTTTTAGAATGACGTATTTATGTTAATCATTTTTTATTTAAACAATAATTTGATACATTTAGCTTCATTTATTTGTCAGTTTCTGTAAATTCGATATTACTGGCTTACATCCTAACAGCCACTAACATTCCATACGGCTCACTATCCCAACTGCTTCTCCTTGTCAGACAAACCGATACTAACATTCCACCCTGCTCACTTTCCCAACTGTCACTCCCTGCCAGCCACATCATAACATTCTGCATTGTTCCCCATCCCTGCTGCCACTCTCTGACAGCCTGATGTGTGTATGTCAATGTTTATATGTGTGTGTTTGTGTCTGTGTGAATGTGTATGTGTATACACATGGGTGTTTGTGTCCAACTATACCAATTGTATATCTGAGTCTGTGCATTTGTATTTCATGGATGTTTCATTAGTGTGACAATGTGTGTGTATGTGCATATATGTGCGAATGTGTGTGTATATATATGTCAGTTTGTGTGTCTATGTATACAACCAATCAGTGGTTATTACCTACACTATCATGGATGGGTGCCATAAACAAAATAAACAAGATATGTTGAAGAATTACTGTTCATTTATTTAGATGACATAGATAAATGTAATGATGTGTGAGAAGTAAAGAGAGTACTGTCCATATTTTAAGACTGATTTTATTAGCTATTTCTACTTAAAGGGACAGTATTGTCAAAATATTAAAACAGTGACTATTGTAGGTATTAAAAAATTAAACTAAATGCCCAAAGTCCCATCTCTCAAACCTTAAAGTTCCCCCCTCCCTCCCATTTCCCTGACGTCAGCACCCTAGCTGACAGCAGGGGAATCCGGTCCTTGGACAAGAAGAGGCTCTCCAGTAGAGCCGAGATCACATTATTGAAAAATAAATCCTTCAGTGGAACGGTCTACAAAGTGTGCTTGGTTTGCAATCACACTTTGTAGAGCGTTCCAGTGAAGGATTTCTTTTTCAATAACGCGATCTCGGTTCTGCTGAAGAGCCTCTTCTTGTCCAGGGACCGGATTCCCCTGCAGTCATCTAGAGCGCTGACATCAGGGAAATGGGAGGGAGGGGGGAACTTTAAAGGGATAGTAATGTTTCATAATAAAAGCAGCTCTAATTAATCATCATAGTATTTGGACTTTGGAGAGTGTTATTTCAATTCTGTCAGAGTTGTAGTTCAAGAGTAATTGAATGATAAAGTATCCCCCTCCCACCCCTTTTACTGATGTAACACTGCTCAGCCAGATCAGAAGGGAGGTGTCCAGGTAGATTGCAGAGAGGGACAATCTTCAATTACCATAATGGAAAAACCTGAAAAACTTGTCAAGGGGGTGCAGGGCTTTCATTGTTCTCATAGGAAGAAGATTGTCCCCTTCTGTTATCTGTCTGGTCTATGGACGGCATTCCACATCTGAGAAGAGATGGCTTACACTAGGTAAAAGGGGCGGGAGGGGAAACTTTGCTTGTGACTATCTCTCAAACCATAAAGGTTTGAGAGATAAGACTTATATCGTTCTTCATGTTTTTTTAATGCCTACAAAATAAAATAAAGATAAAACGAAGTATTACTATACCTATAACAGCGAATATCTCTCAAACCATAAAGGTTTGAGACATGGGAGTTTGGGCATTTCGTTTCAATTTTCAATAGCTACAATAGTCACTTTTTTAGTATTTTGACAATCCTGTCCCTTTAATATATAAGCTAGGATGGATTTAGAAAAAAGCTAATAAGGCTTAGGATATTTAAGTTATGCTTGAAAAGATCCACAATTCATTCATTAGCAGTTTACACAATATTCAAAATAATACATGATAAAACAGAAAACGAGCTAGCTAAATTGAGTGATTAGGCATGCAGTTACAAATTATATTTTGTGATCTGTCTCCTATATCTGATAATAACACTAAATAACTAATTTTATTTCTCATTTAGCTCCTGACAGGGAGACAAAAGCATGGTTGATCTCCTAGTTGTAATAAAAATCGCAGTACATGAATGTTTTATTTTTTTGGTTGTTTCTTAAAGTGGATGTATCACCTATGCACAACATCCCCTAAATAGTTAGGCGACACATCCAATAGCATTAAAACGTTATTATTATTATTTTTTAAGATTCCGTTTGGTTTAAATGTAACTTACAAAAGTATCAGCTGCAGCCACTTCCTGATGACAGCATTTCTCTGCGGTTCTCCGTGGTTACAGAGCTCCACCTCTGCTTTCCTCCCTCCTCCAATGACAGAGGCTTCTGTCAGTAAACTGGAGAGTTCTCATTGGCAGAGATCGATATCTAGCCAATGAGACCGCTCCAGGTTACAGACAGAAGCCTCCGTCATTGGGGGAAGGAGGAGAGCAGAGGCAGAGAGTCGGGCTGCAGTCTATATGGAAGTGGCTGCAGCCCAGACGTTTGTAAGTTACATTTAACCCTTTGAGTGCCAGAGGTAGATTCCGTACCCCTCTGGCAATCAAAGGGTTAAACCAAACGGAAGCTTAAAATACAATAATAATGTTTTAATGCTGTTGGATGTGATACCTATTTAGAGGATGTTGTTCTTAGGTGATACATCCACTTTAAGTTAAACACATATTTTCAGGCTTTTAATTTATTATATACTAGTTGAACAGCCCGTTACACGGGCCACAGTGCCTCAGGCAGCCAGTCGCAGGGCAGTCACGCGCAGTAGAGACTGCTCGCGCCTCGGCTGATACAGAGCCTCTGGCAGCCGGTCGCGGGGCAGTCACACGCAGTGGAGACTGCCCGCGCCTCGGCTGATACAGAGCCTCTGGCAGCCGGTCGCGGGGCAGTCACACTCAGTGGAGACTGCCCGCGCCTCGGCTGATACAGAGCTGGACGCTCCTTCGGAGCGCCCAGCTCTGTATCAGCCGCGGCGCAGGCAGTCTGTACTGCGCATGACTGCCGCATGCGCAGCAGTGTGTACTGCGTATGTCGGGCGTTACACACAACTTGGCGAATTATTATATAGGATATATACTAATTGAAGAGCCCGTGTACACGGGCCACAGTGCAAACCAGCAACGGCCGCGGTGCAGTCATACACAGTAGAGTCTGCCTCCACTGCAGCTGATTACAGAGCGGGATTCTCCGAATTCAGACCATAGTCATTACGAAGAGAGGGCTTAGTTGGGGCTTGTTGATCCAGGGAGAAATCTGATTGCCATTTGGAATCAAGAAGGAATTCCCCCCCCCCCCCATTCAAGGCAGAATTTGAAATTGCTATATTGAGGGGGGGGGGTTTGCCTTCTTTTGGATCAACGATGGAAAACAGGAATAGGAAAAGGGTTGAACTGGATGGACGCAAGTCTTTTTTCAACCTAAATTACTATTTTACTATGTATGTTACGGTCTGAATTCGGAGCCCCGCTCCGTTATCAGTCGCGGCAAGAGCAGTCTGTACTGCGCATGACTGCATTGCACGCAGCCATCTGTACTGAGCATAACGGCTTCTGACAAACACACTTTTAGCGAATTATTATATAGGATGTGTAAATTTGTTTCAAATCACTGTAGCCTAAAACAGAACTTTCCAGTGAACTGACTAATCCATCAGCAAATCATACAGTGACAGTCTCACTTACATCTACCAGATGAGAATGCAATGCACCAAGTGCACTAATTCATTGCACACAATCCTGGCTCTCCGAGGGGTGAAGACTACTGAATCCCAAACTCAGGTTAAAGTAAGATAACATTTGCACTGTTTGGATAATTCCGATGCTATTTTTGGCACTGTGTTCCTGCAACTGAATGAATCTGATATATAAACCTGAATGTTCCACATGGCTCCATTTAATAAATTGCTCTCCAAAACTATGGATATGTTTACTGCACTAGAAAAGCAATCTGGGCTGCACACTACTTAGTCTGTTGCTGAAGCTTTTTCACAATAATCAGCGTTTCTTTTCTGATCTGCCATAACTCACTAAGCAACATTAGTGCATTTAGAAAAGCTATTTCAGGACTGGAAATGAGGAATAATTACACAGTCCTCTCTCGTTTATTATCCTGACTTGTTCATGTAAACAACTTTGGCAGTTTAAAGATCTTTGTAGGTGAATTTACTTCTCTTTGATCATGTTGAGTTTACAAATTCCCAATAAATAACTAAGTCATCAAACATAGTATATAGAGGCTGATTTTATAGGAAATATTGAGCAAATTCTGGGTCAAACCAACTGTGCAATAGGGGTAAAATAACATTCCTATTGACTTATGAGATGCTTTTAACCCCTTGAGTGCTAAAAAGGTAGCCAACACATTGCATCACATTGTGTTAGACAACGGTCTACAATTCAAAGGGCTAAAAGTAACATTAAGATCAGTGGAGATTTACAGCAATTGTTAATTGTCCCCTTCGGTGAAGATGGCCTGTTAGAGAATTTCTTCATCTTATCAAATCAGCTTCATACTGTGGGTAGATAGATAGACAGACAGATAGATATGAGATAGATAGATAGATAGATAGATAGATAGATAGATAGATAGATATGAGATAGATAGATAGATAGATAGATAGATAGATAGATAGATATAGATATAGAGATAGATAGATAGATAGATAGATAGATAGATAGATAGATAGATATGAGATAGATAGATAGATAGATATAGAGATAGATAGATAGATAGATAGATAGACAGATAGATAGATAGATAGATATGAGATAGATAGACAATAGAACTGGACTAGACTTTGGGTCTCACCTGCTGTCAGTTAGAAGTCCATCTCTTCCCCTTTTTTATCATGGTTTTAACCCTCTTAATACTATAAGAGGATTCAACACATTGCTTTGCAAAGTCTTGTTAAACCTCTGGCACTCAAGTGGTTAAAGACTGAGACACAATTGAAAAACAATGTGGGCTGCAACAAATTAAAAAACTAAAAGCCCTGTGAGTACTGGAACCAGGCAGGGTGATCAGACCATGTATGTGGGATCTGTGACTACCAGTGAGCAGTGTAAACAGACTGGGGGTCAGGCTGTGTATGTGGGGTCTGTGACTACCAGTGAGTAGTATAACCAGACTGGGGATCAGGCTGTGTATGTGGGATCTGTGACTACCAGTGAGCAGTATAACCAGACTGGGGATCAGGCTGTGGATGTGGGGTCTGTGACTACCAGTGAGCAGTATAACCAGACTGGGGGTCAGGCTGTGTATGTGGGATCTGTGACTACCAGTGAGCAGTGTAACCAGACTGGGGATTAGGCTGTGTATGTGGGATCTGTGACTACCAGTGAGCAGTATAACCAGACTGGGGATCAGCCTGTGTATGTGGGGTCTGTGACTACCAGTGAGCAGTATAACCAGACTGGGTATCAGGCTGTGTATGTGGGATCTGTGACTACCAGTGAGTAGTATAACCAGACTGGGGGTCAGGCTGCGTATGTGGGGTCTGTGACTACCAGTGAGCAGTATAACCAGACTGGGGGCAAGGCTGTGTATGTGGGATCTGTGACTACCAGTGAGCAGTATAACCAGACTGGGGATCAGGCTGTGTATGTGGGGTCTGTGACTACCAGTGAGCAGTATAACCAGACTGGGGATCAGGCTGTGTATGTGGGATCTGTGACTACCAGTGAGCAGTATAACCAGACTGGGGGTCAGGCTGTGTATGTGGGGTCTGTGACTACCAGTGAGCAGTATAACCAGACTGGGGATCAGGCTGTGTATGTGGGATCTGTGACTACCAGTGAGCAGTATAACCAGACTGGGGATCAGGCTGTGTATGTGGGATCTGTGACTACCAGTGAGCAGTATAACCAGACTGGGGATCAGGCTGTGTATGTGGGATCTGTGACTACCAGTGAGCAGTATAACCAGACTGGGGGTCAGGCTGTGTATGTGGGGTCTGTGACTACCAGTGAGCAGTATAACCAGACTGGGGATCAGCCTGTGTATGTGGGGTCTGTGACTACCAGTGAGCAGTATAACCAGACTGGGGATCAGGCTGTGTATGTGGGATCTGTGACTACCAGTGAGCAGTATAACCAGACTGGGGGTCAGGCTGCGTATGTGGGGTCTGTGACTACCAGTGAGCAGTATAACCAGACTGGGGGCAAGGCTGTGTATGTGGGATCTGTGACTACCAGTGAGCAGTATAACCAGACTGGGGATCAGGCTGTGTATGTGGGGTCTGTGACTACCAGTGAGCAGTATAACCAGACTGGGGATCAGGCTGTGTATGTGGGATCTGTGACTACCAGTGAGCAGTATAACCAGACTGGGGGTCAGGCTGTGTATGTGGGATCTGTGACTACCAGTGAGCAGTATAACCAGACTGGGGATCAGGCTGTGTATGTGGGGTCTGTGACTACCAGTGAGTAGTATAACCAGACTGGGGATCAGGCTGTGTATGTGGGATCTGTGACTACCAGTGAGCAGTATAACCAGACTGGGGGTCAGGCTGCGTATGTGGGGTCTGTGACTACCAGTGAGTAGTATAACCAGACTGGGGATCAGGCTGTGTATGTGGGGTCTGTGACTACCAGTGAGCAGTATAACCAGACTGGGGGTCAGGCTGTGTATGTGGGATCTGTGACTACCAGTGAGCAGTATAACCAGACTGGGGATCAGGCTGTGTATGTGGGATCTGTGACTACCAGTGAGCAGTATAACCAGACTGGGGATCAGGCTGTGTATGTGGGATCTGTGACTACCAGTGAGCAGTATAACCAGACTGGGGGTCAGGCTGTGTATGTGGGGTCTGTGACTACCAGTGAGCAGTATAACCAGACTGGGGATCAGGCTGTGTATGTGGGATCTGTGACTACCAGTGAGCAGTATAACCAGACTGGGGATCAGGCTGTGTATGTGGCGTCTGTGACTACCAGTGAGCAGTATAACCAGACTGGGGGTCAGGCTGTGTATGTGGGATCTGTGACTACCAGTGAGCAGTATAACCAGACTGGGGATCAGGCTGTGTATGTGGCGTCTGTGACTACCAGTGAGCAGTATAACCAGACTGGGGGTCAGGCTGTGTATGTGGCGTCTGTGACTACCAGTGAGCAGTATAACCAGACTGGGGGTCAGGCTGTGTATGTGGGGTCTGTGACTACCAGTGAGCAGTATAACCAGACTGGGGGACAGGCTGTGTATGTGGGATCTGTGACTACCAGTGAGCAGTATAACCAGACTGGGGGTCAGGCTGTGTATGTGGGATCTGTGACTACCAGTGATCAGTATAACCAGACTGGGGGTCAGGCTGTGTATGAGGGATCTGTGACTACCAGTGAGCAGTATATCCAGACTGGGGATCAGGCTGTGTATGTGGGGTCTGTGACTACCAGTGAGCAGTATATCCAGACTGGGGGTCAGGCTGTGTATGTGGGATCTGTGACTACCAGTGAGCAGTATAACCAGACTGGGGATCAGGCTGTGTATGTGGGGTCTGTGACTACCAGTGAGCAGTATAACCAGACTGGGGGTCAGGCTGTGTATGTGGCGTCTGTGACTACCAGTGAGCAGTATAACCAGACTGGGGATCAGGCTGTGTATGTGGGATCTGTGACTACCAGTGAGCAGTATAACCAGACTGGGGATCAGGCTGTGTATGTGGGATCTGTGACTACCAGTGAGCAGTATAACCAGACTGGGGATCAGGCTGTGTATGTGGGATCTGTGACTACCAGTGAGCAGTATAACCAGACTGGGGGTCAGGCTGTGTATGTGGCGTCTGTGACTACCAGTGATCAGTATAACCAGACTGGGGATCAGGCTGTGTATGTGGGATCTGTGACTACCAGTGATCAGTATAACCAGACTGGGGATCAGGCTGTGTATGTGGGATCTGTGACTACCAGTGAGCAGTATAACCAGACTGGGGGTCAGGCTGTGTATGTGGGATCTGTGACTACCAGTGAGCAGTATAACCAGACTGGGGATCAGGCTGTGTATGTGGGATCTGTGACTACCAGTGAGCAGTATAACCAGACTGGGGATCAGGCTGTGTATGTGGGATCTGTGACTACCAGTGATCAGTATAACCAGACTGGGGGTCAGGCTGTGTATGAGGGATCTGTGACTACCAGTGAGCAGTATAACCAGACTGGGGGTCAGGCTGTGCATGTGGGGTCTGTGACTACCAGGGGGCAGATTAAACATCTAGGGGGGTTTAGTCAGTGTATTACATATTTATTTATAATTTCAGAGGTAATGTACCATCTCAGAACTGATTAACCTAGCAAGGCAAGCTTGATACGAGGACTAGTTTGCACCATATTTCTGCCAGGCTTTTATCCCCTTGAATGCATTGCAACACAATGAACTGGACTGCAGTCTAGCATTCAAGGGATTGAAAACCCTGTGTAATTCCATGGGAATTTTGGGAATATGTAGTTCTCCCCCAGTGTGCAGATGGTATACAGCAGAATGGCTCCACTTTGCTGAAAAGTTGCTGTGACCTTGAAAAGTATTTACTGTGACCTTGAAAGAACACAAATGAACTCTGAAAGACCTTTTTTTAGCACAATGTAAGAACCTAAGGGTTATTATTTTGAATAACACCCAATAAGTAATGATTGACAAATAGAATATAAGACAACTACAATGTTATTCTCCAAGACTAAAAATAATTTTGAAACAATTAAAATGGAATTATAGAGAACCAAAGCTCTATGTTGTGCTGAAAGAATTTAGAGGGTTTTTTTCTTTAATTCCCTTTTAATTATTTTTAAAAATCTATTTTTAACCCAGAGACTAAAATAATTTTTTTTTTTCTCTTTGCCAGTCCGTACCATAGGATGTTATTCATAACTCTTGGATTCTTTAGGTTTGCTAAATAAGTCTTTCTTAATTTTCTTTGCACTTGACTTGATCTGTTATTGACTTATCATTTGCCACTGAGCTTTTGCCCAAATATATGCGGTTTTTTATTAGTTTTACATTGAAATGACAAGATATAGGTGTCTTTATGCAAGTCGTTAGAAGCAAGTAACATTGCTACAAGGAGTAGGCTATATAAACTAATTACATGGTGATTCAGGAAGACAGAGGGTGGCATGACCATCAGTTAACCAGAGGATGGTGACAGTGACACACAGACCCATGAAAAAGTCTCTATAAAAACAATCTATGTATTAATATATCTATACAGTCAGGAAAAGTTAATGTTAAACACCAGTTTTCAGATGCTTATATATTCTCAGCCATTATTGAAACTCTATTGATGCTCCCCAAAATGAATATATTAGTCGCTCTAACACACAAATTCCCCACTTGTAGGAAAATATAAAAAAAATGTATGCAAATATACAGACAGTTTGAAGCACCAAAAGCATTTATTTTATGTCGGAAATCCTAAAATAGAAATTGCTGAATGACAATAGTAAACGTTCAGAAAAAAAGTATTTGTTTAAAATTGTAAAAACAATACAAAAAAACAAGTATATAAACCAGATTATCGAAAATGTTGTCCACCAACTTCATTTCCACCTATACCAATGTTGGACAACACCAAGGACAATTAATCACCATAATATTAAACCTGAAAGTTAAATAGTCAATGTGACCGTCCACAACAAGCACCATATATGTTCCATTCATCCGGATGTCCACCCACACCACTAAATGAATATCCCAGAAGACATACAGCAAGATTGTAATAACACATAATATAATCATATGGGACAACCACATATGCTTTCTTAATATATCTTGCCACTCAATAACCTGAAGCGCAACCTGTAGAACGCATTAATTTTGCTAAGTTCCATGTAGCTCATCAAGTCAATGATACCACTGTCCACACAAATTACATCAAGATACCAATACCTGACAAACTACAAATGTAATTGCAGTGCACAATCAGGCTCAAGACATGCTCCCTGCATAAATCATACAACGCGGCATGCTTCACACCTATAACAAATTCACCCAATGCACTAAGTGCTATATAACAAAACAATTGCAATGTGAAATATAACCTAGAGTAGATATGTCTACGATATAATCCTATAATCCTATATAACAATTCGGTAAACCGTGTGTAACGCCGCGTCATGCGCAGTAGACACTGCTGCGTGTGCTGCAGTCATGTGCAGTAGAGACTGTCCGCGCCACGGCTGATACAGAGCTGGACGCTCTGTATCAGCCGCGGCGCGGGCAATATGTACTGTGTGACTGCCCCGCGACCGGGTGGCAGTGGCACTGTAGCCCATATAACGGGCTCTTCAACTAGTAATGAATAATGAATGAAAAAAATCCAATGAATGGTTAGTAAGTGAAATCCTATGTGAGTCAGTAATCCATGGATTATGTATATAATACTATAAATCCAAAAATAATTAATATTCCATCCAGTGAGAATTAAGAAAAGTTTTGTTCAAAGTGTTCTATTAATAAACACCATAAAAATAGACAAAAAAAAAAGTCAGGTGCTGATAACCAAAGGATGAATTATGATGGATAAATGAATAACGAATGAGTGAATCAGACTTGATGAATTTGATGGGTGAATAGTGATTGCTGAATAATATTTGATGATTGAATCAATCCAGATGAAATTATATATGAATGGACAGATGGTAAATGAAATGGATGAATAATGAGTATATGAAATAGTAACAACAAAATGTATTGAATATTGAAAAGTTTGTCTGTACAATCCCACAATGATCAATTGAACTTATGACCATGAACCAATATGTAGATAAAATAGTGGAAAATATATTTTATTAGAGTTCCTCTTAGGTCAACCGCTTCATAAACATTTGATTTCAATATATAATACGCACTCCAATCCGGGAGATGTCTTGATGTAAAATATCCAAATAATTATATGGCAAGTATATTGGACAATGTGTGCCCACTCTTCATCTTAATGACAAGGGTTTAAAGGGATAGTAATACTTTGTTTTATCTTTATTTTATGTTGTAGGCATTAAAAAAAACATGAAGAACGACATAAGTCTTATCTCTCAAACCTTTGTGGTTTGAGAGATATTCATAAGCAAAGTTTCCTCTCCCGCCCCTTTTACCTAGTGTAAGCCATCTTTTCTCAGATGTGGAATGCAGTCTATAGACCAGACAGATAACAGCAGGGGACAATCTTCTTCCTATGAGAACAATGAAAGCCCTGCCTCCCTTGACAAGTTTTTTCAGGTTTTTCCCTTATCTTAATTGAAGATTGTCCCTCTCTGCAGTCTACCTGGCACCTCCCTTCTGCTCTGGCTGAGCAGTGTTACATCAGTAAAAAGGGTGGGAGGGGGATACTTTGTCATTGAATTACTCTTGAACTACAACTCTGACAGAATTGAAATAACACTCCAAAGTCCAAATACTATGATGATTAATTAGAGCTGATTTTATTATGAAACATTACTATGCCTTTAAAAGCACATACCCGCATCCAAGATGTCACAGTTCCTTTAGGAGCCAGAAACTGTTTGAAGGTAAAGAGTAAGTAATTAGCTTCTAACCTTGTTGTCTTCAATCCGGGTGCCCCGTTCCATTTGGGCTTTAAATGGCATCTTCACCTGTTTACACAATGTTGTTACACGCGTGTCTTCATGTCCACCATACCTACGCATTTCACAAAGTGTTACTTTCCTTCTTACAGGAATAGTCTGCCCTGGAAGAAGGAAAGCAGTGCTTTTTGAAATGCGTAGGTATGGTGGACATGCGGACATTTGTGTGTAACAACCCGGAGAAAGTAAACAGGTGAATACACCATTTAAAGCCCAAACGGAATGTAGCGACAGGAGTGAAAACAAGGTAAGAGGAGAATTACTTACTCGTTACCTTTAAACAATAGTCTATCATTATAATCAGAGCTACATGTATGTTCATCTTTATCTGGGATACTGCACTGGCTTTTGAGCACAAAGTTATAATTTTTATCTAGTATCCATGCTTTTGTTTGTAGAAGTGAGAATTTTCACATCCGCTTTGGATGG
This sequence comes from Rhinophrynus dorsalis, assembly GCA_037306005.1. Taxonomy (NCBI): domain Eukaryota; kingdom Metazoa; phylum Chordata; class Amphibia; order Anura; family Rhinophrynidae; genus Rhinophrynus; species Rhinophrynus dorsalis. The sequence goes on from CM074723.1 coordinate 466,601,234, forward strand.
AAGGAGCATACATAACATAATTATCTTCAGCCGTTTTCAATCCACTGTACATTTACAACAGCTTTGGCCTTGTGCTTTTTGTTGCCACTGTGTACCAACAAATTTCATCTACCCATCTTGTCTTTGGTCTTCTTCTTGGGAATTTAGTATTGAGCGATATCCATTCCAAAATGTATATGGTCCATCTACCTTCAGCTCTTCTTGCTATGCGAATGAACCATTTCCATTATAGGCTCTGTACTGTTTAGTGATGTCATAGACCTTTGTTTGCTGATGAATCCAAGCACACATTTTATTGTCTCTTTTTGTTTGCTGAGGAATCCATCCATTTTGCAGTCTTTTTTTGTTATGTTCAGAATTCAAAGTTCCCTACTTCACTGTGTAACCTTAAAGGGATAGTAATACTTCATTTTATCTTTATTTTATTTTTTAGGCATTAAAAAAAACGTGAAGAACGATATAAGTCTTATCTCTCAAACCTTTATGGTTTATGCGCATATACATACATATACACACTCACACACACACATATACATAAACATAAATACAAATATACAAATATACATACATATATACACACACATACATCTACACACATATACATACACATACATACATACATATACACACATATACACACACATACATACATACATTCATCTATACATACACATACAATGTGTCTATATACCCACTCACAAATATATATGCATAAAGTCCATATACATATGTACATAAACACATACACATGAGCACACACATATACACAAATGCATACACCCAAATATGTAGGAATACATACTAAAACATACATCCAAACTCAAGAGCCTATATATACTAGTACATATACACATACACAAACACATACATACATGCATACCTACATGTACATATATGCACATAAACTCATATACACATATAGAATAGCACACCCACATATATACCTACATGTATTGAAGTATGGGGAAGCATCTGTCTGAACGCCATGCTGATATACTAGTAATAATACAGAACCAATATTAGAATTCATTATGACATGTGGATATATATATGAGGGGTCATGTGAAACTTTGATAGTGGGACAGGAAACCCAAATCAACATTTAGTCCTCTGTTCTTGTTGTTAAAAAATTGATCATTCTGGCTTCAAAAGTTTTTCTTTCTTGGATGTTTCTAAAGTTTCCTTTGAGTACTTTGATTTTTAGGTCCTTAACTGAATGGTCAGGCTGGGTAAAATGGTGTCCCACCATCAAATCCTTCCCTAAGAAGCTACAACCAGAATTGGAATCACTCATACCCACCAGTGCGGACATGGGCACCTTCTATATGCTTCCCAAAATCCACACGAAGGATAATCCTGGCAGACCCATAATTACAGGAATGGGAACACTTACAGAACAAATCTCAGGACTCGTAGAAAATATCCTAAAACCTCTTGTCACCAATACCAACAGCTTCATAAAAGACACCACCGACTTCCTCAACAAACTCAGCCCAATCACGAACCTCCCTGCCAACACCATCCTAGTAACTATGGACGTGGAATCTCTGTACAGCAACATTCCACATAAAGATGGCATCAACGCTTGCCTCAATTTTCTCTCCTACACTGACAACCAAAAATACAGCCCCCAAATTATTGCAGAACTGACACTATTCATCCTCACACATAATTATTTCTGTTTCAACAATGAGGTCTACCTACAAACCATGGGGACTGCCATGGGCACTAAGATGGCACCCCAATATGCTAACTAGTGATGATCGAGCACCCCAATGCTCGGGTGTTCGGGTGCTCTGACCGAGCGCCCCCGGAGGCTCGAGTGCTCGGCCGAGCACCCGAGCCCCATTGAAGTCAATGGGAGGACTCGAGCATTACACCAGGCACCCCCTGCTCTGATGAGGGGAGGGTGCCTGGTCCATAGGAAAAGGGCAGAAAATGATGGAAACACCACAGAAATGGTTCAGGGACAGCATAGGGAGGATGTCTGGATGCATCTTGGACTCCAACGTCGCTGCTGGGAACGATGTTTCGCCCGTAGTACGCCATTTTTACAGACTGACCGTAAAACACACAAAAAGGAAGATAAAAACGACTTTAGGCGAAAAATTGTTACCAAACAGTACTTGCTGTATATTTACTTGTATATCATCTGCAAATTCTGCAAAAAATTTCATCGATTTTTCGGAACTGGGGCCATGATTAAGAGGGAAACGTGCGCAGAGGCAAAGTCTGCAAAAAATTTCCTCGATTTTTCTGAACTGGGGCCATGATTAAGAGGGAAACGTGCGCAGAGGCAAATTCTGCAAAAAATTTCCTCGATTTTTCTGAACTGGGGCCATGATTAAGAGGGAAACGTGCGCTGAGCCGACCATCTAAAACATTATGGGTGAGGGTCTGCTGCGGAGCTGACCATCCTAAACATTATATGCGAAGGCCCGCTAGTGAGCTGACGCTATAAAACATTATATGAGAGGGCCCGCTAGAGAGCTGACCCAATAAAACATTATATGAGAAGGCCCGCTGGTGAGCTGACCTATACAAAAATTGTCAAACAGCGCCCGCTGGTGAGCTGGCCCTATATAAAAATTATATCACAGGGCCCGCTGGTGAGCTGGCCCTATATAAAAATTATATCCCAGGGTATATGGAAGAGAGTCAACCATATACCCATTTTTTGGGTGGAAGGGGTGAATGGGAATACAGAGTATTCCCATCATTGTAAATAACATATATAAAGTGACTTTATGTTCCCCCGGGGCTTTCCTCCAGTGGAGTGGAGAAGTCAGGGGAAATCCAGGCCTTGTTCATTTTTATAAGTGTCAACCTATCAGCATTTTTGGTGGAAAGGTGGATACGCTTATCTGTTATGATGCCACCAGCAGCACTAAATACCCGCTCAGGCAGAACGCTGGCGGCAGGGCAGGCCAGCACCTCCAAGGCGTAGAGTGCCAGTTCATACCACGTGTCCAGCTTGGACACCCAGTAGTTGTAAGGCACAGAGGGATCATTGAGGACGCTGACACGGTCTGCTACGTACTCCTTCACCATCTTCCAAAACTTTTCCCTCCTTGTGACACTAGGCTGCGCATCAGGGTGAGGGTGCTGGCGGGGTGTCATGAAGGTGTCCCACGCCTCGGAGAGTGTTGCCCTGCCTTTGTCGGAACTGCTGTGTGCTCCCCTTTTCTCCCCTTCTCGGTTGGCCAAGGTAGCACGTACTCTGTCGCCAGCGTTGTCAGATGGAAAATTTTGGAGCAATTTTTCGACAAGAACCTTCTGGTATTGCACCATTTTGCTTGTCCTCTCCACCGGAGGAATGAGAGATGAGAAATTCTCTTTGTAGCGGGGGTCCAGAAGGGTGAACACCCAGTAATCCGTGTTGTCTAAAATGCGTATAACGCGTGGGTCACGGGAAAGGCAGCCTAACATAAAGTCAGCCATGTGTGCCAGAGTACCAACAGGCAAGATTTCGCTGTCCTCACCAGGAGGATGACTCTCAATCTCCTCATCCTCTTCCTCCTCTTCTGCCCACCCACGCTGAAGAGATGGAACTAAAGTTCCATGGCTACCCTCTGTAGCGGAGGCAACCGTGTCTTCCTCCTCCTCCTCCTCCTCCTCCGCCTCCTCCAATTGTCGCTGAGAAGACGAAGTGAGGGTGCTCTGGCTATCACCTTGTGTAAGCTCTTCCTCCCGCATTTCCACCTCTTCCACATGCAAAGCGTCGGTTTTAATTGTGAGCAGTGAGCGTTTCAGTAGACACAGAAGTGGGATGGTTACACTGATAATAGCGTTATCGCCGCTCACCATCTGTGTCGATTCCACAAAATTGCGTAAAACCTCACAGAGGTCTGACATCCATTCCCACTCCTCACTTCTGATTACAGGAAGTTGAACGGAGGCGACGACCGTGTAACAGCTGGTACTCCACTACTGCCCTCTGCTGCTCACAAAGCCGGGCCAACATGTGGAAGGTGGAGTTCCAGCGCGTGCTCACGTCACACAGCAGCCGGTGAGCTGGCAATTGTAAGCGCTGCTGCAGCTTCAACAGGCCGGCTGAAGCTGTTGATGACTTACGGAAATGTGCACACACGCGGCGCACCTTGGTCAAGAGATCATGCACATTGGGGTAGGTTTTTAGAAATCGCTGAACCACTAAATTAAATACATGCGCTAGGCATGGTACGTGTGTGAGCTTGCCGAGCTCCATAGCCGCCACCAAGTTACGCCCATTATCACACACAACCATGCCTGGTTGCAGGTTGAGTGGCGAGAGCCATTGCTCGGTCTGGTGACTAATCCCCTGCAACAGCTCTGAGGCCGTGTGCTGTTTGTCCCCAAGGCAGATCAGCTTCAGCACGGTCTGTTGACGCTTCCCCACTGCAGTGCTACACTGCTTCCAGCTACCGGCTGATGGGTGAGTGGCGCTGCGCGCAGAGAATTCGGAGGTGGAAACGGAGGAGGAGGAGCCAATAACGTAGGTGCTGGCGGAAACCCTGATGGAGGTAGGGCCCGCAATCCTCGGCGTGGGTAGCACCTGTGCCATCCCAGGGTCCGAGTTGCTCCCAGCCTCCACGACATTCACCCAGTGTGCCGTCAGGGAAATGTAGCGTCCCTGGCCACAAGCACTTGTCCATGTGTCAGTCATTAAGTGGACCTTCCCAGTAACTGCGTTGGTCAGGGCACGGGTGATGTTACGGGACACATGGTGGTGTAAGGCGGGGACGGCACACCGGGAAAAGTAGTGGCGGCTGGGGACTGCGTACCGAGGGACAGCTGCTGCCATCAGGCTGCGGAAGGACTCAGTGTCCACAAGCCTAAATGGCAGCATTTCGATGGCCAGTAATTTGGAAAGGTGTGAGGTTAGTGCTATGGCCTGTGGGTGGGTGGCTGGGTATTTTCGCTTGCGCTCAAATGCCTGGGGTAACGACATTTGGACGCTGCGCTGGGACAGGGAAGTGGATGTGGTCGCTGATGGTGCTTCAGATGGTACAGGTGCAGGGCGGGAGGTATGCGGGCCTGCGCCTTCGACAGGCGATTGGCCGGCACCGAAAACAGGGGAAGAGGAGGCAGTGGTGTGGCCTGCAGACACAGATTGGCGATCCGGGCGTTCCTCCCACTTATTACGGTGCTTGGATGCCATGTGTCGGATCATGCTGGTGGTGGTGAGGTTTCTAGTGTTCATGCCTCGGCTCATTCTGGTGTGGCACAGGTTGCAAACTACAATTCTTTTGTCGTCCGCACTTTCCTTAAAAAAACGCCATACCGCGGAACACCTACCCCTTGGCAAGGGAGATTTACGCAAGGGGGTGCTCCGTGGAACATTTGCGGGCCGGTTTGGTGTGGTCCGCCTTCTTTCTGTAGCCACACCACTGCCTCTTCCAGCCTGTTGCGGTGCTGCAGATGGCTCACCCTCAGGACTGCTGTCATCGCTCGGCTCTCCACCTTCCCAGGTGGGGTCAGTCACCTCATCGTCCACCAAGTCCTCCTCCACATCCTCACTCTGATCATCCTCCTCATTTCTTGATCCCACCACATACTCAGTCATTGACAACTGTATATCATCCTCCTCATCAAGGTCTTGAGACAGTAAAAGTGGTTGATTTGATGGCAACTGTGTCTCATCATCATCATCATCCACTTCCTTTGACCTTAAATGCCGTTCCCCTCTGTCATCTTCTTGTGATTGGGTACCCTCTAGAGGTTGTGAATCAGGGCACAAGATTTCATGTTCCTCTGCAAGCGTGCTTGGAGAGAGGTTCAAATTAAGGATTGGTGATGAGACGAGCTCCTCACTATATCCCAGTGTGGGATCACTTCTTTGACCAGACCCTCTATGGTGGGAGGAAGGATGATCAGGGTGAGGATTATGTTGACCAGACTCTTGGCTACTGAGAGTGGACTTGGTGGAAGACAGGGTGGTGCTTAACCGACTGGAAGCAGTATCAGCTGAAATCCAACCGACCACCTGTTCGCAGTGGTCTGACCTCGAGAGTGATGTCCTGCGACGCCCTGTAAACTGAGACATGAAGCTAGGTATGGTGGATGTCTTTCTTTCTTGTGCTCTGGCACCAGGCACAGTTTCTACGCGTCCTGACCCGCGCCCTGAACTATCAGGATCACGTCCACTTCCCCGTCCCTTTTTACCTGCCTTCTTCATATTACACGGAATATGTGCTGCAAATCTGCAACTTTGCACACTAAACAGAATGTGCTGCTTATCTGCGGCTAGGCACAGTGAACAGAATATGTGACTTTTATTTTTAACACTTTGCACACTAAACAGAATGTGCTGATAATCTGCAACTTTGCACACTAAACAGAATATGCTGCTTATCTGCGGCTAGACACAGTGAATGGAATATGTGACTTTTAGTTTTTACACATTGCACACTAAACTGAATGTGCTGATAATCTGCAACTTTGCACACTAAACAGAATATGCTGCTTATCTGCGGCTAGGCACAGTGAATGGAATATGTGACTTTTAGTTTTTACACTTTGCACACTAAACTGAATGTGCTGATAATCTGCAACTTTGCACACTAAACAGAATATGCTGCTTATCTGCGGCTAGGCACAGTGAATGGAATATGTGACTTTTAGTTTTTACACTTTGCACACTAAACTGAATGTGCTGATAATCTGCAACTTTGCACACTAAACAGAATATGCTGCTTATCTGCGGCTAGGCACAGTGAATGGAATATGTGACTTTTAGTTTTTACACTTTGCACACTAAACAGAATGTTCTGCTAATCTGCAACTTTGCAGACTAAACAGAATGTGCTGCTTATCTGCGGCTAGGATCAGTGAACGGAATAAGTGACTTTTATTTTTTACACTTTGCACACTAAACTGAATGTGCTGATAATCTGCAACTTTGCACACTAAACAGAATATGCTGCTTATCTGCGGCTAGGCACAGTGAATGGAATATGTGACTTTTAGTTTTTACACTTTGCACACTAAACAGAATGTTCTGCTAATCTGCAACTTTGCACACTAAACAGAATGTGCTGCTTATCTGCGGCTAGGATCAGTGAGCGGAATAAGTGACTTTTAATTTTTACACTTTACACACTAAACTGAATGTGCTGATAATCTGCAACTTTGCACACTAAAAAGAATGTGCTGCTAATCTGCAACTTTGCACACTAAACAGAATGTGCTGCTAATCTGAAACTTTGCACACTAAACAGAATGTGCTGCTAATCTGCGGCTAGGCACAGTGAACGGAATATGTGACGTTTTTTTTTTAAACTCTGCCCCCCAAAACAAAATATATCTGCTGCCCCCACACTCAGTAGTCCTAAAAAGGACTTTTGGGTCTTTTTTTTGTTCAAAATCGCTTTTCTTCTCCCTACACTGACTTTCCCTTCCTATCCTCATCTCTCCCTGGCTAAGACTGAGCCGAACTCGCTGGTCAGGTGCTATACAGCACCCGATCACGGGTTCTGGCCAGCCAATCAGTGTAATGCCAGCAGCCAACATGGCTGCTGGCATTACACTGATGTCAGAGCCTCCCCGCACGTTTATTGGCTGCGCAGCAGCCGCGAAACGTGCGGGGAGGAGACCCGAACATGGCGGGCGAGCACATGCAGTACTCGTACGAGTACCGCCATGTGCCGAGCAGAGCGATGCTCGAGCCGAACCGAGCTTCGGCCGAGCATGCTCGCTCATCACTAATGCTAACCTGTTTATGGCAGACCTAGAACAGAAATTCCTAGACACACAACATACGAAACCATACAAGTATTACAGATACATCGATGATATTTTCATCATTTGGACCGAAAGCGAGGAAAAACTCATACAATTCCATGATTCTTTTAATTCATACCACCCCTCAATCAAACTAAAAATGGAATACTCTACAATATCTGTAAACTTTCTGGACACAACGGTGGCATGTACCAATGGCACAATCCACACCTCGCTCTACAAAAAGCCCACAGACAGATGTAGTTACCTACACAGCACCAGCTTCCACCCCTCCCATACTAAACAGGGCATCATCATCTACAGCCAAGCCTCTAGGTACCATCGAATTTGCTCTGACCCTAATGACCGTAATGCACATCTAAATGTACTCTCCCAGTCTATGAAACAGAAAGGCTACAAATCAAGGATTATTACCAAACAAATCCACTCTGCTTTAAGAACACCACGCACACACCTGCTACAGTACAGGGAGAAAAAAATCTCTACACGGGTACCACTCGTTGTCACCTACAACCCAACTCTGGAACAAATACGGAAAATTATTAAAGATCTACAACCAATTCTGACAGAAGATGAGACTCTGAAAAATATCTTCTCTGAAACCCCTATTTTGGCCTTTAGACAACCACCAAACCTTCAGCAAAAATTAATCAACAGGAAACTACACACTGATGAGAAGAATACAGAAAAAGGTACCAGACAATGCCAGAAACCTCGCTGCAAACTGTGCCAGCACATATGTCCAGACAGCAAAGCCACCCACAACAACAAAACCTACAGCATTAAAGGATCATTCTCCTGCACATCTAGCAATGTGGTATATATGATACACTGCACCAAATGCCACCTAGGGTGCTACATTGGGGAAACCACACAGCAATTAAATGGCAGAATGAACATGCACAGACACTCCATCAAACATCACAAAGAAGGATCCTACTGCACCCCTGTGGGACACCATTTTACCCAGCCTGACCACTCAGTTAAGGACCTAAAAATCAAAGTACTCAAAGGAAACTTTAGAAACATCCAAGAAAGAAAAACTTTTGAAGCCAGAATGATCATATTTTTTAACAGCAAGAGCAGAGGACTAAATGTTGATTTGGGTTTCCTGTCCCACTATCAAAGTTTCACATGACCCCTCATATATATATCCACATGTCATAATGAATTCTAATATTGGTTCTGTATTATTACTAGTATATCAGCATGGCGTTCAGACAGATGCTTCCCCATACTTCAATACATGTAGGTATATATGTGGGTGTGCTATTCTATATGTGTATATGAGTTTATGTGCATATATGTACATGTAGGTATGCATGTGTGTATGTGTTTGTGTATGTGTATATGTACTAGTATATATAGGCTCTTGAGTTTGGACGTATGTTTTAGTATGTATTCCTACATATTTGGGTGTATGCATTTGTGTATATGTGTGTGCTCATGTGTATGTGTTTATGTACATATGTATATGGACTTTATGCATATATATTTGTGAGTGGGTATATAGACACATTGTATGTGTATGTATAGATGAATGTATGTATGTATGTGTGTGTATATGTGTGTATATGTATGTATGTATGTGTATGTATATGTGTGTAGATGTATGTGTGTGTATATATGTATGTATGTATATATGTATATATATATATATATATATATATATATATATATATATATATATATATATATATATATGTATATGTGTATATTATGTATATGTGTGTGCACATGTGTGTGTGTGTATGTATGTATATATTTATGTATATGTATTTGTATTTATGTTTATGTATATGTGTGTGTGTGAGTGTGTATATGTATGTATATGCGAATGTATATGTATGTATGTATATGTGTATGTATGTGTATGTATGTATATATGTATGTGCATATGTGTGTGTGTGTGTGTGTGTATATATATGCATGTTTGTGTGTAAGTATGTATGTGTGTACATGTGTGTGTGTGTGTATGTATATGTATGTGTATATATGTATGTGTGTATTTATGTATATATGCATATGTATGTATGTATGTGTACATGTGTATATGTGTGTGTATGTGTATGCATGTTTATGTATGTGTGTGTGTGTGTGTATGTATGTGTATGTGTATGTATGTATGTGTGTATATATATGTATGTTTATGTATGTGTATGTGTGTATATGTGTATGTATATGTATATATATGTATATGTGTGTATGTGTGTGTGTATGTGTATGTGTGTGTGTATATATATATATATATATATATATATATATATATATATATATATATATATATATGTGTATATGTGTACATGTGTGTGTGTGTATATGTATATATATTTGTATGTGTGTGTGTATGTATATGTATGTGAGTGTATATGTATATATATTTGTATGTGTGTGTGTGTTTGTATGCATGTGTATGTGTTTGTATATGTGTGTGTGTATATGTATGTGTGTGTATGTATATATGTATATATATATGTGTATATATGTATATGTATGTATATGGGTGTAGGTTTGTATGTGTGTGTGTGTGTGTGTGTGTGTGTATGTGTGTGTGTATGTATATACACATATGGGCGCATATTGTATATAGGCCTGCATGCACATGCTGGATTGTTGGATGGCAATTCTAGCACTCCTAACATGTGCAAACTTTTTTAATTCTCACCACTCCATTATCATCTCCTGCATTTTTTTCCCTCTCCCCCCACTCCAATCCTTACAAAAGGTATTTACGACCTTCTACAAGTAGAGTGTAGATGCTCTGACCTTATCTGCTGCTATGTTTTCTTAAACCTACACACAGCCAAACTTTGAATTTTATGTATCACTGTGAATTCTGTGTCCTTTTAGTCAGAAATGCTTTACACTTGAGAAAGGGAGGTTCTCCCGAAAGCTTGTCAATCCAAAATTCTGTTAGTCCAATAAAAAAGGTATTACAAGATACTTATTTTGTTTGTTATTTTACATATATATATATATATATATATATATATATATATATATATATATAATTTTTTTTTCTTTCATCTTTATATATTTAATAATCTATATATATATATGAAAGGCTAGATTGTTCTGTGTCTCTGCCATACACACCAGGGATCATGTAATTTCCTCCCTATTGCTGTCTCCTAGATCCAGCCTTTAGTCCCAGCCTGGCTGGGGTGGTGATTTGACAAGAGTGGACAAGAGAAACAAAGCTTCCCTACCTAATCTTGTCCAACTCGCTGCAGGCACACAAAGGGTTAAGTTTGCTTACAGTCAACTAGGGGCTGTTATTTGGACATGAGTGTGCAGGGGACTAAGCCCCCCAGTTCCCTAGTGTCATAATCACAGCAGGAACTATGATGATCAGGGTAAGTTTATTGCAGTTTACATCTAGACTGGAGACTGTAGAAGTAACAAGGCATCCTCAGTTTGTGTGGGACAAGTCTGGGGTGTCAGGCAGTGTATGGGTGTCTCTGTGGCTTCCACTTCTTGTTGGGGGTATTACAGGACTGCTGGTTTTCAGCCTATTCCATTCCACTCCAGCATTGTAGCCGCCAGCTCCCCTACAATTGCCCCCGCATCATCACCCATCTTCTCCCCTCTGCACCCCAGAATTATAACCTGTCGACTTAAGTTCTCAAAGTTATAATCTGAGAACAGGTATATAAAGTAATTACTGGGATAAATGCGGGAGTTCTGGACAAGAGTTTAAAAAATCATAAATAAGTATAAAATATGATTCACTGGATCTGGGTTCTTTATGTAATTCTGTAGGCAAAGCCCATTGGCATTCTTTGAAAATAAATCGGGAATGAGTATTCTTCAGTTCTCTGGCTGTTGTTGGGCCACAATTCCATCATGTTCAGATGGTCAATGGCCACCTAAGCATGAAGAGAGCTGTGGTTCAGCAAAAGCCTGAGATGAGTCCATATACACAAAGGTACAAACCTACATTCATTACCGCACTAAAGCACCGTCTATTCTGATTATTGCAGTAAAGTCTAAGCGGGGTTTCTGAGCAACAGGAAATCCTTCTCAATTTGCAGTTGAAATAGACCTGAAAAGGCTAATTTTGACCATTCCTTTCCTTTTACATGCCTGTCTTCCTCTCCTGGAGTCCACAGGACAAGATTGATTCCTCCCGTGCAGGTTACTACTAGAAACATATTTACATAAACCTTGTCAACTTCCACTTATAATTTTCCTACAATTATGATATAGTTTATACAAGTCAAACATATCTGGTTGTGTAATTTTAACATCAAACTATTAGATATGATAAATTGTCTTTTAAGCCCTTCCAGATTTAGATAATTAATCATCAATTGTTTTGTTCATTCCTTTCTGTAGTCATGCACATAGTCAACCATCTCCACCATAAGGGGCAAATTCCTGAAATGTTCATTGATTTAAAAGGGATATATCACCTTATAAAATGTTTTTACCATGGCTTTTGTTAACAATGTAGTAATAGGAAAGCTGTGTTTTTTTGTTTTTTAATATAAGTACTTTAACCCCTTAAGGACAGGCGGTCATGGGACATTTCCATCCCATAATGACCGCATAGGAGCACTTGGACGCGCTGCTACACATGACCTGTCGCGTATATCGGCGCGTCTTTATGCGGCCTGATAGAGATCGCTCCGATCTTGGATTGGTCAATTTCAGGCCCTATTTTTACTTACAGAGCTCCCGGTAGAGCGCTGTAAGTAAAAAGTACGTGACGTACTATGACCGTCATCGGTCCTTGAGTAGTTCAAGGACCGTGACGGTCCTGGTACATCATGGGTCCTTAAGGGGTTAAAAGATATTGCTGATATTGCTTCTTCAAGCTCTGCTGATCAGCATAATATACAATGATAACTTGTCTGAGGAAGAGACCTGAGATGTCTTGAAAGCTTGCATCCAAAATCTGCTTAGTTAGCCAATAAAGGTATCAACGACTATATTCGTCTCCAGCATAATGTACCACGCTGATTCTTTGGCAAAACTCTTAACTGCCTAATTCTCCTCCCACCTCCCTCCCAGCTGCCCCAGGGAACATGTTCTATTGTTATATCAAGCTTCGGTTAGCAATATACTGAGGCTGCAACCTCAGTATAATGCTAACCGGAGTTTGATAAAATGATAGAAGCCATTCACACCACACCAAAGGGAAGTGTGAATGCGCTCCCTGGGGCAGCTGGGAGAGAGGTGGGAGGAGAAGGCAAGCTGTGCTGTGCACATTATGGGAAGCACACATCACAGAAGCTAAAATATCTTTTAAAGTATTTACATTTAAAAAAAAAAAAAACAGCAGCTTTCCTATTACTACGTTATTAACAAAAGCTATGGTAAAAAAAATGTTATATGGTGAAACATCCCCTTTAAATAGGGCTTCAAATCGCTTCATTGCTAGTCAAATCTCTGGTATAAAAACCCCTTTAATCCTTTGAATGCTTGAGGGGTGTGCAACGTATTGCTTTGAAATGCGTTGCGTGCCCTTCTGGCACTCAAAGGGTTAAATAAAGGTGGAGCGGTGTTTTCTACGGTTCAGATACTATGCCTTAGCATTGCTTCAGGTCGACCGATAACATCAGCCTCAGTAACTGTAACATGCAGTGGTATTTAGGAACAGTAAACTTTATGCTGTGTGATTCATCTATGTAAAGTTATTACAGTTTAAACTGCTGGTTTTTAACATTAACAGCACCCTCTAGGGTTCAGATTTTTAGTAGTTATTCTGCTGCATATTTTGGAGAGTTGAGTCACAAGCAAACATTTCTCCATAGGGTGTGATAGAAACTGCTAACTCACTTCCTGTCAGTTTGAACTTTCAGGAAGTGATGTTTTCTAACTCACTTCCTGACCATTTTGAATAAAACAACTCTCAGCAGTGCCAGTGTTGTTGCTTTACTCAGAAGAAAACATTTTATAGCATATAGATTATTATAAAAGAAAAAAGTTCACTGCTCCTTTTAGCTATATGTTACAGCTATCACGGCTTGATTCACTGATAGCCAAGCAGCATGTTACACCAAGTAGTGCACGAGAGGAACTCTCCAAGCATCATTCTTGGTCACTCAGAGGAAACTTACACATGATACAGAGCACAGTGTTCTGTATGTAGTATATAATATATGGAGTAATTTCTGTTGACACATTGTTCTGTTATATCAACTTTCACTGTCCTAGCCAGGGAGCTCTCTGGAAAAAGAGATGCAGTGGGAATCACTGTATTAATCATAGCATTTGTGAAAAATAGCTAAATTATAAAATACATAGGACATTTGAATTTTAAGGGGTTATAAAGAGGAGATAACGTCTGCAGTGAGATAAACTCTCCAGTTCCTATGATATCCTATGGGGGAGCATTAGTTATAGACTACAGGGGGAGGTGTACTAAGGTGTGATAAAGAGGTGATAACTTATCCAGTGTGATAAACACTCCAGTTCCTATGTTATTCTATGGGAGAACTTTAGTTATAGACTACAGGGAGATGTACTAAGGTGTGATAAAGAGGAGATAAGTTCTCCAGTGAGATAAACTCTACGGTTACTATGTTATTCTATGGGAGATCTTTAGTTATAGACTACAGGGGAGATGTAGTAAGGTGTGATAAAGAGAAGATAACTTCTCCAGTGAGATAAACTCTCCAGTTCCTATGTTATTCTATGGGAGAGTTTCGCTATAGACTACAGGGTGAGATGTACTAAGGTGTGATAAAGAGGAGATAACTTCTTCAGTGAGATACACTCTCCAGTTCCTATGTTATTCTATGGGAGATCTTTAGTTATAGACTACAGGGGAGATGTACTAAGTTGTGATAAAGAGGAGATAACTTCTCCAGTGAGATAAACTCTCCAGTTCCTATATTATTCTATGGGATAACTTTAGTTATAGACTACAGGGGAGATGTACTAAGGTGTGATAAAGACGAGATAACTTCTCCAGTGAGATAAACTATCCAGTTCCTATGTCATTCTATAAGAGAGCTTTAGTTATAGACTACAGGAGAGATGTACTAAGGTGTGATAAAGAGGAGATAACTTTTCCAGTGAGATAAACTCTCCAGTTCCTATGTTATACTATGGGAGAGATTTAGTTATAGACTACAGGGGAGATGTACTAAGGTGTGATAAAGAGGAGATAACTTCTCAAGTGAGATAAACTCTCCAGTTCCTATGTCATTCTATAAGAGAGCTTTAGTTATAGACTACAGGGGAGATGTACTAAGTTGTGATAAAGAGGAGATAACTTCTCCAGTGAGATAAACTCTCCAGTTCCTATATTATTCTATGGGAGAGATTTAGTTATAGACTACAGGGGAGATGTACTAAGTTGTGATAAAGAGGATATAACTTCTCCAGTGAGATAAACTCTCCAGTTCCTATATTATTCTATGGGATAACTTTAGTTATAGACTACAGGGGAGATGTACTAAGGTGTGATAAAGACGAGATAACTTCTCCAGTGAGATAAACTATCCAGTTCCTATGTCATTCTATAAGAGAGCTTTAGTTATAGACTACAGGAGAGATGTACTAAGGTGTGATAAAGAGGAGATAACTTTTCCAGTGAGATAAACTCTCCAGTTCCTATGTTATTCTATGGGAGATCTTTAGTTATAGACTACAGGGGGAGATGTACTAAGGTGTGATAAAGAGGATATAACTTCTCCAGTGAGATAAACTCTCCAGTTCCTATGTCATTCTATAAGAGAGCTTTAGTTATAGACTACAGGGGAGATGTACTAAGTTGTGATAAAGAGGAGATAACTTCTCCAGTGAGATAAACTCTCCAGTTCCTATATTATTCTATGGGATAACTTTAGTTATAGACTACAGGGGAGATGTACTAAGGTGTGATAAAGACGAGATAACTTCTCCAGTGAGATAAACTATCCAGTTCCTATATCATTCTATAAGAGAGCTTTAGTTATAGACTACAGGAGAGATGTACTAAGGTGTGATAAAGAGGAGATAACTTTTCCAGTGAGATAAACTCTCCAGTTCCTATGTTATACTATGGGAGAGATTTAGTTATAGACTACAGGGGAGATGTACTAAGGTGTGATAAAGAGGAGATAACTTCTCAAGTGAGATAAACTCTCCAGTTCCTATGTCATTCTATAAGAGAGCTTTAGTTATAGACTACAGGGGAGATGTACTAAGTTGTGATAAAGAGGAGATAACTTCTCCAGTGAGATAAACTCTCCAGTTCCTATATTATTCTATGGGAGAGATTTAGTTATAGACTACAGGGGAGATGTACTAAGTTGTGATAAAGAGGAGATAACTTCTCCAGTGAGATAAACTCTCCAGTTCCTATGTTATTCTATGGGATAACTTTAGTTATAGACTACAGGGGGAGATGTACTAAGGTGTGATAAAGACGAGATAACTTCTCCAGTGAGATAAACTATCCAGTTCCTATGTCATTCAAAAGAGAGCTTTAGTTATAGACTACAGGAGAAATGTACTAAGGTGTGATAAAGAGGAGATGACTTTTCCAGTGAGATAAACTCCCCAGTTCCTATGTTATTCTATGGGAGAGATTTAGTTATAGACCACAGAGGGAGAAGTACTAAGGTGTGATAAAGAGGAGATAACTTTTCCAGTGAGATAAACTCTCCAGTTCCTATGTTATACTATGGGAGAGATTTAGTTATAGACTACAGGGGAGATGTACTAAGGTGTGATAAAGAGGAGATAACTTCTCAAGTGAGATAAACTCTCCAGTTCCTATGTCATTCTATAAGAGAGCTTTAGTTATAGACTACAGGGGAGATGTACTAAGTTGTGATAAAGAGGAGATAACTTCTCCAGTGAGATAAACTCTCCAGTTCCTATATTATTCTATGGGAGAGATTTAGTTATAGACTACAGGGGAGATGTACTAAGTTGTGATAAAGAGGAGATAACTTCTCCAGTGAGATAAACTCTCCAGTTCCTATGTTATTCTATGGGATAACTTTAGTTATAGACTACAGGGGGAGATGTACTAAGGTGTGATAAAGACGAGATAACTTCTCCAGTGAGATAAACTATCCAGTTCCTATGTCATTCTATAAGAGAGCTTTAGTTATAGACTACAGGAGAAATGTACTAAGGTGTGATAAAGAGGAGATGACTTTTCCAGTGAGATAAACTCCCCAGTTCCTATGTTATTCTATGGGAGAGATTTAGTTATAGACCACAGAGGGAGAAGTACTAAGGTGTGATAAAGAGGATATAACTTCTCCAGTGAGATAAACTCTCCGCAGTGCGTTGGAAACCTCTTTAGCATTCAGGGGTTAAAATCCCCATTTAAATCCATGGGAAATTTTAGTTCTCCCCTATAATGCAAATGGTTTGCCCCAGAACACCTCCGTTTTTCATTTGAATATACGGATTGGAGAGCAGCTGCTGCGTCGATCTCCAGTACAGACAGCAAGATGTCCTCCGGTTCCATATACCGCTATAGGTAGATCACAGCTTTGCTAGCCTGTTTGTCAATGTCGGAAGAGAGAACAACTACAACAAAGGCAGCTATCAGAGCTTAGCTCATCTGGCTATGTCCACAATAAAGCGGGACTTTCATCCTCTATAAAGTTGTCCTGAAAAACGCATGTGGCGACTAGCTTCTTAATAGTGCTACTTCTGAAGTAATCCTTATTCTTCTGAGACATCTTGTCTTAGAGATGTCTGCACGCCTGCACTTTCCTTCCCGGTCTCCTCTAGGAGGCGCTGCATTGTACCTTAAGGCACTGGAAGGGACTGATGGTGCAGGCACGCACACAGCTCTATAGCAAGAAGCCTGGCCGTCAGTCTCAGGAAAATAATGATTACTACAGAACCGGGTACTTGTGTGAGGTAATAGAACTATTATGAAGCTAGTCTCCATATGCCTCATTATTGGAGGTTGACTTTATAGAGGGTGAAAGTTCCACTTTAACATATAAACACACCCAAATAAATAAAACATTGGCTCATTAGGCTGCATTTCCATATGCAAATAAGGTATTGTCAATGTAGTCATTGCAATAATAGTAAACCTGTCAAAGGCACGGAGGATTCATATAGATGTCAGCATATTTATGGGTAAAGCGTGGTACCGTGTAAACCATAGAAATGCACAAGGCTGGTAGAATAGAAATGATAGCGTTATTGGCTAACTGAGTGGCTTTGTGACGTATCCACAGGGATATCACTGTTAAGACATCTTAGTACATACTCTGTACATGCCAGTAACACAAATATGATGCAAGATCACCAAACTGGCCCCTCTTATAGAACCTTAAAGGGATAGTAATGTTTCATAATAAAAGCAGCTCTAATTAATCATCATAGTATTTGGACTTTGGAGAGTGTTATTTCAATTCTGTCAGAGTTGTAGTTCCAGAGTAATTCAATGACAAAGTATCCCCCTCCCGCCACTTTTACTGATGTAACACTGCTCAGCCAGATCAGAAGGGAGGTGCCCAGGTAGACTGCAGAGAGGGACAATCTTCAATTAAGATAAGGGAAAAACCTGAAAAGCTTGTCAAGGGGGGCAGGGCTTTCATTGTTCTCATAGGAAGAAGATTGTCCCCTTCTGTTATCTGTCCAGTCTATGGACTGCATTCCACATCTGAGAAGAGATGACTTACACTAGGTAAAAGGGGAGGGAGAGGGAACTTTGCTTGTGAATATCTCTCAAACCATAAAGGTTTGAGAGATAAGACTTATATCGTTCTTCATGGTTTTTAATGCCTACAAAATAAAATAAAGTTAAAACGAAGTATTACTATCCCTTTAATGCATCTCCACCCAGGCGGTGCGCTTGCTAAAAGATGAAAATGTAAAAAAATAATACAGCTTGAACTGACTGACGTATCACCCAACAGTAGAAAAGAAGCATAAGCCTGGGGCTGGATTCATATCCCAGGTGCCACTAGTCAAGGCACTTTCGCTGTCCTTAGCTCCACCCATGACCACACCCACATTCCTCACATGCCTCCTCCCCCAGTCTCGTTCACACTTTCCTGGCCTAGAAAATACCCTTGGCCTATAAAAATCAATAATAATTAAAAATAAAATAGCTTTAACCACTTGGTTGTCACCAAGATCTCCAACACATTGCTTTGAAATGAGCTTGAGATCTTTCTCTCACATCCAAGCAGTTAAATAATAGCTTCTAAAGGGGTATTAAACTGGGCCAGGGACACAGAGATTTCTCTGGCCACACCCACATTTCAGAATCTGGGTGTGGCCAGCACATCAAAGGCACTCCTCAAAATGTGGCGCTCAAGGAGTTGCCTACTCTGCCTTCTGGGCAATTCGACTCTGGATAAGCCCTGCAAATACATGTTATTTGCTCATCATACTAAAGGTCTACTGCTCTTTAACCTCTTCAGTACCAGCGGGGCATGCAACGCATTGGCACTGAAAGGGTTAACCCTTTGAGCAAACACCCCTGTGGCACCCACAGGGTTACATTTATGGCAACGTCGTAACAAGAAAACAATATGAAAGATAAAGTGAATCTGCTATTCCCATAATAGGTGTTGATAGTTGACTCATATGTTGGTTGCTGATTTTCTTTTTGTTGATATTTAATAATAAGCAGAAGGAACGAGATAATGAGACAAGAATTCAGAACATTCCATTCCTTCTATATGTTTTTTTCTTTGTTACAGAGAGATTCAAGGATTCCAAAATCATTATTTAGAATGTCTTGCATTAGAAGTCTCACACAGAGCACAACAGTGCTCTGTCGAGTTGTCAGTGAGATCATCTCTGGATAGGTTCGTTCCAAACATTAGGTGACTTGAGTTCATATAAATTGGCTACACTAGGAAACTAACATTTTCTTGTATAATAAAAGGCAAATTCCTCTAACACCTTTGTAATTTGCCAGATATTTGATGGATAGTGTGCATTTATGGTAACATTGCTCAATGTGCATAAAGCACACAGCAAAAGTTCAATTTCAAGTATTTAATAACTCCATGGAATTTCTTCTAAGTTTCATGAAAAAAAAATAAGAAAAACAAAGCTTTATTGCATTCTTTTCTCCCCAGGGATGTTGCACAATGAATAATTACTGCAAGCCAGAAGGGAGATGCACTAAGGCGTAATAAAGAGGTGACAAAGAGGAGATCACGTCTCCAAGTCCTATATTATTCTACAGAGCCAATGCAATAAGATTTCTCCAATGTTGGAGATTTTAGTGCATAGGCTCCATAGAATAAGATAGGAACTGGAGAAGTGATATCACTGGAGAAGGCATATCTGCTTTATCTCCTCTATATCAGGCCTTAGTGCATAACTCCCAGAGGTTTTCAAGCAAGTTTGCTTTTCATTGTAAACTGAGAAATCTGTTCTGTCTGCACTCCATCTGCCAGGCTAGTATGGTCCTTTACTCTCTCTGGTGATGCTTCACTCCTTATCCAATGTGTAATGTTAGTATCTGGTTGGCATGAAGTGGTAGTTGGTAATGTAGAGTAGTGTGGAATGATTGTACTGGCCACAAGGAGATGGCAGTTGGTAATGCAGTCAGTGGGCAACGTTAGTACTGGCTGGAAGGAACTGGCAGTGGGTAATGTTGAGCAATGTGGAATGCTACTAGTTGGCTGGCAGAAAGTAGCAGTTGGAAATGTAAAGCAGTGGAACATTTTAGTATCTGTATTGGCAGAGGCAATTAGTAATGTAGAGCAATGTGGAATGTTCACATCTAGCTGGTAGAAAGTGGCAGTTGATAATGGAATGTTAGTATCTGGTTAGCAGAAAGTGGCAGTTAGGAGTGTATAGCACTGTGGAGTGTAAGTATCTACCTGACAGAAAGTGGCAGATGGTAATGCAGAGCAATGTGGAATGTAACTATCTGGCTGGCAGGAGGTGCCAGTTGGTAATGTAGAGCAGTGTGGCGGATTAATAGTTGGCTGGCAGGAAGTGGCATTTGGTAATGTAAAGCAGTATGACATTTTAGTTTCTGGACGGCAGGATGTGGCAACTGGTAATGTAGAGCAGTCTGTAGGATTATTAGTTGGCTGGCAGGAAGTGGCATTTGGTAATGTAAAGCAGTATGAAATTTTAGTTTCTGGACGGCAGGATGTGGCAACTAGTAATGTAGAGCAATGTGGAATGTTCACATCTAGCTGGTAGAAAGTGGCAGTTGGTAATGGAATGTCAGTATCTGGTTAGCAGATAGTGGCAGTTAGGATTGTATAGCACTGTGGAGTGTAAGTATCTAGCTGACAGAAAGTGGCAGATTGTAATGCAGAGCAATGTGAAATGTAAGTATCTGGCTGGCAGTAGGTGCCAGTTGGTTATGTAGAGCAATGTGGATGATTAATAGCTGGCTGGTAAGAAGTGGAAGCTGGTAATACAGACCAGTGTGGAATGTTAGTGTCTGTCTGGCAGGACATGGAAGTTGGTAATACAGAGCAATGTGGAATGTCAGTATCTGACAAATAAAATTAAGTATATCATATGCTCTTATTTTAAATAAGAATGGATGCTTTCGATAGCTCTTTCAAAAACACCTATTTTTTTCAAAAGTGACAGTTTCACTTTAAGTAAACAGGGATAGCATTATAAAATAAGTCCCAGTTTAGCTTTTAAGTTTGGAGCAACAATGTTATAATCAATACAAATTCAAAATATACCACCAGAGTAAAATTGTATAATAATAAATTCAAGTAATTTACAACTTACATATCCCTTAAATAACAGAAGAAAAAAGTGAACCTTCAAATTAAAAAAAAAATGTATACAATTAGTTTGCTTTCCTTTCAATGTGCTGTCCCTGATTACTTTACTGTGAGCTGTTTTCATGGTTCTCAAATGGAATGGGATATACCTAAATGTGAACTCATTGTAAACTGAGAAAACTGTTCTGTCTGCACTCCATCAGCCAGGCTCCTTATCCAATGTGGAAAGTTAGTATCTGTTTGGCTTGAAATGGTAGTTGGTAATAAAGAGCAGTGAGGAATTTTTGTATTGGTAACCAGGAGATGGCAGTTGGCAATGCGGTCAGTCTGCAACGTTATTACTTGCTGGCAGGAAGTGACAGTTGGTAAGGTAGAGCAATGTGGAATGCTAATAGTTGGCTGGCAGGAAGTGGAATTTGGTAATGTAAAGCAGTATGAAAGTTTAGTTTCTGGTTGGCAGGATGTGGCAACTAGTAATGTAGAGCAGTGTGGAATGTTCACATCTAGCTGGTAGAAAGTGGCAGTTGGTAATGGAATGTCAGTATCTGGTTAGCAGATAGTGGCAGTTAGGAGTGTATAGTACTGTGGAGTGTAAGTAAGTGGCTGTCAGAAAGTGGCAGTTGGTAAAGCAGATCAATATGTAATGTAAGTATCTGTATGTCAAATTTAAGTATTTTCTATTGTCAGCATTTAACCCATTAAGTGCCAGAGAGGAATCCAATGTATTTCACCACACATTTTAAAAAACAGTCTACTGAAGATGTAGCCACTACACCAGAGGGACAACTGGAAATAATTCATATGTGCTGTCATCACCCCAGTGACTCCACAAACACAGTAACTTAACCCTTTGAGTGCCAGAATAGAATGCATTGTACCCCTGCTTAAACGTTACCAAATAGAGGGAGACACTTCAATAATAAATCACAACCCCAGGCAGATTTTTCTGGCTGCAGTTTGGGATGGAGCACTCCCATCCACTCCCACACAGTACTGCCCTTGGTGCTAGATGGAGCACTCCCATCCACTCCCACACAGCACTGCCCTTGGTGCTAGATGGAGCACTCCCATCCACTCCCACACAGCACTGCCCTTGGTGCTAGATGGAGCACTCCCATCCACTCCCACACAGCACTGCCCTTGGTGCCGGATGGAGCACTCCTATCCACTCCCACACAGCACTGCCCTTGGTGCTAGATGGAGCACTCCCATCCACTCCCACACAGCACTGCCCTTGGTGCCGGATGGAGCACTCCTATCCACTCCCACACAGCACTGCCCTTGGTGCTAGATGGAGCACTCCCATCCACTCCCACACAGCACTGTCCTTGGTGTTGGATGGAGCACTCCCATCCACTCCCACACAGCACTGTCCTTGGTGCTAGATGGAGCACTCCCATCCACTCCCACACAGCACTGTCCTTGGTGCTGGATGGAGCACTCCCATCCACTCCCACACAGCACTGTCCTTGGTGCTGGATGGAGCACTCCCACCCACTCCCACACAGTACTGTCCTTGGTGCTGGATGGAGCACTCCCACCCACTCCCACACAGCACTGTCCTTGGTGCTGGATGGAGCACTCCCATCCACTCCCACACAGCACTGCCCTTGGTGCCGGATGGAGCACTCCTATCCACTCCCACACAGCACTGCCCTTGGTGCTAGATGGAGCACTCCCATCCACTCCCACACAGCACTGTCCTTGGTGCTGGATGGAGCACTCCCATCCACTCCCACACAGCACTGTCCTTGGTGCTGGATGGAGCACTCCCACCCACTCCCACACAGTACTGTCCTTGGTGCTGGATGGAGCACTCCCACCCACTCCCACACAGTACTGTCCTTGGTGCTGGATGGAGCACTCCCATCCACTCCCACGCAGTACAGTCCTTGGTGCTGGATGGAGCACTCCCATCCACTCCCACGCAGTACAGTCCTTGGTGCCGGATGGAGCACTCCCATCCACTCCCACACAGCACTGTCCTTGGTGCCGGATGGAGCACTCCCATCCACTCCCACGCAGTACTGTCCTTGGTGCTGGATGGAGCACTCCCATCCACTCCCACGCAGTACTGTCCTTGGTGCCGGATGGAGCACTCCCACCCACTCCCACACAGCACTGTCCTTGGTGCCGGATGGAGCACTCCCATCCACTCCGACACAGCACTGTCCTTGGTGCCGGATGGAGCACTCCCATCCACTCCCACGCAGTACAGTCCTTGGTGCTGGATGGAGCACTCCCATCCACTCCCACACAGTACTGTCCTTGGTGCCGGATGGAGCACTCCCATCCACTCCCACACAGCACTGCCCTTGGTGCTGGATGGAGCACTCCCATCCACTCCCACACAGCACTGTCCTTGGTGCCGGATGGAGCACTCCCATCCACTCCCACACAGCACTGCCCTTGGTGCCGGATGGAGCACTCCCATCCACTCCCACACAGCACTGCCCTTGGTGCTGGATGGAGCACTCCCATCCACTCCCACACAGCACTGTCCTTGGTGCTGGATGGAGCACTCCCATCCACTCCCACACAGCACTGTCCTTGGTGCTAGATGGAGCACTCCCATCCACTCCCACACAGCACTGTCCTTGGTGCCGGATGGAGCACTCCCATCCACTCCCACACAGCACTGTCCTTGGTGCTAGATGGAGCACTCCTATCCACTCCCACAAAGCACTGCCCTTGGTGCCGAATGGAGCACTCCCACCCACTCCCACACAGTACTGTCCTTGGTGCAGGATGGAGCACTCCCATCCACTCCCACACAGCACTGTCCTTGGTGCCGGATGGAGCACTCCCATCCACTCCCACACAGCACTGTCCTTGGTGCTAGATGGAGCACTCCCACCCACTCCCACACAGCACTGCCCTTGGTGCTAGATGGAGCACTCCCACCCACTCCCACACAGCACTGCCCTTGGTGCTGGATGGAGCACTCCCATCCACTCCCACGCAGTACTGTCCTTGGTGCCATATAGAGCACTCCCATCCACTCCCACGCAGCACTGTCCTTGGTGCTGGATGGAGCACTCCCATCCACTCCCACACAGCACTGTCCTTGGTGCTAGATGGAGCACTCCCATCCACTCCCACACAGCACTGTCCTTGGTGCCATATAGAGAACTCCCATCCACTCCCACACGGCACTGTCCTTGGTGCTAGATGGAGCACTCCCATCCACTCCCACACAGCACTGTCCTTGGTGCCATATAGAGCACTCCCATCCACTCCCACGCAGCACTGTCCTTGGTGCCGGATGGAGCACTCCCATCCACTCCCACACAGCACTGTCCTTGGTGCCATATAGAGCACTCCCATCCACTCCCACGCAGCACTGTCCTTGGTGCTGGATGGAGCACTCCCATCCACTCCCACGCAGCACTGTCCTTGGTGCCGGATGGAGCACTCCCATCCACTCCCACGCAGTACAGTCCTTGGTGCTAGATGGAGCACTCCCATCCACTCCCACGCAGTAGAGTCTTTGGTGCTGGATGGAGCACTCCCACCCACTCCCACACAGCACTGTCCTTGGTGCTGGATGGAGCACTCCCATCCACTCCCACACAGCACTGTCCTTGGTGCTGGATGGAGCACTCCCATCCACTCCCACACAGCACTGTCCTTGGTGCCAGATGGAGCACTCCCATCCACTCCCACACAGTACTGTCCTTGGTGCTAGATGGAGCACTCCCATCCACTCCCACACAGTACTGTCCTTGGTGCTAGATGGAGCACTCCCACCCACTCCCACACAGTACTGTCCTTGGTGCTAGATGGAGCACTCCCATCCACTCCCACACAGTACTGTCCTTGGTGCTAGATGGAGCACTCCCACCCACTCCCACACAGTACTGTCCTTGGTGCCGGATGGAGCACTCCCATCCACTCCCACACAGCACTGTCCTTGGTGCTAGATGGAGCACTCCCATCCACTCCCACACAGTACTGTCCTTGGTGCTAGATGGAGCACTCCCATCCACTCCCACACAGCACTGTCCTTGGTGCCGGATGGAGCACTCCCATCCACTCCCACACAGCCCTGTCCTTGGTGCCGGATGGAGCACTCCCATCCACTCCCACACAGCACTGTCCTTGGTGCCGGATGGAGCACTCCCATCCACTCCCACGCAGTACTGTCCTTGGTGCTGGATGGAGCACTCCCATCCACTCCCACACAGTACTGTCCTTGGTGCTGGATGGAGCACTCCCATCCACTCCCACACAGTACTGTCCTTGGTGCTGGATGGAGCACTCCCATCCACTCCCACACAGTACTGTCCTTGGTGCTAGATGGAGAACTCCCATCCACTCCCACGCAGCACTGTCCTTGGTGCTGGATGGAGCACTCCCATCCACTCCCACACAGCACTGTCCTTGGTGCTGGATGGAGCACTCCCATCCACTCCCACACAGCACTGTCCTTGGTGCCGGATGGAGCACTCCCACCCACTCCCACACAGCACTGTCCTTGGTGCCGGATGGAGCACTCCCATCCACTCCCACACAGCACTGCCCTTGGTGCCAGATGGAGCACTCCCATCCACTCCCACACAGCACTGTCCTTGGTGCTGGATGGAGCACTCCCATCCACTCCCACACAGCACTGTCCTTGGTGCCATATAGAGCACTCCCATCCACTCCCACACAGCACTGTCCTTGGTGCTAGATGGAGCACTCCCATCCACTCCCACACAGTACTGTCCTTGGTGCTGGATGGAGCACTCCCATCCACTCCCACGCAGCACTGTCCTTGGTGCTGGATGGAGCACTCCCATCCACTCCCACGCAGCACTGTCCTTGGTGCTAGATGGAGCACTCCCATCCACTCCCACGCAGCACTGTCCTTGGTGCTGGATGGAGCACTCCCATCCACTCCCACGCAGCACTGTCCTTGGTGCTAGATGGAGCACTCCCATCCACTCCCACACAGCACTGTCCTTGGTGCCATATAGAGCACTCCCATCCACTCCCACACAGCACTGTCCTTGGTGCTAGATGGAGCACTCCCATCCACTCCCACACAGTACTGTCCTTGGTGCTAGATGGAGCACTCCCATCCACTCCCACACAGTACTGTCCTTGGTGCTAGATGGAGCACTCCCATCCACTCCCACGCAGCACTGTCCTTGGTGCTAGATGGAGCACTCCCATCCACTCCCACACAGTACTGTCCTTGGTGCTAGATGGAGCACTCCCATCCACTCCCACACAGTACTGTCCTTGGTGCTAGATGGAGCACTCCCATCCACTCCCACGCAGTACTGTCCTTGGTGCTGGATGGAGCACTCCCATCCACTCCCACACAGTACTGTCCTTGGTGCTGGATGGAGCACTCCCATCCACTCCCACACAGTACTGTCCTTGGTGCTAGATGGAGCACTCCCACCCACTCCCACACAGTACTGTCCTTGGTGCTAGATGGAGCACTCCCATCCACTCCCACACAGTACTGTCCTTGGTGCTAGATGGAGCACTCCCACCCACTCCCACACAGTACTGTCCTTGGTGCTGGATGGAGCACTCCCATCCACTCCCACACAGTACTGTCCTTGGTGCTAGATGGAGCACTCCCATCCACTCCCACGCAGCACTGTCCTTGGTGCTAGATGGAGCACTCCCATCCACTCCCACACAGTACTGTCCTTGGTGCTAGATGGAGCACTCCCATCCACTCCCACACAGTACTGTCCTTGGTGCTAGATGGAGCACTCCCATCCACTCCCACGCAGTACTGTCCTTGGTGCTGGATGGAGCACTCCCATCCACTCCCACACAGTACTGTCCTTGGTGCTAGATGGAGCACTCCCATCCACTCCCACGCAGCACTGTCCTTGGTGCTAGATGGAGCACTCCCATCCACTCCCACACAGTACTGTCCTTGGTGCTGGATGGAGCACTCCCATCCACTCCCACACAGCACTGTCCTTGGTGCTGGATGGAGCACTCCCACCCACTCCCACACAGTACTGTCCTTGGTGCTGGATGGAGCACTCCCACCCACTCCCACACAGTACTGTCCTTGGTGCTGGATGGAGCACTCCCATCCACTCCCACGCAGTACAGTCCTTGGTGCTGGATGGAGCACTCCCATCCACTCCCACGCAGTACAGTCCTTGGTGCCGGATGGAGCACTCCCATCCACTCCCACACAGCACTGTCCTTGGTGCCGGATGGAGCACTCCCATCCACTCCCACGCAGTACTGTCCTTGGTGCTGGATGGAGCACTCCCATCCACTCCCACGCAGTACTGTCCTTGGTGCCGGATGGAGCACTCCCACCCACTCCCACACAGCACTGTCCTTGGTGCCGGATGGAGCACTCCCATCCACTCCGACACAGCACTGTCCTTGGTGCCGGATGGAGCACTCCCATCCACTCCCACGCAGTACAGTCCTTGGTGCTGGATGGAGCACTCCCATCCACTCCCACACAGTACTGTCCTTGGTGCCGGATGGAGCACTCCCATCCACTCCCACACAGCACTGCCCTTGGTGCTGGATGGAGCACTCCCATCCACTCCCACACAGCACTGTCCTTGGTGCCGGATGGAGCACTCCCATCCACTCCCACACAGCACTGCCCTTGGTGCCGGATGGAGCACTCCCATCCACTCCCACACAGCACTGCCCTTGGTGCTGGATGGAGCACTCCCATCCACTCCCACACAGCACTGTCCTTGGTGCTGGATGGAGCACTCCCATCCACTCCCACACAGCACTGTCCTTGGTGCTAGATGGAGCACTCCCATCCACTCCCACACAGCACTGTCCTTGGTGCCGGATGGAGCACTCCCATCCACTCCCACACAGCACTGTCCTTGGTGCTAGATGGAGCACTCCTATCCACTCCCACAAAGCACTGCCCTTGGTGCCGAATGGAGCACTCCCACCCACTCCCACACAGTACTGTCCTTGGTGCAGGATGGAGCACTCCCATCCACTCCCACACAGCACTGTCCTTGGTGCCGGATGGAGCACTCCCATCCACTCCCACACAGCACTGTCCTTGGTGCTAGATGGAGCACTCCCACCCACTCCCACACAGCACTGCCCTTGGTGCTAGATGGAGCACTCCCACCCACTCCCACACAGCACTGCCCTTGGTGCTGGATGGAGCACTCCCATCCACTCCCACGCAGTACTGTCCTTGGTGCCATATAGAGCACTCCCATCCACTCCCACGCAGCACTGTCCTTGGTGCTGGATGGAGCACTCCCATCCACTCCCACACAGCACTGTCCTTGGTGCTAGATGGAGCACTCCCATCCACTCCCACACAGCACTGTCCTTGGTGCCATATAGAGAACTCCCATCCACTCCCACACGGCACTGTCCTTGGTGCTAGATGGAGCACTCCCATCCACTCCCACACAGCACTGTCCTTGGTGCCATATAGAGCACTCCCATCCACTCCCACGCAGCACTGTCCTTGGTGCCGGATGGAGCA
The DNA here is from genome assembly GCA_037306005.1 of Rhinophrynus dorsalis. Classification (NCBI taxonomy): domain Eukaryota; kingdom Metazoa; phylum Chordata; class Amphibia; order Anura; family Rhinophrynidae; genus Rhinophrynus; species Rhinophrynus dorsalis. Next base: position 466,630,055 of record CM074723.1, read on the forward strand.
CTCCCATCCACTCCCACACAGCACTGTCCTTGGTGCCATATAGAGCACTCCCATCCACTCCCACGCAGCACTGTCCTTGGTGCTGGATGGAGCACTCCCATCCACTCCCACGCAGCACTCTCCTTGGTGCCGGATGGAGCACTCCCATCCACTCCCACGCAGTACAGTCCTTGGTGCTAGATGGAGCACTCCCATCCACTCCCACGCAGTAGAGTCTTTGGTGCTGGATGGAGCACTCCCATCCACTCCCACACAGCACTGTCCTTGGTGCTGGATGGAGCACTCCCATCCACTCCCACACAGCACTGTCCTTGGTGCCAGATGGAGCACTCCCATCCACTCCCACACAGTACTGTCCTTGGTGCTAGATGGAGCACTCCCATCCACTCCCACACAGTACTGTCCTTGGTGCTAGATGGAGCACTCCCATCCACTCCCACACAGTACTGTCCTTGGTGCTAGATGGAGCACTCCCATCCACTCCCACACAGTACTGTCCTTGGTGCTAGATGGAGCACTCCCACCCACTCCCACACAGTACTGTCCTTGGTGCTAGATGGAGCACTCCCATCCACTCCCACACAGTACTGTCCTTGGTGCTAGATGGAGCACTCCCACCCACTCCCACACAGTACTGTCCTTGGTGCCGGATGGAGCACTCCCATCCACTCCCACACAGCACTGTCCTTGGTGCTAGATGGAGCACTCCCATCCACTCCCACACAGTACTGTCCTTGGTGCTAGATGGAGCACTCCCATCCACTCCCACACAGCACTGTCCTTGGTGCCGGATGGAGCACTCCCATCCACTCCCACACAGCCCTGTCCTTGGTGCCGGATGGAGCACTCCCATCCACTCCCACACAGCACTGTCCTTGGTGCCGGATGGAGCACTCCCATCCACTCCCACGCAGTACTGTCCTTGGTGCTGGATGGAGCACTCCCATCCACTCCCACACAGTACTGTCCTTGGTGCTGGATGGAGCACTCCCATCCACTCCCACGCAGTACTGTCCTTGGTGCTGGATGGAGCACTCCCATCCACTCCCACACAGTACTGTCCTTGGTGCTAGATGGAGAACTCCCATCCACTCCCACGCAGCACTGTCCTTGGTGCTGGATGGAGCACTCCCATCCACTCCCACACAGCACTGTCCTTGGTGCTGGATGGAGCACTCCCATCCACTCCCACACAGCACTGTCCTTGGTGCCGGATGGAGCACTCCCACCCACTCCCACACAGCACTGTCCTTGGTGCCGGATGGAGCACTCCCATCCACTCCCACACAGCACTGCCCTTGGTGCCAGATGGAGCACTCCCATCCACTCCCACACAGCACTGTCCTTGGTGCTGGATGGAGCACTCCCATCCACTCCCACACAGCACTGTCCTTGGTGCCATATAGAGCACTCCCATCCACTCCCACACAGCACTGTCCTTGGTGCTAGATGGAGCACTCCCATCCACTCCCACACAGTACTGTCCTTGGTGCTGGATGGAGCACTCCCATCCACTCCCACGCAGCACTGTCCTTGGTGCTGGATGGAGCACTCCCATCCACTCCCACGCAGCACTGTCCTTGGTGCTAGATGGAGCACTCCCATCCACTCCCACGCAGCACTGTCCTTGGTGCTGGATGGAGCACTCCCATCCACTCCCACGCAGCACTGTCCTTGGTGCTAGATGGAGCACTCCCATCCACTCCCACACAGCACTGTCCTTGGTGCCATATAGAGCACTCCCATCCACTCCCACGCAGTACAGTCCTTGGTGCTGGATGGAGCACTCCCATCCACTCCCACACAGTACTGTCCTTGGTGCTAGATGGAGCACTCCCATCCACTCCCACACAGTACTGTCCTTGGTGCTAGATGGAGCACTCCCATCCACTCCCACGCAGCACTGTCCTTGGTGCTAGATGGAGCACTCCCATCCACTCCCACACAGTACTGTCCTTGGTGCTAGATGGAGCACTCCCATCCACTCCCACACAGTACTGTCCTTGGTGCTAGATGGAGCAGTCCCATCCACTCCCACGCAGTACTGTCCTTGGTGCTGGATGGAGCACTCCCATCCACTCCCACACAGTACTGTCCTTGGTGCTGGATGGAGCACTCCCACCCACTCCCACACAGTACTGTCCTTGGTGCTAGATGGAGCACTCCCATCCACTCCCACACAGTACTGTCCTTGGTGCTAGATGGAGCACTCCCACCCACTCCCACACAGTACTGTCCTTGGTGCTGGATGGAGCACTCCCATCCACTCCCACACAGTACTGTCCTTGGTGCTAGATGGAGCACTCCCATCCACTCCCACGCAGCACTGTCCTTGGTGCTAGATGGAGCACTCCCATCCACTCCCACACAGTACTGTCCTTGGTGCTAGATGGAGCACTCCCATCCACTCCCACACAGTACTGTCCTTGGTGCTAGATGGAGCACTCCCATCCACTCCCACGCAGTACTGTCCTTGGTGCTGGATGGAGCACTCCCATCCACTCCCACACAGTACTGTCCTTGGTGCTAGATGGAGCACTCCCATCCACTCCCACGCAGCACTGTCCTTGGTGCTAGATGGAGCACTCCCATCCACTCCCACACAGTACTGTCCTTGGTGCTAGATGGAGCACTCCCATCCACTCCCACACAGTACTGTCCTTGGTGCTAGATGGAGCACTCCCATCCACTCCCACGCAGTACTGTCCTTGGTGCTGGATGGAGCACTCCCATCCACTCCCACACAGTACTGTCCTTGGTGCTGGATGGAGCACTCCCATCCACTCCCACACAGCACTGTCCTTGGTGCTAGATGGAGCACTCCCATCCACTCCCACACAGTACTGTCCTTGGTGCTAGATGGAGCACTCCCATCCACTCCCACACAGCACTGTCCTTGGTGCCGGATGGAGCACTCCCATCCACTCCCACACAGCCCTGTCCTTGGTGCCGGATGGAGCACTCCCATCCACTCCCACACAGCACTGTCCTTGGTGCCGGATGGAGCACTCCCATCCACTCCCACGCAGTACTGTCCTTGGTGCTGGATGGAGCACTCCCATCCACTCCCACACAGTACTGTCCTTGGTGCTGGATGGAGCACTCCCATCCACTCCCACGCAGTACTGTCCTTGGTGCTGGATGGAGCACTCCCATCCACTCCCACACAGTACTGTCCTTGGTGCTGGATGGAGCACTCCCATCCACTCCCACGCAGTACTGTCCTTGGTGCTGGATGGAGCACTCCCATCCACTCCCACACAGTACTGTCCTTGGTGCTAGATGGAGAACTCCCATCCACTCCCACGCAGCACTGTCCTTGGTGCTGGATGGAGCACTCCCATCCACTCCCACACAGCACTGTCCTTGGTGCTGGATGGAGCACTCCCATCCACTCCCACACAGCACTGTCCTTGGTGCCGGATGGAGCACTCCCACCCACTCCCACACAGCACTGTCCTTGGTGCCGGATGGAGCACTCCCATCCACTCCCACACAGCACTGCCCTTGGTGCCAGATGGAGCACTCCCATCCACTCCCACACAGCACTGTCCTTGGTGCTGGATGGAGCACTCCCATCCACTCCCACACAGCACTGTCCTTGGTGCCATATAGAGCACTCCCATCCACTCCCACACAGCACTGTCCTTGGTGCTAGATGGAGCACTCCCATCCACTCCCACACAGTACTGTCCTTGGTGCTGGATGGAGCACTCCCATCCACTCCCACGCAGCACTGTCCTTGGTGCTGGATGGAGCACTCCCATCCACTCCCACGCAGCACTGTCCTTGGTGCTAGATGGAGCACTCCCATCCACTCCCACGCAGCACTGTCCTTGGTGCTGGATGGAGCACTCCCATCCACTCCCACGCAGCACTGTCCTTGGTGCTAGATGGAGCACTCCCATCCACTCCCACACAGCACTGTCCTTGGTGCCATATAGAGCACTCCCATCCACTCCCACGCAGTACAGTCCTTGGTGCTGGATGGAGCACTCCCATCCACTCCCACACAGTACTGTCCTTGGTGCTAGATGGAGCACTCCCATCCACTCCCACACAGTACTGTCCTTGGTGCTAGATGGAGCACTCCCATCCACTCCCACGCAGCACTGTCCTTGGTGCTAGATGGAGCACTCCCATCCACTCCCACACAGTACTGTCCTTGGTGCTAGATGGAGCACTCCCATCCACTCCCACACAGTACTGTCCTTGGTGCTAGATGGAGCAGTCCCATCCACTCCCACGCAGTACTGTCCTTGGTGCTGGATGGAGCACTCCCATCCACTCCCACACAGTACTGTCCTTGGTGCTGGATGGAGCACTCCCATCCACTCCCACACAGTACTGTCCTTGGTGCTAGATGGAGCACTCCCACCCACTCCCACACAGTACTGTCCTTGGTGCTAGATGGAGCACTCCCATCCACTCCCACACAGTACTGTCCTTGGTGCTAGATGGAGCACTCCCACCCACTCCCACACAGTACTGTCCTTGGTGCTGGATGGAGCACTCCCATCCACTCCCACACAGTACTGTCCTTGGTGCTAGATGGAGCACTCCCATCCACTCCCACGCAGCACTGTCCTTGGTGCTAGATGGAGCACTCCCATCCACTCCCACACAGTACTGTCCTTGGTGCTAGATGGAGCACTCCCATCCACTCCCACACAGTACTGTCCTTGGTGCTAGATGGAGCACTCCCATCCACTCCCACGCAGTACTGTCCTTGGTGCTGGATGGAGCACTCCCATCCACTCCCACACAGTACTGTCCTTGGTGCTAGATGGAGCACTCCCATCCACTCCCACGCAGCACTGTCCTTGGTGCTAGATGGAGCACTCCCATCCACTCCCACACAGTACTGTCCTTGGTGCTAGATGGAGCACTCCCATCCACTCCCACACAGTACTGTCCTTGGTGCTAGATGGAGCAGTCCCATCCACTCCCACGCAGTACTGTCCTTGGTGCTGGATGGAGCACTCCCATCCACTCCCACACAGTACTGTCCTTGGTGCTGGATGGAGCACTCCCATCCACTCCCACACAGTACTGTCCTTGGTGCTAGATGGAGCACTCCCATCCACTCCCACACAGTACTGTCCTTGGTGCTGGATGGAGCACTCCCATCCACTCCCACACAGTACTGTCCTTGGTGCTAGATGGAGCACTCCCATCCACTCCCACGCAGCACTGTCCTTGGTGCTGGATGGAGCACTCCCATCCACTCCCACACACCACTGTCCTTGGTGCCAGATGGAGCACTCCCATCCACTCCCACACAGCACTGTCCTTGGTGCTAGATGGAGAACTCCCATCCACTCCCACACAGCACTGTCCTTGGTGCCAGATGGAGCACTCCCATCCACTCCCACACAGCACTGTCCTTGGTGCTGGATGGAGAACTCCCATCCACTCCCACGCAGTACTGTCCTTGGTGCTAGATGGAGAACTCCCATCCACTCCCACACAGCACTGTCCTTGGTGCCAGATGGAGCACTCCCATCCACTCCCATACAGCACTGTCCTTGGTGCTGGATGGAGCACTCCCATCCACTCCCACACAGCACTGTCCTTGGTGCCGGATGGAGCACTCCCATCCACTCCCACGCAGTACTGTCCTTGGTGCTGGATGGAGCACTCCCATCCACTCCCACACAGTACTGTCCTTGGTGCTGGATGGAGCACTCCCATCCACTCCCACACACCACTGTCCTTGGTGCCAGATGGAGCACTCCCATCCACTCCCACACAGCACTGTCCTTGGTGCTGGATGGAGCACTCCCATCCACTCCCACACACCACTGTCCTTGGTGCCAGATGGAGCACTCCCATCCACTCCCACACAGCACTGCCCTTGGTGCTAGATGGAGCACTCCCATCCACTCCCACACAGCACTGTCCTTGGTGCTAGATGGAGCACTCCCATCCACTCCCACACAGTACTGTCCTTGGTGCTAGATGGAGCACTCCCATCCACTCCCACGCAGCACTGTCCTTGGTGCTGGATGGAGCACTCCCATCCACTCCCACACAGTACTGTCCTTGGTGCTAGATGGAGCACTCCCATCCACTCCCACGCAGCACTGTCCTTGGTGCTAGATGGAGCACTCCCATCCACTCCCACGCAGTACTGTCCTTGGTGCTAGATGGAGCACTCCCATCCACTCCCACGCAGTACTGTCCTTGGTGCTGGATGGAGCACTCCCATCCACTCCCACACAGTACTGTCCTTGGTGCTAGATGGAGCACTCCCATCCACTCCCACGCAGCACTGTCCTTGGTGCTGGATGGAGCACTCCCATCCACTCCCACACACCACTGTCCTTGGTGCCAGATGGAGCACTCCCATCCACTCCCACACAGCACTGTCCTTGGTGCTAGATGGAGAACTCCCATCCACTCCCACACAGCACTGTCCTTGGTGCTGGATGGAGAACTCCCATCCACTCCCACGCAGTACTGTCCTTGGTGCTAGATGGAGAACTCCCATCCACTCCCACACAGCACTGTCCTTGGTGCTGGATGGAGAACTCCCATCCACTCCCACGCAGTACTGTCCTTGGTGCTAGATGGAGAACTCCCATCCACTCCCACACAGCACTGTCCTTGGTGCTGGATGGAGAACTCCCATCCACTCCCACACAGCACTGTCCTTGGTGCTAGATGGAGAACTCCCATCCACTCCCACACAGCACTGTCCTTGGTGCTAGATGGAGCATTCCCATCCACTCCCACACAGCACTGTCCTTGGTGCCAGATGGAGCACTCCCATCCACTCCCATACAGCACTGCCCTTGGTGCTGGATGGAGCAAAAAAGTTAACAGTACAAAAGGTGAAAAAAAAAAAAAAGAAAGAAAGAAAGACACTCATAATGATAACCAATGCTCATCTAAGAAAAAGTGTAGCGCATTAACTGGAGTAGATTAATAACTCAAAATGGAGAAAGAAATAGGAAAACAGCAAGTCTCTCCTGCCAAAATCCAATGTGTACAGCTTAATCCACAGAAACCTATTTCATATGCGTTGGGTTCAGACAGGAGAGGCATGCTGTTTTCCTATTTCTACCTCCATCTTGTTTATTAGTCTGTCCAGTTTATGGGCTATGCTATTATCTTAGACTATTTACAAAGCCTGTATATTCCATGCTCCCAGCACAGAACGCCAAGAATTATGTTCTCCCAGCACAGGACTCCCAGCATTCTGTGCTCCCAGCATTCCGTGCTCCCAGCACAGAACTCCCAACATTCCGTTCTCCCAGCACAGACCTCCCAGCATTCCATGCTCCCAGCACAGAACTCCCAGCATTCTCTGCATTCGGGCAATCTCTACTGCGCATGACGGCTTCTGACAAACATTCTAGAGAATTATTATATAGGATGAGTACTACATATCATTAAGATGATCTGTGTTTTTTTGTCTTGTATAGCTTTGCACTTAACTTCTTTTGAATAATTTAATTGCACCTTATTATGTGTCTTATATAGCACATTTATTATGTTTGTATTTTTTGTACCTCTTTGAAACTAGCCATTATGTAAGTCATTTATGTACTGTTTGCATGTAGGGAATTATTCATAAGTGTACCAAACTAGTTTATTTATACTTTGTATATCAATTCAATATTGTTTTGAATATTGGCTCCGTATCATTTATTTTTTGATTCAATAATGTCTATTTGTGTTGTTTTATGATCTTAATTGTTTTTATCTATATGCAGTCTGCAATAATTTGTTCATGAATTATATTTTTGTATAAACCCATGTTCCACATGTATTCTTTGTCTGATCAAGTGCCTCACAGGATATGTGTATTATCATTGGGCCAGTTTACAATCTTCTTACAGCTGGTTCCTTGATCCCTTTGATTTCTACTTATGCTACAGTAACATAGTTGATAAGGTTAAAGAGTTAGTAATGCCCAATGATAACTTTATGTTTTATTGTAGATTTTAAAAAAAGAAATTATGTGACACAAATCCCATCTCTTAAACTTTTACGTTTTGAGAGATATTTGCTGCTAAAGTTCCCTCTCTCCTGATGTCAGCTGTAAAACTGACAGCAGGAGATCCTTGTCAGGCGACACGAGGCAGCTCTTCAGCAGAGCCAAAATAGTGAAAAACTACTTCATTGGAATGGTCTACAAAGCAAGCACACTTTGTAGACCTTTCCAATGAAGTAATACTTTTTACAGATCGCTATTTCAGCTCTGCTGAAGAGCCGCTGGCTGGTCCCAGGGCCGGGATCTCCTGCTGTCAGCAGAACGCTGACATCAGGAGAAGAGGAAGAAAGGGGGAACTTTAGCACCAAATATCTCTCAAACCATAAAGGTTTGAGAGATGGGATTTGTGTCACATCATTTCTTTTTTTTTAATCTACAATAAAACATAAAGTTATCTTTGGGCATTACAAACACTTTAAAAATGACTTCTCAATCAAGTTCAAGAAAAACTGACCTGATATATGGAATGATATATGAGGCCATCGCTATCAGACCAGAACAGAAGGGACAGGAGGCATGGGGCTTCAAGGACAGGAGTCTGATATGCTTAATGCTTGGGAATACTCTTAGGACGAGATGTTCAAAAAGTGGTGGTAGCTGAAATTGTCTGTAATCAGAATAAAAAAGTTCTTATGCCACGGTCCGTCAGTTCTCAAACAAGTTTCCTTCATTTTTTGAATCCCATTCCACCATCTCCGTCAAAGGGAAAAAGCCATCTTAAAAGTGGGTGTGGTTTAATCTACCGTCATATCGTACCGTGTTTTCAGAAAAAAATATTTGTTTCAATGTCACTTTTTTGTCTGATTAACGTCATTTTTCCAGACAAAATAAAAATGGTCTGAACTTGTAGAAGACAAATTAAAGTGCTGTTAGCAGGAGTGAGAAGCAATTTGTCGTTTCAAAGACAACAAAATGTCTTTTTCTTTGAAAATTTTCGTTTCAAAGACAAAAGCAAAGATATTTTTAAAAGGCAATGTTCATCAGGATTTTCTTACCGTCATTTTTAATTCTTTAGACGCATTTTCAAATGTGACGGATTTACTTCTGAAAATATTGTCCTTCTTTTACCACCAACTCATGATCCGACGATTTTTTCATTATGACAACTTTTGGAACATCTCACCGTTACTGCAGATCTTCACAATTTCAAATTACTATTCTAGCAAGTTTGTCTTTGACAAATCTCCAGTGTTTTTGTGAACCAAGAGAAAGACAAAAAGAACCCCAAAAATCATTGAAGACATTTCCAATTATGCCCCAAATGGGTAAAGAAAACATCAGATATCTCCTTGGATCAACAGCCTAGTGGTCACAATTATCTATATTGTTTTGAGTTAAAATGTATCCAATACTTTATAAATTATCCATAGTATCTATCAAAACAGCCTTCAGATACAAAGAATCTATATCCGTACTGCACTTGCTATAAAAAAATCACTGCCCTACCCTGTTACTGTCAAAGAACCCATTTTCCTGTCTTAATGGATGACCCATTGTATGTTTGTCTTGTGAAATACCAAGATTCCTTTCTGAGTTGTTGGATAAATTAATACATCAGGGTATTACAACTATTCAAAACTGGTGCTATAACCTTAACCTAATCATTACTCTTGATCTTGAGTTTATCTGAGTCCCGATTTTGAGTATAACTAAATGCCTTGAGACTCTGGGTCCTATGTCTTAAAATGCTATTAAGGCCAGAATTTTTTTGACTTTAAAACAGTTTTCAAACAGCTAAAGTCATATTCTTTACTAGATAATGCCATGAATGTTTTGAGAAATAGTTTTAAAATTTGGCATTGACAGTTGCTGGTAGTTTGTCTGACGGAAGTAGACATGAGACTACTTAGCTCTTAAAGACCAGAGGAGTACAAAATGCATTTCAAAGCAATGCATCCTAAAACTTTCTGGCCCTTAAATGGTTATGAAAGACTGCTATGCACAGAGAGCACAATTTGAGGTCACTTGATCCTGCTGTCAACTGTGATGTCTGCCTCCATACATATGACATCAAGGAGAGCACAAGGCAAAATTCACAGTGGTCATTAGGATTTTAAGGTAAGTGTGTGGGAGGTTATTAGGAGTTGTTAGTTTTTCTTTAAAGGGATAGTAATGTTTCATAATAAAAGCAGCTCTAATTAATCATCATAGTATTTGGACTTTGGAGAGTGTTATTTCAATTCTGTCAGAGTTGTAGTTCAAGAGTAATTCAATGACAAAGTATCCCCTCCCGCCTCTTTTACTGATGTAACACTGCTCAGCCAGATCAGAATGGAGGTGTCCAGGTAGATTGCAGAGAGGGACAATCTTCAATTAAGATAAGGGAAAAACCTGAAAAACTTGTCAAGGGGGGCAGGGCTTTCATTGTTCTCATAGGAAGAAGATTGTACCCTGCTGTTATCTGTCTGGTCTATGGACTGCATTCCACATCTGAGAAGAGATGGCTTACACTAGGTAAAAGGGGCAGGAGGGGAAACTTTGCTTGTGAATATCTCTCAAACCATAAAGGTTTGAGAGATAAGATTTATATCATTTTTCATGTTTTTTTAATGCCTACAAAATAAAATAAAGATAAAACAAAGTATTACTATCCCTTTAAATAGTTGTGGGAGTTAGAAACAGAGGAGAGTGAATGAATGCATGAGTCAGCATTCAAATACTTCTTTAGACTCTGGAGACTGCCAAGTGCTCTGCAGTAATCTTATTAGGACTCCTGTGGAGTAAACAATTCATCCGGAACATTTATTAATTGTCAATACTCAGCAAATAACTCAATCTGCCAAAAGGAAAATTAGCATTAGAAGAAAATGCATTTTATGTAAAAGAACTCTGTAATCCAGGCCATCAATATGTATACTTAATGTCATTATAGGTTTTGTAATAAAATTGATACATTGTTTAATTGTGCATCTAGAGTATATGTATATAATTTTTTTCCTGTGGGTCAACACATAAAAATACATAAATAAAATGAATGTGAGCTGACGTTGTTAAGGCATTGTGTAGATGAATAGATTCATTTGAAGTAAGAATGATATTATAATTACTACAGTATAATAAAAACATGCACAATCACAGGAATATTAATGTTTAACCCTTTAGAGAGGGTGTACAATGTTAAACTAATTGAAGCTCTGGCATTGTGCCACTGACTATCGCTAACTTGCTCCTGAAGCTCAGGAGATAATACATACTGACGCATGGCCGAACAAACCGTGATGATCCCCTAATAGGAGCTGTGACCTGCCCTGCATACCTGGAAACTTCTGGATCTGTCCAGGAGACTCCGGATTTCTCAATTAATTACCAGCTGTTGCAAGGATTTTTGCCACCCTAGGCAAAACCTCATTTTGCTGCCCCTTTGGCTCCACCCCTTTATGCCCCACCCCTTTATGTGTATAAGTGTCAGTGTGTGTGATCCCTATACATGTATAACTGTCAATGTATGTGTGTTCCCTGTATGTGTTAAGTGTCCGTGTGTTCCCTGTATGTGTATAAGTATCAATTTGTGTGTTCCCTATATGTGTATCAGTGTGTCAATGTGTGTGAGTCTCTGTAGGGGTATCAGTGTGTGAGTTTGTGCTTCTCTATATGTGTATCAGTGTGTCAATGTGTATGAGTGTCTGTAGGGGTATCAGTGTGTGAGTTTGTGCTTCTCTATGTGTGTATCAGTGTGTCAATGTGTATGAGTGTCTGTAGGGGTATCAGTGTGTGAGTTTGTGCTTCTCTATATGTGTATCAGTGTGTCAATGTGTATACTTGGCTGTATGTGTATCAGTGTGTGTGTGTGCTTATCTCTATGTGTATCAGAGTGTGTGTGAGTTATATTGACACCACCAGAGCAATAAAGAGGATATATATATATATATATATATATATATATATATATATATATATATATATATACTAGCAACATGGGACGGCGTTGCCCGTCATGTTATGACCATTGGGCGCATGTGTGTGAAATGCAGACACACTGATAAACACAGACATATGCAACACACAGGCAGACACATACCATACATCCCAAGTGTCCCTCTTTAGGAGGGACAGCCCCTCCAAAAGGGCCAAATCCCTCTGTCCCTCTTTCCCACCCTGTTGTCCCTCTTTTTAGGAGGTCAGACTGTGTGCAGGGCCGGCTCCACCTATAGGCGAGGTAGGCGCCGGCCTAGGGCGCACACGTACTGGGGGCGGGGGCATGCAGCGGAGAAGAGCTGCGCCCACACACACCACGCCAGGAACCACAACACAGTCAGGTCTATGTTGCTACAGTGCTCCCTCATCTGGTCGGATCTTTAGTAATGCAGAGCGCGCTGGGAGTCATGATCTCCTGCCTCGCTCTGCATTACTGAAGAGAAGACTGCGCGGGAGATACAGGTATGTGATGGGGGGCAAGTTGGAGCTGAGGGGGCATAGTGGAGCTGAGGGGGCAAGTTGGAGCAGATGTGGGGCAAAGTGGAGACGATGGGGGCAAGTTGGAGCTGTTAGGGGAAAGCTGGAGCTGAGGGGGCATAGAGGAGCTGGTGGGGGCAAGTTGGAGCTGATGAGGGTCAAAGTGGAGCTGATGAGGGTCAAAGTGGAGCTGAGGGGGGGCCAGTGGAGCTGAGGGGAGGCAAAGTGGAGCTGAGGGGAGGCAAAGTGGAGCTGGTGGGGCAAGTTGGAGCGGATGGGGCAAGTTGGAGCTGCTGGGGGCATAGTGGAGCTGATAGTGGAAAGTTGGAGCTGAGAGGGCATAGTGGAGCCGGTGGGGGCAAGTTGGAGCGGATGGGGGGCAAAGTGGAACTGATGGGGGTAAGTTGGAGAGGATGGGGGGCAAAGTGGAGCTGATGGGGGTAAGTTGGAGCTGAGGGGGCAAAGTGGAGCTGAGGGGGCAAAATGGAGCTGGTGGGGGCACGTTGGAGCTGATGGGGGCAAGTTGGAGTTGATAGGGGCAAAGTGGAACTGGTGGGCCAAAGTGAAGCTGATAAGGGGCAAGTTGGAGCTGGTGGGGGGCATCTCTTACAGGCATCTCCAGAACAGGGGCAGAGTGGCTCAGGGGGCAGAGAGAGGACAATCATGAAAAGAGGTTGGGTATAAGTAGGCAGGGTATAAAGGGGTGGGACACAAGGGGCGGAGCGAAATGGGCGGCAAAATTAGGTTTTGCCTAGGGTGGCAAAAATCCTTGCACCAGCCCTGACTGTGTGGTGTGTATTACTTTGCTCTACAGCAATAAAGCAATAAACTTCAGTATATGTGTTTATACATTAGTCTGTGCAAATTAAATACTTTGATCTTGAACTAAATCATTTATTCAGTTACATAAATAGCCAGTAATAGGTCATGAAATAACCTAAAAATTCTTACTAATGCCCCGCCCACCAGCCACACCCCCAATAATATCACCTAAAACTAACGTGTCCCTCTTTGGCCCTGTGAAATGTTGGGAGGTATGCACATACACACAGTGAGCGGCAGAGACATGCAAAACACATGTACACACAGACACACTGGAGATGCACACATGGACACACATATGTAACAGAGATGTACACACACAGACACGCAACATATATGAGCAGAAACACATGTGCTCATGAGTTGTGTACCCCTCTGGCACTCAAAGGGTTAAGGTATAGAGAGGCATGTCAGAGTTAAATAGCAGTGGGAAGTGTGTTCATACCTGGGAACACTGACTTGTGAAGTCCCTAGAGGGGACTGATGTGGTGCTGATGTGGAGAGACAAATGGGGCAATCTGGGTTAAAAGTGGGTGGGGCTTAATCGCGAGTAGGGGGCGGGGCTTAACATAAATGTGAAAAAGTGTTAGTAATAGGCTGGGGAAGGAGGAGAAGTGGGAGGGAAATGCAAGTTTACAGTGTGAGGGGTTTTAACACACTCCATGAGGGGTAAAACTTGATACAGAACCCTGTGGCAGTCAGTGGGTTAAGTGTGAATCTGATGGCTGTCTGTCCTGTGTCTTGCATGGCAAATGGTGACAGTGAAGAAGTAATTCAGCAATGAGGGCCTACCTTAACCCTTTGAGTGCCATTTTGTTCCCCTGGTGATGCAGCACCATTCAGTGGCTTTACTACAGGTCCTGCTGAGGCCACTGGGAGTCAAGGTGAGTGACTGTGTGTCAGCCATATTTCTTTCTGGCTTTGTATGTGTGTATGGGTGTTTGGTGCTGTGTGAGTGGGGCATGAGTGTGTAATACCTGTGAACTTTTACTTGTGGAGTCCCTCATGTGGTGCTGATGTGGAGAGAGCAATGGGGCAATCTGGGTTAAAAGTGGGTGGGGCTTAATCGCGAGTAGGGGGCGGGGCTTAACATAAATGTGAAAAAGTGTTAGTAATAGGCTGGGGAAGGAGGAGAAGTGGGAGGGAAATGCAAGTTTACAGTGTGAGGGGTTTTAACACACTCCATGAGGGGTAAAACTTGATACAGAACCCTGTGGCAGTCAGTGGGTTAAGTGTGAATCTGATGGCTGTCTGTCCTGTGTCTTGCATGGCAAATGGTGACAGTGAAGAAGTAATTCAGCAATGAGGGCCTACCTTAACCCTTTGAGTGCCATTTTGTTCCCCTGGTGATGCAGCACCATTCAGTGGCTTTACTACAGGTCCTGCTGAGGCCACTGGGAGTCAAGGTGAGTGACTGTGTGTCAGCCATATTTCTTTCTGGCTTTGTATGTGTGTATGGGTGTTTGGTGCTGTGTGAGTGGGGCATGAGTGTGTAATACCTGTGAACTTTTACTTGTGGAGTCCCTCATGTGGTGCTGATGTGGAGAGAGCAATGGGGCAATCTGGGTTAAAAGTGGGTGGGGCTTAATCGCGAGTAGGGGGCGGGGCTTAACATAAATGTGAAAAAGTGTTAGTAATAGGCTGGGGAAGGAGGAGAAGTGGGAGGGAAATGCAAGTTTACAGTGTGAGGGGTTTTAACACACTCCATGAGGGGTAAAACTTGATACAGAACCCTGTGGCAGTCAGTGGGTTAAGTGTGAATCTGATGGCTGTCTGTCCTGTGTCTTGCATGGCAAATGGTGACAGTGAAGAAGTAATTCAGCAATGAGGGCCTACCTTAACCCTTTGAGTGCCATTTTGTTCCCCTGGTGATGCAGCACCATTCAGTGGCTTTACTACAGGTCCTGCTGAGGCCACTGGGAGTCAAGGTGAGTGACTGTGTGTCAGCCATCTTTCTTTCTGGCTTTGTATGTGTGTATGGGTGTTTGGTGCTGTGTGAGTGGGGCATGAGTGTGTAATACCTGTGAACTTTTACTTGTGGAGTCCCTCATGTGGTGCTGATGTGGAGAGAGCAATGGGGCAATCTGGGTTAAAAGGGGGCGGGGCTTAATCGCGAGTAGGGGGCGGGGCTTAACATAAATGTGGAAAAGTGTTAGTAATAGGCTGGGGAAGGAGGAGAAGTGGGAGAGAAATGCAAGTTTACAGTGTGAGGGGTTTGAACACACTCCCTGAGGGGTAAAACTTGATACACAACCCTGTGGCAGTCAGTGGGTTAAGTGTGAATCTGATGGCTGTCTGTCCTGTGTCTTGCATGGCAAATGATGACAGTGAAGAAATAATTGAGCAATGAGGACCTACCTTAACCCTTTGAGTGCAATTTTGTTCCTCTGGTGCTGCAGTACAGGTCCTGCTGAGGCCTCTGGGAGTCAGGGTGAGTGACTGTGTGTGTGTGTCAGCCATATGTATTTGTGGCTTTGTGTGTGTATGTGGTGCTGTGTGTGTGAGTGGGGGCATGTCTGTTTGGTGCTGTGTAAGTGGGGCATGTGTGTGTGTTTGTGTGGTGCTGTGTGAGTGGGGCATGTGTGTGTGGTGGTCTGTGTGTGTGAGTGGGGCATGTGTGTTTGTCTGTGGTGTAGGAGCAAGTGGCGGCCATATTGTTTTTTTCTGACTTTGATAGTGGTGGATGGGCTGCATAGTGGGGGCGGGCCAACTCCCTGCATGACTGAATCACCCAATAGGAGTAGTAACTCCTGCTTTATGCCTCCCCTGGGTGTGTTTTGGCAGGCACAAAGTCTTCTTTTATATATATAGATATATATATACCACCTCTTGATTCCCCCCTTTTGCCTCTTTCACCTGCTCTTGATAAGTTGCCTCTCTTTACCCCTCTTGATCTTCCTTTTGCCATTCTCCCCCTCTTGATCCCCACTCTTGCCTCTCTCTCCCCTTCTTGACTCTTGATCCCACCCTTTTACCTCTTGGTCCTCCCTCCTTTTGCCTCTTGATCCCCCCTTAGTTTCACACCTCCCAACATTTCAAATGGCCAAAGAGGGACACTTTTGTTTTAGGGGGTGTTACTGGGGGTGTGGCTGGTGGACGGGGCATTACCAAGAATTTATAGGTGATTTCATGACCTAAGGACACCTCTTTGTGTAACTTAATCAATGATTTAGAGAGAGACCAAAGTATTTAATTTACACAGACTAAGTTATAAACACATATAATGAAGTTTAAAAAACATTAATGTGTGTTTTATGGCTGTGGACCAATGTGATATAAATATATACACAACTCACAGTGATCCCCTAAAAAGAGGGACACTAGGGTGGGAAAGAGGGACAGAGGGATTTGGTTCTCAAAGAGGGACTGTCCCTCCTAAAGAGGGACACTTGGGAGGTATGCAATTTGCCTCATGATCCCCCCTCTTGACCCCCCTCTGAGTCTTTCACCCGCTCTTGATTACCCCTCTTGTCAGCTGCAGGGGGGCTAGCCCCATGCTGGAGTGCCTCAGGAGAAAAGGAATCTAATAAAGAAAATCACCTGGAAATAAATAATTTCTTATCCTGTGATCTCCATTTCTCCAAACCAACTGGTCCAAGGAAAGATGGGGAGGGAAAAAAAATGCAGCATCCATCCTGCATCTCATAAAAATATATGGGGAAGAAGAATGTGAATCAGAGGCTTCAGAAACCTTAAAGGGATAGTAATACTTCGTTTTAACTTTATTTTATTTTGTAGGAATTAAAAAAACACGAAGAATGATATGTCTTATCTCTCAAACCTTTATGGTTTAAGAGACATTCACAAACAAAGTATCCCCCCCCTGTTCAACCAGATCAGAAGGGAGGTGCCCAGGTAGACTGCAGAGAGGGACAATCTTCAATTAAGATAAGGGAAAAAGCTGAAAAACTTGTCAAGGGGGGAAGGGCTTTCATTGTTTTCATGCAAAGAAGATTGTCCCCTTCTGTTATCTGTCCGGTCTTACAACCAGATTCACATCTGAGAAGAGATGGATTACACTAGGTAAAAGGGGCGGGAGGGGGAACTTTACTTGTGATTATCTCTCAAACCATAAAGGTTTGAGAGATAAGACTTATATCATTCTTCATGTAATGCCTACAAAATAAAATAAAGTTAAAACGAAGTATTACTATCCCTTTAAAGGTCTCCAAAACTGCTCTAACAAGACACTCAACAAATGAAGCAGGGTCTTCCTCAAATGCATTCCCAGGAAAAAATGAGGTATCGAAAGCCTCCTCGTTCATGTCCTCCTCCACCGCAGAGGAATTCTCCCTCATCCAGAGGAAACCCCCAGCAAAATTCCTTTTAGGAAGGATGGGACGTTCCTGACTCCAGGACAGAAGGAACCCCTTAATTAAGGAATGTTATACATGGAAGGAATAAGGGCTTTAACCTCTGCAGGCTCCTGTTCAGAAGAAGTGGGGTGGGATGTTGCTGTGCAGGGGCCACAACACAAAAGGGACATAAAGTAAAGACTCTACAAAGACCTGTCTGACACAAAGAACAAAGGGTGTATGGAGAGAAACCTGAAACCCTGGCGGACCTAGGCCTGCCTATGTTTCCCATAAGCTCAGAGTTAGCTACGAGACCCCCAAATAAAGAATACAGAGCAGAAAAGAAAGAGAAATACTCTAAGGGGTTAAAGGCAGCATGTTAGGAGAGATATTTCAGTCCCAGTTAATAAATAAATAAGCTGGTGTCTTATCATATGTAGAAAAGAAGCAGAGAAGCACAAAACCTCCAATTCCCTGAGGCCCAGAAAAAACATACATCATTGGAAGAGCAATTTTCCCTCCACATTGCTTGACAGGGTGGTGGCTATCCAGCTGTCTTGACCGTTCTCTCCCTCAGTGGTGAGGGTACCCTCAGAATACTTAAAGTATAGATGTGTAAGCCCCCTCCGGGACTCCAGAGCCCACCTTGTGCTGTAAAAACCTTTCCGTTGCTGCTGATACCCCATCCAATATGGCTGACATGAGTGCCCATTTGCTGCCGATGCCCCATCCAATATGGCTGACATGAGTGCCCATTTGCTGCTGATACCCCATCCAATATGGCTGACATGAGTGCCCATTTCTTAAAGGTGCCATGGGCCCATACATAAAAGTAAAATAGAGTAAGGTCAAATAAAGAAATGAAAGAGGCCACCTATGATAAAGAAGGGAAGGGGAATGGGGCAGAAATGAAAGAGAATGCATAACTAGCAATTTTACATGGACCTCAGAAAGTGGCTGACAGCCAGACAGGCATAGATGGGGGCATATTCATTTAGTCTGTATACTCTGAAACTGGAATCCTCTCTAGTATCTAGTATCTCTCAGACATAACCAAGCACAATAATGAGAGAGAAAACAATCCTCTAGCAGATCCAGGTCCCTTAAAAGTCTGCACTTTGGTCCTTATCCATCAAGGAGGACAGGGATTGGAGACCACCTAATGGGGGATTGAACAGCCCCATGTAAGGTTAGAAAATAAAAAATAAAGTTAGCTAAGTGGATCTTTGCCATTATGTACCTCCTTTGTGGTCTCTTTTAAAGCGGAACTATCACACAAATTAAAGTTACCCCCAAATCATTATGCACATAGTGATACTTACATATGATACTTATGATACTACTATAATCCTGTATAAGTCCTGCGTTTTTGAGAAATCCAACTCGTTCTGAGATGAACAGGCAGACATCAGAACAGACATCTTGCCAAAGAGACATCTGTGCTCCTAAGCTGTCCAGGCCGGTCTCCTCTAGGAGGTATGGCACCTTAAGGTACAGGAAAGGCAGACAGATGCTGGTACAGAAAGAAGCCTGTCTGTACATCTGAGAACGAGTTGCATTTATCAAAAAAACACCACACTTATTCAGGATAATAATAGTGTGGATATAAAAAACATAGTAACATAGTAAATTAGGTTGAAAAAAGACACAAGTCCATCAAGTTCAACCTTCTCCTCACACCCCCTTTAACTGAAAATGTTATAGCTTTCCTGCTAACAAATAATTAGTCTTTATCAGACCTTCCTGATATGCCTACTAATAAACAGTATAACTCTGTATGTTCCCTTTTGAAAGAAATGTATCTAATCTTCTCTTAAATGTATCCATTATATCTGCCATAACCACCTCCCTGGGCAATGAATTCCACAATTTAACAGACCTTACCGTAAAAAAACCCTTCCTCTGCTAAAGTTTAAACCTCATTTCCTCTAATCTCAAGGGGTGTCCCCTGGTCACCTGATCAGGCCTTGGAATAAATAGCTCACAGCAGAGATCCTTGTATTGACCTCTCATATACTTGTACAATGTGATAGGGTCTCCTCTTAGTCGTCTTTTCTCTAGAGTAAATAAACCAGGTTTGTTTAGTCGTTCATCATATGTCAAGTCCTCCATTCCCTTAATTAATTTTGTTGCTCTCCACTGTACCCTCTCTAGTTCTAGTATATCTTTTTCAGTACCGGTGCCCAAAATTGCACTGCACACTCAAGGTGAGGTCTTACCAATATATATATGTATACACTTTATAGCGCTCCACACATTAAATGTTTACAGGTTCACATACATTTGTGTAGTTAAATAAAATCCGAAAAAACAAGTCATCGTTGGTAGTGATAAATGTCTCTCAGTCTTAAGGTGGCAGCTATATTCCCAGGTGTCTCCAGTAGCACCTTACACTTGACGTAGAACTAAACAAACAGAAAATAAGAAAAAGCGCACACCATCTGAGAGCAATCCACTTGATAAAAATAAGGAGAGTGAGCAAATGATTCTACTTACAAGATATTTTCTTGAAAGTAGTGCCCATATGTTAGAATGTCTAATTCTCTTCAATCCGAGAGTGTATGAATCCCCTGATGAAGTGAAGTATATCTTCATGAAACGCGTAGGGAAATTTATTATATCAATAAAAGAATTGTTACCGATTTCGATCTACCTCGCTTGTACATCATTATACCAAGCCGGGTCGGGCTTTATTGGCAAGCTCAGAACATTCATCCGGTGAGTTGCTTCTATCACTAGGGGCCGATTTGGGGATCCCTGTCATGTAGAGTTACTCTTAGAGAAAGTTTCTCTTATTTTATGCAGATATCGATCCTTTGAATAACAGAATGGAACTCTCTGTTTGTTGAGGTCTTACCAATGACTTATATAATGGCAAAATAATATTATCCACTCTTGCTTCAATACCTCTTTTTATACAGGACTTTGTTTGACGTTGCTACTTCTGTTTGACACTGGTCACTGTTTCCAGATTTGTAGTTGACAAGGATTCCCGGGTCTTTCTCTAGCAATGAGTCCCCTAAAATTATTCCATTAAGTTTATAAGTAGCCTTGTGATTGTTTCCTCCCAAATGCATGACTTTACACTTCCCCACATTAAAGTTCATATTCCATATGTTTGTCCAATCTGACATTGTATGTAAATCCCTCTGTAGAGAGAAAATATCCTGTTCTGAATTAATGACCTTGCATAATTTAGTATCATCTGCAAATATTGATATTTTGCTTTCTATATCTATTTCCAGGTCATTTATAAACATGTTAAAAAGCAGCGATAAGTATAGCTATATACATAAAGATTTAGGTGTAACTTTAATTTGTGTGATAATTTCACTTTAAAAGAGACCTCAAAGGATGTCTAGCACAGAACAATATGGAAAATTATGATAAATGGCTACAAAGCAGATAGAATGTTGATCCAGGGAACTATTTGACTGCCATTTGGAGTCAGGAAGTAATTTTTTTTTACCCACTCGGGGCTAAATTAGAAATTGATCCAGAGGGCTTTTTTTTGCCTTGCTCTGGATCAACAGGGTTGATTTGGCATGGGCTGGACTTGATGGACACATGTCTTTTTTCAACCTCAACAACTATGTTACTATGTTAAATATCGCTATATGCATAAAGATTTGGGGGTAACTTTAATTTGTGTGATAGCTCCGCTTTAAAACTGAAGATGTCTGGTGGGGTTGAAGTGGAACTTTCAGATAATAGCCAGTTGCCATGAATTCATTAAATGCATGGCGACTAGCTTGAAAATAGATGTCTTACTGTAAAAAAATACTTGTGTCTAAAGGAATCCGTCCTGTTTCGGGACTGAAGGACAGGTTAGTGTGGTCTGTGAGCTTGCGCTGTCTGTCCCTTCCGGTGACCATATGGTGCACTGCAGTCTACTCTATGGAGACCGGGACTGACGGCGCATGTGCATAGACAAGATGTATGCACTCTAGCCTCAGTTCCAGCCTCCAAATGGGGCGGATTCCTTTAGACACACGTATTTTTTTATGGTAAGACATCTATTTTCAAGCTAGTTGCCATGCATTTAATGAATGCCTGGCTACTTGGTGGTTATCTGATAGTTCACTTTAAGGTGGAGTAGGGAGGGAGTCTCTGCCTCCAAAAAGCCTTCTTAGGCAAGAGCCCTGCCCTCCAGCCCTACCCCATGGTTCCTGTAATCCACTGTGGACAAAGGTTAATAGATTCTAAACTTCCCACATCATCCCCAATGGCTGGTTGGTGATGATGATAGTTGTAGTCCTCAAACATTGAATGTTTAACAGTTGTCTACCCTTAGCTTATTGCATAACCCATTAGAGTTTTTCCGGTTTCCACCCCAACTCTGAGCTGTTACATGACTGTTATTTAAAGGGATAGTAATGTTTCATAATAGAAGCAGCTCTAATTAATCATCATAGTATTTGGACCATGGGGAGCATTATTTCAGTACTGTCAGAGTTGTAGTTCAAGAGTAACTGAATGATAAAGTATCCCCCTCCCGCCCCTTTTACTGATTTAACACTGCTCAGCCAGAGCAGGAAGGTGTTGCCCAGGTAGACTGCAGAGAGGGACAATCTTCAATTAAGATAAGGGAAAAACCTGAAAAGCTTGTCAAGGGGGGCAGGGCTTTCATTGTTCTCATAGGAAAAAGATTGTCCCCTTCTGTTATCTGTCTGGTCTGTGGACTGGATTCCACATCTGAGAAGAGATGGCTTACACTAGGTAAAAGGGGCGGGAGGGGAAACTTTGCTTGTGAATATCTCTCAAATCATAAAGGTTTGAGAGATAAGACTTGTATCATTCTTCATGTTTTTTTAATGCCTACAAAATAAAATAAAGTTAAAACGAAGTATTACTATCCCTTTAAGTCCGTTTCCCTCTATGAATGCTTATCAAAACAATCTGAACTATGTCCCATAACCTTTTCTCTCTTTCATTATTTCTTTTTAGCCATATAAAGCTCATCCGATCTTTCTGGAGAGAGAACCACATTGGAGCGTTGAATAATAACTCTACAAGGTACAGCTGCTGTTTTCACTTAATTGTATCCTTTCTATCACGGGAAGAGGCCTAGAAACAGTTGCTACAAAGCCATGCCAAGGTCAATGGAATTGTATCATCTGTATTCTGTGATTCACCATGTTTTCCACAATTTGCAGTAAAGTACTTGTCTTTTCAATTCAGTTTTCAGGGGGGGTGAACCCATAGCAGTAAGGTATGTCATTGTTTCAGGATACTGAAATACCAGCTAGTAGAAGAGGTAGAGTGGAACGGATTGTTCCGATGATTATGAAAAGAATTAGAATTGAATAGATTACTTTCATAAGTAGGAGCCCACTTGAATCAATTGTGTGGTCTACAAAGATTGCTATATATTATTTCTATTATTATTATTATTATTATTATTAATAAAGATGAATCCGGAAATTAAATGTACACATGGTTAGGATCGCATAGCTATTCAAATTAATTTAACTTGTGATGTTTGTTCAAGGTAATATTCCAAAGAGACATAGGCGTAACAGTGTCTATTTGCCCTTTCCATACAAAAGGAAATGAATCACGTAACATGGAAAAAAAGTGTGTAAAGGAATAGAAAGGTCTCACAAAAACAGAAGCTCGAATTAATCTTCATTGTATTTGGGCCATGGGGAGTGTTATTTCAATACTGTCAGAGTTGTAGTTCAAGAGTAATTGAATGATAAAGTATCACCCTCCTGCCTCTTTTACCTAGTGTAAGGCACCTCCCCTCAGATGTGGAATCTGGTCCTGGGACTGAACGGATCACAGCAAGGAACTATCTTCTTACTGTGAGAACAATGAAAGCCCTGTCTCCCTTGACAGGTTTCCAGGTTTTTCCTTATGATCACTGAAGATTGTCCCTCTCTGTGATCCATCCGGACAGTCTTGCTGCTCTGAGGTGAGCAGTGTTACATCATTAACCCCTTAACGACAGATGACTTACCAGGTACGTCCCGCAGAAACTGTCACTTAGTGACAGAGGACGTACCTGGTAAGTCACAGAAGTCCGCGCCTCCGTGTGGCTGCACGCCGCTCGGAGACTCCAGACTCGTTTAAAAAAATAAATAAATAAATGTTCCTTGGGCGTTAAGGTGACAGCCGCGTACGAATGCGGCTGTCACTAAGGGGTTAAAAGAGGCAGGAGGGGGATATCTTATCATTCAATTACTCTCGTACTACAACTCTGGCAGTATTGAAATAACACTTTCCATGGGCCAAATACTATTAAGGTTAATTGGAGCTGCTTTTATTGTGGCATATTACTATCCCTTTAAGAACCGTTGACGGTCCTGGCACGTGACACATTTTTTTCATCAAAGCATGAAGGGAATCTAGAAATGACTGCAGAGCAGTCCATTTTAGTCTATCCCGCGGCATGTTTTTTTATGTGTTTCAAGAGCCGGTACGTGTGAATAACAGTGAGGCAATCTGCACACAGAGAAGGGGAGAGAGAGCATGGGGCAGCGCTTATCAACATTGGGATCAGGTTATCGCTCCAAAAAAGTATCATCCATGACAGAAAGTATCATAATATCATCTTCAGCAGGCCGCCAGATGGACCCTGGAGTCATGCATTCAAGGTCTCCAGATTATCAGAAGGAGAAATGTCCTTTCCTATCAGGACAGGTTAATAACCAGAAGACTGACAATCATATGTGGCCCAACACACTGACATAAAGAGCAGCTTAGCAGAAACCTACCAAAACCTTTCACTGCCAATCTGGCCCCTCGAACAGTGAAAAGGGGTTCAACATTACTAATGGCATTAATCCTTTGAGTGCCAGAGGGGTACGCAACGCATTGCAAAGCAATGCGTTGCGTACCCCACTGGCACTCAAAGGGTTAAAGGGATAGTAATACTTGCAAATTACTAATCCCCATATTGTATCTTTGTTAAAAAGAAACTTATTGTTCCCAGTGTCATCTCTCAGACCCTTATGGTTTGAGAGATGATAGCGCTCAATGTTCCCCCCTCCCTCCCCCTTCCCTGACTGAACACTGACTGCAGGGATATCCGGTATTACTTGCATCAGGCAGCTCTGCAGTTGAGCCGAGATCACGTTTATAAAAAATAATTATTTCACTGAAACGGTCTTCTACGTGAGCATGGTTTGTGCTTGGTTTGCAAGGACATGTAGAAGACCGTTTTAGCGAAAGATTCATTTTTTATTAACGCAATCTCGGCAATGCTGCAGAGCCACCTGATGCATGTAATACCGGATATCCCTGCAGTCAGTGTTCAGTCAGGGAAGGGGGAGGAAGGGGGGAACCTTGAGCACTATCATCTCTCAAACCATAAGGGTCTGAGAGATGACATTGGGACAATAAGTTTCTTTTTAACAAAGCTACAATATGGGGATTGGTAATTTGCAAGTATTAGTATCCCTTTGAAGACGGACGTTAGCAGACATATTGTTTGCCTCTAAAATGGCCACTTTTTCCTTTCCAGGGCAGCCCATTTTCAACTTTGAAATCATTTTGTGGGGGGAGATTTTGTATGTTTTTTTGGGTTTTTTTTTTGTCATTTAAAGCGGAACTTTCATCAACATTACATTTAGCCCCAAATCCTTAATATGTTAGCGATATACATAGAAAACTTGTCATTTGCAGTACGAGCGCAGCATAAGTAAGAGACAGAATGTTTTCAGCAGTCAGCAGCTGGGATCTTGCAGGAGGAGCTCTCTGCACCTACGCTGTCAGTCCGTTCCGGTGCCTTAACCCCTTAACGACCACTGACATGCCAGGACTGTCTTGGCGGTCCGGCACTTAAGGACCAGTGACGGTCCTGGCATGTCATGCAGTTCAGTGCTCCCGGCGCGGCTGCATGCCACTCCGGAAGCCCTGGACCGGAAAAAAAAAACCCTGTGGTCCTCAAGTGCCGGCTGCATGTGCACATGCCGGTCCTTAAAGGGATAGTAATACTTCAGTATTACAAATCCCTATATTAAAGCCCTTGTAAAAAGAAACGTTTTGCCCCCCTTGTCATCTCTCAAACCTTTATGGTTTGAGAGATGAACGCTTCTAAAGTTGCCCTCTCCCTCCCCCTTCCCCATAGTCAGCATTTTAGCTGACTCAGGGAAATCCAGTCAGAGATCATCAGGCGGCTCTGCAGCAGAGCCGCGATCTCGTTAACTAAAAAAAAAACTTTCACTAAAACGGTCTTCTACGTGTGCTTGCAAGCCAAGCACACATAGAAGACCATTTCAGTGAAAGTTTTTTTTTTTAGTTAACGAGATTGCGGCTCTGCTGCAGAGCCGTCTGATTATCTATGACCAGATTCCCCTGAGTCAGCTAAAATGCTGACTACGGGGAAGGGGGAGGGAGAGGGCAACTTTAGAAGCGTTCATCTCTCAAACCATAAAGGTTTGAGAGATGACACTGGGGGCAAAACATTTCTTTTTACAAGGGCTTTAATATAGGGATTTGTAATACTGAAGCATTACTATCCCTTTAATGGGTTAAGGCAGAGGGCTTCCAACTCGCTAATCCTGGAGTTGAAGGGGATGTTCCCATCTGCTGCCTGCTGAAAACATTCTCTCTCTTACTTATGCTGCACTATATTTCTATGAATATCACTAACATATGAAGGATTTGGGGCTAAGTATAATGTTGATGAAAGTTCTGCTTTAATGCCACTGTTTACCACAGCTGCTCTAAGTAGTTTCTGTGGGGAAAAAATAAATTACTAAATTACTAAATTAAAAGGGGAATTTCTTGTAATTTGTCTGCTAGGAAATAAAAATATGAGAAACCTTAAAAAAAATATAAAAAAATAACAGTGAGAAGTGTGATAACTCTGTGACAGATATATTAACCCCTTGAGTGATTGACAGGTCTCCAAGATTGCATCCCAATTCATTTGAAACTTCTCTGTCATCTAAGGAGTAAAGGAAATCCGTGAGGAAAGACTTCAAAAATGGTAGGAGTCTGCAAGCCTCCGCTCCCACATTTTCACTTCACTGCCTCCTAAAACTCCTAGCTGGCTCCTATTAACTAACTTTGGCTCTTAACCCTTTGAGTGCCAGAGGGGTATGCAACGCATTGCTTTGCGTACCCCTCTGGCACTCAAAGGGTTAAATGGATAATAACATTTAGTGAAATTTATTTTGTAAGTTTTATCTTACAACAAAGGTACTCCCACTGCTGAGAGGTGTTTTATTTTAAAATTATAGCAGCTCAAACATGATTTTTTTAGGTGCAGTATCTCAATGGCCTGAAATGTTACAGTGGTGCTGTTGCTACACCATCCTATGGAAGTTGATGGTCAATTGACCAGAAGTTTCCATAGGATGATGTCGCAACAGCGCCACGGTAATATTTCAGGCCATTGAGATACTGCACCTAAAACATGAATGTTTGAGCTGCCATAACTTTTTAATAAATGACAATATCAGTTTTACTAAATATTAAGTGTTACTATCCCTTTAAACCTTTAAGAGTGTCAGAGGGGTGAGCAACACATTGCAAAGCAATGCTCTCTGTCACCCAAAGACTTAAGTTTTACATATTTCTGTCCATAGGCCCTGATTTACATCCCAGGCACCCCAAGGCTAGGAAATCAAGGCATCCTTACCTCCTCACATGACACCCACAGTGCCATCCACTGTTCCCTGTCACAGAACATATCTTTGGTCTTTAACAAGCAAGAATTAAAAAACCTTTAACCCCTTGGTTGCCAGACAGATCTCAAATGCATTGCAGAGCAATATGTTGGAGATTTCTCTAACATCCAAGGGGTTAAATAATAGCCTGTAAATGAGTATAAAACCATACCTCCCAAGTGTTCTTCTTTAGGAGGGACAGCCCCTCTTTTAGACCCAAATCCCTCTGTCCCTCTTTCCCACCCTGATGTCCCTCTTTTTAAGAGATCAGATTGTGTGGTGTGTATATAAGTCTATCACATTGCTCTACAGCAATAAAATTCACATATTAATGTTTGTTTAAACGTCAGTATATGTGTATAAATTAGTCTGTGTAAATAAAATACTTTGGTCTTTTTATAAGTCATTTATTAGGTTACACAAGAAGGTGTCAATAGGTCATGAAATAGCTTAAAAATTATCGGTAATGCCCCGCCCACCAGCCACGCCCTCAGCAACACCACCTAAAACACAAGTGTCCCTCTTTGGAAATTTGAAATGTTGGGAGGTATGTAAAACTGGTGCAGGGACATTGAGATTGGTCTGGGCACACCCACAATTCAGAATGTGGGTGTGGCCAGCACATCTGACACCAACATTTGGAACTCTAAGCAGTTGTCTGCACTGCCTATTGGGAAATCCATCCTATACGATGTGCTGTTCCAGGGTCATTGAATTATAAAGCTTCCCACTCCCGCCCCTTTTACCTATTGTAAAGCTGCACAGCAAGACAGTCCAGATGGATCGCAGCAAGGGACAATCTTCTATGAATATAAGGAAAAACCTGCCTCCTTCTTCAAGGGGACAGGGATTTCCTTATGATCACAGTAAGAAGATTGTCCCTTTCTGTGATCTGTCCGGTCAAGAGACCAGATTCCACATCTGAGGGGAGGAGGCTTACACTAGGTAAACGGGACGGGAGGGGGATACTTTATCATTCAATTACTCTGGAACTACACATCATAGAGAATGA
Organism: Rhinophrynus dorsalis; assembly: GCA_037306005.1. Lineage (NCBI taxonomy): Eukaryota > Metazoa > Chordata > Amphibia > Anura > Rhinophrynidae > Rhinophrynus > Rhinophrynus dorsalis. The sequence goes on from CM074723.1 coordinate 466,658,198, forward strand.
TAATACCGCTGTACATGGCCCAAATACTATAAAGAATAATTGGAGCTGCATTTATTTTGAACCATTACTATCCCTTTAAAGGGATAGTAATACTTAATTATTACTAATCCCTATATTAAAGTCATATTAAAAAGAAATGTATTGCCCCCAGTGTAATCTCTCAGACCTTTATGGTTTGAGAGATGAACGCTCCTAAAGTTGCCCTCTCCCTCCCCCTTCCCCGTAGTCAGCGTTGCAGCTGACGGAAGGGAAATCTGGTCTTAGATCATCAGGCGGCTCTGCAGCAGAGCCGCGATCGTGTTAATAAAAAAAAAATCTTTCACTAAAACGGTCTTCTACATGTGCTTGCAAACCAAGCACAAACCAAGCACACGTAGAAGACCATTTTAGTGAAAGATATATTTTTTTTATTAACGAGAACGCGGCTCTGCTGCAGAGCCGCCTGATGATCTAAAACCGGATTTCCCTTCAGTCAGCTACAACGCTGACTATGGGGAAGGGGGAGGGAGAGGGCAACTTTAGGCGCGATTATCTCTCAAAACATAAAGGTTTGAGAGATGAAACTGGGAGCAATACATGTATTTTTAAAAGGACTTTACTATAGGGATTACTATCCCTTTCAAGGGATAGTAATACTTCGTTTTAACTTTATTTTATTTTGTAGGCATTAAAAAAACATGAAGAATGATATAAGTCTCATCTCTCAAACCTTTATGGTTTAAGAGATATTCACAGACAAAGTTTCCCTTCCCTGTTCAACCAGATCAGAAGGGAGGTGCCCAGGTAGACTGCAGAGAGGGACAATCTTCAATTAAGATAAGGGAAAAACCTGAAAAACTTGTCAAGGGGGGCAAGGATTTCATTGTTCTCATAGGAAGAAGATTGTCCCCTTCTGTTATCTGTCTGGTCTATGGACTGCATTCCACATCTGAGAAGAGATGGCTTACACTAGGTAAAAGGGGAGGGAGGGGGAAACTTTGCTTGTGAATATCTCTTAAACCATAAAGGTTTGAGAGATAAGACTTATATCGTTCTTCATGTTTTTTTAATGCCTACAAAATAAAATAAAGTTAAAACGAAGTATTACTATCCCTTTAAATACAAAAAGACTTTAAAAAAAGGCTATCCACTATCAAATTGCGGAGACTTTTAAAAGAAGCCTTTTGGACTGCTCAGTATCAGTGTTCCATGTAACACTAATAACTTTCATTTCTAATCAACCAGAGGGAGGTTGAGTGGATAACTAATGCAGCTAAATAACACAGTTCATTGCACATAATGGATCCTGAGTACTCAGGCAGGCAATCAACAGACAGGCAAATCTTAGAATGAGGAATAGATATTAAGTTATTAAGGAGAAATGCTTAGGTACTAGAACCATCCTCTTAACACGAGGCAATTACACGGCTCAGGTAGAGTTTGACCCGAGGAGCTCCCCCAGCAATTAAATATTGCAAAACTAGCTCAACAATGGCGGCTAGTAATATCTTGGTGAAATTTTAGTTTTTTAAGGGATTTCTTAAAGGGATAGTAATACTTCATTTTAACTTTATTTTATTTTGTAGGCATTAAAAAAACATGAAGAACGATATAAGTCTTATCTCTCAAACCTTTATGGTTTAAGAGATATTCACAAACAAAGTATTCCCCCCCTGTTCAACCAGATCAGAAGGGAGATGCCCAGGTAGACTGCAGAGAGGGACAATCTTCAATTAAGATAAGGGAAAAAGCTGAAAAACTTGTCAAGGGGGGCAGGGCTTTCATTGTTCTCATAGGAAGAAGATTGTCCCCTTCTGTTATCTGTCTGGTCTATGGACTGGATTCCACATCTTAGAAGAGATGGCTTACACTAGGTAAAAGGGGGGGAGGGGGAACTTTGCTTGTGAATATCTCATAAACCATAAAGGTTTGAGAGATAAGACATATATCATTCTTCATGTTTTTTTAATGCCTACATAATAAAATAAAGTTAAAACAAAGTATTACTATCCCTTTAAAGTAGATCTAGCACCTAGAATAAAAAGTATTGCACCGATGTAATGCACCAATATATATTTAGATCTTGTAGTCAAAATGTGAGAAAATGTCAATAACACTGTTATACAGAAGACGTTTTTGTCTGTGCGTTATAAGGAGAACGCTGCCATCTTGAAGACACGATCTTTGATTGGCAGCATAATCCCTCCCAGTGAACACAACCTTCCTTGGTAAGACAACCTCAATGTGGGTATGTGCATCACATTATCTAGCCACTCCTTGGCTGCATGATATGTACCACACAGAGCAGCTTAGATCATAGCTGAACATTATGGGCAGCTCTCAGGTAGTTTTATAAATATGATTTATTACCCCCAAAATCTTCCACAATTTGCCCCATCTCAAGAGATAATATTCCTGGATGTGCATTTAGTACCGCGTGCTCCAGGTAAACGTCACAATGAGGGAGGGCTTGCAGCAAAGGAGGGAGCTTACAAGATTAACTGCGGCAAGGGATTTGGTGCTGCAGCTAGGGATGAGTGAAAGTTGTCGCCGTGTGGAAATTTCACGAAAACCACATCGTTATCCGCTTTTTCACGGGAAAATCCACTTTAAAACTAGTGCTTAAAATTTTCGCATCTTTCGCCCATTGGCCAAAATCTTACTCCGTTTTTTCAATGGCTATAAAGTTCCCTCTTTATCATTCAATTACTCTTGAACTACAACTCTGACAGTATTGAAATAACACTCTCCATGGCCCAAATAATATGACGATTAATAGGAGATGCTGTTCTTGTGACACATTACTATCCCTTTAAGACACACTATTTTGTAGTATACAAAAAAATTGTAAGGCTTTTCCTATTGAGTGAACCAAGAGAACCCTTATCACAGTCAATTTTGGGGTGCAATATTTCCAGCCTATCATTTTAGGCTGGCACTGTTTCTATTCAACTTAATGGAGGACTTTTTTTCAGTGACAACAGACCTCCATAGGCTGCTGTAAGACCACCCTAAAATGGTCATGGAAGTATTACACCCAAAACAAATATGTTTGAGCTGTGACAGCAATTGAATGAAGGCTTTCCCAGCAGTGTGAGTGTAACAGGAAAATTACTACACTATATTCATTTTCGTTTTTGTGTAATAGTTCCCCATTAAGTTGTTTTTAACAATGTACAGGTCTAGTAACAATAGAAGAAGACGTAGAAGGTAAGAGGGCTGTGCTCATAGGCGCCCCTAGCTCTGCTTATGGACACACCTCATCTGCCAACTTGACCCTTCCCCCAGCCCCCACATCTACAGTTGTATGGTACAGAAAATAGTCTATATAACAAATAAATATGAAAAGTCTCTTAAAGGAGCAGTAAAATGTTTTCATGAAAAATAAATGTTGTATGGCTTTCCCTACTGATTAAAATCATGTTACTGCCACTGCTGACATTTCCAGAATTATTACAGTTCAGTCTCCTGTTTTTTTATGTTAGCAGTGACCGCTAGTGTTCAAAGTTTTATTAGTTATTCTGTTGCATTCTATGGGAGAGGTGAATTACTGACAAACAGTTCTCCATAGGATGTGATAGAAACAGCTGAATCACTTCCTGTAAGGTAGAACTTTCAGGATGTAATCACTCTGTAATTCACTTCCTTATTATTTGAACTGTATAAGGTTTGCATAACATTTGAATAAAACAACTAACAGTGGTGGGAATGTAATTTTCTTTCTCATTAGGAAAAGTCCTATAACATATAAGTATTCTTTTAAAAAAGTTTATAGGAGCAGTAAACTTTTTTTCATAAAAACACTAGTGTAAAAGCCCGTGTACACGGGACAAGGTGAGGTAAAGACGCCAGTCCTGCTCTGCGTACTGCCGCCACCTCACTGGAGGGGGGCAAGTGATGCAGTAATGTGCAGTAAAGACTGCCGGAATATACAGAATGCTCCCAGCACAGAACTCCCAGCATTCTGTGCGTTCGGGCAGTCTCTACTGCGTATGACTGCATTGGACAAACATTCTGACCTTTTATATTATAGGATATATTGAAGGACATTTCCTTCCGTGTAAAACAAGGGTAATCCCAGTGCTCCTTTCCACAGCTATTACAGTTTAAAGAGATAATAATACTTATTTTTAAGTTAGTTGATTATTTTTAAGCATCATTTTTTACATTGATTACTGTATCTTGCAGTCGCTGTAGCTGTGAGTATTGCATTTAAATCAGTCTTTAAGTTTCCCCTGACGCCCTTTTCAGGACATCATCTCAAGCTCTGTCAGATCTGAAATCCGGTTGCTTGACCAGATGGATCTCACAGAGGGACAAACTAGTCAGAGTGACATCAATAGAACCAGCCCCCAACTGGCGATGCAGGTAGGAATTGTAAGCAGACAGCACACCACTTGGAGAATTATGAAGATAACCAAAGAACTAGCAAAATCTTCACATAAAAAATGGGAAAATCTTTAAGAATAAGAATAGGAAGATAAAAGTGCAATATTAAACAATACATATTGTTCTGTAACAGTAATATCGCTTTATCCCCTTAAAGGGTTAGTAATGTAAAAAAAAAGTTTTTTTGCATTTAGAAGAGCTTAAAAAGTTGAGCTAAATGCAAAAAAAACATATCTCTCAAACCTCTATGGTTTGAGAGATACAGGCATTTAAAGTTCAATGTCTCCTGCTGACATCTGTAAAGCTGTCAGCAGGAGATCCATGTTGGTCGACATGGAGGCTCTGCAGCAGACCTGCAATTGCGTTATTGACAATGAATCCCTTCACTGAAATGGTCTAAAACGTGTGCTAGCAAACGAGGCACACGTTTTAGACCATTCCAATGAAGGGATTTGTTGTAACTAACGAAATTAATTCTCTGCTCAAGCTCCTCCGTGTCAGCCAACAGCCATAGCGGTTTGAGAGATACTTTTTTTTGCATTTGGCTCAACTTTTTAAGCTCTTCTAAATGCAAAAATATTTTTTTGACATTACTAACACTTTAAGGACAGGCACTTAAGGACCACGGAGCATTTTTTTTTTTTTTTTTTGCTTATCCGATTCAGGGATTCCCGAATGGTAAGCCAGGACCTTCATGGGTCCTTAAGGGGTTAAACAGTTGTTTTGCTTTGTTTTTACTCTAACAGTGCCCTCTAGTGGACAGATTTCAGCTAGTCTTCCTTCATTCCTTGGCAGAAATATGGGCCCTGCTCTCCATGTGCCTAGATGGAATCAGCTGCACCACACCGGCGGGGCACACATAGACCAAAACATATGTCTGTGGCATCAAGCAGCATCAATGTCTGTGGTTGTGCTGATTCTCTCATGTGGAGAGGACTTTCCTGGCATTTCAGAACTAGACCGTCTGTGTGTAGGACCAGTCTGATATGAATAATGAAACTACTTCTCAGCAATGGCACATGGGAGTGAAAAACGTGACTTGTAGCACCATTGAGAGGCTCCATGCCTTAGAGCAAGATACTTTAACTTATTCATTCTTAAAGGGTCAGTAATGCCCATATTTAACTTTATTTAATATTGTAGAGGTTGCAAAAATAAAGTACTTGGAGAAAGTGCCATCTATCAAACCCTTACAGTTTGAGAGATATTCACCACTAAATTTTCCCCTTCCCTCCTCTTCTCCTGATGTTAGCACTCTGCTGAAAGCAGGAGATCCTGGTCCTGGGACCAGCCGGCGGCTCTGCAGCAGAGCCGAAATAGTGATATTTAAAAATAATTACTTAATCGGAATGGTCTACAAAGTGTGACTGGTTTGGAAGCACACTTTGTAGACTGTTCCATTGAAGTAGTTCTTTTTAAACAATGCCATTTCGGCTCTGCTGAAGAGCCTCCTCAAGTCGGCTGACTCGAATCTCCTGCTGTCAGCTGTACAGCTGACATAAGGAGAGGGGGAACTTTAGCGGTGAATATCTCTCAAACTGTAAGGGTTTGAAAGATGGCACTTTCTCCAAATACTTTATTTTTGTAACCTCTAATATTAAATAAAGTTATATATGGGCATTACTTAATGACCGGTGCAGGAGGTGTAGGGGGGCAGGCGCCGCTTTCTTGCGCCTTCTGTGCGAGTGTCCTCTGGTCCGAGGATTCTGGGATGATGTGTTATGCACTGTGTTGGCTGTGGTGCAGTGGGATGTGTCACTTTCTCCAAAGGTATGCGTATTCTCTATTCTTCCAGATCAACTTCACTCAAACCCCCATAATGTACTGATTAGGGAACTGCTGGTTATGGCATGAAAGGTGGTGACACAAACATGGATGTCAGAACACCCCCCAAACATGACCAATGGATGGCCGTGGTAGCCAGGGGAGGGCTGGCAACTTTTGGCCTGGGGGGCAAGTACAATTAAGTGGCCTATTTCTATTACAGCTCCAGCCCAATGTCCCAGCCCACCCCCTTTTGTTAATGTTATAGCTGGCATTAGTGTTATGGATTAAGTCAAGTGATACCTCAGAGCTTATAACTGAAATGGTAGTACACTATTAATATCACAGAGATGACAATTGAAATGGAGCTACACTAGTGATACCACAGAGCTTACAATTGAAATGGAGCATCACTAGCGATACCACAGAGGTTACAATTGAAATGGAGCTACACTAGTGATATCACAGAGCTTACAATTGAAATGGAGCATCACTAGTGATACCACAGAGCTTACAATTGAAATGGAGCTACACTAGTGATACCACAGAGCTTACAATTGAAATGGAGCTACAATACTCGTGTTGTTTACTCTATTTACAGCAGCAAATGGGAAACTGAGTGAGGCAGTGGCCCACTGGCCCATATTCATGACCAGCCTGGGGGGCAATTGCCCCCTTGCCACCCAGGCCAGCCCTCCCCTGCTGGTAGCTAATACTCTTCCTCACTATAAGGGACTCTATTTACACAGGGGCACCTCAAATAAATGTAATCTAATATGGGATTCATGGACCTCTTATTGTAATTCTAGACCTCTCTACCAATGAGGGCTATGGGATAAATCCTTATATTCTACGCTCCATGGGTGGTGTCCCTGGAGAATCTGGTTACTTATCTATTTATATAATTATCTGCTAACTGATGCCTACGCTGTTACCTGCTACATTTAATAATAATTACTGAGAGAGAGGCTGCGCTCGTCTCACGGGGAGGGAGGGTTGGGTTTTGTTAGAGATATGGTGGAGGTTGGAGATGGGGGAGGGGAGTTTTGGCTTAGATTAGTTTTTTTTAAAGGAGCAGTAAACTTTTTTTTATGAAAAAATATATATTGCAGGGATTTTCCTATTGAGTAAGATTAGGGTACTT